>CM066038.1:385400811-386600811 GCA_033557465.1 Ichthyophis bannanicus | reverse complement strand
CCTGGTTGCTGAAAGCCTAGTACTTCACGGTTTTAACCTTTCCCAGCAGGTAAAGGATATCCTTTATGCTTCCAGGAAACCTTCCACAAGACGCTCTTATGCATTTAAGTGGAAAAGGTTTACCTTATGGTGCTCGCAGAAGGGTCTTAACCCTCTTGCGATTTCTCTGGAATCATTGGAGTATCTCCTTCATTTATCAAAGGCAGGGCTTAAGACCAATTCAGTGAGAGTTCATTTGAGTGCTAATGCAGCTTCTTTCAAGCCTCTAAATGGACAACCTATTTCCTCTCATCCTCTCATAGCGAGATTTGCGAGGCCTTTTTTTAACTAAGCCTCCCATTAAGCCACCACCGGTGGCATGGGACTTAAATCTGGTTCTTGGGCAGCTTATGAAACCGCCTTTTGAACCATTAGCCACTACCTCTTTGAAATTCCTTTCCTGGAAGGTCATCTTTCTTATTGCAATCACATCAGCACGTTGCATCAGTGAATTGCAAGCGTTGGTGGCTGATCCTCCTTATACAAGGTTCCATCATGATAAGGTAGTCCTTAGGACTCATCCACACTTTATGCCAAAGGTGGTGTCACCTTTTCATTTAAACCAAGCGGTTTACCTTCCTGTATTCTTCCCAAGGCCTCACGCCTCAAATGCAGAAAGGAATCTTCATACTTTGGACTGCAAAAGGGCTTTGGCCTTTTACTTGCAAAGGACCTAGCAACATAGAAAGTCCTCTCAACTCTTTGTTGCTTTTGATCCTAGTTATTTGGGACTTCCAGTCTCCAAAATAACACTATCCAGCTGGATTGCACAGTGTATATCTTTTGCCTATGAGAGTAAAAACCTTCCTCTTGAAGGCCATGTCACAGCTCACAATGTGAGAGCTATGGCAGCCTCTATGGCTCATCTTCACTCTGTGTCTATCGACAACATCTGTCGCACAGCTACTTGGGCTTCGGTTCATACCTTCACAGCTCATTACTGCTTAGACAAGGACTCCCGCCGGGATGCCTTGTTTGGTCAGGCTGTTCTTCAACACCTGTTCCATACTTAATCAACTCCTACCCACCATCCCTGGTAGGATGCCAGAGATCCATGGGGGGAAGTGGAGCCTTTTCACAAGGGCACACAAAATCTGGGGCCTTCTCCCTGGCATCTGCAGCTAGGGATTCCCCATATATGAAGACTACATTCCTGCTTGTTCCTGGAGATAGCATACTTACTCGCCTGTAACAGGTGATCTCCGGGAACAGCAGGAATTTAGTCTTCACAATCCACCCACCTCCCCTAGGAGTTGTATCTCTCTATCTTTCTCTCTTTCCCTCTCTCTTTGTCTCAGCTTTAAACTCAACTGGAGAGCGACAGTTGGGAAAGGGGGGAAGGCAGCACGCAGGCACTGTGGTGTGCTCCCAAAATCTTTTCTATTGGACGCTGGGGAGCGTTCCCGCGCAGGCTCCGTCGGTACCGACGATACCCATATGTGAAGACTAAATTCCTGCTGTTCCCGGAGATCACCTGTTACAGATGAGTAACCATGCTTTCTATGAGAAAAAGTACCAGTGGCATCTCCTTAGTGATTTGTCGCTCTTTTCCCAAATGTGCTTAATCAGAGGTAACATTACTGTGTGTTGACGCTTATCTGCCAGGAACAATAACGTTTTGAGTAAGAAAAACTTTACAGAAGTAATTATTTCAGTTGTTAAAAACATTGAAGATAATTAGAAACTTAGGGGCTTGTTTACAAAGCCGCGGTAGCGGTTTGCGATCGTAATCGGAGCCGCGGCCCCATTGATTTCAATGGGGCCGCGGCTGCGATCGCGATCGCGAACCACTACCGCGGCTTTGTAAACAAGCCCCTTAGTATTTCTAGAATTTATTCTGCCCTTCCTAGTATGTAAAGATACTATAAACAAACCCTGCTGTTTTGACTTCTGGAATTGTATTTCTGATTTTCTTTTATTCAGTTAGTTTGTTCTGTTACATTGATACTGACCATCTGAAACTGTTACTACGTTGTTCAAGCACTGGCACCGGTTTTGGTTTAGAAAATACAAATGTTCAGTAAGTCACATAAGAGAGGGTCTGCATTGTGGTGTATTTTCTCTTCTTACTTTGTCTAAATGTTTAATGTGCTTCCCTTCCAGTCAGAACAGAAATGGAAGCAGCTTGCAGAGCTTGCTATCAGCAAATGCCAGTTTGGATTAGCCCAGGAGTGTCTTCACCATGCACAAGACTATGGAGGCTTGTTACTTTTGGCCACTGCCTCGGGAAACGCTACCATGGTAGATAAACTGGCAGAGGGAGCAGAAAAAGATGGCAAAAATAATGTGGCATTTCTAAGCTACTTCTTACAGAGAAAGTAAGTGAGGGCTTCCATAAAGTTGTGTGTTTATTTTTTTATAAACACATGCAAAGGGTAATTTTAGGTTAATGCGTGTTCTAACGTATGGTTTTGCACCTATTTTGTAAAGTAAAGTAAAGTACATGCAGGGCCGTACCAAAGGCTGTGCAAGCAGTGCAGCTGCACAGGGCGCAAGTACAGAAAGGGCACTGATGATATCACTGGGCTTCCAGGAAGTTCAAAAAGTGTGCGTTACTGCATGTGTTTGGGGCAAAGGGGGGGGGGGGGCGGCACCACATTCGTTAGCCTCACCAGGTGCATTTCTAGCTTGGTACGGTCCCTAGTACAAGTGTATAAAATAGGGCTTTAAGTGGTCAAAAATGTGCAACAAATCTAGACATGAGCTCTTACTCCAGCCCTAGGGCTGGTGTAAATGCCTATGCCTAGATTTTTAAAGAACATCCATAAGTTGTAATATTTTTTTGTGTAGATTTGCACTCTCCCTACATTCCATTCTGACCACACTCACACCAAAAGTATATTCTATTGGCATGACACGTGTATTTGCAGAATAGCTCCTGCCTAAAGAGCACATGTAAAAGTTCATCCACATGCGTAAGCCATTGGAAATAGGCAGTTCCTTATAAAATTCTTTCTATATTCTTTTTTTTCATTGATAATATAAAATGATCAAATGTGTTTTGCTGGGTCAGACCAAAGGCTCATCAAGCCCAACATCCTGTCTCAAACAGTGATCATTCTGGTTCACTAGGAAATAAGTATCTGGCAGATCCCAAAGAATAGATCCATTTCCAACTCATCCTGCTAGACCATTCCAGACTTATGGGTTATCTCCTCCTGCCAGCAGATGATGGTGATAGAGAAAACGCCAGAATATTGCAGTGTCATCACTGACACATATACTGGTGCAACTAGGTGTCACTCTCAGTATTTGTCGCCAGCAGATGGTAGTTCTTATCCTTAGCTGTGCTCCTGGCAGCCGTCTCGAACGCCTGCTAGTGTGGCCTGTGCAGAGGTCTCCAGAGCATACAAGAGGTGCCTCTCTGAAGTTGCCTGCATTTTGGGGATGGACTCCTGATCATGAGGATCAGTGCTGTCCAGGGAGAGTAGCTCAGGGTGGCATACCTCTCTTGGGGGGAGGGGGACCCTTTCAGTGCAGTGTATCAGCCCTTCATTATTTTAAGGGGAACACAGAAGATCATCTCCTCTGCATCGACTGTCGGTGAGTAAGGCGCCTCCCCTTCCCCCTCCCCCCTGGATTCATCCACTTTGACTGCCTCCAGCTTGGGACTTTCATCGGAGGGGGGGCAGGGTGGAGGCTCTGCGGTGGTTCTTTCTCCAGTGCCCTTCTGCCTCCCTGTGATTGTGGCAGCCGTGGCCCACTCCACATGATGAGCCTGCTGCTGCATCTGGCTGCCCATCTAACCCCACTGTCCTGCCACCAATCCTGCTACTAGTCTTAAGTACCTGCCACCGAGTCTCTCGATCGCATGGCTGTCACTTGATCGCGCATTGGCCATGCTCTGCTGAGCCCTTTTTTGTGCCATTTTTTCAGAGCAGCTGCGGGCTGTGGAAGCCTTCCTTTTCACAGTATTGTGACTTTCCCACATTTTTCGCTTATAGGAGCCAGTGTACTTTGGAGTTTTCCTTCGTACCCTCTTCTCAGACTTGTTACTTGGGCTGTGGGTGTAAGCACAGGTTTTTGATAGATCAGCTATGCAGAGCCTGCGCAGCCGATCCTGGGGAGACTTTGGGAGTGGTTTGTGCTTTTTCTTCTTCCTTAATGGACAGGCCTGCTTCTCTGAGGCCTGCAGTGCCCCTTCCTCCTTTGGCTGTGCAGCAGGGAGTTCCCCTAGGGTTGCACCCATGTGCCGCCTCCCTGTTTTGCTTCCTGAACCTCCCACTGGGCTCAGTCGTATTGTTCAATCAGTCTCTGACCCTGTGACAGTGGACTTTATGGCTCTGTTTCAGCAAGCTTGGGACCTGTAGCAGGCGGGATCTGGTGGTCAGCAGCCACCTCCACAGTAGTGTCATCCTCATTAAGATCCAGGAAACGCTGTCACCCAGAGAGGGGAGCATCCAGAGAAGGACGCAGTTCCAAGGATGTTGCCTGGGCCTTGGGAGATTGGGACTGAGTTCAGGGAAGAAGTAAATTACGATTCTTTAAATGATAGCGCAGGGAGTCTCTCCAGCCATGAGGACTGGAGGTATCTCCACCTGAAGATGATGGCGATTCTCAGAGCATGTGCTTGTTTAGGAAAGATGAGCTATTCGTGTTGATCTCTCAGATTGTGGAAATTCTAAGTATTACAGATCCACAGGGGATTGAACCGAATAAGTCACAAGCTGATCATATTCTTGTGGGGATTAGATAGCCTTCAAAAGCCTTTCCTTTCTCCTCTGGAGCTTCAGAAGATGGTCTTGGTGGAGTGGGATGTACTGGATGTGACTGAGAAGTGTCATGTGATTATGAAAGTTCTATGCCTGGTCTCCAAGCAATTTGGATACGTGGCTATGCTTTCCAAAGATAGTGGTGGCTGGGACCAAGCACATGACTATCCCTGTGGAGGGAGGAGCAGCCCTCCAGGATCAACAAGACAAAGTTTGAGGGTCTCCTGAAGACGGCCTTCGCCTTTTTTTTTTTTTTTTTTTGGTCCTGCAGGCTTCTGCCTTTGGTAGATTGGCAATGCGAGTGCTCTTACAGTGGATCTAGCTTATCTTCAGGAACAAGCAGGAATGAGTCTTCACACGTGGGAGACGTCGCCGACGGAGCCCGCACGGGAATGCTCCCCAGCATCCAATCAGAAGGCCTTTGGGAGCATACCCCGCACCTGCGCGGTGGCTTCCCACCCTTCCTACTGCCTCTCCCCAGTTTTTCGTTTTCCGCGGAGCAGGTAGGACGTCCCTCCTGCCACCGCAGAAAGTTTTTTCCGTTTTTTTCTGTAGTAGCAGCTCCGTGCCCCCCCTTTTTTTTTTCTTCTTTATTTTTCATTTAATTTTCGTCGCCCCCTCGGGGCGCTGAGGACAGGCGCATGGAGCCGCCTTCCCCCCAGCCTCATGGTGGGGACTCAATTTTCCACGTGGACTCCAAGGCCTGGTGCCTCTCCTGTGTGGGGCCTGACCCATCTTTCCCGGATCCCCCGGGCTGCAGTGTCGGAAGAAGACCCTCCCTCTTTCGGGTATCCCTCGATGATGTCTTCGCACCCAGGGCGCGGTCGTCGGGTTGTTCTTCTCTCCAGGATCAGGTAACCACACAACAGTCTGTTAAGACTAGCCGAGTCTTGAGGGGCAAGTCTTATGCGAGGCATGGCGACGGCTCCGGCCAACCCCTCAAGTCCTCCTTGGCTGATATACCCCGGCGGGAGTCCTCGGGCTCCAAAGCATTTACGGGGTTTCGGGATGTTCCTGAGGTTCGTTCCTCACAGAACATTCCCGAGCCATGCCCGAGGGAGGTACCCGCTTCGAGCGGGACCGATTCCCCGGCATCGGCGTCGAGTGTTCCACTCTTCACCAGGGATCGTCAGCCGGTGTCCTCGGCGCCTTCGGGGCCGCTCGGCTCGACCGGGTCTGACATCCCTACATCCAAGCCATGCTCGGGCCTGGTAGCCGCTTCGGGCGGTACTGAGCCCCCGACATCGGCGTCGGTGTCGAGCGCCCCGCTCCTCACCGAGGATCGTCGGCTGCTGTCCTCGGCGCCTCCGGGGCCAATCGACTCGGTCCAGCCTGGCGTTCCTCCATCCCTGCCATGCGCGTGGGCGGTGCCCGCTTCGGGCGGTACCGACCCCTCGGCGTCGAGCGTTCCGCTCCTCACCAGGGATTGGCAGCTGCAGTCTTCGGCGCCTCCGGGGCCGACCGACTCGCGCCGGTATGGCCTTCCTAGGGGGGCGGCGCCGACCCGTCGGCGTCGAGTGACCTGCTCCCCACCGGGGATCGCCAGCCACTGCCCTCCGTACCTCGGGGGCCGATCGACTCGACACTGTCTGACGGCCCTACGTTCAGGTCATGCGCGGGGGTAGTACCCGCTTCGAGCGCGCGGGCGTCGGTGGTTCCGCCCCGCGCCGGGGATGGTCGTCGGGCCTCCCTCCCCTCGGGGCCGCTCGCTTCGACCCACGCCGGGTCGCTGGTTTCCCAGCCCTGCGCAAGGGTGGTGCCGGGTTCGAGCGGCGCCGCTCCGCCGGCGATGGCAGGGGCGTCGAGCACGAGGGGCCGCCATCGACCTTCCCCGGGGACCTCGGGGTATGTCGGCCAGCGCTCGGACGACTCCCCGGCATCGACGCGGCCGTCGAGGGCCCCGTTTTTTCCTAGAGAAGGGGCCTCGGGGTCTTCGACCGCTCCGATCCGATCTGGATCTGCGCCGCCCCGCAACGGTACACTGACGTCGGCACAGGGGCTTTGTACCCTCGCCGGGACTCGTCGTCAGGTGACCGGGGTCCCCTCGGGGACGGGCCGTATACCCCGGAAGGTTTTCTCTCCGGGTCGAACGGGTGCGAGAGGGAGCCCGGCTTCGGGCGGTGCCCGCCGATCGACATCGGCGCCGGCGTCGGATGACCCCCTCTCCACCGAGCTCCGCCCTCGGGGACCAGTGATGCTTGCGGCACCGATCGGCGCGGTTCCGATCCGCGCTCCGGGTTTTCCACCACCGGCACGGTCACCCCCGCCGGGGCCCTCTGGAAGGGGGTCGATCTCCTCGCTTGGTTCAATGCCCATCCTGGAGTCGGTATCCAGTCTTGAAAGCATGGACACTACACGTCTCGGGATCGGTCCCTGCCCCCTCCCGCGACGCAGAGTGGAGACCGCTGGCCCCTGCCCTCCGGCGGCCGCGGAACCGCTTCGATCGCAGGGAGCTGCGCCACCCCCGGGTTCGGGGCCGAGGCCGATTCCTGCGGCGCTGTCGGTGCCATCGACCCCTTCGATGCCTAGTCTGGAATCAATCCCAGGAGCCGATGACACCATGGGGACTGCCCCGATCCGGGGCGGTTGGTCCCCTCCTATGCCTAGCGGGCATCGGCCCGAGCGGCCTCAGTGTGCCCTGGCAGCCTCCCCCGCCATAACTCCTCCGGCAGAGCCGCCTTTTCAGGATTTCCTCCTTGACATGGCGGACTTGCTGGCCGACCCGAGCCCGGGCCCTGAGGAACAGGCAGCCGTGATGCTTCCTCTGCATCCCTCCCTGCAGGATCTCCTGCTGGGGGCTCGGCGGTCTCCTTTGAGGGTTCCGGCCCCGTCGACTGCGATGCAGGCTCTAGACCGGGTGCCTCCGTCCCCGGGTTTTCGGCAGCACCAGCTTCCACATCGGTCCATTGTGGTGGAATCGGCGCTGAGGAAGGCCGGAAGCAAGGAGAAGCATGCTTCTCGCCCCCCAGGCCGCGCCTCAAAGACGCTAGATACTCTAGGACGTCAAGCCTTCCAGGCGTCTATGCTGACGGCCAGAATTATCTCATATATATTTTATATGAGTCTGTCGCTGCAGGAGGTCACCGAGAGGTTGTCTCGGTTATCCCTCTTCGTATCGGCGACCCAGGCCTTTGAATATTCCCTGCTCCTTTATCACTGCACGAATATATCCGGGTTCCTTTCTAGTGCTTCGCTGGACTCCTTCCAGTCGGTCAGCAGAGCCTCTGCTGTTGCCATTAGAGCACGCCGTACAGCATGGTTGCAGGCGTCCGAGTTGTGTAGACGGGCACAGCACAACCTGGGTAATTCTCCCTGCGACGGAGATCACCTCTTCCACAGCGAAGCCTTGCGTCAGGTCGCACAGTGCTTCGCTAACCTTCCCAGGGTTAGCAGCCAGCCTAGGGCCCGGCCCCACGGCGGCGGTAAACGCCTCTCTAGGAAGAGGAAATATCAGCCCTCCGCCCACCCTCCAGGCGCGCCCAGGCAAGGGGCCTCTCACCCCGGGTTGATGCCCCCGGGCCCGCGCCAGGACTCTCCTACTAAGCATTTTTAGGCTCAGGCAGGCAGCTGCCTGCGCTTAATCCTCTTATCGGAAGTTTAAAATTGAGCTCTGCTCGGGGGCTCGTTCAGTTGCAAATGGTTCGGAGGCTTATCTAGGGGTTCGGGTATTCTCCTTCCATTGGTAGGGAGACCACCTCTATTCCGTGATAGCTATGGCCAACGGCCAACTTATTACCCTTCGGTACGTCTCCGAACCCTTCTCAGCCGGTTCCCCCTGCTGATTGCTTCCGTACTGGAATACCCCCCCCCCCCCGGTCTGTGCAGGGGGGCGAGTTTTCTGTGTGCAGGTTCTTGGGGACACATATAGGGCCTCCAGCCCCTGTGGCGTTCTACCGGACTGATGCTATCCCCTGTCCCCCGCGCTACCGCGCTGTTGGTTCGCCGATCTGCCCTTGTCCTCCGGAATGGATCCCTCTACTGACGGATCTTGCTGCCACCTTCCAGGTGGACGCTCTGTGGATCGATAGCAGATCCGCCTTACCAGGGTGATGCTCAGGGAGGTAGGCCCCTCGACATACCTGCATTAGTACCGGAGTGGGCGCCCTCATGCCCACCGGCTTAGATATACTAGATTTCACCTGCGCGATAGGCGCATATTGGGGGGGATGCCTGCAGTACCTGTGTTATACTGCCCTTTTCCCTATGGCCGGTACTCACGCCCCCCCCCCCTCCAGGGTCCGGCCAGTCCGCCTGCCTTTTCCTCGATCGGGCCGCGGACTGGTGGTACTCTACCGCTGTGGAGTCTACAGCTCCCTTTTCAGTTAGGTCCTCCTCCCGGGGGTTCGGACCCTTGTCTCCCTCTCTCTCGCTAGGGTAGCCTGTGTACTCCTTCTGCTCCGGGGTACACCCCTACTCTTCTCCGGAATAGGCTCTCTGGTTCGGCCCGTCTTCTGCTGTTAGTCCTCTGAGTTCTGGACTCTACTCCTAAGGGAGTGCTCAGCTTGCACTAAGCCTCCTGGAAGACCTGCCGTCCTTCTCCTGACCCAGCTGACGCCTGGATCTCCTAGCCTTCCGGATTTGGAGCTTCCTCCTCGCTGCGGCGAAGTTTCCTCGACGACTTCGCTACTGCGTCTACGGTGCCTTCACCACAGGTCTGCTTCCGGCAACCCGGTAGGTAAGCCCTACGGGGTTCCACACCATTAATTCATTCAAACTTAATGGCCGGTAAGCTCTATATGGTACTAGGGCATTTACTCTTTAAATGCTTACTGATACTTATTTATGCATCCCTCTGGCTACTCTTCCTGTAGCCTGGGGTTTTTTTGCTGTATCTTAATGTTACCTGTTCTGCACTCTAAAGACTCCTCTGTAGTCTGTAGATTCGCTGTTCCTCTATTCAACTCCTGCCCTCCATCCCTCAGGGGATGCCGGGGATTTCGGCTGGGCAAATGCCATCCCGTCCTGGGCTGCGCTTAAGGGACCTCCCCGGGCATCCTCCAGCTTGGGAGTCCCCACGTGTGAAGACTCATTCCTGCTTGTTCCTGGAGATAGCACAGTTACTTACCTGTAACAGGTGATCTCCGGAACAGCAGGAATTAGTCTTCACAACCCGCCCCTAGGAGTTGTATCTCTTTTTTGTATCTATTCCTTCCTCTCCTCTCCTTCTGGCTCAGCTATGAAACTCAACTGGGGAGAGGCAGTAGGAAGGGCGGGAAGCCACCGCGCAGGCGCGGGGTATGCTCCCAAAGGCCTTCTGATTGGATGCTGGGGAGCATTCCCGTGCGGGCTCCGTCGGCGACGTCTGCCACGTGTGAAGACTAATTCCTGCTGTTCCGGAGATCACCTGTTACAGGTAAGTAACTGTGCTTTGCCAGAAGATACGGCCATCACCCATTTGGATTCTGTAGTGCCTTTCTAACAGATGCCCTCTATGACCACCTGCATTTGGCAGCACAGTCCATAGCAGCTGTTATGGTTGCATGCCGAAGGCTGTGGCTTCGGTATTGGTCAGTTGACACTGCCTCTAAGGCCCTTTTGGCTAGGCTGTCCTTCAAAGGCAGGCTGCTCTTTTAGGAGAAGGTTGTCAAGGATTAGAGTGAGATCAAGCCTCAGTATTTACCAGAAGATAAATCCAGGGGAAATCCTAGACATGCCTCTTCTTCCTCACAATCACATTTTTGGGAGTCCTGGTGGTATAAACCTGGGAAGCCATAATCTTCCTTTCTAAATTCGGGGTCAAAGTATCAGCCATTTCGGGGGGGTGGGGTACATTGTTCATGAGAACTATTCCTTCTCTACTTCCAAGCCCTCCACCCCCCCCCCCCACCCCGAGCCCAGGCCCATTCTGGGGTGTCGCAAATGGGTGGTCATCTTTGCCTTTTTATTTATTTATATTTTTTTACCACAAATGGGCCCGAATAACGTCTGACCAGTGGGTTCTCAACAGATATGTTTCGGAATGTGCAGAGTCCATCGTGAACGCCTTTGTAGTTTACCCTTTTGGGTGCTTCCTCAAGAAGGCACTAGTTCGGGCTACTCTGCAATGCCTTCTGTGTCACCAGGCTATTTGTCCTGTAGTACCAGCGGAGAAAGGCAGGAGCTGTTGTTCCATTTATTTTGTGGTACCCAAAAAAGGTTAGGTCCTTCCTCCTAATCCTTGATCTCAAAGGGGACAGTCTGTCTCTGAGGGTTGCCCGGTTTCACATGGAAACAATGAGATCCATCATTCAGACAGTTCGACAGGCTGAATTTCTGGCTTCTCTAGGCTTGGCTAAGGCCTACTTCCATATTCCTATCCGGGAGGATCAGCAATGCTTTCACAGTTAACATTTTGGGCAGTCACTATCAGTTCTGTGCCCTGCCTCTTGGTTTGGCCACTGCACCATGCATCTTTTCCAGCGTCATGGTGGTGGTGGTTGCTTTCCGTCTAGAGGGCATTCGGGTACACCCCTATTTGGAAGTTTGGCTGATTTGGGTGATGTCTTGCTCTAAGGGAGTGGTACGCGTGATGCAGTTGTTGGAGAGCCTTGGCTGGGTGGTCAATTACAGTAAAAGCTGTTTGTGCCCCTCTCAACCTATCAAGTTTCTCAGAGTCCGCTTTGATACTCGGTTAGGGCAGGTTTTCCTGACCAAGGAGAGATGGCAGAAGTTTTGCCAACAACTCTAGGCTTTTCAGGTGTAGTCTGCTCCCAGAGCTTGGGATTACCTAAGCATGGCAGTGATGTTGGAGTTGTTACCCTGGGCTCAAGTGCACATGAGGCCTCTTCAAAAAGCGCTACTGGGCCATTAGTTCCCAAGCTCCCAGGATTATGACTGGGGTGTGCTGCAGTCTCCAATGGTGGTCATTCCCCAACAGTTTGTTTCAGGATATGCCTCTGGAGGTCCTAGACTGGGTGGTTGTTGCCACCAATGCTAGTCTGATGGGCCGGTGTGTCCATTATCTGGGGTGGACAACTTAGGAAGGCATACCTAGTAGAGACTGCTTGGCCTATCAATTGCCTCGAGGCATGGGTGGTATGCTTAGCTGTGTACAGCTTCATATCCTGCATGTCTCCCCCAACCCACATTCACAACATGAGTTCTCTGTAATTGCTTTGAGTTATACTGTAAACCACTTTGATTTTTTAAGATAAAGCGGTATAAAAAACGTGTTAAATAAAATAAAATATCAACTTTTTATGGCCAGGCGGTGAGAGTTTTGTCTGACAATGCTTATCTCAGTCAGCAGGGGGGAAATAAGGGCTCACAAGTAGCAAGGGAGATGGCAGAGAAGCATTTACAAGCTCTCTCGGCTCAGCACATTGCCGGGCAGAAGAACATGCAGGCCAATTTCCTCAGTCACTATGTTCTCAAGCTAGGCGAGTGGGAGTTAGCTCCCTGGGCCTTTCAGTGGATAGTTCTCTGTTGGGGTCTGCAGGAGCTGGATCTCATGGCTACATTCTCCAGTGCCAATGTGACGAAGCTCTTCAGTCATCAGAGGGTATGTGCATCCCAGTGGGTGGACGCGTTACTCCAGCCCTAGCCCGACTCATCTTCTTTGTATTCCCTCCATGGGCAATGATTGCTCAACCTCTGTGACACATCACAGGGCAGTCGTCTTGGTGGCCCTGGTCTGGCCTTGGCAAACTTGGTATGTGGACCTGATTCACTCACCATGGTGGCACCTCTGAGCCTCTGCTCTCATAGCAGATTGCTGAGGCAGGGGTCAGCCATGATGGACCACCCGACTTCCTTCTTGCTTATGGCTTGGCTCTTGAAAAGTGCTGATTAGTGCAAAAGGGCTATTCAGCGCCAGTAGTTGCTACCTTATTGAAAGTCATATGGGTGCCCACGTTTGGCATCTCTTTGAGAATCTGTGCCATCAGCACTCTCTCCATGATGTGTCAGAGTGCCTTCCATTTTAGCTTTCTTACAAGATAATGCCAGACCCTTGTCAAAACTAAGTTCCCTGAGGGTTCAGGTAACTGTCTTGTCGTGTTTTCATGGCCCTGTGGCTGGTTGCTTCCTGGCCTCTCATGTAGATGTTGCCCAGTTTTCTAAGAGGTTTGGGCATTACATCCTCCTGTTCTTCATGTAGTCCTGCTGTGGGATCTTTCCTTCATGCTTTAGGCCCTTAAATGACCTCCATTTGAGCCACTCAGAAGGACAAATCTGAAGTACTTATCTTTGAAAATGGTCTCTTTCATGGCCATCACCTTGGCATACCATATATCTGGAACTCTGCCTGAATTTTGGGTCCTGCACATGGAACGGGAAGCATTTCTGAGAATGCTACACTGGAAGTTCTGGGTTTCAGCTAACTGCCTAAAAGCCTGAATTCAGCTTCCAGAACCTACCTATGTCATTGGTACCAACATCTACCAATGACATAGGTACCCGGAGGCGTGGTTCAACACTTGAGTAGAAAGGGCTTCTTATCTGAGGAAAGTGGAAAAGCTGTTATCTTGACTGGTGGCCTTCAAAGTTTAGCAGGCTCCCAGATCTTGTGACTACTTGCAACTTCTCGGCTTGATGGCAGCATCATTTGAAATGGTTCCTTGGGCACAGGCTCATATGAGACCACTGCAGAGGTCCATCATATCTCTGTGCTCTCAGGACTTTGAGACCAGACTTCCTCTCCAGCTGGTGGTGGTGTCCAGCCTGCATTGGTGGAAGCAACCCCAACACCTTAGGAGGGGCATGCCTTTGGATGATCAATCCTGGCTGCCCCCATCAACAGATGCCAGCCTGTTTGTCTGGGGAGACCATTGAGGGACTGAATTGCTCAAGACCGTTGAAGCAGCTGGGAGTTGTCATGGCGCAGCAACCTTTTGTATTTCCAGCCCCTAACCCAGGGCATAGCAGTCTGGATGCTCTCAGACAGTGCCATGGCAGTGACATATGTCAACCAGCAAGGGGGCACAAAAAAGTGCCGGTGTGGCCTTGGAGAAGACCCTTTTGTTCTCCTGGACAGAGAAGAACCTCTGGCTCTTTCGGCGCAACACGTTGTAGAAATAGACAGTGGAAGTGGGCTTCCTCAGTTGCCACTCTCGATTCCAGGGAATGGGAACCGAGACCGTCAACATTTCAGCAGATTCTCTGGGAACAAGCAGGAAGTCCGTCCTCACATATGGGTGACGTCGGCGCCCACGGCGCCCTTGTGCAGAGCAAATCCCCAGCTTTCTAAGAAAGCCTTTGGGAATTGCATCACGCATGCGCGGTTCCCTTCCAGCCCAAGGGTGCCATTTTGCTCAGTCTCCTTTTTTCCACGGAGCCCTTCGGATGTAGTCCAGTTGTCACTGCGAAAAAAGTGTTTAAAATACTTAAAAGTTTCATCTTTTCCTCCGGTTCGACACCAGTTCCCCTTCCTGCCTTTGGCTCGGTACACCAGTATTGAATCCGGTTTGATTTTTCATTTTTTGTCTTTCATGACTAGCGTTCGCGCTCTTTTTCTTTTTCACTGGCAGCCCGGGTCTTCGACCTCGCAGGGACCCTTTTTCCCCTGATGGCTGCCAGCAGGTTTAAGAAATGTGATCTGTGTACAAAATTAATGTCCCTCACCGATACACATGACTGCTGCCTCTGGTGCCTCGGACCTGACCACAACCCGAAGGTCTGTGGCCCGTGTAGGAAAATGTCCTTGAAGGCCCTGAGAAGCCGCCAGCAGCAGCATGATAGGATTTTTGCTGTGTTTGTACCTTTGCGGGCCCGGACCTCATCTGAGGCCTCTACGTCTCAGGAACACTCTGAGCCTGAGCATCGTAGAGGTTCCTCGGAGAGGGGGTCTCCCTCGTGGGAACATCGAAGGAAGAAAAAAAATCCTCGAAGGCGGCGTCATTGGATGGCTCTGAACGGCCTGGTTACTCTTGGGACCGGTCGCGGAGCCCCGAGCACTGGCCCGGATCCTCGGAGATGATGCGTCCAGCGAAGCTTCCTCGACAGTATACAGAGCAGCCGAGGCAGGTAACAACTGTCCTCGTTGAGGACTCTCCTCAGGGAGAACCAGCATCGGGACCTGACCCGGTGGCTGCAGAGCCTTCTGAGGTCGGTCTCAGAATGGTGGCCCTGGAGCACAGTATGTCTGCCTTCATGAATCAGCAGCAGGCGCTGATAGCCGGTCTCACCGTTCCTTCCACCCGGGCTACCGATGTCCAAGTCAACCCCGGAGGCTGAACCAATCCTTGAGACCATGAGTACTCTAGCCGATCCTCGGCTGAGGTCTCCCGTCACCTCCCGTTCGAGACCGAGGTCATCACCACCAGTTCCACTGGAGTTTGGGAGGTCGAAGCCAAAGCCCTCGAGGTCGGAGCCACTCGATTCTTCTTCAGAGGCATTGGGCTGGGAGACTGAGGAAGAAGAGTCCCCGCACACCTGCCGGCACAGGGACGTTCCGTCCGATTCCCCGGCGTCCGAGCCTCGGAGAAGGTCCCCCCGGAGGACACTAGGACTTCGTAAGGGATATGTCAAAGGCTTTGGCATTCCCTGCAGAGTCCGAGGAGGAGCCGAAGAGCTCAAGATCCTCCAGTATGACTGTTCCCCTCAGGAGGCCCTTACTGTACCAGTACCTCCGATCCTGGAACTTCTGATGCTCCGCATGTGGGAGGCGCCGGTGATCAGCAGGCAGATCGACTCGATGTATCTGGTCCGCAAGAGTCCTGGGTTCCAAAAAGCACAACTGCCGCACAACTCCATGGTTGTGGAATCAGCCATGCGCCAGCTCAAGAGCCAAAAGACGCACTCCTCGGTGCCTCCTGGCAGGGAGGCCTGCAACTTGGATGCCCTCGGCAGGAAGTGCTGCCAGGGTTCTATGCTGACATGTCAGATCCAGGCTTACCAGCTGTACATGGGCATGTACCTGCGAGACCTGGCGAAGGAAATCGCCGGGTTCTTGGCTGGTCTCTCCAAGGGACCTTTGCAGTGCTTCAAGAGCTTGTCCACTGGAGTCCGTGAGTGCTCGAAATTCATGACTCAAGCTACCTATGATGTTTGAGGTGGCAGTCTGGGTAGCTGCGGCGGGCATCGGTGCACGCCACCAGATATGGGTACGGTTGTTGGACCTTGAGCAATGGGTTTAGGACAAGTTGGTCGATGTCCCATGCCAGGGGGAGAGAACCTCTTCGGCAAACCCGTGACCAAAAAGGCTGCTGAGCTCGAGACAGAGTACATGACCAGGACATGGCTCTCGAAGAAGACTTCTGCCCCTTCTAAAAAGAAGGGCTCGGATAAGAAGCCCTTTTTCCTGAGGAAAGGTGCTACTTACCGAAGCTACCCCCTATTTCAGGCCTCCCCGGCTCCCCAACAGGGGCAGCAGGCCAAGGGACGGGGGCATGGCCCGCATAAGCACAAAGCCCCCAAGCCCCAGACACTGGCTCTAACTTAGCCTCGGAGTGGCTTTTGACTCTCAAGGCATAGCCCCTTTCACCACAGGAGACAGGCAATGCACAGGAGGAAGACTTGCCTTGTATGGCCACGGGTGACCAGCCATCACCACAGACGCCTGGGTCCTACAGATAGTTCATCAAGGCTATCAGCTCCATTTGACCCAGGTCTCCTCTTCACCGGGACCACCTTCTGAAGGAGTTAGCAGGTCTTCTTGAGGATCAGGCAGTAGAACCGGTGTCCCACCACCTACAGGGCAAGGGCTTCTATTCCAGGTACTTTCTGGTACCAAAAAGGACAGGAGGCCTCAGACCCATCCTCGACCTGCGCTACTTAAACAAATTCCTGGTGAGGGAGAAGTTAAAGATGCTTTCACTTGGAATATTGCTGCCTTACCTTCACCAGGGAGACTGGCTATGCTCCTTAGACCTAAAAGATGCATATACACACATCCTAAATCATCCAGACCACAGATAATATCTACGCTTTGTGGTGGGGGGAAACCATCCTGGCCTCCGCCCCCAGGGTATTCACAAAGTGCCTGGTGGTAGTGGCCGCCTTCCTCAGAATCCAAGGAGTCTTCCCCTACCTAGACGATTGGCTCATCAGAGCCACGTCAGCCATGGAGGTCCAACAGGCCACATCTTGCACCATTCAGGTGCTTCAGCATCTAGGATTTGTAATCAATTACCCCAAGTCTTCCCTAATGCCCACTCAACAACTAGAGTTCATTAGGGCCAGACTAGATACCCTTCAGGCAAGGGCTTACCTGCCAGTAGACAGGGCACAGAGACTTCTGGCCCTGGCATGTCAAGTGAGTCGCAGGTCCCAAATATCAGCAAGACACTGCCTGCGCCTACTTGGCCACATTGCCTCCACAGTCCATGTGACACCAATGCCCGCCTCCACATGCAAACAGCTCCGTGGTGCCTCAGGGACCAGTGGACGCAAGCCACAGGCAGAATCCAGGACACAGTCACAGTGTCCAGAAGACTGCTACAGTCCTTGGAATGGTGGCTTCAATCAAAGCACTTGGAGGCAGGGGTGACTTTCCAGGCTCCTGAACACACCAGGATCCTAACTATGGATGCATCCTTGCTGGGCTGGGGAGCCCATTGCCAGGGACTTTGCACTCAGGGCTTGTGGTCTCCGAACGAGAGCACACAACAAATAAATTTTTTTGGAACTTCGTGCCATTCGCCTGGCTTTACGAGCCTTCTGTCAAACTTTGGCTCATCAGCCTGTCTTGATACAAACAGACAACTAAGTAGCGATGTTCTATGTGAACAAGCAGGGGGGCACGGGGTCCCACCTGCTGTGTCAGGAAACCCTGGAGCTGTGCTCCTTTGCAGTCCGGTATGGCATACGTCTGAGAGCAGTTTATCTGCCAGGCCAGGAAAATTACTTAGCTGACAGGCTAAGCAGGATTCTGTAGCCCCACGAATGGCAGCTGGACACCAGTGTGGCCCAATGGCTTTTTCAGACCTTGGGACAGCTGACGCTGGATTTGTTTGTGAGCCCACAGAATCACCAGTTGTCCTGGTTTTGCTCACGGCAGCCACATCCAAACAGGGTGGCTGCCGATGCCTTTCTCATCTCATGGTCTGTGGGCCTCCTGTATGTGTTTCCTCCGATGCCTCTAGTGGCCTAAACTCTGTTCAGGATTCTCTGAGACAAAGCCTCGGTCATCCTGGTAGCCCCAAGATGGCCGAGGCAACCCTGGTTTCTGCTTCTACTTCAACTAGCGGTGGAGGCCCCCATCCCCCTGGGGTCCTCTCTGAACCTCCTGTCTCAAGAAGGGGGCACTCTCCTGCACCCCAACCTCAGCTCCCTCAACCTAATGGCATGGCTGCTGAAAGGGTAGTTCTCGCACCACTCCTCCTTCCAAAAAACGTTGAAGAGGTTTTACTGGCCTCAAGGAGGCAGTCAACTAGATGAACCTATGCCTTTAAGTGGCGTAGGTTTGAAAAGCAGAAATTGAATCCTTTCTCCTGCCAGGTTGCAGTGGTACTACAGTATCTTCTTCACCTTTCGGATTTGGGCCTTAAATCCAACTCCGTCAGGGTTCACCTTAGTGCCTTGGCTGCACACCACTTCCCAGTAGAAGGAAAGCCTCTTTCTGCACATCCTTTGGTGTCCAGGTTCCTGAGAGGCCTACTTCTGCTGAAGCCCCCGGTTCGCCCGCCGGCAACGTGGTCTTAGGGTAGCTTACTCATCCACCATTTGAGCCGATGGCAACCTGCCATCTATGCTACCTTTCTTGGAAGGTAGTTTTCTTGGTGGCACTCAAGTCGGCTCGGCGAATAAGTGAGCTTCAGGCCCTGGTGTCTGACAGGCCTTATACAAGCTTCTATAGGAACCGGGTGGTGCTCTGCCCGCACCCCAAGTTCCTTTTGAAAGTGGTCTCTTTGTTCCACCTTTTCCAGGTCGCATGCCAGTCGGGCAGAGACAGTTCTGCATACCCTGGACTGTAAGAGGGCATTGGCCCTCTACATTCAGTGTACGCAAGACCATAGAAGGGCTTCTCAGCTCTTTGTATCCTATGACCCCATTAAGCTGAGGATGGCCGTCTCCAAGCGTATGCTGTCCACCTGGGTAGCGGACTGAATTGCCTGGGCATACAGGGCGGCCGAGCTTCCGTTGCAGGGTCGTGTTACGGCCCACCGGGTCAGGGCTAAGGCGGCATCAGTGGCTCATTTCCGCTGGCAGACATCTGCTGGGCCGCCACCTGGTCTTCGGGTCAGACTTTCGCAACCCATTACTGCCTGGATAGGGAGTCCCAACGGGACAGTGCTTTTGGCCAGGCTGTACTCCGTAACATTTTCGAGGTCTAGGCAACTCCTGCCCTCCGACCCTTCTGTGTCATGCTACCAGAATGCTACCCTTTCAGTTAGATTCCTATTGTGGCTGCTTGCGGCTCTCATAGAGGGAGCCTATTTTTCAGCTGTGGGTTCTCGGTAGCCTATAGCTGGGGAGTCCGATATGTGAGGACTGACTTCCTGCTTGTTCCCAAAGAAAGCGTAGTTACTCACCTTGTAACAGGTGTTCTCCGGGGACAGCAGGAATCAGTCCTCACGACCCTCCCTCCTCCCCTTGGAGTTGCAGCCCTATTATTATTATTATATTTTGTTCTTTTTACCGTTTTTTTAGCTATGTCATTTGACTGAGCAAAATGGTACCCTTGGGTGGGAAGGGGACCGCGCATGCGTGATGCAATTCCCAAAGGATTTCTTAGAAAGCTGGGGATTTGCTCCGCACGAGGGCTCCGTCGGCACCCATATGTGAGGACTGATTCTTGCTGTCCCCGGCAAACATCTGTTACAGGTGAGTAACTATGCTTTCTGCACCACCGGGTTTGTCTCTAGATAGATCTGATGGCAACCAGTCCAATACCAAAGTGAGACAATTCTTCAGCCGTCTGGGGTGGAGTGGTCTCCAAGAGCATCGATGCTGTAGTTCAGTCCTGACCAAAGCAGTGCCTGCAGTATGTGTTTTTTCTGTAGCCGCTGATAGAGCGTTTGCTTCTCCATATGTAGTGTCAACCAGGCTGTGGTTTGGGGACCTTATGTGGCTCCTCTAACTTCCTCCAACCCGGGCGTTATGTCATGTCAAGGGCCATTCTTTCTGGACAGCCCTGCTCCCTTCTCACTTATGTCTTGGCTCTTGAAAGGCTTTGTTTAGCGCATAAGGGCTATTCTCCCTGCAGTGGTGTCCTCGCTTCTCAAGGCAAGAAAAGGTTCTACCAACCTTGCCTACATGCGCACCTGGCGGCTTTTTGAGTATTGCTGCCATGAATGTCATGGTAGACTTGCCATCCTTGCCTTTTTTCAGGATGTCCTCGACAAGGACTTTTCCCTTAGTTCCCTGAAAGTTCAAGTAGCAGCCTTATCCTGCTTCGGGGGATCGGTGGCAAGGCAGTCCATAGCCTCACACTCAGATGTGTCTCATTTTTATCAGTGGGTACAGCACCTGCATTCTCCTCTGCAGTCAGTCGTTCCCTCATAGGATCTCAGCCTGGTGCTCCGGGCCCTGATGTCTAAGCCCTTGAAAATGAGTCACTCTTAAATATCTGACCTTTAAAACAGTCTTCGTGGTCACGATCTGCTCAGCGAGATATATCTCCAAGCTGTAGGCATTATTATTCGGGGACCCTTATTTGTCATTCTTGGAGAAGGCTGTGTACATTTGGCCCGTCCATCCTTCTTACCCAAGTTGGTGTCATCGTTTCATATTAATCAGGTGATCCGTCTGCCCTCCTTTCCCAGGGACCAGTACATGGGAAGGAAAAGGTCCTTGGTCTGGTGGATGTCTGGAGAGTGTTTCTCCAGTATCTGAAGATTACTAACTCCTTTTACAAATTAGACCATTTGTGCTGTTTGCGGGGCCGCGTAAAGGTGATGCTGCTGCCAAGTCTACTCGAGGGTGCTGGTTCAATGAGGCAAGTGCCTCAGCGCATCAGCTGCAGAACCTGCTGGTTCCGGAGGGTTTGTGTGTGTGCATTCCACTTGGGTGCAAACATCCTTGTGGGTAGAGCATAGCTGTGTCACCCCCTCCGACATTTGTCAGATGGCAACGTGGACATCACTTTCCACTTTTGTCAAGCATTACCACTTGGATGTCCACACTTGGGTGAATATGACCTTTGGCTCAAAAGTCTTGAAAGTTGCCATGTCTTCTTCCCACTCGGTGGACATGGCTTGTCTGGACTGGTTTAGCAGCATGATATGGAAGGTGACAGTTTGCTTACCAGATAATGTCCGTTCCTTGAGTCCTACTAGACCAGTCCAGGAGCCATCCTGGTAATATTTTTGGTCTACTATTCTCTGTGGTTATCCCTGCGGGCTCCTATCCTTGATAAGCCTTCCAACTGAAGCTGTTCCTGTACATAGTTATAGTTCTTGTTATGCTGAACCTTGTTATCTTCACTGAGGTTGTATGTGGTAAGGGATTCGTGACAATATGCTTGTGTACGAATACTGAGGTGTCCCCACAGGGGTGCTGGCTGCTAATGGCATAATGATGTCATAAGAAACTTCTGGAATATCTCTCTGTCTCCACATCTACTGGTAGGGGAACACAACTTACTTGTGTGGACTGGTCTAGCAGCACTCGAGGAAAGGACATGATCTGATAAGCAAAATGTTGCCTTTTGGTAAAAATCACACTGCCTTTCAAAAAGTAAGAACCCAATCTGATTGTCGAGCATGGTGGAGGTGGTGTGGGGCTGCTTTGATGCATCAGGATCTGGATGGTTTGTTGTCATGGTTGTAAACATCAATGCTGCTTCATAAAAGACAATTCTAGAGAGACTGTTAGGCTATCCATTTGTGATCCAAAGCTGAGCTGAAAGCAGGTCATGTGGCAAGACAAGAGCAAAATGTTAAGTAAATATACTACAGGATAGCTGAAGAAGAGTGACCAAATAAATCCAGACTTGAACTCGTGAAATGTGGTAGCAAGACCCAAAATGAAACAAATGTCAGAGATGAAACAATACTGTATGGGAGAATGTCCCAAAGCTCCTCCAAAAGTGATATGAGAGACTGATCAACAGTTGGATATTCTGAAAACCTGACTGGCCTGGGGGTACCCGATGACTGGGTTGGGAACCACTGTGCTAGACCAACCCAGACAAGTGGGTAATGTCCACCTGCTAGCAGATGATGGAGACAGAGAAAAACAAGACGTTTCCAGCGAGAACACTGCTACTAGGATTGTTGCAGCTAGGGGTTCTCTTCAGTATTTCTCTGTTTCAGGATGATGGTGGTTGCTGGACTGCTGCGGCTTTGATAATCTTTGGGCTCCTAGGCAGCCATCCTTTGGGGCTCCTTCCCAGTTGAGACAGGGTATCGGTGGTCTCCAGGTCATAGCTGCAGGTAGCCCTCTGGTAATCGCACTTGAAGGTGGGCTCAGAGCTCCATATCAGCCTAGGCTGGCTGGTTGAGCTTGAACAGGGTTTTGTTAAGGTGCAAGCTCCTTGTAGAGCTGTCTCAGGAGGGTTAGCGCTCAAATGCTGTGCCTATTTTTTTTTCCCTCCCTCTTCCTCTCCTGCTTTCTCTCTTTGCCCCCCAGCCCCTGGACATTAAAAAAACATAACAAACCCCTGCCAGGTGGAGAGGGCACAGGAAAGGATTGGAACATTTCTGCACCCCTCCCTCTCTGAGATGGGAGTTGGCAGAGGAGTCTCTTTGGTCAGCAGGTGTGCAGTGATCTCCCTGGTCTTGGGTTTGCATCAGATTGGGTGTCTGTTGGCCAGCCCTTTAGGGGAGAGAGCCTGTCTGTATGCTTCCATGACCTGCAGCATGTCTGATCTGGCCGGGGGATGGGACCCAAGTTGGCGTTCGCCGCTGCAGCAGTTCTTTCAGTCTATAGCACCTGAGCCTTCCCTATGGCATTCCATTTTCGGTCAGTGACTTTGGCCTAAACCGTGTGATGACAGGCCATAATTTCTTCAGCTTGGCATGCCTGGCCTATGTCCAGTGGTGACCAGGCACTATGGGAGAGAGTCTGTGTGCAGTCAACCCAGGGGAGTCTTCCATCAGGGAGCATGAAGCAGTTAGATGGTCCTCCCATGTACAGTGGGTGCTGGAGGAGCAAGCAGTCCCAGTGCTTGCCGTGGCTTTGAGGAAGAAAGAAACTACCACCATCTTGCCAGATCATGGTGTCTTCTGGTCTTCATCTAGCCATAGTTGGCCCTCTAGTGCTCGTACCTGAATTGGGGAGAGGGGCAGCAACTGCCTATTCCCAGGAGTTGCTTCAGTACATGTACCAGGCCTGTTGCCTTTGGCAGGGCTGTCCTCAGTTGTCCGAAGGGGCTTCGTCCTGCTAGCAGCTGGGTGTCTTCCCACTCTGGTTTCTCTCTGGCAGTTTGTGAAGCTGCTCTCCTTGGGGCCCCACAGATTCATCTGGCTAATGCTGAGGCAAGTCCACCTAGCCTCGACAGTAGCACAGAGCCTCTGAGGGAGGTATCTGTACAATAGGATCTTTCCCCTTTGGAGGGCGGTGATGAGGACTTGGACTGGATAGCACAGGCAGTGCTGGGTAGAGGAGGGAGAGCTGTCTCCAACAGAGGAGGAAGAGGACGACTCCTCTTTGATCATTCATCTTTTTCGGTGCGAGGAGTTGTTCACTCTGCTCAGGTCTACTCATCGTTTTGCATAGTGGAGATAACCATGAAGAAGGAATAATCGGACATAGTTCCCATTTTGGAAGATCTGCAGAGGCCTTACAAGACCTTTCCTCTTCCACAGGCAGTCCAGTGCATGGTCCCAATGGAATGGGAGACCCTGGACTTCCCCCTGTGGGATGTTAAGGTCTTGGGAAAACTATATGCTCTGCCTCAGATTGATATGGATAGCTGTTTGTTTCCCCAAGGTGAGCGTGTTGATGGTAGCAGTCGCTAGGTACACCACTATTCTGGTGGAAGCCCTCTGAGATCAGCAGGACCGCAAGGTGAAGGCGCTTCTGAAGACTGTCTTCTGTTTCAGCGCTTGGTCTACAAGCCTCCATTTGTGGGGGCTTAGTAGCTCAGGCACTTCTGCACTGGGTCCAGCTGCTGCTGGAGGATTCTGCATTGGCCCACCTAGAGTCCATTGTATCCTTTCTGGCCAACTCCTTGTATGATCTTATTTGTCAGCAAGTTCAATCACAGCAGCTATGGTGGCTAGGCACTGACTGTGGCTCTGGTACTGGTCTGTGGATACAATCTCCATATCTATTTGACAAAGTTTCCTTTTTGAGGGTCAACTTCTTTTTGGAGTGGATCTGAAGAAGCTTGTCAAAGACTTGAGAAAGGCTAAGTCTCAATGGCTGCCTGAAGATAGGCTGAAGGACTCTTCTACGCATTGGCATTTCATTCCCAGTTTAGGGACTCTTGATGTTACCATCCGGGTAAACAGATAGTACAGTTTGGCAAGTCTTGTGGGGAATTTAGGCTCTTTCAGGATGTACATAGGTCCAAGGAAGGCAACTCCTCTGTAACCAGTGCCTCCCGCCTGCACAGTGATGGGCAGGGGGCCCATTCCATGGTCCCTCCAGTGAATGGACATTTTTGCCTCTTTTACCAAGATTGGGCCTGAGTTACAATAGATGTGTGGATTCTCAACATCAGACATGGTTATGTCCTGGAATGCATCTAGCCTATTTCAGATGCCTTCATGGTCTCTCTGTGCTGTTCTGCACTCAGGAGAGCAGCTGTCAAGGCTATCCTAGAAAGACTTTGCCAGCTCTAGGCCATTATGTCCATCGCCCTTTTCCAAAGAGGCATGGGAAGATACTGTACTTATTTCATGGTCCCAAAAAGAACTCCTCCTTCAGGCTGATTTTTGACCTCAAGGTAGATGGGAGACCCTGAGGTCCGTCATCCATGCGGTCACGAAGGGAGACTTTCTGACTTCACTGGACTCGGCCAAAGCATATTTTCATATTCCCATTCGAGGACTAGCAAAGGTTTCTGCAATTTGCTATCCTGGGCAGATATTTTCAGTTTTGTGCCCTGCTTTATAGTCTGAGAGTGCCTCCCCACCCCCGAACCTTTTCCAAGGTTATGCCTAGTGGTGGCGGTGGTTCTTCATTGCAAAGGGATCTGGGTTCACCTCTATCTGGATGACTGGCTCATCTTGGCCAAGTTGCAGACCTATGTGCAGCTCGCAACAGCCTGGCTGGTGCAGTTTCTGGAGAGCTTAGGCTAGATGATCTGGTGCCCTCACAGTCTTTAGAGTAAAAGTTCACCTTACTGTTGAATCCTTTTATTAAATAACTGAAAAAAGAATATATTTTGATTATTTATTCCTTGAGGTTCTCTTTCTCTTATGAGGTGTAGATTAGGACCTAATCATGTTTTGTATGTATATAGTGCTAAAATACAAATTCTCCTAGGGGCTTCACATACTTTTTCTCAACCTTGTTTGACAGAATGATGGCAAGCAAGGCCCATCTAGTCTAGCATTAATACACGAGGAATGCAATTAGGCACAGACTCCAGCTAATATCTGTCTTCACATCACAGACACCCTTTTTGGCTCCTTACAGTATAGGCTCATAATTTCTTGAGTTTGCAAGAAAATTATTAAAATGTCTGCAGTTTAAATGGATAGATGCAAAAATCTATTCATTCTAACAAGAGAAATGAAATTGAATTTGCACAACATAATATCTGATCATATTTTAATCTTCAATCTTTTAGTCTTGACAGCTGCCTGGAACTTTTGATTAGAACAGATCGTTTGCCAGAAGCTGCCTTCCTGGCTCGTACATATTTGCCTCATCAAGTTTCACGGTAAGAGGGAAGACAAGGTTGCTTTTTAAAGATTAGGCTGGATATTGATTCATAATAATAATTTAAAGAAAATTTGCAGCTTATTGCAGCTTTGTTAAATTTTCAGGGTAGTTAAACTATGGCGAGAAAATCTTTCCAAAATCAACCAGAAAGCTGCTGACTCTTTGGCAGACCCAACAGAATATGAAAATCTGTTTCCAGGGTTAAGAGAGGCATTTGTGGCCGAGCAGTACCTAAGCCAAGCCAGTAAAACCTTGCGACCAGCCAGGGACTACCCACTTGTCACTGTAAGTAAACTGAATAAAAGGTCTACATACTAAGTGAGCTTATAAAAATTTCTGTTATATAAAATCTAACAAAAGAATAGGGAATTAGGCTTTACTTCCTTGTATTCATATTGGGAAGCCTTTTGTGGAGCTTAGTCCTCTTCAAACAGCACAGAATACAGCAGCTCACCTCATCAGTAGAACCCCTCAACACAACCATATTACACCAGTACTTAAAGACCTACACTAGCTCCCTGTAGGAACAGAATAAAATATAAGACCATATTGACCACCTTTAAAACTATGCACAACCTCTCAGTAGCCTGCCTAGTTCCACTCATCCAAAGGAGCATGGACACAAGATTAGGTCGACAACACCACCAAACCCTGCTCACTATCCCAGCCCTAAAAACAAAAAGCTCACAATTGCTCTGTCAAAGAGCTTTTTATTTCTATGGTCCCACAAATTGGAACTCATTGCCACCCGCTTTAAGATCCATCCATGACTAGAATGAATTCTGAAAAAAAGCTAAAAACGCACCTCTTCAGAGAAGCCTTCAGAGATATCATTTAGACTATCCACAGCAGCCATTCCACATAAGCTAAACCTATGTATATAGTTCTCTGTTAATGGTTAAAAAGTACATCTAAACCTTGTTAATTATAATGTATTTAGTTTCATGCTACTGATACAATGTTCTGTGAACTATACTGTATAGTTGAGTTCTGTGTAAACCGCTTTGATATTACGAATAGCGGTATAAAACAAACGTTAAATAAAGTAAGTATATTACTGTAAATAACTTACTGAAAGTAAAACAAATTGAGCTTCAAAGAAGAGGGTAATTTTTTATCTTTTCCTGCATGCCAAAAGCCTCTTATAAAATTACTCTACAGGTTCCACTGAAAGTATGTGTGGTGACAAGAAAGCTAATACTTTATTCAGCCTGTGTGTAAACTTGTTTGGTAAATTAGTTTGGACTGGGCATTATTATGAATTATGGGCTTAAGTTATAAAATAACTATCTACATGCATACATCACCCATATACATTTATCCTGCTTCTAAGGGCTCAGTATATCCCAGTGCATTTTAGCCATGTTCGTACAGGATTTGTGCTTGTATTTTGTAAAAGATACACAGGCACCAGTGTGCCTTTATGAAATATGCTACAAATAGGTACCTACTTGGCCTCTCAACCTACTAAACATTTTTCTTAATAAAATCACCTCCAAAATGACCATTTTTATTTGGGTATAGACTTGGTATTACCAACTGTTGTACTAAACAAACAAGCTTATTTCCTTGCAGCTAAATGAAGAAAGAAATGTGTTAGAAGAAGCTAAAGGATTTGATCCCATACACGTTAAATTAGCACAGGTCAGTGTGGTAATAGTATTGCATAAATTAAGCTTTGCAGTTGAGCTCCATGATTGCAGAGCATGCCATTTACATTTCTCACCTTTCCTTCTCTTAAGCATTTTGAGGAGGAAGCAATACCACCACCAGCAGCAGCAGCAGCAGCAACCACCCCGTCCCCATCCCCTACAGAAGCCCAGACAAAGCCAGTCATGCCACCAGAGATAAAAGATGAAAAGGTGAAACGTTTTTCAGCTCTCATGTCTAGCCTAGTACAACTGTAGGACTGCTAGTTACAGCTTTTAACTGCATGTTGACATAATGGACTGATGATGATGATTATTATTATTATTGACAAATTTCTAGTCAAGTGGGAAAGATATAGAATTATGTTTGCATGGGCAATATTAAATTTAAGGAGTAACAGTAAACGAGATTCCCAGCTTCTGATTGCTTCCTGGTCTCCATCAATAGGCTGCAGCCCAGGGCAGTTAATATGCTGGAATTTTAACTTACTTATTATCCATGCCAGATTGGTCCAGATGAGTGGGTTATGTCCTCCGGCTAGCAGATAGGGCCAGAGTTAAAAAGGTCTGAGCTGGGTTTTGCCTTTAGTGCCTTAGTATTTCTCTGACTTCAACAGATGGTTCAGATATGTAGCCTGGTACAACAGTTCTCCAGGACCAAGCAGGAAGTCAGTCCTCACTGATGGGGGTGACGTCGGCACCGACGGAGCCCTCGCGGAGCAATTTCCCCAGCTTTCGAAGAAAGCCTTTGGGAATTGCAGCGCGCATGCGCGGTCCCCTTCCCGCCCAAGGGTGCCATCTTGCTCAGTCTTCTTTTTTCCGCAGAGCCCTACAGACGTAGTTTGTGATTGCCAATGAAAAAGTTGATTTTTTCGTTCTGTTTTTCTCGGTTCGACGCCGTGTCCTTTTCCCGCCCGGCCTCGATACTCCGGTGTCGAGTCCGTTCACTATTTTTCGGTTTTTGTCCTTCGTGACTAGCGTTCCCGCCACTTTTTTCTTTTTCTCTGGCAGCACGGTCTTTTGACCTCGCAGGGGCCCTTTTTCCCCCAATGGCTGTCAGCGGATTTAAAAAGTGTGATCGGTGTACAAGGCTTATGTCTCTTACCGACACACATGACTGCTGCCTCCGCTGCCTCGGACCCAATCATGACCCGATGATTTGTGGTCCGTGTACCAAAATGTCCTCGAAGGCGTTGTCGGCAGTCTCAACAGGAGCGAATCTTCTCTGACTCCGCGTCCGGCCGGGCCCGAACCTCGTCAGAGGCTTCGACGTCTCGTGACTCCGGCCCCGTGCGTCGGAGTTCCTCTGAGCGGGGGTCTCCTGCCCGGGAACATCATCGGAAGAAGAAACCCGCGAGGGTGGCGTCGGAGGACGCTCCTGGTCCCTCGAGGGCCAGGTCGCATAGCATCGATAGCCGCCCCGGGTCCTCGGAGTCGGAGAGGCCTTTGAAGCATCCTCGTCTCGAAGTGGAGTCTCCTGGACACGTGAGTACTGTAGTCCTCGTGGACTCGCCTCCGAAGGAGCTGACGTCGGGGCTGCTGGGTCTCCTGAGCTTGGACTCAGGTTGACGGCCTTGGAGAGCAGTTTCGCTGCCTTCATGGACCAGCAGCGGGCATTGATCGCTGGCCTCGCCGGTGCATCTGCCCCGACCACTGGGACGTCGACGTCCAAGTCGACCCCGGAGGCCGAGCCGATCCTCGAGTCCATGCGGGCTCGAGTCGATCCTCTGCCACGGTCTCCCTCGGCCTCCCGTTCAGGACCGCCGGCGTCGGGGCGGAGGTCCTCTGCGCCCGCCCGCACGGAGCCACTCGATTCCTCCACGGAGGAGTCGGGCTGGGACACGGAGGAGGACGAGTCACCCGGTTCTTTTCAGACACGGTACGTCCCCTCTGACTCGCCCGAGTCTGAGCCTCGGAGACGGTCCCCCCCCAGAGGATACCCGGTTCTCGGACTTCGTGAGGGATATGGCCAAGGCTTTGGCCTTCCCCGCGGATCCCGAGGAGGAGCCTCGAGCCGAAGAGCTCGAGGCCTTCCAGTATGACTCTCCCCCGAAGGAGGCCTTTACTGTACCGGTTCCTCCGATGCTGGAAAGACTTCTCTTCCGCATGTGGGAGAGCCCGGCATCGACGGCGGTGTTAAGCAAGCGGGTCGATTCCATGTATCGAGTCCACAAGAGCCCCGGGTTCCAGAAGGCACAACTACCGCACCATTCCATGGTGGTGAAATCGGCCATGCATCGACTCAAGAGTCAAAAGATGCACTCCTCAGTACCTCCCGGCAAGGAGGCCCGGAACCTGGATGCCCTCGGTAGGAAGTGCTTCCAGGGCTCTATGCTTGCTTGTCGAGTCCAGACATACCAGCTCTACATGGGCATGTATCTCCGAGACCTGGCAAAGGAAATTGCCGGGTTCTCTGCTGGTCTCTCTGAGGAACCTTTGCAGAGCTTCCAGGCCTTGTCCACTGGTATTCGAGAGTGCTCGAAGTTTATTTCTCGAGCAGCCTACGATGGCTTCGAAGCATCAGCTCAAGTAGCCGGGGCCGGCATCGGTGCCTGCCGACAGGCTTGGCTTCAGTCATCCAACCTCGAGCCATGGGTGCAGGACAAGTTGGTCGATGTCCCCTGCAGAGGTGAAAACCTCTTTGGCAAGCCCATGGCTGAAAAGGCTGCACAACTCGAGACCGAGACTCTAACCAGGACTCGCCTGTCCAGGAAGACCTCTGCCCCTTCACAGAAGAGGAAGGGCTCGGGGAAAAAGCCCTTTTACCCGAGGAAGGTGTCTGCCTATAAACAACACCACCCACAATATCAAGCCTCAGCAGCTCCCCATCAGGGTCAGCAGGCTAAGGGACAGGGTAATGGGTCCCATAGGCAGAAGGCCCCCAAGCCCACTACACCGGCCCCTGCTCAGCAGGGTGGGGGGTTTTGACTCCGTAAGCATAGCCTCTTCCCCCCCGCTGGCTTCTCTCAGCACGGGAGGCCGGCTGGCCCACTTTGCCCACAGGTGGTCAGCCATAACATCAGATACCTGGGTGCTTCAGGTAGTTCAAAAGGGCTACCTTTTGCATTTTCACCAGGTACCTCCCTCCTACTTTCCAGGGGAGCCTTCAAGACCCCCTCTGCACAGGGACTTACTCCTTCAGGAGTTGGCAAGTCTTCTTCAGGAACAGGCTGTGGAACCGGTGCCCCACCACCTGCGAGGTCACGGCTTTTATTCCAGGTACTTTCTGATACCAAAAAGAACAGGAGGCCTCAGACCCATCCTAGACTTGCGCAACCTCAACAAGTTCCTGCAAAGGGAAAAGTTCAAGATGCTTACCCTTGGAATCCTGCTGCCCTACCTCCAACAGGGAGATTGGCTATGCTCCTTGGATCTAAAGGATGCTTATACTCACATCCTTATCCATCCGGACCACAGACAATATCTACGATTTGTTGTGGCAGGAAATCATTATCAGTACAGGGTACTGCCCTTTGGCCTGTCCTCCACTCCCAGGGTGTTCACCAAATGCCTGGCAGTGGTGGCAGCCTTCCTGAGGCTTCAAGGCCTCTTTGTGTTTCCCTACCTAGACGACTGGCTCATCCGGGCACAGTCTTCCCTGGAGGTCACTCAGGCCACTCATCGCACTGTGGCTCTGCTTCAGCACTTGGGGTTTGTCATAAACTTCGCAAAGTCCACTTTGCTCCCTTCTCAGGATCTCGAATTCATAGGAGCACGGTTGGACACTCTGCAGGCTCGTGCCTTCTTGCCTCTGGAACGGGCCAACCGGCTCCGAGCTCTGGCCAGCAGGTTTCACAGCACTTCCCTGGTCTCGGCCAGGCAATTCCTGCAGCTGCTCGGCCATATGGCTTCCACGGTCCATGTCACTCCGAATGCCCGTCTACATATGAGGCCTGCTCAGTGGAGCCTTCGCACTCAATGGCATCAAGCCACAGGGAGCCTTGCGGAATTAGTACAGATCTCCGACCGCCTGGTCTCCTCTCTGCAATGGTGGCTTCATCTGCCCAATCTGGTACTCGGCATGACTTTTCAGTCTCCTCCGCCTTCCCGAGTGCTGACGTCAGATGCCTCTCTCCTGGGATGGGGAGCACATTGCCAGGGGACCCCTTGGGAGGCTGCTCAGCAGATAAACTTCCTGGAGCTCAAGGCGATCTGCCTAGCTCTACGGACCTTCTCTCACCTCACCTCTCATCAGTCTGTACTGGTCCAGACGGACAATCAGGTTGCCATGTTCTATGTGAACAAACAGGGGGGCACTGGCTCCCTCCTATGTCAAGAGGCTCGGAGACTTTGCTCTTGGGCAGTCGACCATGGCATCCTCCTCAAAGCGGTTTACCTGCCAGGACAGGAAAATTACCTGGCCGACAAACTGAGCAGGATTCTGCAGCCACACGAGTGGAGGTTAGACCCGTTGGTGGTTCAGCAGATCTTCCTCCGGTGGGGCCTCCCCACCATGGATCTTTTTGCCAGTCCTCTGAACCGGCAACTTCCCAGGTTCTGCTCCAGGCACCCGCATCCGCTCAGAGTAGCGGCGGATGCTTTCCTCATCCCGTGGTCCACGGGCCTACTGTATGCCTTTCCTCCTACGCCACTCGTGTCCCGGACGCTTTTCAAAGTTCTCCGGGACAGGGCCTCGGTAATCCTGGTAGCGCCCAGGTGGCCGAGACAGCCCTGGTTCCCGCTCTTGCTACAACTGGCGGTGGACACTCCTCTTCCTCAGGGGTTTCAGCCCGATCTCCTGACTCAGGATCAAGGCACTCTCCTGCACCCCAACCTCCGGGCCCTTCACCTGATGGCCTGGCTGCTGAAAGGGTAGTCCTAGCTCCGCTACTACTTCCTCCGGAGGTGGAAGATGTCGTCCTAGCGTCTAGGCGACCATCCACCCGGAAGTCTTACGCCCTTAAATGGCGTCGCTTCTCCGTGTGGTGTTCTCAGCAGTCTGAGAACCCCTTCTCCTGCTTGGTATCGGTGGTACTGCAATACTTGCTTCACCTTTCCAATCTAGGCCTCAAGTCCAACTCTGTAAGGGTCCACCTCAGTGCTCTCTCTGCACATCACTCGCCGGTGGACGGCAGACCTCTTTCCGCACACCCCTTGGTGGCGCGTTTTCTCAGAGGCCTCCTTCTGCTTAAGCCTCCTTTGCGCCCACCAGCCCCTGACTGGGATCTCAATGTGGTCTTGCAGCGGATTACCTGTCTGCCTTTTGAACCCATGGCTACCTGCCCTCTTCGTTTCCTTTCCTGGAAAACTCTGTTCTTGGTAGCCCTTACCTCCGCTAGGCGCGTTAGTGAACTGCAAGCCCTAGTGTCTGAGCCTCCTTACACTAGGTTCTACCAGAATAGGTTGGTCTTAAGGACTCACCCTAAGTTTCTTCCAAAAGTAGTTTCCCCTTTTCATCTCAACCAAGAGGTGGTTCTTCCAACCTTCTTTTCCAGGCCGCATACCAGCCGGGCTGAAACAGTTCTGCATACCCTGGACTGTAGGAGGACCTTATCCTTCTACCTTGACCGTACGCGGGAGCACAGAAAGGCTGTTCAGCTTTTCGTTTCTTTTGACCCCAATAGGTTGGGGGTGCCTGTCTCCAAGCGTACTTTGTCCATCTGGGTAGCTGACTGTATCGCCTGGGCTTATGGGGCAGCCGGCCTCTCCTTAGAGAGTCGAGTCATGGCTCACCGTGTCAGGGCGAAGGCTGCGTCAGTGGCTCATCTCAGCTCTGTTCCGTTGGCAGACATCTGCCGGGCCGCTACTTGGTCTTCAAGCCAGACTTTTGCGGCTCATTACTGCCTGGAGAGGGAGTCCCGCAGGGACAGTGCTTTTGGACAGGCAGTTCTCCACAATCTCTTTGAGGTTTAGGCAACTCCTACCCTCCGGCCCTGGTATTGGGCTACCGGCCGGGAGCGTATTCAGAGAAGATTCCTTCCTTCTGTTCTGCTGAGCTAGAGGGAGCTCATTTTTCGGCTTGAGGTCTCCGGTAGCCTTAAGCTTGGGAGTCCCATCAGTGAGGACTGACTTCCTGCTTGGTCCTGGAGAAAGAGTAGTTACTCACCTGTAACAGGTGTTCTCCAGGAGCAGCAGGAATCAGTCCTCACAACCCTCCCTCCTCCTCCCCTCGGAGTTGCAGTCCTTCTTATCCATTGTTTTTGCTAACTTTTTTGCTGTCTTTTCGCTATGTCATCAGACTGAGCAAGATGGCACCCTTGGGCGGGGAGGGGACCGCGCATGTGCGCTGCAATTCCCAAAGGCTTTCTTCGAAAGCTGGGGAAATTGCTCCGCGAGGGCTCCGTCGGCGCCGACGTCACCCCCATCAGTGAGGACTGATTCCTGCTGCTCCTGGAGAACACCTGTTACAGGTGAGTAACTACTCTTTACAAGTAGGCCCCTCCCAAGAAGGCTGTAGGCCCAATTTTCCAATGGAACATAGATCAAGTCTGGGGACTGCTTTTGGGCAACAATACTTTGGGGTTGATTTCTCTTCAACCTTGGAGACTGACTCATTTTGGGTCTGAGTTCCCACACCACTGGGTTCAGTACCAAGAGGTGCTCGGTAACTTTTCACCCTTGATGGGTCCAACAGTAGGAGCTACTAACAAGCACTCTTTTCTCCAGAAACAAGCAGGAAGTCAGTCCTCACATATGGGTGACACTGGTGCCGACAGAGCCCGCATGGAAGCATCTCCCCAGCTTTCAAAGGAAGCTTTTAGGAGATGCACTACACATGCGTGATCCCCCTTCCTGCCCAAGGGTGTAATCTTGCCTCAGTCTCCTTTTTTCTGCAGAACCCTACGGACTGTCCAGATTTATTTATTTTTTTTGTTACATTCAGTAAGGTTTGCATACTGGTTCCTTCCCGCACTTGAGCCAGCTCGCCTCTGCGTCGCTCCTCTGGTTTGTTTCCTTATTTTACTCCTCTTTTGCTCAAGGTGATTCTCGACTAGCATTTGCATCCTTTTTGGGCCAAAGGCCTCCGACCCCTGCCAGGTAGCAGGGTTCCCTTTTTCCCGATGGTCTCCAGCGGCTTCAAGAAGTGCGATCGGTGCAGCAAAATTATGTCCCTTACCGATCCGCATGACTGCTGCCTCCAGTGCCTTGGCCCAGAACACAACTCGGATTGCGAACTTTGCAGAACCATGACCTCAAAGGCCCTGAACAGCCGCCACCAGCAGGAAAAATTCTTCCAGAAGTCCGACTCTGTGCCGGAGTCTCCAGTGACACGACATGCCAGGGCCTCCTCAGTCCTGCGGCTGCGGTTCATCCAAGAGGAAACCCCCAGATGTGGAACTCAAGACGTCAAAGCCTTTGAAAACCGCCTTGGAGGATGGGTCTGGAAAGAAGGGAAAATCCCACTCCAGGTCCCGCAGTCCCCGGCGTGAGTCGGAGCGGGAACGACCTCACAAGATACCCTGCAATGAGTCGTCTACACCTGCCGACTGGTCTCAGACACCCGAGGCCATCCTCATCGAGGACTCTCCCTTGACAGTGCTGATGCCAGGCCGAAATACTCTGTGCCTGCGTCCAAGCCTCTAGAGCCAACTGGTATGGAGACCAGGATGGTGGCCTTGGAGAGCAGTATCTCTGCTCTCATGGCCATGCAGCAGACATTTGTCTGGTTCATCCACCCTGATGACAGGATCCTTGACATTGAGGGCCTTCCCCAGATGTCAAGCCCATCCTCAAATGCCACCCGCCCCTAGAGACCCATTGGCTTCAGATGAGGTCCTGGTCCCATTCCTTGGGACATCGGTCCTCTCTGACGAGTGCCCGCAGCTCCAACCGCAGATCCTCCGGAGGTCACAGACCGCAAAAGCATGGACCTCGACCAAAGCAATCACTGGGCCTCAGACTTCGAATTTGATTGGGAGACTGAGGGCGAGGAGCCTTTGGACACTCGGTGACACAGAGCCATGCCTTCCTACCCTCCCGAGGACATCACTTTCCTCAACTTTGTGTGGGACATGGCTAAGGCTCTCACCATCAAGACTGAAGCTGAGGAAGAACCACGCAACGAGGAACTGGAGATACTCCAGTACGAGGCCCCACCTAAGGAAACCTTTACAGTGCTGGTGCTTCTGCTCCTCGAGTGCCACCTCCTCCAGATGTGGGAAACACCGGCATCGGTACCCACTATCAGCAGATGACTCAACTCCATATATTGAGTGCATCGAAGCCCTGGATTCCAGAAGACCTATCTTCCCCATAACTTGATAGTCATTGAGTCCACCATGCACAGGCTCAAGAGCTTCATTCTTCGGTACCACCCGGTAGGGAGGCCCGAACCTTTGATGCCCTCAGCCAGAAGGCCTTCCAAGGCTCAATGCTGAGTTGCTGGATCCAGTCCTACTAGATCTATATCAGTATGTACCTCAATGAGCAGTCAAGGGAGCTCTGTGGATTCTCAGCAGGCCTCAGTGGGAAGCCCCTTCAGAGATTCAAGTCTCTGGTCCTGGCAGTCAAAGAGTGCTCTAAGTTCTTGTCCCGAGCAGCCTACGATGCCTTCAAGTTTTCAGCCAGGGTGGCCACTGCAGGCATTGGGGGCCCAACGCCAAGCATGGCTGCTGTTGTCTGACCTAGACAATGGGTTTAGGACAAACTTATTGATGTCCCCTGCATAGGAGAGAACCTCTTTGGGGGAAACCCATAGCAGACAAAGCTGCAGAAATCAAGACAGAGTTCTTAACAAGAATCAGACTCTCAAAGAAAACCTTTATGCAGCCCGGGAAGAAGCCCTTCTTCCCGAGAAAAAAGGGGGGGGGGCGGGATTTGGCAATGCCTCGCAATTCCTGGCCTTCTCGGCTCCACAGCAGGGCCCATAAGTAAAAGGCCCCTAAGTCCCCAGCCCAGCCTGGGGGAAGCTTTTAACTCCCTGGTTGTGACTTTCTCTCCCCCAGGAGGTCCCTTGCAGACCACAGGGGGCACCTGGCCCTGTTTGCACACAGGTGGTCCAACATCACCACCGATGCTTGGGTACTACAAGTGGTCAGGGAGGGCTTCATCCTTCAAATACAGGCGTCACCCTTGTATTTTTTAGGAGAGCCTATAAGACCTCTCCTTCACCAGACCATGCTTCTCACTGAGCTCGCAGGCCTACTCGAGGACAAGGCAGTGGAGCCAGTGCTGAGACATCACTGGGGCACCAGATTCTACTCTAGGTATTGCCTCGTATCCATCCTGGATCTGTGGGAGCTGAACAGGTTTCTGGTAAGGAAAGAGTTCAAAATGCTCTCCCTTGGAACACTGCTGCCATTCCTCCAGCAGGGAGATTGGCTATGCTCCTTAGACTTAAGATGCCCCAACAACATCCCACAACAGAAAATACCTTTGGTTCATGATTGGAGGCGAGCACCTCCCTTCGGACTGGCCTTCTCACTGAGGGTCTTCACAAAAGTGCCTAGTGGTGGTCCTAGCCCACCTCCAAGGGCCCTTGTCTTTCCATATCTGGATGACTGGCTCATAAAGGTATGCTCAGGAAGTGGAGAGGGGGGAGATTCCAAGATGGCGGACTGAAGGGAGCGTTGTGCGGCAGCGCTATACTTAATGGGGAAAAGGAAAGCCAAAGGGGCTAAGAAGCCCTCCTCTGCCCCGGCAACCTCGACCTCTTTACCTTCTCAGGCGGTTGGTCCGCTAGATACCTTTTTAGTGCCATGGCAGCAGTTGGGGCAACCGGCGAGTAGTGGCCCTAGGAACCTCTCGGCTGAACTGAGTTCGTCAGCGGGAGGATCCGGGCCCAACATCTCGTCGCCGGAGCAGTGGCGGCCCTCTAAAGAGCCTTCGCTGGTGAGGCACTCGGTGCCGACGACGATATCTCCCCCTGCCACTGGAGGGGGAATGGAAAGTGGAGGGACGCCGGCAGAGGTGCCGCGGTAATTTCTCCCACCGCTGTGGCGTCATCTTTGTTGGCCTTTGGGTCTCCTGTTGCATCGGAGGTGGAGTGACGAATTATGGAGGCTGGAGCAGCTGCCATGCAAGCCCCGATGTCTTTCTCTTTTGAGAAGCCCGAGGAATTTACTTTGGAGACAATTTGGTCTGCTATAGTCAAGTTGGGTGAATTTCTGGCTCCTCAGGTCTCTACTTTGTCTTCCCAGTTACAGTCCCATACGGGTCTTCTTCAGCAACATACTGTGGAGATTTCAGTGATGCAGAGCTCTGTTTCTGAGCTCCAACAGAAAATAACTCAGGTTGATAACTTGTGCTCTGGCTATCAGAAAGATGTTATGGCGTTACGGTTTCGAGTTGAAATCCTGGAAAATTTATCTCGATACTCCAATCTTCGTTTGGTTAATTTTCCTAAGGTCCAGTCTGTTGGGTCGAAAGAAATGTTTAAAAAATATATGATTGCGGTGTTGGGGGTTCCGGTTGAGTCACATCCACCCTTAGTTAAGGCATATTACCTGTCTACTAGGAAAAAAGAGGAGGGTGGTGGTATTATACCCGGTGTAGATTTGGCTGATTCTTTGAATGTATCTGCTATGTTAGAAACATCTTTAACTGATACAGCCACTCCTGCTACGTTAATTATAACTTTTGCATTGAATTCTGATAGGGATTGGTTCCTCAAAATGTTTTTTCGTAAACGGGATGTGTTATTTCTTGGTTTAACTGTTCGGGTATTCCCCGATTTTTCTCGGGAAACCCAGAAGCGTAGGCGAGAGTTTTTGCTATTACGTCCGGGCATATTGTCTTTGGGGGGGTCAGTTTTTTCTTAAGTTTCCCTCTAAATGTATGATCAAATTGAATTCTGTAACATATGTTTTTTATGATCCATCTCAGTTGTTAGCCTTCATAAATGCCCGTCACCCCTCTGATGCAGTATAGGTTCTACTCCATAGTTTATTCCTAACTGTCTCCCTCCAGTTGGATTTCCTTCATTATTGTAATTATTATTGTTTCGGATGTCCTCCTCCATATTGTGGGCTGTAGAAGGAACAGAAATGTTATTTTGCCTGTGTTTTCCTATATTGGGGTTGATGTATTTCTGACCTTTTGTTTTCTGTATCCTTATTTCCATTCAAGTTTTATTTTGCTTGGATTTATTGTAAAATTCATAAATAGATAATAAAAAAAAATAAAAATAAAGGTATACTCAATTACAGAGGCGCCCTACAGCACCTGGGGTTTGTCATCAACTACCCCATGCCCCACCTCTCTCTGACTCAAGACCTCAAATTCATAGGGGCTCAACTAACAACCCTTCAGACCAGGGCCTTCCTCCCTCAGGAATGGTCGGAATGCCTCAGGGAACTAGCCGCAGAGGTGCAACACTGCTGGTCACCACCCTCCTGGCTTTTCCTCCACCTGCTGGGGCACGTGACCCCATATGCCTGACTGCACATGAGAGCAGCGCAGTGGTACCTCTGGTCCCAGTGGAAGCAAGCCACTGGAAGGCTTCGGGACAGAGTGGAAGTGACCTGACAACTGGCAGACTTCCTTGGTTGGTGGCAGAATCCCTACCACCTTCAGGCCGTGCTGCCCTTCCAGGCACCCATGCCCCCAGAGAGTCCTTACCACAGACGCCTCTTTGTTGGGCTGAGGAGCACATTGCGGGAACCTTAAGACACAAGGCATCTGGTCCCATTTGGAATCCCAGATGCAAATCAACCTTCTGGAGCACCGAGCAATTTTTCTGGCCCTCTGAGCCTTTTACCACTGGCTACCGCACCAGTCTGTGCTGATCCAGAATGACAACCAGGTCGCAATGTTCTGCATGAACAAGCAAGGGGGCACACTCCCTTTGCTCCTATGCAACCCGCAGTTGGATACTCCTAAGAGCTGTCTACCTCCCCGGCCAAGACAATGCCCTGGCGGACAAGCTGAGCAGAGTTCTGCAGCCACATGAATGGCAACTGGGACCCACTGTGGCCTCTCAGCTGTTTAAATTCTGGAGCATCCCTCCAGTGGACCTGTTCACCAGCCTGGACAACTCAGTTGCCCCGCTTCTGCTCCCGCTAGCCGCACCCATTCCAGGTGGCAACAGATGCATTCCTCATTCCATGGACAGAAGGCCTCCTTTACACCTTCCTGCCAACACCACTGGTCGCCAAGACCCTCTTCAAGGTCCAACATGACAAGGGCATCACTAATACTGATAGCCCCCCCGGTGGTCCAGGCAACCCTGATTCCCACTGCTTCTCTTCCTGTCAGTGGTGTTGCCGAGCCCCAGGACTACTCACAGGAGCAGGGCTCTCTCCTGCACCCCAACCTGGGGTCCCTGTCATTCTTGGCTTGGCTGTTGAAAGAGTAGCTCTAGCGCCCTTCAACCTCCTATGGGACGTGGAAGAGATTCTCCTGGCCTTTCGCAAGGCCTCCATGTGGAGGGCGTATGCCTTTAAGTGGTGTCTGTTCTCGGTGTGGTGTGCCGAAAGACAGGCGAACCCGTTCTCCTGCTCGGTTCAGGTGGTACTCCAGTACCTGCTCAACCTGTCGCAGATGGAACTGAAGTCCAATTCTATAAGAATACACATGAGCACTATTGCAGCAGACCATCACCACTCCGTCGAGGGAAAACCCCTCTTGGCCCAGCCCCTTGTATCCCGATTCCTCCAGGGCCTTATGCTATTCAAACCCCCCATCTATCCACTGGCGGCGGAGTGGGATCGCAACATGGTGCTCTCACAGCTTGCTAAGTCGTCTTCCGAGCCCCTGGCTACCTGCCATCTTAGGTACCTTTCCTGGAAAGTCATTTTCCTCTTGGCACTCGCATCAGCTCGCAGGGTCAGTGAGCTTCAGGCTCTGATGGCAGAGTCTCCCTACACGAGGTTCTACAAGAACAGGGTGGGATTCTTCCGAAGGTTGTATCCACCATTCCACCTCAGAAAAGAGGTGGTGCTTCCCACCTTCTTTCCCAGGACTCATACCAGCAGAGACAGTTCTCCATACTTTGGATTGTAAAAGGGCCTGTCCTATCTACAACGGACCCAGAGCCACCGCAAAGTGCCTCAGCTTTTCGTTTCCTATGACCCCAGTGGTCTGGGGCTCCCAGTGACTCTGTTCACTTGGGTAGCAGACTGCATTACCCTCGCCTCTGAGCAGGAGATCTCACTGGACCAGCGGGTCACGGCGCACTGTGTCAAAACCATGGTCACCTCCGTGGCAAATCTGCATTCAGTACCCGTGACACAAATCTGCTGGGCCTTCACTTGGTCTTCGGTCCATACCTTTGCAGCTCACTACTGCCTGGAGAGGAAGTCCCGATGGGATAGCGCCTTCGGCCAGGCTGTACTCTGTAATCTCATCAGGGTGTAGGCTTCTGTCCTCTGACCCTTCTGTGTTCAGGCTACCGGAGTACTGGTTCCTTCCTGGACACTTGGGTCTTGCGAGAGTCTCCTAGTAAGGACTCAACAACTGCTGCTGCTGCTCACGGCTCTCCCTGACAGGTCACTGTGGCTTTTTTTTTTTTTTAACAGGTTGTCGGTAGCCTGTAGCTGGGGATTCCCATAGGTGAGGACTGGCTTCCTGTTTGTTCCCGGAGGACATCTCTGGACGTCAATCCGATCCTCAAGAGCATGCAGCCTCGAGTTGATCCTCAACATCCGTCTCTATCCCGGTCCTGTTCCACGGGACAAAGGTCCTCCTCAATGAGTGCCCAAGACTTCGGCCATGGAGCCTTCGAGGGACCCGGACCAGGCTCTGGGACAGATCATCCGGCCTGACCCTCCCTCGACGACTCCACCGATTACTCAGATTGGGAGACCAAGGATGAGGAATCCCTGGCACCTGTCGCCACCGCAACATACACTCTGACCCATCCCCCCAGAGACTTGATGCCACTCCTCACCTGAGGACATGGCATTCCTTGACTTCATACGGGACATGTCAAAGGCGTTGGCATTCGCTGCTGAGTTGAGGCCCCACCGAGGGAAGCACTGACAGTGCCCACATGCCATCCATCCTGGAATGGCTGCTTCTCCGTATGTGGGAAAAAACGGCATTGGTGCCCATTGTGAACCGATGGCTCGACTCAATGTATTAAATCTGCCAGAGCGCAGGCTTTCAGAAAGCACAGCTGCCACATAACCATGGTGGTGGAGTCAGCCATGCATCGGCTCAAGATCCAGAAGATGCACTCCTTGGTGCCCCCGGGTAGGGAGGCCCGCAACCTGGATGCCCTCGGCAGGAAGTGCTACCAGGGCTCTATACTCATCGGCTGGATCCAGGCGTACCGGACATGTACCCAAGAGACCTGGCAAAGGAGCTCGCCAGGTTTTCAGCTGGTCTCTCCGAGGAGTCCCTACAGCGTTTCCAGAACCTGGCCAATGCCATCCGTGAGTGCTCCAAGTTTGACTCGAGCAGCCTATGACTTCTTCGAGTCGGCAGCTAGAATAGCCGCGGTGGGCATCGGTGCCCGATGCCAGGCTTGGCTACAGTCTTCCGACCTGGAGCAATGGATTCAGGTCAAATTGGTCGATGTCCCTGCCAGGAAGAAAACCTCTTTGGCAAACCCATGACCAATAAGGCTACTGAGTTGGAGACCGAGTTCATGACGAGGACCAGGCTCTCCAAAAAAGATCGCTACCCTTCCCCAATGGAAGGGCTCGAGTAAACATCCCTTTAATCGAGGAAGGGAGCTAACTAACCCACAGTATCGGGCCTTTCCAGCAGGGTCAGCAGGCCAAGGACACAGGCATGGCCCTCATAAGGAGAAGGCTCCCAAGTCCCAGGCACCGGTCCTGGCCCAGTCTGGCGGGAGGTTTTGACTCCTTGGTCATAGCCTTTCTGCTCCCAGCAGGTCAACAGCTCACAGGGGGCCAGCCATCACTATCGACACTTGGGCACTCCAGGTGGTTCAGGAAGGTTACTTCCCCCACCTTGCACAGAAGCCTCTCCCTTTCTTCCTGAGTGACCTCCCAGGATGCCCCTTCACCCGGATCTATTACTGCACGAACTCACAGATCTCCTCGAGGACAGAGCGGTGGAACCGTGCCCCAACACCTCTGGAACAAGGGGTTCTACTCCAGGTACTTCCTTGTGCCAAAACAAACAGGGGACCTAAGGCCCATCCTAGACCTGCAGGACCTGAACAGGTTCCTGGTGAGGGAGAAGTTAAAGATGCTCTCCCTTGGAACATTGCTGCCTTACCTCCAGCAGGGAGACTGACTATGCTCCTTGGATCTAAAGGATACTTATACTCACAGCCTCATTCATCCCAGCCACAGGCAGTATCTCAGATTCATGGTGGGGGGCGGCCCCAGAGTCTTCACCAAATGCCTGGTGGTAGCCACTGCCTAACTCTATCTTCAAGGGACGTTCATCTTTCTCTACCTGGACGACTGGCTCATAAAGGGGGACACTGCTGCCAAGGTGCAGCAGGCCACAGCCCGCACCATCCACATCCTGCAACATCTGTGGTTTGTGATAAACCGCCTCATGTCTCCCCTCCTCACGACATTGTCTGGAGTTCATCGGAGCAAGACTGGACATGGTTCAGGCCAGAGCCTTCCTCCCCCCTTGACAGGGCCGTCCATCTTAGGGCACTTGCTGCAGACGTACAACACTGACTCTCAATATCCGCTCGCCTCCTGCTGCTCCTACTCGACCTCATGGGCTCCATGGTCCATATTACTCCAGAAGCCCATCTTCATATGAGGATGGCCCAGTGGTGCCTCCACGCCCAGTGGACACAGGCCATGGGCCAATTGCGAGATAGTGTGTCAGTGACTGGCCAGCTGGCGGAGTCCCTGAACTGGTGGTAAAACACAGAGCACCTTTGAACGGGTATGCTTTTTCAGACTCCCGCCCTCCAGAGGGTCCTCACTACAGATGCCTCCTTGCTGGGCTGGGGAGCACATTACGAGGAACTCAGCACTCAGGGCAGTTGGTCTGAGGTAGAAAGCCAGCAGCCGATCAACCTCCTGGAGCTCCAGACCATACACTTGGGTTCTTCTGGTCTTTCACTACTGCCTGCAGCACCAGTCAGTGCTGGTCCAAGCGGACAATCAAGTGGCAATGTTCTTTGTAAACAAACAAGGAGGCACGAGGTCTTGTACCCTCAGCCACGAAGCAGTGGCTCTATGCTCCTATCCGATTCGCTAAGGGATGCTCCCGCAGGCGGTGTACCTTCCAGGCCAGGACAACACACTCTGGGGTATCGTCAAGTTACAGAGGGTAGTTTTCACTAAAAACAATAATAAATTTCCCTCTACTGTCCTCAAGACAATGTAGTTCAGCCGTTGTCTCTTATTGCGACTTCAGAGAAACCTCTCATATATTACTTATCTTGTAACTTCACATAATTAAGTATAGGGGATGTGTAGGTCTCAGACTTCTCACAGCATTGGCTAAAACAGACTATGTCCGTAGCCACAATGCTCATTTGCATCAACGACCTATATAGACAGATCCCCTTATTTCAGCATCTTAAATATTGATATTAATGTAACGTTCTCTATAATTTAACAATATGTGCTTATCTGAGAAAATTTGAACACCCCGACACCACCATCCGGCTCCGTTCGTGCGTTTCACAGACGTGGGTTTCTTCAGGGGGAATTTTTCAAACACTCAATAAAGCATCTCAACTTTAGTTGTTTGGCATTTTCTTATTTGCATCACTAGTTAAAAGGAATGACAATCAATAATCTCCAGGAACAAGCAGGAATGAGTCTTCACATATAGGGTACGTCGGTACCGACGGAGCCTGCATGGGAATGCTCCCCAGCATCCAATCAGAAAGCTTTTGGGAGCATCCCTCGCGCCTGCGCGGTGACTTCCCGCCTTTTCCACTGCCTCTCCTCAGTTTTCGTTTTTCCGCGGAGCCAACAGGACGTCCTCCTGTCACCGCAGAAACTTTTTACTTTAAAATCCTTATTTTCTTGTTTTTCTTGTGGTCGCGGCTGTCTTCCCGCCGATACCGGTACCGCCGGTGCTTTATTTTTTTCATTTTCAAACTTAGAGAAATATTTCGCCTCAGTTTTTTGTTTTAACTTTTTGGGCCTACCAGGCCTTTCCAAAATGGAGCCTTCTTCCCCTAAGAAGTGCCTTCACTGTGGAAACTCAGTTTTCTTTTTAGACTCCAATGCTTGATGTCTAACCTGTTTGGGGCCTGACCTTTTTTCCCCTGATACTTCAGGCTATATGGTTGGGAGAAGACCTTCCCTTTTTCGAGTTTCCCTCGATACCGTTTTTCCTCCTAAGGTGAGGACATCGGTTTTCTCTTCTCTCCAGGATCAGGTAACCCACAAACAGTCTGTTAAGACTAGCCAATTCTTGAAGGGTAAGTCTCATGCACAGCATGATGACGGCTCCGGCCTTGCCCTGAAGATCCCATTGGCAATAAAACCCCAGCGGGAGTCTTCGGGCTCCAAAGCATTTACGGGGTTTCAGGTTGTTCCTGGGGCTCACCCCTCACAGAACATACCTGAGCCGTGCCAGGGGGTGGTATCCGCTTCGAGCGGTACCGATAACCCGGCATCGGTGTCGAGTGCTGCACTCTTCACCAGGGATCGTCATCTGGTGTCCTTGGTACCTTCGGGGCCGATCAATACGACCCAGATTGGCTTTCCTGTATCCCAGCCATGCTCGGGGTTGGTACCGGCTTCGAGCGGTACCGATACCCCAGTATCGGCATCGGTATCGAGTGTTCCACTCTTTACCTGGGATCGTCATCTGGAATCCTCGGTACCTTCGGTGCCGATCGATACGACCCGGATTGACTTTCCTATATCTTCACCGTGCTCGGGGTTGGTACTGACTTCGAGCGGTACCGATACCCCGACATCGGTGCCGGTGTCGAGGGTTCCTCTCTTCGCCGGGCATCGTCTTCGAACGTCCTCGGTACCTTCGGTACCGTTCGATGAGATTCCAATGGAATTTCATGTATCGGCATCGCTGATACCACCACCAACGTCGGTACCTTCTAGACATGCATCGATAGACTCGCTCGCTTCGATGCCGAGTCTAGAATCGATATCCAGTCTAGATGACTTGGTACCGACATGTTTCGGAACCGATCCATATCGTTTCCGGCTACGCAGTACCGAGGATATTCACCAAGACTCTCTCTGGTTACCTCGGTACCGCTTCAGCAGCCCTCGATTACTGCTTCGATGACATCATCTCCGATACCGGTACCGGTGTCGGGGTCGATTCCTGCAGTTCCATCGGTGCCATCGATCCTTTCTATGCCTAGTTTGGAATCGATACCAGGCACTGACGATGCAGTACTAACTGCCTTAACTCAGAACTGTCAGTATCACAGTCCATCGAGCAGGATTCTTTTTCTGCACCAGTCCAGTATATCTTCTGGTGCTCAAGCTGCTCCTTCAACCTCAGCTTGCCCAGGATTAGTTCCTATTGGAAATCCTTCTTTTCAGAAGTTTCTCCTTGACATGGCAGCTTTTCTTGCCATTCCTATTCCTGGTTTTTCTCTTGACCAAGATCCTGCAGAAAAGGAAAACATAATGCTTCCTTTACATCATTCTTTGCAGGATCTTCTTCTGAGGATATGGGAATAACCCTTAAAGGTTCCTTTGCCTTCTACAGCCATTGACGTTCTGTATCAGGTACCTCCCTCTCCAGGGTTCCAGAAAAACCAACTTCCACATCATTGCATTGTAGTGGAATCAGCAATGAGGAAGGTAAGAAGCAAGAAGAAGCATTCTTCTTATCCGCCAGGTCGTGCATCTAAAGCACTTGATGCCTTTGGACGTCAAACCTTCCAAACTTCTATGCTGGCTTCAAGAATTATTTCATATATTTTTTATATGAGTCTGACACTTCAGGAGGTTACAGAGAAATTATCTCTTTTGTCTCCTTTTTTGTCAGAACCTAAGGCCTCTGACTATTCCTTGCTTCTCAATCAGCAGGAATATCTCTTGGTTCCTTTCTCGTGCTTCTCTAGACTCTTTTGAGTCTGTTAGCAGATCCTCTGCTATTGCCATTGGGAGCACGTCGTACAGCCTGGCTGCAGGCTTCAGACTTGAGCAGATGGGCACAACATACACTGGGTAATTCTCCTTGTACTGGAGAAAATCTCTTCAATAAAGAGGCTTTACGTCAGGTTGCTCATTGCTCCACTGACTTTCCTAGTTCTGGAAACCGTTCTAAGCCTTCTTTTTCCCCAGGGCGTAGGAAATGTCCTACCAAACCTTCTTTCCCTAGGAAAAGAAAGTTTCATCCTTCTTCTGCCCATCCTCCAGATGTATCCAAGCAAGGAACATCTCATCCTCGTCTGAAGTCTCCAGACTCTAACCAGGCTAATCATAGCCAGCAACCATAGGTTCCTGTATGTTGCAATCTACAGTTAACTTCTTCTTACCAGAAGTCATTCTTCAAACCCTACACTGGTTTTTCTTTTCAGTATGCTAAGCTGTTAGGATATTTTATCCATGGATTACAGAATTCTCCCTTTCTTTCTATTATAAAGGGAGATTACAATTATCCCATGATAGTTTCTGTCCCCACAGGGACATTTTTTCCTTCAGCTGACTTACCATATGGTACGTCACCTTCCAAGCCCCTCTCTTCCAGGGTTTCCCCTGCTCGAGTTGGTACCATACTGAAACACTTCTCTTTCTTCCAGTGTAGATTTTTGTTATCCTTCAATGCACTGAACAACTCATCAGATAGGGACGGAAATATCTCCGCTCCCTCTGTCTGTTCTTCTCCCTGGTTTTATGCAGGGGGATCCCCTCTGCTCTTTTGTTCAGTTGCTGTACAAGCAGAAGTTCCAGTGCTTACTTTAATGTTCTTGCAAGTTACTTTCAACTATCTTGCATGATACTACTTATTGCAGGTTATCTTCTTCTTGCCATATCCTTACCTAGGATGTGGCACCACATCTGACTGCTAGCAGTTTATCTCATAATTCTCCTGCACAATGCTCTCTGCAATCTTCAGAGAAGCTTTTCTACTATGGGCCCTTGCTGTAGAGCATTGAACTTTGTCTCTGAGGGTTTTCCATATAATAGGAAACGCTTATATAGTCATTCCATGGCTATATAGGTTCTTTATACCCTCTTGTCTCCTATTGTGATACAGAAGACACGTTTTTTTCTGTGTGAATGTCCAAGGAGTTCCCAATCTGGCAGGAATCTACCCCTTTTTTTCCTTACAGCTTGGCATTATTTTTTCTACTCCACTTGGATAACGCATACTCTTTTACTGTACATGATACCCCTGAGTCCCTTCGCTGGGTCATCCAGGTGTCTTAGTCTATGCGTTTTCTTGTCCTTTGGACATGTCAGAGTCCTCAAGTACTCCTGACATGCTCTTACCAGACTGCTATTATCCTCTGTTTTTCACGCAACCATACTGGTTATCCACTGGAATATATTCCTGTACCACGGAAATAGATTCTCTATATTTCTTCAGGTGGTTTTTACCCCCTTATTAGATGAATCTTTTCCCATCACATTCCCCATGTGAATGTTTTTGTGGAGCTCAGTGGCAGACATGTATGCTCAGACTTATATTCATGTCTATGTCCTATACATACATCTTTTTGTAATCTGTATGGGCATAAGCCATGCCCGTCTATACCCCTATATATATATATATAACACCTATCTGAACATACATACATGTCTAGATATATGTGCATATATCTCCATATATATATATGCCCTTTGGGAGATGTCCATAAGACACTAAGTATTACCTACTATCTCCCTAACTGTCTGTGCTATAAAGCTTTTACCTTCTTAAGGGGTCCAGACAGTCAACTTGCCTATTCTCATACGGCTCAGTAAGTGGGAGCGGTTATACACACAATTATTGCTGTGACGTTAACAGCTTCTATTTTTGTTATAGATCTCCCTATCCATGAAGTATTAAACTTCATTGTCTTCCTATTTCTTACCAGCTAGGAATGACAGTGTACATCTTCAGTATTTCTGAGTACACTTCTGTTCTCCTTGGGAATAGGGGCTTTTTTCCATACCCCCTCTTCCCTTCTGGACTGGGCTACTTTCCAGATCGGTCAGTCTTCTTCTTTTAGTCCTCAATGTTAATAACTCTGTACCTAAAAGAGTTTTCAGCTTTTTCCCATAAAGCTTTCCATTGAAGACCTGCCGTTCTTCTCCTGCCCCAGTTGACATCTGGGTCACCTGCCCATTCCAGATTTGGAACTTCATCCTCACTGCTGTGAATTTACCTTGAAGATTCCGCTACTGCATCTACAGTACACTCCATCACAGTTCTACTTCCTACAATCCAGTAGGTAAGCTCTATATTGTGCTAGTTCATTAAATATTTTAATGATACTTGACATACATTCTAAAGACTCCTCTCTCCTGTAGTCTTCAGATCTGCTGTTCTTTGCAGCTCTTCTCTATTCAACTCCTACCCCCCATCCCTCAGGGGATGCCGGGGATCCAGGTTTGGGAAATGCCGTCCTGTTCCAGGAATACGCATTTTATGGGATCTCCCCTGGCATCCACAGCTAGGGAGTCCCCATATGTGAAGACTCATTCCTGCTTGTTCCTGGAGATAGCACAGTTACTTACCTGTAACAGGTGATCTCTGGGAACAGCAGGAATTAGTCTTCACAACCCACCCACCTCCCCTAGGAGTTGTATCTATCTCTCTCCTTTCCTCTTTCTCTCCTTCTGTCTCAGCTATGAAACTCAACTGAGGAGAGGCAGTGGGAAAGGCGGGAAGTCACTGCGCAGGCGCGAGGGATGCTCTCAAAAGCTTTCTGATTGGATGCTGGGGAGCATTCCCGTGCAGGCTCCGTCGGTACCGACATACCCTATATGTGAAGACTAATTCCTGCTGTTCCCAGAGATCACCTGTTACAGGTAAGTAACTGTGCTTTATTGACATGCCTTGCGTCAAATTGTTTAAAAAGAAACCAGTTGAATATCATGCCTACAAATATGCAATACAGTAGTCATACCTTAAAAGTACAAACTGTTCTTACTGCTCCAAGTTGTCATCTGATCAGACAAAAACGCTGCGCATGCGGGTCTGGTACAAACAGACATTTAAACTCAACATCAATGCGTGCAACGTCAATACGTGCAACACTGGCTACGTCACCGATGTCAATCATTGGATGTTGTTGAGCTTCCATCCGTAATGGCAACAAACTCTTGCCGCCGTATAGTACACAGAACTTTGTAATTTATAAACTGAAGATTTTATCTTGTTGCAACATGAAATAAAAGATCTTTTTAGGGAAAAATGAAACCTCGGGTACACCTCATAATAGACCAGCGCAGATATTAGACACATCCTCCCCACTCGATGGTATTATTTAAGCCTGCTGGAGATACTGTATCAAGTTTGTATATCCAGCGTTGTTCATTAATCAAAAGAGTCTGTTCTTGTGATTTACCTTCTCTCCCCATCGTCACTTTTTCTAAACAAAAGCATCGAAGATCTCCAAATAGATGTTGCTTCTGCAGACAATGTGCCACCAATGGGGCTTCGATAACTTTACACTTCAGTCTACTGCGATGTTCACTCATTCTAATTCGAAAAAGGCGAGTAGTTTTCCCAATGTATCTCAATGTATTTCTTTTTATAAACAATTTGACGCAAGGCATGTCAATAATTTTGATTGTCATTCCTTTTAACTAGTGATGCAAATAAGAAAACGCCAAACAACTAAAGTTGAGGTGCTTTGAGTGTTTGAAAAATTCCCCCTGAAGAAACCCACGTCTGTGAAACGCACGAACAGAGCCGGATGGTGGCGTCGGGGTGTTCAAATTTTCTCAGAGAAGCACATATTGTTAAATCATAGAGAACGTTACATTAATATCAATATTTAAGATGCTGAAATAAGAGGATCTGTCTATATAGGTCGTTGATGCAAATGAGCATTGTGGCTACGGACATAGTCTGTTTTAGCCAATGCTGTGAGAAGTCTGAGACCTACACATCCCCTATACTTAATTATGTGAAGTTACAAGATAAGTAATATATGAGAGGTTTCTCTGTGAAGTTGCAATAAGAGACAACGCCTGAACTACATTGCCTTGAAGACGGTAGAGGGAAATGTATTATTATTTTCAGGACAACACTCTGGCAGACAGACTGAGCAGGGTCCTCCAGCCACACGAGTGGCAATTGAACCCGAGTGGCCACTCGGCTCTTCTGACTCTGAGGGACCCCACTAGTGGATCTCTTTGCCAACCCGACAACTCCCAGTTGCCCCATTTTCTGCTCCTGGCAGCCCCACTTGTCCCAGTTGGCAGCAGATGCATTCCTCATTCCGTGGTAAAAGGGCCTCCTGTACACCTTCCCTCCCACGCCGTTGATTGCCAAGACTCTCAAGATTGTTGTGACAGGGTGTTGCTGATCTTGGTGCCCTGGCAACCATGGTTCCTGTTGCTTCTCCACTTGACGGCAGACTCCCCCGTCCTCCTGGGGAGTGCCCTGGGGCTATTGTTTCAGGAGGAGAGCACTCTCCTGCACCCCATTCTGGGATCCCTGTCACTGACAGCTTGGGTGCTGAGAGTGTAGCCTTGGCTCCTTTCAACCTCTTAGGGGAGGTGGAGGAGGTCCTTTTGGCTTCCCATAAAGACCTCCACCAGATGAGCCTATGCCTTCAAGTGGCGCAGGTTTTCAATGTGGTGTGCTGAGCGACAGGTGAACTCGTTCTCATGGTTGGTGCAGCTGGTGCTGCAATACTTAATTTGTCGCAATCCGGCTCAAATCCAATTCTATCAGGGTACACCTGAGTGCTGTTGCAGCACACCACCACCCCTATTGAGGGCAAGCCGCTTTCTGTGCAGCCTCTTGTGACCCGCTTCCTGTGGGGTCTCCTGTTCTCTAAGCCCCCCATCCACCTACCAACGGTGGAGTAGAACCTCAATGTGGTGCTAGTGCAGTTCACTGGGCTATCATTTGAGCCCTTGGCTACCTTCTACCTATCTTTCATGAAATGTTATCTTCCTGGGGGCGCTCACATCCACTTGCAGGGTCAGTGAGCTCTAAGCCTTGGTGGCAGAGCCATCCTACACCAAGTTCTGTAAGAACAGGGTCGTGTTCCGCATGCACCCCAAATTCTTCCCAAAGGTGGTGCTCCCCATTCCATCTCAATCAGGAGGTGGTGCTCCCCACCTTCTTTCCATGGCCTCACGCCAGCAAGGCGGAGGCCATCTTACATACTCTGGATTGTAAAAGGGCCCTGTTCTTCTACCTTCAGTGTACACAGGGCCACTGCAGAGCTTCACAGATTTTCATTTCCTATAACCCCAGTCAGCTGGGGGAGGCAATGATCAAGCAGACTTTGTCCACCTGGGTAGCGGATTGCAATGCCCTCGCCTATGAACAGGTTGGGCTCTCGCTGGAGCATCGGGTCACTGTGCACAGCGTCAGGGCCATGGTATCCTTAGTAGCAAGCCTGTGTTCCATCCCGATGATGAACATCTGCCGGGCTGCCACCTGGTCCTCAGTCCACACCTTCACTGCTCATTACTGCCTGGAGAGGGAGTCCCGACGGGACAGCACCTTTGGCCAGGCCGTACTCCATAATCTGTTTGGGGTTTAGGCAACTCCTACCCTTCTGTGTTCAGGCTACCGGAGTGTTGGTTCCTTACTGGATACACGGGTCCTTCTGGAGTCTGTATCCTTGAACTCAATTGCTGCTGCTCATGGCTCCTCTTGGGGGCATCCATGTTTTTCTACAGGCTTTCAGTAGCCTGTAGCTAGGGAGTCCCATATATGAAGACTGACTTCTTACTTGTTCCCAGAGAAAGCATAGTTACTCACCTGTAAAGCACAGTTACTTACCTGTAACAGGTGATCTCTGGGAACAGCAGGAATAAGTCTTCACATATGGGTATCGACGGAGCCTGCGCGGGAACGCTCCCCAGCGTCCAAAAGGAAAGCTTTTGGGAGCATCCCACAGCGCCTGCGCACTGCCTTCCCGCCTTTCCCAACCGCCTCTCTCCAGTTCGAGTTTTAAAGCTGAGACAAAGAGAGAGAGAGGAAAGATAGAGAGATACAACTCCTAGGGGAAGTGGGTGGGTTGTGAAGACTTATTCCTGCTGTTCCCAGAGATCACCTGTTACAGGTAAGTAACTGTGCTATCTCCAGGAACAAGCAGGAATGAGTCTTCACATATGGGGACTCCCCAGCTAGAGATGCCTGGGAGATCACCCAGATTGTGAGTTCCTGGGAAGGGCTGCACCTATGAATCTCAGGCATCCAGTCAGGGATGGGAGGGTAGGAGTTGATTAGGTATGGAACAGGTGTTTGAGAACAGCCTGACCAAAGAAGGCATCCCGGCGGGAGTCCTTGTCCAAGCAGTAATGGGCTGTGAAGGTATGAACCGATGCCCAGGTGACCGCTCAACAGATTTTGTCGATGGACACAGAGTTAAGATGAGCCATAGACATGGCCTTCCAGAGAATGGTTCTTACTCTGGTAGGCGAAGGAAATACACTGAGCAATCCAATTAGACAGAGTTCTCTTAGAGACTGGAAGTCCTAAATGAGAAGGATCAAAAGCAACAAAAAGTTGAGAGGACTTTCTATGTTGCTGTGTCCTTTGTAAGTAGAAAGCAAGTGCTCTTTTACAATCCAGGGTATGAAGATTCCTCTCCGCACTTGATGCATGAGGTCCTGGAAAAAAGACAGGTAAATACACCTCCTGGTTCAGATGAAAAGGTGAGACCACTTTAGGCATAAAGTGTGGATTAGTTCTGAGGACTACCTTGTCATGATGGAACCTTGTATAAGGAGGATTAGCCACTAAAGCTTGCAACTCACTGATACGGCGAGCTGAGGTGACTGCAATGAGAAAAATAACCTTCCAGGAAAGGAATTTCAAGGAGGTAGTGGCTAAGGGTTCAAAGGGTGGCTTCATAAGCTGGCCAAGAACCAGATTCAAGTCCCATGCCACTGGAGGTGGTCTAATGGGAGGTTTAGTCAGAAGAAGGCCTCTCATGAATCTTGCTATAAGAGGATGAGAGGAAATAGGTTGTCCATTGAGAGGCTTAAGGGATGCTGTAATAGCACTCAAATGGACTCTGATTGAATTTGTTTTAAGGCCTGCATGGGATAAATGCAGCAAATAGTCTAGTAAAGAATTCAAAGGTATTGCAAGAGGTTTGAGACCATTCTCTGCACACCAAATGGAAAACCTTTTCCATTTAAAAGCATAGAAACGTCTGGTGGAAGGCTTTCTGGAAGCATGAAGGATATCCTTCACTTGCTGAGAAAGGTGTAAATCCTGAAGGTCTAGGCCTTCAGCAACCAGGCTCTGAGATGAAGAGACTGAAGATTTGGGTGCCACAAGGTTCCCCCCCTCCTGGGAGAGGAGATCTGGAGCAGACCCCAGGTCCAGGGAGGGAGCTTGAGAGAGATGCAGAAGTAGAGGGTACCACAATTGGCGTGGCCAATGTGGTGCTATGAGGATCATAGACCCCTTGTCTCTCTGAACTTGAACAGAGTTTTGGGGATGAGGGGAATAGGTGGAAAGGCATAGAGGAAGTCTTGCCCCCAATGAAGGAGGAAGGCATCCCTGGCCTGAACTCCCTGACATGGAATCCTGGAACAAAACCGGGGAAGTTTGGCATTCCACGGACTTGCAAACAGGTCTATGTCTGGGGTACCCCAAATCCGAAAAATCCTGGCTATTTGGTCCCCATGGAGGGACCATTCGTGTGGAAGCAGAACTCGACTGAGTGTGTCTGCCCAAGAGTTTTGAACCCTTTGGAAGATACACTGCCATGAGAGGGATTTGATGCTTTCTGGCGAAGGCCCACAATCTGAGAGCTTCGTTGCAAAGCGACAGAGAGCCAGTCCCTCCCTGCTTGTTCACGTAGAACAAGGCTACCTGGTTGTCCGTGTGGATGAGGACTGTCTTGTAGCTGAGCTGGGTGTGGAAGACTGAGAGCCAGAAAGATTGCTCTGAGCTCTAAGAGGTTGATATGTAGAGATGTCTCCTGTGGAGACCAGATGCCTTGGGTTGAGAGATCTTGTAGATTAGCTCCCCAACCCTTTGGAGAGGCATCTGTTGTAAGGGTTGCTTGGGGTAACACCTGTTGAAAGGGGGACCCCAGCAACAGATTTTGAGTGGACTTCCACCAGTGGAGGGACCAAAAGAGGCGACTGGAGGTTGCTATTTTGTCTGACAGGCAACCTGATGCCTGAGTCCATTGGGTGGATAGGGTCCACTGAGCTGCCCTCATGTGAAGGTGAGCATAAGGAACCACATGCACCGTGGATGCCATGCGGCCTAAGAGTTGTAACATCTCTCGAGCAGTTAAATGGGATTTTAACTGAATCTGGGAGGCTAACTGCACCAAGCGTAGGCAACGGGCCTGGGGAAGATAGGCCCTTGCAGTTGTGGTATCCAGTAAGGCCCCTATGAACTCTAGAGATTGAGTAGGGGTGAGATGGGATTTTGGAATGTTGATTACCAATCCCAGATACTGAAGAACACGCCTTGTGCAGGTCAGGGAAGTCTGGGCCTCTGACTGGGATGGAGCTCGGATGAGCCAGTCGTCCAGATATGGGAATACGAATATTCCTAGAGTGCGCAGAAATGCAGCTACTACTGCCATGCATTTTGTGAACACTCCTGGAGCAGAGGCCAGACCGAAAGGAAGCACTTTGTATTGGTAGTGCTTTCCTTGGTAAAGGAACCAAAGGAACCTTCTGTGTGTTGGATGGATGAGAACATGGGTGTACGCATCCTTGAGATCTAGAGAACAAAGCCAGTCCTGACTCTGGAGGTATGGAAGGAGAGTTCCGAGAGAGATCATCTTGAATTTCTCCTTGCATAGAAACTTGTTCAATTCTCTGAGATCTAGTATGGGTCTGTAGCCCCCGTTTTCTTTGGAATGAGAAAATAGGGGGAGTAGAACCCTGAGCCCTGTTGAAGAAGGGGTACTTCTTCTATTGCCCCTTGGGCAAGAAGGGTAGCAATCTCTTGACCTAGAAGGTTGAGGAGAGATGTTGGAGAATTGAACTGTTTCACCATGGTGTGAGGAGGAAGGTTTAAGAAATGAAGCTTGTACCCATCTCGTATGATGGAGAGGGTCCATTGCTCTGCTGTGATATATTCCCATCTGGGAGCAAAGTGAGCTAACCTTCCTGGGATGGTGAGAGGCTCTGGATGTTCTAGAGCCAGAAAGACTAAGTTCTCTAGTGGAAAGTCAACAGCCCTGAGGAGGCTGAGGCTGTTGGGCCGTAGCAGTCCTCGCAGCCTGAGACTTGGCCTGCTTTGGTTGTTGCTGTCTCTTTGTAGCAAAACGACCTTGGGAAGAGGCCTGACCATAACCTGAAGAAAATTTCCCTTTTTTTGGGAAAGATCCTTTTTTGAACAACCTCTTTTTAAACGGAGCAGTAGTAGACTTTGAAAGTCTATCTAAAGCAGAATTTTCAGCATCCATCTGGTTGGCCTTTGCTTGCCAATCTTTGCCAAAGAGGTTTTTTCTCCTGTACAGGGAAGGTTACCTAGACCATCCTGTACCCAGGATTCCAAATCAGAGGCTTGTAACCAAGCAACTCTGCGTGCACCTATGGCAATAGCCGAGGCTCTACTGGCACCCTCAAAAGAGTCAAAGGCTGCACGGTTGGAAAACTTGGATACATCCTGTGCCTGTTTAAGCCAGGTGATATATTCTTCTCTCTTATCTTCTGACATAAAAGGAGATAAGGTTTGCAGATGATCTGTAACTTCTTTTAGAAACATCCCCATATAGAGACTATATGAGTTGATTCTGGCTACAAGCATACTGGCCTGGAAGATTTTCCTGCCAAAGGCATCTAGGGTTCTGCATTCTCTTCCTGGAGGAGCGCCTTTTTGTACTCTTGATCTTTTTCATAGCAGACTCTACCACAATGGAGTGGTGAGGAAGCTGAGTCTTATGAAACCCAGGACAAGGAGGAACACGATACATGGTGTCCAACCTTCGGGAATGAGGGGAGGTGGAAAGAGGAGTCTCCCATATGCCCAACATGTGATCATAAAGAATCTCATGTACTGGTAAGGTGGCTGCCTCTTTAGGAGCCTTAGGATATTGTAGGATATCTAATTTTTTGGCTCTAGGTTCAGTTTCAGAGGCCACTGAGATGAACAGGCCTTTGGCCACCTCCCTAATGAAGTCCTGAAAAGACAAGTCTTCAGGAGGAGACATTCTCTTTTTTGGAGAAGAGGGTTCCTGAGGAAGGATCCCCGATGCTTCAATTGAGGCCTCTGATGTATCAGAGTCTTCAGAGGAATCGAAGTATCGACTGTCTGGATGCTCTCGCAGAGCCCGATACGCGTACCGGGAGGTATCGACATCAGGAGTAATCGGTACCGATAGACATCACTGGATAGCGTACCGCTGCCGTCGATGCTGATGTCGATGCAAGCGGTACTGGTACCGGTACCGACAACGGGGTTTGTTGCGGTACCGCAGGCATCGCAGCTTGTATGAATGCCGTGATGGCACGCTGCATGGTCAGAATATTCTGATCCATCAACGCCACCAATGTCTGGATGTCGGTACCGGTGGAAACCGCCGGTACCCCAGAACATTGTAACAGGTGATCGGTCGAGGCTGAGCCATCGATGTCAACCTGTGACCCCATAGGTAGAGCTTTGGAAGCCGGAGCCTCCCGCCGGGGTAATTTTGCCAGTGTGGATTCCTCAAGAGTAAGCCCGGGGGCATCTCGATACTTAGAGGGAGATGAACTCTTTGAGGACCGGCCAGATTTAAGTTTGGTTACCTGAGATCCATGGGATGAAGAAGCAGCCCTGGAAGATGTCGATGCTACAGAAGCTGCATCGGAGGGAAACAGGGTACTGAGCTTGGCTGACCGATTTTGTAACCCTCTCTTAGACATCATAGAACAGGACTCACAATCCGCTATGGAGTGGTCAGGACCTAAACATTTGAGACACCAGTCATGGGTGTCTGTGACAGAAATAGTGCTGCTGCACTTCGTGCACTTTTTAAACCCGGAGGCGGGTTTTTCCATGAGGAAAAATATATCTGTAGGCCTAAGGCCCCAGAAGAAAAAATGCACTGTAGTGGTTTTTTTTAAAAGAAAGAAAAAAGACCGGTGGTACCGGTCCGGAATCGAGAAGGCAGACACGCGACTAAAGAAAAATAAAAGAAAATAAGAAATTCTTCAGCGGTGACAGGAAACACGACCTGCTGGCTCCAAGGAAAAGAAGAACTGGAGAGAGGCAGTTAGGAAAGGCAGGAAGGCAGCGCGCAGGCGCTGTGGGATGCTCCCAAAAGCTTTCCTTTTGGACGCTGGGGAGCGTTCCCGCGCAGGCTTCGTCGGTACCGACGATACCCATATGTGAAGACTCATTCCTGCTTGTTCCTGGAGATCAGGTGTTCTCCGGGGATAATAGGAATCAGCCCTAACAACCCTCCCTCCTCCCCATGGAGTTGCTTCCTTGATGTTTTATATTTTTGCCGTTTTAGCTACGTCACAAGACTGAGGCAAGATGCCACCATGCATGTGTGGTCCCCTTCCTGCCCAGGGTGCCATTTCCCAAAGGCTTTCTTTGAAAGCTGGAGAGATGCTTCTGTGAGGGCTCCATCTGCACCCATATGTAAGGACTGATTCCTGCTATCTCTGGAGAACACCTGTTACAGGTGAGTAATTATGCTTTCCTTATCCCTCCAGTCCAGACTAGCAGGTAGTCTCCCCCCACCAACAGCTGGAGACTGAACATGCCCAAACCTTGGTGGTCATACTACATAGCCTACCAGTGCCACCCACCAAGGCCATTATCTAAATATCAGCTGCTATGGAGGTGTGCCTGACCAGGTCTGGTGGGGATTGGTAGCATCCCTGGGAGTTAGTTTAGAGAATGAGGTTATTTAGGCAGCCAAACAGAATTTTTTAAAAAAAAGCTTGAATTGGATCAGACAGACTCTGACTGATCCCTTGAATGGGGGAGGCCTTTAGGGTCCAGGAAGTGCAGAGAGCATGCCAGGAAGATTGGAGTACAATTCCTGAGAGACCAGAATTGTTTAATCAGTCCATTCTTGTAGGGTAGAGCCTTCGGGGGTGGGGGGGGGGGGCAACCAGGTGTCTCCCCAGTGCAGTTTTCCAACACTCGCCTGTATGGCTTGACGGCTTCCTCGCAGTGAGTCTGATCCTGGGCAACATTCAGTGATTACCTTCTTTGGTTGGTGCGTAGGTGCTTGTGCTTGGCTTCGGCCAAGAGGGGGCAGGCTTCGGCCTTGCGAAAGCCACATGGTCGGCACATAGGACCAACCAGTAGTTCTGGTGAGACGTGGTGCCCGACACACATGTGTGGATCCTCGTCAGATGGCTTTCGCCGGCATGAACTACTGTCAGGAGAACCCTGATACCATACCAAAGCCCTGCCATTTGTGTTGCGTGCAACTCTTGGTGAACCAGCCTCTCGGCAGCTGGTGTGTGTAGGCATTGCGAAAAGGAGATCCAGTCCATGGAGGAGGCTCTTGTTGAGGGTCATTCGAGGGAGGGATCCTCTCCCGTAAATGACGCTAATGGGTCTCCTGGGGAGCAGCTTCCCGGGCTGAGCTTTCCATCCATGGATTTGGCAGGAATGGAAACCACTTTAGGAGGGGGGCTGCAGCCCAGAAGGGAAATGCTTCAAGATAGGACAGACTGTTCCAGTTACCCCGGGGGGGGGGGGGGCAGAGCCCCCCCCTCCCCTCTGGTGCCCTTTACACCTGATTTTGTGTTGCTTCTGCATCAGGCATATTGCCTGAAGCAAGGTATGACAGGGCAGTTGGGCTTCACGCTGTCCTCGTAGTTTGGTGTGGACAGGCATTTGAAGGGTAGGGAGAGGATATTACTCTGCCACCAAGAAGGCCCAATGACGCGAGGAGGGTCCAGGGTCGGGTGGACGCCATGGGGGCAAGGCTCCAATGCTTCCTGCCTGCCTGGGCCCAGATCACCTCTGACCAGTGAGTCCTGGAGGTGATTCAAGAGGGTTATGTGCTGGAGTTCACGCACCCTCTGACAGACTCAGGACAGACAGGCCAGGTTGGTAAGGGAGACGCTACAGCATTTGTTAGAATTGGAAACACATCAATAGAGCTCAGAGTTCCTCACTTCCGCATAGGACCTCTGCACGTGGTGATCATGGCAGTCCGGGAAGGCGAGTGCCTTATGGCTCTGGACCTCAAGGAGGCATATTTGCATATTCCCATCAGGGCCAGGCACCAGCAGTAACTCCATTTTGTGGTGCCAAGGGGACACTTTCAGTTCTGTGCGTTGCCTTTCGGATTGGCCCCTGCGCCACAGACATTCACCAAGATCATGGTCATAGTGGCAGCTGGTGGCACCCTTACGTCGAAGATTGGTTGATTTGAGGAAAGTTGTACGAAGAGAGCCAGGCAGCCACTCAGCACGTGGTCGAGTTCCTCCAGTAGTTGGCTGGCTGGTCAACTTTGCCAAGAGCCATCACAGGATCTGGGGGGCAATGTTTTGCATAGCAGAAGGCTATATATCGCTTCCCCAAAATCGTGTACAGAAGATTCAGGTACAGGTGCGAGCCTTTCTATGGAGGGCGACTCCTTCAGCATGGCATTACCTGCAACTGCTGGGTTCAATGGCGGCCACACTGAACTTGGCGCCCTTGTGCATCCCATGGTGGTTCAGATGAGTCTCTGGTGGTGGTTGGTGCCCGCGAATCCCATGGCAGGGATGTCCCTGGAAACTCCGAGGTGGATTCCCCTGATAAAATATGCCAGTCTATCTGGGTGGGGCACACACTGTCTGGGTCAGGCTGTGCAGAGTTGGTGAACTTACAAGCAGAGTGTGTGGGCCATCAACCGCCGGGAAAGAGTAGTTACTCACCTGTAACAGGTGTTCTCCAGGAGCAGCAGGAATCAGTCCTCACATATGGGTGATATCGGCGCCGACAGAGCCCTCGTGCAGAGCATTTCCCCAGCTTTCAAAGAAAGCCTTTGGGAATTGCAGCGCGCATGCGCGGTCCCCTTCCCGCCCAAGGGTGCCATCTTGCTCAGTCTGATGACATAGCTAAAAGACAGCAAAAAAATTAGCAAAATAAATCATATGACTGCAACTCCAAGGGGAGGAGGGAGGGTTGTGAGGACTGATTCCTGCTGCTCCTGGAGAACACCTGTTACAGGTGAGTAACTACTCTTTCTCCAGGACCAAGCAGGAAGTCAGTCCTCACATATGGGACTCCCCAGCTTAAGGCTACCGGAGACCTCAAGCGGAAAAAATGAGCTCCCTCTAGCTCGTCAGTACGTAAGGAAGGAATCTTCTTTGAGAACGCCCCTGACCGGTAGCCCAACACCAGGGACGGAGGGTAGGAGTTGCCTAAACCCCAAAGAGATTATGGAGTACTGCCTGTCCGAAAGCACTGTCCCTGCGGGACTCCCTCTCAAGGCAGTAATGGGCCACAAAAGTCTGGCTTGAAGACCAAGTAGCGGCCCGGCAGATGTCTGCCAACGGAACAGAGCGGAGATGAGCCACTGACGCAGCCTTCGCCCTGACACGATGAGCCGTGACTCGACCCTCCAACGAGAGGCCGGCTGCCCATACAAGCCCAGGCGATACAGTCAGCGACCCATATGGACAAAGTACGCTTGGAGACAGGTAGCCCCAACTTATTGGGGTCAAAAGAAACAAAGAGCTGAACAGCCCTCCGATGCTCCCACGTACGGTCAAGGTAGAAGGACAACACCCTCTTACAGTCCAGGGTATGCAGGACCATCTCAGCCCGGTTGGCATGCGGCCTGGGAAAGAAGGTCGGCAGAACCACCTCCTGATTGAGGTGAAAAGGGGAGACAACCTTAGGAAGAAACTTAGGGTGAGTCCTTAAGACTACCCTATTCCTGTAGAACCTAGTGTAAGGGGGATCAGACACTAGTGCCTGCAGTTCACTCACTCGCCTAGCAGAGGTAAGAGCTACCAAAAACAAGGTTTTCCAGGAGAGAACGGAGAGGGCAGGTAGCCATAGGTTCAAAGGGCGGACAAGTAATCCGCTGTAAGACCACATTCAGATCCCACTCAGGGGCTGGTGGACGCAAAGGAGGCTTAAGCAGGAGGCGGCCTCTGAGAAAACGAGCCACCAAAGGGTGGTTGGAAAGAGGCCTTCCGTCCACCGGCGAGTGGTGCGCTGAGAGAGCACTGAGGTAAGTAAACCCTGACAGAGTTGGACTTAAGGCCTAGATTGGAGAGGTAAAGCAAATATTGCAATACTACCGCTACCAAGCACGAGAAGGGATTCTCGCTGTGCTGAGCACACCATGCGGAGAATCTACGCCACTTAAGAGTGTAGAATTTCCTGGTGGATTGCCGTCTAGAGGCTAAAACCACATCTTCCACCTCTCGAGGCAGTAGTAGGGGAGCCAGGACTACCCTTTCAGCAGCCAGGCCATCAGATGAAGGGACTGGAGGTTGGGGTGCAAGAGAGTCCCCTGATCCTGAGACAGGAGATCGTGCTGAAACACCAGAGGAAGAGGGGTGTCCACCGCCAGTTGCAGCAGAAGCGGGAACCACGGTTGCCTCGGCCACCTGGGGGCTATCAGGATCATTGAGGCCCCGTCCTTGAGGACTTTGAACAGTGTTCTGGACACTAGTGGCGTGGGAGGAAACGCATTCTGTAGGCCTGTGGACCACGAGATCAGAAACGCATCCGCTGCTACTTTGAGAGGATGCGGTTGTCTGGAGCAGAATCTCGGGAGTTGCCGGTTCAGAGGACTGGCGAAAAGATCCATGGTGGGGAGGCCCCACCTGAGAAAGACCTGCTGAACCACCAACGGGTTCAACCTCCATTCGTGTGGTTACAGGATCCTGCTCAGTCTGTCTGCCAGGTAATTTTCTTGACCTGGGAGGTAGACAGCCTTGAGGAGGATTCCGTGATTAACGGCCCAAGAGCACAGCCGTTGTGCCTCTTGACATAGAAGGAAGGAGCCTGTGCCTCCTTGTTTGTTCACGTAGAACATGGCAATTTGATTGTCCGTCTGGACTAATACAGACGGGTGAGAGGCGAGGTGGGAAAAGGCGCTCAGAGCTAGGCGTATCGCCCGTAGCTCCAGGAAGTTTATCTGTTGAGCAGCCTCCCAAGGGGTCCAGAGACCCTGAGTACATGTCCCTTGGCAATGTGCTCCCTAACCTAGAAGAGAAGCATCTGTCGTCAGCACTTGAGAATGCGGAGGGGATTGAAAAACCACTCCGAGTACCAGATTCGGAAGATGAAACCACCATTGCAGAGAGGAGACTAGCAGGCCGGATATTCTTACTGAGTCCGCTAGGCTCCCCGTGGCCTGATGCCACTGAGTGCGAAGGCTCCACTGAGCAGGCCGCATGTGCAGGCGGGCATTGGGGGTGACATGAACCGTGGAAGCCATATGGCCGAGTAGTCTCAGGAATTGCCTGGCAGAGACCAGGAAATTGCTGTGAAACTGCCTGGCCAGATCCATCAGCCTGTGGGCTCTGTCCATTGGCAGAAAAGCCTTCGCCTGAAGAGTGTCCAGCCTTGCTCCTATGAATTCTAAGTTCTGGGACGGGAGCAAAGTGGACTTTGCGAAGTTTATGACAAACCCCAAGTGCTGAAGCAGAGCCACAGTGCAAAGGGTGGCTTGATTGGCCTCCTGGGAAGACTGTCCCCTTATGAGCCAGTCGTCCAGGTACGGAAACACAAAAAGACCTTGAAGCCTTAGGTAGGCCGCCACCACTGCCAGGCACTTGGTGAACACCCTGGGAGCGGAGGTCAGGCCAAAGGGTAGTACTCTGTACTGATAGTGGTTTCCTCCCACAACAAATCTGAGATATTGTCTGTGGTCTGGATGAATAAGGATGTGAGTATAAGCATCCTTTAGATCTAAGGAGCATAGCCAATCTCCCTGCTGGAGGTAGGGCAGCAGGATTCCAAGGGTAAGCATCTTGAACTTTTCCCTCTCCAGGAACTTGTTGAGGTTGCGCAAGTCTAGGATGGGTCTGAGGCCTCCTGTTCTTTTTGGTACCAGAAAGTACCTGGAATAAAAGCCGTGACCTCTCAGGTGGTGAGGCAGCGGTTCCACAGCCTGTTCCTTTAGTAGACTTGCTAACTCCTGAAGGAGTAGGTCCCTGTGCAGAGGGAGGCTCCCCTGGAAAATAGGAGGGAGGTACCTGGTGAAAATGGAGAAGATAGCCCTTTTGGACTATATGAAGCACCCAGGTATCTGATGTGACGGCTGACCACCGGTGGGCAAAGTGGGCCAGCCGGCCTCCTGTGCTGAGAGAAGCCAGCTGAGGAGAAGAGGCTATGCTTTCTGAGTCAAAACCCCCCACCCTGCTGAGCAGGGGCTGGTGTTGGTGGCTTGGGGGCCTTCTGCCTACGGAGCCCATGACCCTGCCCCTTGGCCTGCTGACCTTGTTGGGGAGCTGCAGAGGCCTGATAATGAGGGTATTGTTTATAGGCAGATGACTTCCTCGGGTAAAAGGTCTTTTTTCCCGAGCCCTTCTTCTTCTGAGAAGGGGCAGAGGTTTTTCTGGACAGCCTAGTCCTGGTCAGAGTCTCGGTCTCGAGTTCTGCAGCCTTTTCAGCCATGGGCTTGCCAAAGAGGTTTTCACCTCGGCAGGGGACATCGACCCACTTGTCCTGTACCCATGGCTCGAGGTAGGATGACTGTAGCCAAGCCTGTCGGCGGGCACCGATGCCGGCCCCGGCTACTCGGGCCGAAGCCTCGAAGCCATCGTAGGCTGCTCGAGAGATAAACTTCGAGCACTCTCGAATACCGAAGGACAAGGCCTGGAACCTCTGCAAAGGTTCCTCGGAGAGACCAGCAGAGAACCCGGCAATCTCCTTTGCCAGGTCTCTGAGATACATGCCCATGTAGAGCTGGTATGTCTGGACACGGCAAGCAAGCATAGAGCCCTGGAAGCACTTCTTACCGAGGTCATCCAGGTTCCGGGCCTCCCAGCCGGGAGGCACCGAGGAGTGCATCTTCTGACTTTTCAGTCGATGCATGGCCGATTCCACAACCATGGAGTGGTGCGGTAATTGCGCCTTTTGGAACCCGGGGCTCTTGCGGACTCGATAGATGGAATCGACCCACTTGCTTAACACCGGCGTCGAGGCCGGGTCTCCCACATGCGGAAGAGCAGCCGCTCCAGCATCGGAGGAACCGGTACAGTAAAGGCCTCCTTCGGGGGAGAGTCTTACTGGAGGGCCTCGAGCTCCTCGGCTCGAGGCTCCTCCTCGGGATCCGCGGGGAAGGCCAAGGCCTTGGCCATATCCCGCACGAAGTCCAAGAACCGGGTATCCGAGGTTCGGACTCCGGCGATTCCGATGGGACACACCGAGTCCGATAGGTGTCGGGTGACTCTTCACGACTCCTCGGAGGTGTCGAGCGGCTCCGGTCAGGCGGGCACCGATGCCCTCCGCCCCGACGCCGAGGGTACCGGCGTCGACAACCTCTGTCCCGAACGGGAGGCCGAGGGAGACCGTGGCCGAGGATTGACTCGAGCCCGCATGGACTCGAGGATCGGCTCGGCCTCCGGAGTCGACTTGGACGTCGATGTCCCGGTGGTCGGGGCAGATGCACCAGTGAGACCAGCGATCAATACCTGCTGCTCTCCAAGGCCGTCAACCTGAGTCCGAGCTCAGGAGACCCAGGAGCCCCCGACGTCGGCTCCCTTGGAGGAGAGTCCACGAGGACTACAGCACTCACGTGTCCAGGAGACTCCATCTCGAGACGAGGTTGCTTGGCAGGCCTCTCCGACTCCGAAGACCCGGGACGGCTATCGGGGCTATGCGACCTGGCTCTCGAGGAACCAGGGGCGTCCACCGACGACACCCTCGCGGGTTTCTTCTTCCTGCGCTGTTCCCGCGAAGGAGACCCCCGCTCAGAGGAACCTCGACGCTGCTCGGGGCCGGAGTCCCGAGACGTCGAGGACTCTGACGAGGTCCGGGCCCGTCCGGACGCGGAGTCAGAGAAGATCCTATCCTTCTGGTGCTGCCGACTCCTCAACGCCTTTGAGGACATTTTGCCACACGGACCACAAATCATCGGGTCATGATCGGGTCCGAGGCAGCAGTCGTCTGTGTCGGTAAGAGACATAAGTTTCTTACACCGATCACACTTTTTAAACCTGCTGGCAGCCATCGGGGGAAAAAGGGCCCCTGCGAGGTCAAAAGACAGGGCTGCCAGTGAAAAAAGAAAAAATGGCGTGAACGCTAGTCACAAAGGACAAAAACCGAAAAGGAGAGAGTGGGCTCAATACCGGCGTACCAGGCCCAGGCGGGAAAAGGATCTGGCGTCGAACCGAAGGAGAAGTACATAAAAATAGGGAAATCAACTTTTTCCTCGGCGAAAAACGAACTACGTCCATCGGGCTCTGCGGAAAAAAGAAGACTGAGCAAGATGGCACCCTTGGGCGGGAAGGGGACTGCGCATGCGCGCTGCAATTCCCAAAGGCTTTCTTTGAAAGCTGGGGAAATGCTCCGCATGAGGGCTCTGTACCGCACGAGGACTCCGTCGGCGCCGACGTCACCCATATGTGAGGACTGACTTCCTGCTTGGTCCTGGAGAAATGAGGGCTATGTTCCTAGCCCTAACGTTTTTTCACCCAGTCCTTCATGAAAAGGCAGGGTGAGTGTTTTCAGATAATGCGTCAACCATAGCGTATGTGAACCAGCAGGGCAGGACTGGCAGCATCTTGCTGGCAGAGGAGATTGGCTTCTGCCCAAACCATGATCAGCGCAATCTGCTAGCTCTCTCGGCTGCACATGTAGCGGGAAGAGAGAATGTGCTCCTCGGTCAAGATCACCTGGATCCAGGGGAGTGGTCCCCCGAGGAGAGTGTGTATGAGCACATCACCAGGAGATGGGGAACTCTGGTTCTGGATCTCATGGTGATGTTCAAGAACACAAAGGCGCCCAGGTGTTTTCAGTCGGCTCCAGAAGAGGATGTCCGAAGGCCTGGATGCGTTGGTGCAATCCTGACTTCCGTACTGGCTCCTTTATCTTTCTCCCTGGGCTCTCATCGGCAGGATCTTAGATCGTATAGAGGCTCACACAGGCTGGGTTATCCTGATAGCCCTGGATTGGCTGCATCGTCCGTGGTACGCGGATCTGCGGTGGAGCCATGGAGGCTGTCAGCAAGGCCCGATCACTTAGCAAAGGGGCCGATCCACATGTCTCATGTAGATCAATTTCTCGCTTACGGCATGGCTTTTGAGAGGGCTTGGTTGAGAAAAAGAGGCTACTCGCCTCGGATAATAGCAACATTATTGCGTGCCCGGAAGCGCTGCACCTCTTTGTCCTATGTGAGAGTGTGGTGTATTTTTGAGGACTGGTGTGCAGAACATGATGTGATGACGTTGGCGGAGATTCTCGCTTTCCTTCAGGTGGGCCTCAAGAAATTGATTGCTCCTTGGTTCTTTAAGAGTGCAAGTGGCGGCGTTGGTGTGCTGTCCTTGGTAGGATCCAGAGGATGACCCTGGTGACCCATCCGGATGTGGTGTGCTTTTTGAGAGTGGTGAAGCAAGTAAGGCTACCACAGAAGGTTTTGGTGCCAGCATGGGATCTTAATTTGGTCCTCGTGGTTCTTTTGGAGGCGTCCTCTGAGCCGTTATGGGAGGCTACGCTGAAGGATCTGACTTTGAAGGTGGTGCTCCTGGTGGCCATTTGTTCGGCAAGGTGGATTTCAGAACTGCAGGTGTTGTCCTGTCAGGAGCCATTCTTGTTGATGACTAAAGAGAAAGTGGTTCTCAGACTGGTGCTGTCAGCCTTTCATGTGAATCAATCACTGATTTTGCCGTTTTTTGCAAGTAGTGGCATGTCGGAAGAGGACAGGCAATTGCATCTCTTGGATGTCTTCATGCTATTTGGCTGTATCTGAAGTGTTCTCAGGAGTTTCATCAATCAGGTCATTTGTTGGTCTTGTTTGGGGGGGCCTTGTAAGTTGGAGGCAGCCTCCAAGGCATCACTGTCTCGGTGGATAAAGGAGGCCATAGCATTGGCCTACTTGGTGAAAGGACGGTGGTTGCCACAGGGTCTGTGGGCTCGTTCCACCAGAGCGCAGGTGGCCTCCTGGGCAGTGTGTATCCTAGTACCTCCTGTGGAGATCTGTAAGACGGCAACTTGGTCTTCCCTGCATACCTTTGTGTAAGGTTTTAAAGATTAGACGTCCATGCAGCCTAGGAGGCGAAATTCGAAGCTTCAGTGTTGCAGGCTGGGCTTGCGGTTCCCGCCCGTGGTTAGTACTGCTGTAGTACATCCCGCTGGTCTGGACTGGAGGGATGATATGGAAGGTGAAATTAGACTTACCCTGCTATTTGCTTTCCTTGATTCCCTCCAGTCCAGTCCAGGTCCCTCCCAGTCTTCAGTTAAGAGTAGTGAGCCCAGTCCTCGTAGGCCATCGGGCGTTTGGGGCGGTCCCTGGTTCTTCGGGAGTTTGCTCTTGGGAGTTGCTTGGTGTGCTCGATGTGGGGTTGTGTTGTCGATTTCCATGCAAAAAAAACCAAAACAAAACAAAATGGAGAAATTAGGAAGAGTATGGACACAGGAGCAAATGCTCCTTGATTTCGAATTCTGTTTGGCTGCAGAGTTTTTCATCTGCTTTGTCAGTGTGATACTGGCCTTGGTGGGTGGCACTGCTAGGCTATGTAGGTTGACAACAACAAGGTTTGGGCATGCTCCATTTCCAGCTGCTGGTGGAGGGAGACTACCTACTGGTCTGGACTGGATTGGAGGGAATCGAGGAAAGCAAATTAGCAGTAAGTCTAATTTCACCATTGTGCATCTATACAAATCAGTTTTCCAAACTAACATCAGCACCGAGAACTCTCTTCTCTCCCTAATCAGTATGGTCAGGCTTGCTGTATATAGAGGCAGGCATTCCATTTAGCTCCTACTGGATCTTATTGCAGTTTTCAGTTTAATTAATCATCAACTACTTCTTTCAAGGTTAGGGAAGTGAGCATGGGAGGTACAGTTTTAGCTGCCTCCAGTCTTTCTCTGTGGACAAGCAGGATAAGTCCTCACATTTGGGTGATGTCACCAATGTAAGAATTTTCTTAGCAGCTTTTCTAGAAGCTTTTAGAAAGTTCTGTGCACGTACTGTATGTGCTTGTTCCTGCTTGCTGCAGCCATGCCAGAGGAGCTCAGTTTTTCTTTTTCCACAGAGCCTAACAGTTTGTCATTCAGCGCCTTATTTATTATATCTGATATATTTGTACTCTGTCCATATTTTCTGATATATTTCCTTGTCAATATCTGCTGCCATTGTTACCTTTCCCTTTAGTATACCTTAAACAGTTTTTTGATAGTTCGTTTCCTTATTTTTTCTTTGGCACTGCATAGGCTGCTTTAGGTTCCAGATGCACTCTGCCACATTTAATATTTTATTTTAATTATTGAGCTCTTTGAATTTGCTTTGGCTATTTTTCTGGCCAGTTTATCACAAAAGCCTGCCAGGAAGTTTAAAAAGTGTGCCGATACAATAAGTCCATGTCCATCACAAACCATTGTAGACAGTGCCTACAATGTCTGGAGCCCAACCATAATCCCTCTGTTTATAAACTCTATTTGCAGATGACAAAGAGAGGTCTTAGGGGTCATGAGGAGAAGTGTTTGCAAATTTTTGGCACACTGAGGACTAGTCCATCAGCATCTGTCACTATGGACCCAGGAGCTGTATCAGACACTAGTGGTGCACTGGTATAGGGGAATGCTTGAGTTCACTCATAAGATTACCAGTACCCTTACCAATTCCACCCTGAGGCAGAGGAAGGATTCATCCTAAACTTCGTTGGCATCAAGGAAATCTGATGTTGAGCATTGGGCGTAAGCTTCAACGCATTTGAGTTTATCGGAGTGTGATGCCAAGATCACTGGCACTCGAGCAGTACTCAGCTCCCACAGCAGCCTTGATATGAGGAGAGCTCATCCTACATGGCACTGAAGAGTCTGTGACCAGCTGGCTCATTCACTCAAAGATTTGGGGGACATCAACTAATACTGCTGAAGGCTCCATGTCTTCGTCTATAGCAGTCCTCGAGGATCAATTAGCCAGTGTGGGAGGTACTTACTCCCACTCCTCCCTCTCAGCAGCATCGTGCCATTGAGCTGATACTTGAGACTGTATGACTGCCTGTGAGAGACAGGTTGTCATTTGTTGCTTTTGAAGCCTTTGGGGTCTCAATGCCCAGCCGATATTGGTATTGAGTGCATCAGGGGGAACTTGATTTCCTTCCCCCATGCACAAAACCAGTTCATTATGACTCCCAGAGGAGATCAGATTCCGCTACGAAATAATAATAGGTCCAGGAAAGAGACTCTGTCCATGGGATACCTCTCTGAGTGCTCCTGGGTAACTGATTATGACTCTAAATTCTTATCTGCAGTAGTTCTGGGGATCTTTCCTCTGAGAAGTATGTGGGAGACTCCCTTCTGTTAGTAAGAAGGTCAGCTCTATGTATAAAGTTCAGAAGGCTTCCAAATTCAAGAAGCTTCAGCTGCTGCACCATTCCATAGTGGTCAAAGCTACTTTCAAAAGGGTTAGCAGTTCCAAATCTTGGAGAGGCTCAGATCCTTAGCTCTTTTTGAAAGTTTTATCAGAATGCCATGGTATCCTACCAGCTCTGCATGGACATGCACTTGTGGAATACCATGCATAGCCTAGAGGATTTCATGGACCATCTCCCTCCAGAAAGGGTTGTGAGATTCTGTGTCCTAGTGGGTCATGGGGAAATAGTGCGGAAAGTACAGTGGTCTGAGCAACATTTAATATTTTCGATACATTATGAGTTGTGGCACCCAGAGACTCTCATGGCTCCAGGCCTCAGACTTGCAGACCAGTGTGCAGGTACATCTCGCTGACGTGCCATGCTGTGGAGTGAATCTTTTTAAAGACAAGATTCAGGAAGCTGTTATAATAATCAAGCTGCATAGTGAACTTGTAAACCCTGTCCTGGCCTTGTCTTCTAGGTGGTTTCAGAGTGGAGGCCCGATGAGGTATTATTACTCGTACAGGCATAGGCACCCTCCTCTTCCACACTCTTCCCATTCAAAACAGATCCCACGTTCCTGTCCCAGGCAGCAGGTCCAACTGGCTCCCCAGCCAAAACCAGGGACAGGGTTTTGACTGGTTTCTCAAACATAGCCAATCTACCAGTGTTGGAGTCAGATGCGCACCCCACCCCACCATAGTCCACTTACAAGCTTAGAAACATCATCTCTATTACTGAGCCCCTTCGGAAATTTCTCTCTCTTAGTGAATGCATCCCTTCAATCTGACCATTGATTCTCCCTTCCAGGAGCCATCTTACTAGAAACTGTTGACAGATGCATCTATATTGGGCTAGGGAGCTCATTTCCATGAGTTTCATACTAAAGGGTTATAGTTCACCCAAGAAAGTCATAGTCATATCAGTTTCCTGGAACTGAGAGCTATTATGAATGCTCTAAAGACATTCAGAAATCAGGTGGCCAACCAAATTGTTATGATTCAAACAGACATTCAAGTTGCCATCTTCTACATTAACAGTCAGGGAGAAATGGGCTCATACCTCCTGTGTTGGGATGCCATTAGACTGGAACTTTTCTATCTCTCTTGGGATGATGCTTAGAGCCCTGTATCTGGCAAGTGAGAATGACAAGTTGAGTTGAGCCCTTCGTCATCACACATGGACTCAGGACAGTGAGGGGGCAAGGACTCTTTCGACAGTGGGGCACTCTTATCAGTGGACCTCTTTGCTCCCAAGCAGAGTTGGACAGCAAACTAGCCTTGGATGTTTTCCTCCTCTGTTATGGGCTTCTGTACATGTATCTTCTAATAGTAAACTTTCCTGAAACTCCAAAACAATAAAAGTACCATGATTCTCGTAGTGCCTGCATGGCCATACAGCATTGACTTCCCCTTCTCCAAGACTTGTCGATCCAGAAGCCCATTCGTCTGGGTGACTCCCAAACCTTGATTTCACAGGATCAGGGCAGACTTCTGCATCTCAATGTCAAGTTCCCTAGCTCTCCCAGCTTGAATGTTGAGAGGCTAGAATTTGACTCCTTGAACCTGCCACTTGTAGTGGCTGATGTCATTTTGGCTTCCAGGAAAGATTCCATTAGGAGGAGTTCTTATTTTTTCAAATCGCAGCAATTTGCTATCTTGTGTGAGGAGCACGCCCTTGGATCCTTTCTCATGCAGTATACACAAACTGCTTGAATATCTTTTATACCTCTTGTAGTCTGGTCTCAAGACCAAATCTGTAAGGGTGAATCCCAGTGCAGTTGCCGCTTACCATTTGTATTCAGCCTTCTATTGAAACCTCCCTTAAAACTACATACAGTGGCTTGTGATTTTAAGTCGGCTGATGAAAGCTCCCTTTGAACCTCTGGATACCTGTGGACTGAAGATCCTGATTTGGAAGGTCCTATTTTCAGTGGCTGTTACTTCAGCATGTAGAGTTAGCAAGATCCAAGCTCCAGTAGTGGATCCACTCTACACTAGGGAGCATGTTTACTAAACGTTAACGTGCTGCAGTAACCTATAGAAATGAATGGCCAATGGTAGCATTTAATGCGTGTTAACCTTTAGTAAACATGTCCCTAGGTTTTTCCACAATAGGGTAATGTTGGCGTTTTCATCCTAAATTTCTTCTAAAAGTGGTATTGTACTTCCTTCTTAATTAGTTAATTGTCCAGTCATATTTTTCCTGAGACCCCATGCTCAAAGTGCACTGCACACATTAGACTGCAAGAGAGCCTTGACCTTTCTGGAGCAGACTAAAGTTCATAGAAAGGCCACCCAGCTTTTTGTTTCTTTTGACAGATTTGGGGCTGCTGTGAACAAACTCGCACTTTCAGTTTGGCTATTAGACTGCATTTCTTTCATCTATGCCGATGTAAGTCTTACACTTTATGATAATGTAATGCTCATAATATCTGAGCCATGACTACATTAATGGCCCACCTGATGTCGGCCTCCATGGAAGAGAACTGCAGTCTGGACCTTAGTACACAGTCCATATTTCACTACTGGTTAGAGAGAGACTTCTGATGTGGCAAAGGGTTTGGTCAATTTGTCTTTGGAATCTGTTCACGGTTTAGAATCCAACTCCATTTCCTTCTTAGGCTTTTCTTTTTTGCTCTGGCTGCCTCTTTTTTTTTTTATAACACTGAAAAGGCTCATTGCCAACAAAAACAGTTTCTCAGTTTTGTCAACTTGTTGTGACTTTAGTAGTTTACTTTTTTTTATTTACAGGTTGCCTTCTCTAAGTGCCTCAGCATGGGTATACAGGTTTAGGAGGAACTACATCTTAAATGCAGGAGTCCTGAGATTTATTGTGATTGCCTCCCATCCAGTTTGGGTAGAGCTTGGGTATATCCCTTGTCTGAACAGGTCTGGCATGGATGATAAAGGAGGTGAAATTTAAATTTACTTGTTGGTTTTTCTTTTTTTGAGTCCTGCCAGACCAGTCCAGAACAAATCCATGGAAGCTGTGGTGTTAGTGTTAGCTTTCTGCATGTGTCAGATTGAAAGTCCTTTAAGTATATTGTAGCCGACTCTGAAAGTAGTTGGCCTAGTTGTGCCCTTAGTATATTATCTCATTCCTAGATTAGCCACCATGAAATTAGGTGTTAGACTGCATCAGTTTTGGCTTTGGCAATGAATTTGAAACCCAAAACTTAATGATTGCCTTTGGTTGTCTTAGCTTTGACATAGGATACTGAGGAGCTGAAGGCAGCACCAGTTCCCTTTAAGAGGAGCGAGGTCAGCTTTGAGATTTTTTTTCTCCCACTGGCTTCATCTGCTGGTAAGGGGACAGGACTCGAGGAAAAGAAATAACAAGTAAGTTAAAATCCAAACACAGGAGAAATGTAATACTATGATGAATGTACTGACAATACATAGGCTCTGGCACTGGTTAAATCAACTGCCCTGAAGACCTATTGATAACTGAACCTTATTCTTTAAAGCAAATGTTTCAAACTAGTCAGTCAACATAATCCTAAACTGTTTTCTCAGTGGTCATATAGTCCTGAACAGTGTAAATAACTTTAATAAATATATTTGCTGTATAATATTTAGGTCAGTTATAGATGTAGCTCCCATCCCTGACTTTACTGGCAGCTATCAATGAGCTCCCCCCTAAGAGGGCTCCATGTCAGGTGTCATGAGGGTATCCAGAGTATTGTGGTGAGGGCACAGTTTTTGTTGGTGTGCTGCTGCTTTGCAATGTATGAGGCTCTTGAATCTACACATCTGTATGACTTTATTTAGCTGTTGCATTTAAATGAAAGGGAAATTGATTCTTTGTTTCAGGCTTTTCTGGAATTGGAGGAAGATTTGGATAACATGGACCTGGAAGATATTGATACTTCAGATATCAATCTTGATGATGAACTCTCAGATGACTGAAGTTTTTTTATTCTTTTTTTATTTGTGACCAAACACATGCTGTTAAATTCAGATCAGTATGTCTCTAATTATTGTTCTTTTCACACCATGGACTTTGCATCAGTATGAACTGTTTTACATGGGGCATTGCTGGCTTCATTTTTAAATATTAGAAGCTGCAGTGAACTGTGAGAAGATCCATGCAAACAGGATCCCCTGATTGTACAGATTTGTTTTGTCCTCATTCAGCTGAAGACAGCATTTTCAGTTCAATATGTGTAGCCAGAGCATTGCTAACATACAAATAAAAGGTTATGGCGGCAATAAACTGTACTAAAACTCTACAGAAACATTGCTTGATGGGCTCATGTATGTTTGTTGATCTTCAAACTTTACTAACAAAGAAGTTAACACTTTGTTTCACTGTCCTTTCATTGAATAGAGTAGATCAGGTAATGGATTTGTTAGGCATTAATTATAGTAGTTAGGGGGGAGGCTGGGCTGCAGTGATTTTTTTTAAAATGTTATATGCATTATGACTGCACACTATACCGGGGGGGGGGGACAGCAACAGCTGGATCCATAGCAAAGCTTTTTTTTCTTTGTTGTCTATAGCTACAGCAAAGGGCTCAGGTCAGTGAGCCTTGGAGCTGCTGGTCATGGCTAACCTTTTTTTTGTGGGTGTAGGCAGCATTGGTAGGGGCTCTGCTGGAACTAGCCTCCCTAAGAGTGAGAACCCTTTAAGGAGTAGGACCAAGAGAGAAGGTCCCAAAGCCAGCCTTGATAGCTGAACATTGTTTAGCTGGTACATCGGCAGTTCTGGGCAAGTAGCTGAGGAAAAAGGTTGGCTTGCAAAAAAAACCCATCTAAGGGCCATGAAATCCGGAGCACCATGGTAACCTGGGATTTGTTGAGCCCTGCTTTAATCAAAGGGAAAAGTATAGTAATAAGCATTTGTTTTCATGCTAATGACATTATAATAGATCCTAAGAGCTAGTTCGTTCTGCCTTGATTGATTTACTTATGTTAAATCTGAAAATATCTAGTTATGAATAGTACTGAAATTGTTCTACAAATATCAACTCAGACTTCTCTCCCCTGATTCTTACTTTTCCCTTTCAAAAATAATATAAAAATAAAACTCAATGTTCAATAATATATTCACAAGTGAATTGAGACTACAATTTCAATAACCTTTTTTCATAAAATGATAAACATACAAGTGTTTCAACCTAAAAACTGAAAGTTATGCAAGGTTAAAATGCTTCCTGCAGGTATACAGAATAGCAAAGCCACAGCACATAAAGTAATTGTGAAGTGAGACATTAGGTTAAACGGAGTAATATTGTAAAGAATTTTCATTCCTTATTGTTCTACTAGACTAGCCAAGCAGGCAGAAACAGACATGGGCCGTACACAGTGATGCCATCACTCTGTCTTTCCTCTGGTGCAGATAGGCCTGACTCTCCTGGCCTACAGTATGGTGCAGCGATTGAGCAACACTTGCCTTACCAGACTCAGAGTGCAGATGTGCTCCTGGAGCTGACAAGCCACCCCATGTCCAATGCGGTTTGCCACAGGTACTAGCTTTTGGTAGGCCTGGGAGGGGGTCAAGTAAGTTGGGCCCAAGCCTCCTGTCCCTCCTGGCTTTATCTACCTGCATGTTACACTCCTCCCTCCCCCCCATTGGTTTCAAGACGAAATTAGACCGTACCTGATAATTGGCTTTCCTTGAGGACCTCCAGTGCAGTCCCAAATCTGGGTTGTCAGCTCTCACCAGCAACTTGGAGACTGAGCAGGTCATCTCTGATGACATCAGTGTTCTTAAGCAGCTGGCACCAGCTCCAGTAAAACTACTGACAAAGCAGACCCCCAGGAGCAACGAATAAGATTCAAGAACTTTAAAATTACTGTGTTAAACAGGCAAACTCTACTTGGAGCAAGAACCACCCTCTCCAAAGGAAGCAGCAGCAGCTTGCCCTGGGGCAGATATATCTAAATACTCTGAGACCTAAGCCTTGTTGATCAACACCTCACTAGAATGCTACACTTTCCTCTTCATTACACCAGTCCCTACTCCCATTCTCTGGGAAGAATGAGATAAGAACCTGTTAAGTTATATGCATTCATTCCCCGAACCATTATGCACAGATGAACTTCTGCTCTGGGATTGCAACCTCCACTAAAACTGTGAGGGTGCAGACTGCACTGGAGTTCCTCAAAAAAAAGTCAATCAGCAGGTAAGGTCTAATTTTCACCTTATCATCCCTCCAGTACAGTCCCAACATCGGGGATGTACCAGAGTAGTACTAAACTTGGGAGGGACCTGCAAGCTTGGCCTTTAATGACTGCCATACCAAAACTCTCAACTCCCTTTGCTTGCACATCTAACTGGTAATGTTTCACCAAAGTATACATGGATGCTCAGGTGGCTGCTGTGGGAACCAGGCTAACTTTAGCCCATGAAGCCGCCTATGCTATGGTAGAATGCACCTGGAGGCCCACTGGCAACTGTTTGTGCCGAAGCAAGTAAGCAGAAGAAAGGGTCTCTCTAACCCATCGAGAATTAGAGGCCTTGGAAGCCGCTTCTCCCTTATGCGGTCCTCCAACCACAACAAACAATCAGTCTGACTTCTGCTCCACCCTCTTCAGGTAGCACCATAGAGCTCTTTGGACATCCAAGAGGCACAGCAAATACAGGTAGCTAAAACTGGCTGATTTACATGAAAAGCTGAGAGCACCTTTGGCAGAAAGGATGGTACAGGCCACAGGACCACTTTTTCCCCTTAGAAAAAAAGAGGACAGGCTTCCAGCCTGTAACTCTGATATTCTCTGCACAGAACAGATAACTTAAAAAAAAAACATTCTGGTGGATAAATCTTTTAAAGTACATACACTAATACTTACAGGGAACATGGGCAATGGAGGGTTAAGTGGCTTGCCCAAGACCACAAGGAGCACCTGTGGGACTAGAAACCCCAGTCTTTCTGGCCCAAGGTTGCTGTCCTCTAGTGGGATTTGAACCACTGACCTTCCAGCCTGTGGTACCTTGCCCCAACCACTAGGCCACTCCATTTTCTTAAACATGCCCACTCAAGAGCCAATCCATAAGCAAGAATCGATCCACTTGTGGCATCCGGACCAGCTCCTGCAAAAGGAGGTCTGTTCAGTTGGACAGCTGCCACAGCTGGTCTATTGTCAGACTGAGCAGATCTGCATACCACAGCTGGCACGGCCAATCGGGTGCAATGAGGACCCCACCGGTCCTGGATGTGCCTCAATCCTTTGAACCAGATGTCCTATGAGCACCCACAGGGGAAAAACATACAATAGGCCGATTATGGACCAGCACTGTATGAAGGCATCCAGGCCTTCTGACATCCACTCCCCCCTCCTGCTGATGAAGTGAGATGCCTTGGCAGACGTGAAGGTGGCCATCAAGTCCATGATTGGCTGACCCCCACCTGCTCACCAGCTATGCAAAGACTGCATCATTGAGTGTTGACTTACCCGGGGTCCAGGCAAAAATGACTGAGTCGGCCGTCACGATCTCCAGGAACAAGCAGGAAGTCGGTCCTCAATAGGTGGGGGTGACATCTGAACCAACGGAGCCCATGCGGAGCATTTCCCCAGCTTTCAAAGAAAGCCTTTGGGAATGCCACCACGTATGCATGGGTCCCCTTACTGCACAAGGATGCCATCTTACTCGGTCTCCCTTTTTCTGCAGAGCCCTTCAGACACGGGACTCATCCCCAGAAAAAGTTTTTTCTTCACTAAGTACATTTTTGTGCTTTCTGGCTAGCACTGGTTCCCCCTCCCGCCTCATGAGCACCACTGCTTTGGTGGTCAGTCTCAGGATCCGTTTTTTCCTTTTCTACCCTAGCGCTCTCATGCCCTTTTTAACCACTAGCCGCGTCAAGAGTCGTCAACCTCACAGGAGTCCTTTCTGCCCCAATGGCTTCCGGTTTCCAAAAAATGTGATCGGTGCTCCAAAACCATGTTACTCACAGACACCCATGAATACTGTCTCCAGTGTCTGGGTGCTGATCACAACCCAGAGCAATGCTCCTTTTGCAAAAAGATGTCCTCTAAGCCAATTTAGAGTCACTGGCAGAAGCTAGATGATATCTTCTATAAAGCAGGCTCGACTCCAGTAGCCTGCAGGCATTACAACAAGGGTTCCCTGCGCATGAGTGGAAGAAGAAGAATTATTCTCCAGGAACAAGCAGGAAGTCAGTCCTCACTTATGGGTGATGTCAGCACCAACTAAGCCCGTGCAGAGAAATTCCCCAGCTTTCAAAGAAAGCCTTTGGGATTGTTACCATGCATGCGTGGTCCTCTTCCTGCCCAAGGGTGCCATGTTAGTCTCCCTTTTTCCATGCAGCCCTTCAGACGCACGGCCTCGTCCCTTGGAAAAAGTTTTAGTTTCCTCACCTGGCTCTCATTTCTTTTTTCCAGTTGCACCTGTTGTCCTCCCCCCCTTTGCTCCTCCCAACCGCTGGCCGCATGGGTCTTCGACCTCAAAGGAGCCATTTTTGCCCCCATGGCCACCGGGTTTAAAAAATGTGATAGATGCTCTAGGAACATGTCCCTTACAGACACTCATGACTGTTGTCTAAGGTGTCTGGGAGCTGACCATGATCCAGAGCTCTGTTCGCTCTGTAAGAAAATGTCCTCTAAGGCCCTGTTCAGCTGTAAGCAGAAGTACGAAGACATTTTTCAAAAGGCTGCATCAGAGTCACCAGTGGCACCCTCAGTAGTCTCCCCTCCGGTGGGTTCTCTCCCTGTGGCACCGCGTTCCAGGCGGCAATCTGACAAGGGGTCTCCCGAGGTGGAACGGTGCAAAAAGGCAGCCTCAAAGTCACTGTCTGGGGCTCCCGACAAGCGGGAGCATTCCCATACCCGGTCGCTTAGCCCCCTTCGGCGTTCCTGTGAGTCGGACAAGGAGCGGCCCCACAAGGTACCTCACAGAGAAATGGAGGCCTCCAGCAAAGGTGCCCAGTCTCCTGAGGGCTGTCCTGGTGAGGACCCCCTCTCCTCCTCGACACCCGATTCAGTGACCCCAGTATCGGCATCCCAGGGCCCCACACCCGTGTGGAAGTCCCATATACTGCAGCTCAAACGCAGAGTTTCTACGTTCATTGCTTCCCAGCAGGTGCTCACAGCCAGCTTCGCTGACTTGTGCCCGGAGACTGCGGATCCCTCACGTGGGACACCCAAATCCATCCAGGAAACCCCAGAGAGCCACAGGCCTCGTGAGGGGCCTCAACATTTGTCTCACTCGCTCTCCTGTTCTTGGGGGGCAAGATCGTCCAGGGCCTCCGGCTCCAGGCCACCGGACAGAGTGAACCGACCCCCTCGCCGCCTGGTCTCCAGTGGCATTCACCGCCCGAGGACACCTTTTTGGTGTTTATTCAGGACATGGCTCAGGTCCTCAACCTGGTCACCCAGGCCGAGGAAGATCCTCGTGCTGAAGAACTTGAAATTCTTCAGTATGAGGCCCTGCCCAGGGAATCCCTCACCATGCCGGTGCCGCCGATCCTCTCCCGGCTATTGCTCCACATGTGGGAGGCCCCTGCCTTGGTTCCCATTGTGAGCAAGTGCCTTGACACGATGTACAAGGTGCAGTGAGGGCCAGGCTTCCGAAAGACCCAACTTCCACACACCTCAATGGTGGTGGAATCAGCCATGAGGAAGCAGAAAAGCCCGAAGTTCCACTCATCAGTCCCGCCGGGCCGAGAATCGAGAGCCCTTGATGCCCTGGGCCACAAGGTCTATCAAGGTTCCATGCTCTCTTGTCACATCCAGGCATACCAATTATATATTGGTATGTTCCTCTGCGACTTGGCAAAAGAACTTGGAGGTTTCCCCGTGGGCCTCAAGGGCAAGCCCCTCGACAGGTTCTGCACCCTGTTGAAATCAGTGGCGGATTGCTCCAAGTATATCTCTCGAGCCTCCTATGATGGCTTTGAGACAACAGCTCGGGTGGCAGCCGCAGGCATTGGAGCCCGCTGCCAATCTCAGCAGCAGACTAACCTGCTGGAGCTCCGAACCATCCTCCTTGCACTGAAGGCATTGGCTGTGGCACCAAGTGGTGCTCGGGCAGACAGATAATCAAGGTTACTATATTCTACTTGAACAAACAAGGTACCTGCTCCTGCAGCCTCTGCCAGGAGGCGGTGAGCAAGGACATTATCCTCAGCGCCCTCTATCTCCTGGGCCAAGACAATGCCTTGGTGGGCTGGCTGAGTAGAGTCATCCAGCCACATGAGTGGCACCTGAGCCCCAAGACAGCACAGCGGCTATTCCAGCTCTAGGGGAACCCTGGACCTCTTTGCCAGTCCAGCCAATGCTCCACTTTCCTAGTATTGCAGTCCTTAGCCGCACCCATGCTGAATAGCTCGACACCTTCCTCCTCTCATGGACGATGGGCCTGCTATATGCCTTCCTTCCCATGCAGCTAATAGCATGGACCCTTCTCAAGGTCCAGCAGGACAGGGCCTCGATGAGCCTCATGGCCCAGACAGCTATGGTTCCCCCTGATGCTCTGTCTCTCGCTGGAACCCCCCCCCCCCCCAATCGGGAGGTCACTGGGGCTCCTAACGCAGGAAGGAGACTTGCTCCTCCACCCCAATCTAGGGTCCCTGTCCCTTACAGCTTGGCTGCTGAACGGGTTGCCTTAGGTCCCCTTCATCTCTCTAGGGAGGTTGAGGACATCCTACTGACCTCTTGTAAGGACTTGACAAGATGGGCTTATACCTTCAAGTGGTGCAGATTTTTGGTGTGGCATTCGGAGAACAGCATGAACCCATTCTCCTGCCTGATACACTCAGTCCTGCAATACTTGCTCCATCTATCACAGTCAGGGCTAAAATCCAACTCTGTCAGGGTTCACCTGAGTGCAATCTTGGCAAACCATCATCCCATCAAGGGCAAATCCCTCTTGGGGCAGTCCCTCCTCTCATTTCATGTGGGACTTGCTCCTCTCCAAGCCCTCTATCTGTCCACTCCTGGCAGAATGGGACCTTAATGTGGTCTTCACACAGCTGATGAAGCCACCTTCTGAGCCCCTGGCTACTTGCTTCTTGTAGCACTTATCCTGGAAGGTGGCCTTCCTGGTGGTGCTCACTTCTGCCCATAGAGTCAGCAAGCTCCATGCCCTGATGGCCAAGTTGCTATACACTAGGTTCTTCGCACCTACCCCAAGTTCCTCCCACAGGTTGTCTCAGACTTCCATCTCAACCAGGAGGTGGTGTTGCCCACTTTCTTCCAAAGGCCCCATGCCAACCCAGCATTGGCCATTCTCCATACCCTGGACTGCAAGAGGGCCCTATCTTTCTACTTGCAGTGAACTTGGCCACCGCAACGCTGGGCCGCTTTTTGTCTCCTACGAGCCCAGCAGCCCTCCTCCATTGTGCTGGTGGACTACATCGCCTTTGCCCAGGCTGGGCTGCCAGATCACGGCACACAGTGTCAGAGTGATGGCAAACATTGGACAGTCCAGTCACATGTATTATGCTCATCAACCAGCAGATGGAGACTGAGAACACCAAACTGAAAACACTCCCTCTTAAGTAGCTTGTGCCCCTATGCAGAGCGAGTAGGAACCTCACAAAGCAGAGTATCAGAGTCCAAAAACCCTCCATTCTCCACTCACTAAGCATGAAAGGTTTGTTCCACAAACACAATGCACCAAACTAGTATCTATTTTGTCAGAATTTTTTTCTGTTAAAAAAAAACACCCCCCCCACAGACCAAAGCGGCCTGAACTGTGGAAAAACACAGCAGACTACCAGAAGCCCCAACCAAAAAACAGCTGGCCTGAACTCACCCACTCCACCCAACACAATCTTCCAGAACAGCCATGAGACCAGAATAGAACAGCAGCCAAGTCCCGGGTGGGACCTGGACTGGTCTGGAGGGACTCCAGGAAAGAACATTAGCAGGTAAGGTTTAATTTCACCTTCCTAAGCATCTGTCGGAGTGGAGGAATAGCCTAGTGGTTAGAACACTGGCTTGGTAATTCCCACTAGCACTCCTTGTGACCTTGGGCAAGTCACTTAACCCTCCATTGCCTCAGAAGAAAGGCCTGGCAATCTACTTCTGGTGACACTGCCAAGAAAACCCAGGAGTTTCTGGGTCACCAGGACTGACTTGAAGGCACACATTGCATTTGCAAGCATCTGTCTAGTCCAGACACATGGACGTAAAAAAGCAGTACTACTGAGGGGTGGGTACCAAGATGCCAGCCTGCAGCACCCACACCCCAAAATGCATATCCTGTCAGGCATGCACATCCAGCCTACAACACGCAAACAAATGAAGTGATGACCATGTTGCTGCTTTACAGATGTCCTGAGGCAGAACAAGGCTAGCTTCTGCTCAAGAAGCAGCCTGAGCCCTAGTCGAGTATGCTTTCAAATCTGCTGGAACCCACTCATCCCTTCAGCAGACATGCTGACTCAATGGCTTCCTGGACCAAGCGGGAAACTCACCCCAGAAGCCACCTCGCTCTTCCTAGTGCCCCCAAACAGCACAAAGAGGCGCTCTAAACACCTCAGTCACCTTCAAGTACTGCTTGAGTAACCTATGCATATCCAACAAATGAAGAATCCTGGACTGAGGAGTCCAACTAGGAGCAAACCACACCTGCAAGGTACTAGACAGAACAAAAGAGCTGGTGCGAAGAGGTGGTCAACAGGCTTTATTGTAAAACCCCAAGGCATTCCTGGCCTTCTTCAGGAGGTGCAAGCCTCAAGTAAACAAACATATGTAAAATAAAAAGATAAAACAAAAAAAACCCCTTAAAATCATAGGCTGGATGTGCATGCCTGACAGCATATGCATTTTGGGGGGTGGCTGCTGCAGGCTAGCATCTCGGTACACATCCCTCGGTAGAACTGCTTTTTTACGTATCTTACACTTTGTGTACACAAGATACAGTGATTTTAAGTTTTGTTTTATCTTTTTATTATTTTACATGTTTTGTTTACTTGAGGTTTGTACCCCCTTAAAAAGGCTGGGATGGCCGAAATGCGTTGGGGATTTTACAATAAAAGTCTGTTGACCGCCTCTCTTCGCACTGGCTCTTTTGTTCCAGTTCCTGGACTCAGCCATTTCTGGAGAACCGGCAAAGGCCAGTAATGCCACAACCTGATTCAAATGGAAAACAGACACCACCTTCAGCAAAGAGGAGGAGGCTGGATAGAGAACCATGTCCTTTGCTATCACTAAATAAGGCTCCCTACACAAGAGTCTAACTCAGAAATATGGTACACAGAGCAGATCACCAGCAAGAATATCACTTTCAGCATCAAATCCTTCAAAGAAGCTCCCGAGTGGCTGAACTGAAAATGCTGTAAGATCAAAGAGAACCAAATTAAGATCCCATGATGGAATAAGAAGACAAAGCAGTCTTAAATGCTTGGCACCCCCACCTTCCCCCAAAGAAAATGGCCAACGTCCTCCTGAGAGGCAAGAGTCTGACCCTATGCATGACCCTGGAACAAAGCCACAACTTGCATCTTCAAGGAATTTAAGGCCACACTCTTTTCAAGAGCTGCCTGCAAAAAAGGCCATAATCTCTGGAAGAGAAGCCCTAGAAGTCTCACGCCTCGCTCTCTGCATGAAGCCTCAAAAATGAGCTAAACACACACATAGGTTAATAACATGAAGCACTTCCAGGCCTGTAGCAAGCTATCAACCACCTGCGGGGACTAACCCCTATGCCTCAGACGCATCTGCTCAAGAACCAGGCCATAAGCGAGATTCAATCAATGTCATACATCCAAACAGGCCCCTGCTTCAGAAGGCTGTCCTCCCAAGGGAGGGGAAATGGCTCTGCTGCTACAGCTGTCTGGGCCAGTATGGGGCTACCAACACCACATGCCCCATGTGAGACGCAACCCACTGTAGGACACAACCAATGAGAGGCCACAGGGGAAACACAAGAGCCCATCGCTGGACCATGACTGAACCAGCATGTCGAGCCTTGCTGAACATTCTCCTTCCCGACGACATGAGTCACTGACAATGCAAGCAAGTGGGCTTTGGCCCACTGAATCAGTGGAATTGCCTCTGCTGCCACAAACAAACTCCAGGTATAGCACTGGCAACTGATGTAAGTCACTGTTGTCACATTTTTGGACAGCACTCTCACCGCCCGCTGGTGAACAAGGGAAAAAAGGCCTCCAAGGCCTGTTGTACCACACGCATCTCCAGGCAATTGATGGGCCAAGTGCAAAGTTATGTACCTAGGGAAGAACAACCCAAACTATGGTTACACGATGCAAGGTTCCACATTAGGAACCACCACCCAGGAAAAAGATGTAGGCGTCATTGTGGATAACATGCTAAAACCCTCCGCCCAGTGTGCAACGGCAGCCAAGAGAGCAAATAGAATGCTAGGTATCATAAGGAAAGGAATGGAAAATAAAACAAAGGATATTATAATGCCTCTGTATCGTTCCATGGTGCGACCGCACCTTGAATATTGTGTGCAATTCTGGTCGCCGTATCTTAAAAAGGATATAGCATTATTAGAAAAGGTTCAGAGAAGAGTCACCAAAATGGTAAAGGGGATGGAAGAATACCCCTATGAAGAAAGGCTAAAAAGGTTAGGGCTCTTTAACCTGGAAAAGAGATGGCTGAGGGGAGATATGATAGAAGTCTATAAATTAATGAATGGAGTGGAACGGGTAAATGTAGATCGATTGTTTACATCATCAGAATATAGAAAGACTAGGGGATATGTAATGAAGCTACAGGGTAAACTATTCAAGACAAATAAGAGAAAATATTTTTTCACTCAACGTGTAATCAAACTCTGGAATTTGTTACCGCAGGATGTAGTAAAAGCTGTTAGTGTAGCTGGGTTTAAAAAAGGTTTGGACAAGTTCCTGGAGGAAAGGTCCATAAACCATTATTAAAAGGGACCCAGGATATCACTGCTTGACCCAATATAAGCATTGTGGAACCTGTGTCTCTTGGGGAAACTGCTAGGTACGAATGACCTAGATTGGCCACTGTTGGAAACAGGATACTGGGCTTGATGGACCTTGGTCTGATTCAGTATGGCATCTCTTATGTTCTTATGCCAATGACTCTCCTCCAGAGACCACCTGCCCTTGGCCATATGAGAATGGCAAACAGCCCCCCCCCCCCCCCAACCAGGCAGACTGGCCTCTATGGTCACCATCGCCTAGTCCAGCTGTGAGTTTTGCTGGATCCAGCCGCCAACTCAAACTCATCCTGGCCTCACCCTGAAGGGCGAGCCAGACCTCCATACTGTGCCTGTGGGGACCAATGTGCCAGGAGCGCTGCCTAGAGAGGCCACATATGCAGCTGAGCCCAAGGCACAAGCTCCAAGGAGGCCACCATTGAGCCAAGAACCTGTAAATAATCCCACACTTTCAGACGAGAGCCCCTTCTCAGCCCCCACATCTGAGATTTTAACTTTGCTATCCTGCCCTCCAGCAAGAATGCCATGCCTTGCTGCGTGTTGAATCAGGTTCCCAGGTACTCTAAGGAATGGGTTGGAGTCAGGTTGCTCTTTGCAAGATTGACTACCCAACCTAAATTCTGCAGCTGACGAATCATACAGACTATTGCCTCCCAACTTTCCTCCAAGGACTTTGCACGGATCAACCAATCATCCAAATACGGGTATAAAACACCGTTGCCACCATCACCTTCTTGAACACCCGGGGAGCTATAGCGAGAGCATGGAACTGAAAATGTCCCTGTGGAATTGCAAACCACAGGAACCACTGGTTGTCGGGATGAATGGGAATATGTAAATACACCTCGGTCAGGTCCAAGGTGGTCAAGAATTCCCCCTGCTGAATAGCCACTATCACGGACTGCAGAGACTCCATTCAAAACAGAGAAATCCTGAGGGCCTTATTCACGCCTTTCAAATCCAAAATGGGACACCAAAAGCCCTCTTTCCTTAGCATCACAAAGTAGATTGAATAATGTCCCGAACCCCATTCGCCTCAGGGCAAAGGAAGAATGGCCTTGAGATGCAGAAGATGGTCGAGCATCAGTTGGTCAGTCTACTCTTTGGCGGGAGTCTGACAAGGAAAAACCATGAAGGCATCTGAGAGGAGCCTGGTGAACTCAAGAGCATAACCTTCACGAATCACCTCCAAGATCCAAGTGGGGTAAAACTGATGTAGACTGCCACCTACTGGTTGCACCCACACCAGGACCCCCAAACTTTCATTGGGTGGACTTGGCAACTCTGGGACACCAGTGGCCATGCCTCTGCCACATCAGCTGCCCCTACAAAAGGAGGGATATTTCAGAAGAAACTGGAACCCCTCTGGCTGGGCAAAACTTCTGCAACTTATGGCTGCGACCTCGAGAGGAGGACCCACGTCCAGCACTTGTGCTTATCTCCTCTGAAAGCTGAGGTACTTTGGTGTCCCCCTCCCCCCCAGGTCCTTCACCAGATCCTCACCAAACAACAACTTCCCCACAACGAGAAACTCACTCAAACGCATCTTGGAGGCCACATCTGCAGACCAGTTCCGCAACCACAGAAAGCACCAAGCAGCTACCACAGTAGCCATTGACTTCAGAGACACCCACGTAGGTCAGCCAAAAATGCAGTGTTGGACTCCAGCTTGGTTCCTTCATCTGCTCTGAAGGCTCAGGCCACAGTTCCTCTGCAATCCGTAGAGCCACGAGTTTGCACAATAAGGGCAAGGAGCACATCCCTATGGAAAATTCATACAATGGATGAGTCCTCGCCAGCTGAGAGCTGCTCCTCTTCCAAATGCCCGTGCTCTTGATCCTTCAGAAGGTCAGAGGGATCTTCCAGCGGTCCCAAAGACCCATCCTCAAAGTCAGGGGTCCTCTCACTGTGCAGGTGCTTCACTGTAGCTGAGAGAGCCTCCCTCCCCCCCCCCCACGAGAGGTTAAGCCTGCAAGGTAGCCCCTTCACCTAGCCCTGCTGCAGACAAAAAGCCTGATGCAGCAACAGGAAAAGTTTTGGAGGGGGGGGAAAAAAAAAAAGAGAGAGCTGCTTCCACTGTCAGTCAGCCCCTGCCCCAAGGGGCCACATACATGTGCTCTAAGCAAGCCAGCATTATCCAACATGGCACCGTCCCCACCAAAATCGCAGGTGCACCATCTCCCCCCACAGGACCGCACAGTCTGCCAACCGCCCTGTGGCTGCCTCTGAGGCCCCTGACCAACTGATCCCCGGCAGTCACGCTCTCCCTGATACAGCCATGACAGAGGCCAGAGAGAGAGGAGCACAGTGGCTGCCACACATTGGCCGCACTCCGGATCGGTCATGGGCACTGCAGTCTGGAATAGATTGCTGCCTAGACTCACCCCCTCACTGGCGCCCTTAGGCTGCTGTTCCTGGGGCTAAACTATATATAGTTTCTTAACTAAGTAGCTTGTTCTGAGTAGCCTGTACATAGCTCCCCCAGTTAGCCAAGTTGTAAACCCTGTTCCCTGTAAGTACAATGCAGATGCCGCCTGCACTGTACAAATTTGTGTTAACTGTAAACCGAGCTGATTTTAAAGAGCACGGTATAGAAAAACCTGAAATAAACAAACTGTGTTGCTGCTGCTTCTCCCCAGAACTGCCTGCTTTCTCTTCTCCCCCACCCCCCTCAAAGAACTTTATAAGCAGGAACTGAAAGGCTCAACCTCTGGCCCCCTCCCAAAAGGTTGGGGAGGAGGAGAAGAGGGAGCTGCCATCTCCTCCCTGCCCCAAAGGCCACTGAGAAGCGGATAGGGGAGAAAAGGGGAAGGGACCCAGATCCACCAGGCTGTACACCCCAAAACTCTGCAGCCCAGCACCAAAGTCAAGATTTTTATGTATTTTATTTTGAGGCGTTTATATACCGCCCAACTGTGATAATGCAATCTAGGCAGTTTACAATCAGATACTGTATATATTCCCTTGTCTAAAGGGGCTCACAATCTATGCGCCCGGAGACCCCAGTCCCTCCAGCCTCAAGTTGCTCTCCTTGAGTGGGAATTGAACCTCTGGCCATCCAGCCCGAGGTAACTTGCCCCAACCATTAGAACACTCCTCCCAGCCCAGATTATGCTCATCCACCTGCTGGAGACAGAAAACTACTGGCTCTGCATAGAGAGACAGGTTACTTAAGAGGAAATGTTTCAGTTTGGTGTTCTCAGTCTTCATCTGCTGGTGGATGAGCATAACCCATGCGTCTGGACTGGACTGGACTGGAGGGACGATTAGGAAGTTAGAATTTAGATGGTTCAAAAGTTCCTGCCCCAAGAATCTACGCTTTCTTGAACTAACTACTGCTAGTGTCAACAACCACCTCCAATGAAGGCACTTCTATGCAGCCGCTGCCCATCCTGTAAAGAAAGGTTGCCATGGGATCTTCATCTATATTCCACAGGTATTTATGTTACAAGCTGCAGGGGCAGCACCAAAGACATCTGAGAAAAGAATTAGTCGGTGGTATGTGCACAAAATTAGCTTGGCAGAGGTCTGTTGGGGCTTATACTGGTGTGGCCTCTTGAGTTTGAGAATTAATTGGGATGGGGAGAGGGTAGCATTAACAACTAGCTGATCTCATTGGTGGTTAATAAACTTGGCTGCACTATGGCATCTGACAGCCACCAGGGCAGTACCACGTGCTGCTTAGGTGGTTGGAAGAGTAGGCAGGGCTTATGTTTTCCATAAGAGCGCTAAAGTGCTGTGATAGAAGGATTTTACAGGAGGGCAGTGGCATACCAACATCTTTGGCATGTTAATGTTTGTTGACAAATGTAAAAAAAAAAAACATCACCTGTTAGTGAACTATGGCTCTGAATTTAATTGAAGACAGTTACAGCACACTGCTTAAAAATTTCCCTTTGCATTTTCAATAGAACCAATTCGGTCTAATTCTTAATTCAACAGGAAAGGAACAACATATTCTTGTATTTTGATAACAAGTTTTTATTAGAAAAATAAGTTTCTACAGCAGAGATGGTCAATTCCAGCTTGTGGGTTCCAAATAAATCTAGTTTTTAGGATCGCTAAAGTAAAATGTATATACGACTACCGTCGCTATTAGCTTTAGTGGTTAGAGCAACAGTCTAGCACCCAGGAGATCTGGGTTCTATTCCCACTAGCACTCCGTGTGACCTTGAGCAAGTCATTTTACCCTCCATTGCCTCAGAAAAAAGGCCTGGAAATCTACTTCCAGTCATACCTTGCTAAGAAAACCCAGGGGCTGTTGTGTCGCCAGGAGTTAGCATGGATTTGATGGCACTTTAAAAAAGCTGCAAGGAAACCAGAGTTCTCCTATTAATTATCCTGAAACCAAGAGGGTTTGTGGCACTCAAGGACAGAACTAATCTTCCCCAGGGCCAGCCTAATGACTAGGCAAATTAGGCTAGGGCACCAGCTTCTTGGGGACAGCAAACAGCAGCTACAGTCAAAGCAAAATAATAAATCCTATCAACAACAAAAAGTCAAAGACTCATCAGTGCAGACTTTTATCCACAAGAGGAATGGGAAACGTGCAGAGAGTTCACTACCCTTGTAAGTGGAGTTTGGAAATCTCCCTCGTGTGTATATATTTACAAAACAAATGTAATGTTTAAGTATGATGTCCAAATATGTGTTTTTATAGGACTGTTCTGGGAGGGATGGGGTAGAGAGGATTATGATCAAGTATTATCAAAATCTTCAGGGTGGGGACTACAAGGAGTCTAAAAGGTTAATTCTGGCACAAAGCTGAAGATTCACCTAAAACATCTAATACCCTTGTACCAACCTGCTCTTTCCGGTCCTATATCATAATCACCTATCAACACAAATGCATTACAGATGAAATTCTGAAATCATTTGCTGTCAAGTCTCTGACATGTTGAATGTGTGCTAAGAGGAAAAGGAGTCTGCACAATATTTTCATTCATCCAAATAGAATGAGATGTTCTTTGTTGTATAGAGCCAGCCTGGTGGCTCAGTTGTTAAGAGGCCTGGGTTCACTTCCCAAGGCCAGCTTCTGCTCCTTAAGCCAGCCAGGACTGGAGATAGCAGTGGTATTCACATTGCCAAGGGAATTTCAGCAGTTGTACAACTGTGACAGCTAGTGGTCAAACTAAATGCTGCATACTAGTTTCCAGAAGATACTGTGATTTGTGTGACCCTGCTGAGCGCTGTTACCGAGATGGCCAGCCTAGATAAGGAAAACTGGTTTATAAAATGATCACACTCCCCCATTCAACTTACAGGCAGTTGTCAATTAAAGGGCCCAGCAATGCAGTCTAATCGAGGCAGATCCCAAATAAGCTGAAAGGCCAGATGAAAGTTGAATTAAGAAGAAAAAAAACAGTCTAGAGTAGGCTTCACTTTTTGAAGAAAAACACCTTATGTACTAGTTTCTTCTTTTAGTTACAAAATAGGACCGATGTATACAAGGTTATGAGAACTTTAGACGACAGTCACTTTCAGGAGGAAGCAGAAGTACTGTATGCATCCTGGTAAGCCTGGAGTGCTAGTTCAATGTATCCTGGCTTTTGTGCTTCTGTCTTCACAAACATCTACAGGTGGAGAACAAATAATCCCATGAGCTAGGTTACTACATTATCAACCGTGCTTTTAAAAACCTTCAAGCATAATGTATAAGAGCTTTTGCACTGGAAGCATATGTATATGTACCCATGTATGTAACGGCAAGGTCTCATCTGGCAGGCAATGCCTACATCCAAAAATAAGATGGGGAAGGAGAGGCAAATCTAATTCAGCCTTCTTTTGCTAACATTAATATCTGTAAAATTAGTGCAGGTATCACTGTATTTAAATGATTTCAATGCAACATGGGTAAAATATCTCTCTATATAAAATGCACTGTTAAACTGGGGGGGAGGGGGGGGGAGGAGAACTGCCCTGAAAAGAGGCACAACAATACTTTCCAAAGACATGATTTTTGGGCCTTACAGGGATAAAGAAGCACCCCAGCCTACAATATGCAATAAAAGAAGCAGTTATATTACAACATTTTACAACAAATCTACAATAGTAGAGTGTGCCAATATGGATTAAAGTACAAAGTTATTTAGTTAAAACATTTATAGACAGCATATATGGGAACCTGCCCATTCAATGCCATCTCCAAAATTGCATACATAATAAGAAACGATAAAATCAATTACATAAATCCACCACACTTCCCACTGCCAACCTCATCTCCAGAGAATCTCCCTGTCCATTTCCTCACGTCACCAGAAAAAGCAAGAGATTTTCATTTACAAAAGGAACTCTGATCCAATTCCATTTGGGCCCCTCCTTAGGCATGGAATTCCACAATGGGCGCGTCATAATAGAAAACACAAGAGCCGAATGTTATCAAACACATCTGGAACCCCTACAACCCGCTTCCGACCACTCAACCGGAGCGTAGTCCTTGAGAATCTTCGACCACTTATGACCAACACATCCCTCAACTTAGACGATCTCATATCCAAATGGGACGAGAACCTTAGAGCTGCCTCCTGTCCAGTACACACTGAAAAGAAAATAAGAAAACGGGAACACGCACCATGGTTCTCTACGGACCTTCGTACATCTCTCCACCACCTACGCAAACTTGAGAGACGGTGGCGACGAACCCACTCCCCAGAGACGCTCGCTGCTTACAACTCATACTTAATTACCCACCGTGGGAAGATAACACAGAGTAGGAAACTTTACCACACACATTTATTAAAACACTCCATCAATAAACCACATGCCCTGTTCAGCTTAGTAAAATCCAAAACAGGAGAGCTGGTTTCAGCCCAACCTACAATGCCTCAGCCACAGGACTACGCAAACTACTTGCAATCAAAGATGATTAAGACCAACACAAACATAAGTGTCAGTAACTCCTCCGTATCACCTAAGACATCCCAAGCAACACCATTATGCAATTTCACTACGGTATCAAACAGAGATTGAGAACATTATCACTTCTATCAATCCCAGCACAGCACCTAACGACCCCTGCCCAGACAGCTGGATCAGAGAACTGCGACATGACCTAAGCCAAATCTTGTGCAATATACTGAACCAGTCCTTTTTAACGGGCTCATTCCCACAGAGTCTGAAACACACCTCTATCAGGCCCCTACTGAAAAACAGCAGACTTGACCCATCCAAAGTTGAATCTTTTAGGCCAATCTCGAGCATCCCCCAGCTCGCAAAATCATCAAAAAAGCTGCTCAACAACAAATCCAGCATCATATCGACACTGAAGCACCACTAGATCCATCACAACACGGCTTCAGGGAAGCACATGGAGTCGACACAGTCCTTACAACCCTATTCAATGATTTGGTCACAGGAATAAACAGCATCCAACAAGGATTTGTCCTCATCTTCCTGGACATCTCCGCCGCCTTCGACTCTGTGAGTCATGATATACTTCTACAACGCCTGAATGAAAAGGGGATTCAAAGCACAGCACTAGAATGGTGTAAATCCTACCTATCCAATAGGTGGCAACAAGTCAAAACAGGCCACACATCCTCAGAACCATTCCTGCAGTCACGGGGTACCTCAAGGATCGTCCTTATCGGCACTGATGTTCAATATCTATATGCAGCCGATATGTGATTTGATCCGATCTTTCAACGTACAATGCCTGGCTTACGCAGATGACATCCTCCTCTATATGCCGTTCAAAATTGACCAACCAGTGTTCTCCCCAATAATCAATTGCTTCGGAGCTGTAGCCGAATGGCTGCTGACACAAAACCTACGGATCAATCATAGCAAAACTGATGTTCTTTTTGTCACGAGGAACCGTAAGTTCATACCTCCCCCATCGCTACTTGTCAACAATGTCGAGTTGAAATCCAAACCCACAATCCGATATCTCGGCATCACATTGGACCAGCACCTGGATATGACAACACATGTGAAGAACGTTACAAAGACTATATATCATAAGATCAGAACACTATGTCACCTCCACCCCCTACTGGATTCCACTGACTACCGAACAACCTTCCAGGCATTAGTCCTCCCACACCTGGATTTCACGAACATTATCCTCCACGGTCTCCCTCAATCAACTTTAAATCTGCTCCGCCTGGCTATGAATGCAGCTGCAAGAGTCCTCTCTGGTTCGTCAAGATCTGACCACATAACGCCTATCAAGAAAGATCTGCATTGGCTACCTTTACACGCCAGACTCCAATATAAGTCATTAGTCCTCACTTTCAAAGCCCTGAATAACTACCCACCTACACCAATCAGCAAGCTAATTCACGGCACCCTGGAAAATAGAAACAGGAGGCCTACTGCAATGAACACCTTAATAGTCCCCAAGATGATGACGTTGTGTACTAAGGCTACTTCCAACAGGGCCTTCTCTATATTCGCTCCTTTAAACTGGAATGCCCTTCCCCATGAAATCCGTGGCATCAAAAGCCTAATCCTATTCAGAAAAGCTTTGAAACACCATCTGTTCACAAAATGCTACCCAGAAGCCATCCCAGACAATCACACAACTGGCAAGCTTCCCACATGCCCCAGATGCCTTAGCACCTTAATACAACCAGAAAACGGTTAGCCTACACACTAGCCCACCTGCTAATCATCTTACCTGTACCATCCACGAAAAGCACATGCAATATCCAAACGAGTTTAGAGTATTGTATATAGTATCAAGTTAACCTGTACATAGTTCTCCCAGTTATCCCCTGTTCTATTTTCCTGTTCATTGTAAAAATGTTGCATGTATGCATTGTAGTATGTTTTTGTTCGATGTACACTGCACTGATTATAATAGCGTGGTATAGAAGAAATGTTAAATAAAATAAAATAAATTAATTAAATAAAACATCCTCAACCTCAAAATGTTCCCCCCTGCACCTCTTATTGTGGGCACCAATAGCAAAAAATCCCGACTGACTTCAAATTCCTGCCTGGACTGCAACCTACTAGCCAGATATAGCATTGTTACTCACTTGTAACAGGTGATCTCCAGGAACAGCAGGAATCAATCTTCACATATGGGTGACATTGGTACTGATAGAGCCTGCACGGGAACATTCCCCAGTATCCAATTAGAAAGCAATCCACTGTGCCTGCGCATCTGCCTTCCCAACTCCATCTCCTCAGTTGGGTTTGTAGCTGAGAGATAAAGGAAAAAGAATATACCCTACAACTCCTAGGGGAGGAGGGCAGGATGTGAAGACCGATTCCTGCTGTTTCCAGACATCACCTGTTACAGGTGAGTAACAATGCTATCTCCAGAACAAGCACAATGCAGTCTTCACATATGGGATTCACTAGCTCTCAGGTACCAGAATGGAATGTGAATACCAATGGTATCCCCTGAGGCTAAAGGATGGAGCCAAAGTGATGTGGATACATTGTGGCCCATTGGACTCTAGTGCAGATGGCTAGACCACCTCTAATGGAAGTCTGGTGCTATGAAGGAGTCCGAGACGGAGGATAGGAATTGAATTTAAGTCCCAAAAAGGTGGAGTACAGCCTGGCTAAAAGACAGCATTCCAACGGGAGTCCCTGTCTAGGCAGTAGTGTGCAGGAAAGGTATGAATGGAGGACTAGATAGCTGCCAGACAGATCTCGTCAATGGAGATGGAATGGAGGTTGGCAACTGAGGTTACCATGGCTCACACGTTATGAATGGCTGACGTGACCCTCAAGGGAGCATCCAGTTTGCGTACAGGCGCAAGAAATGCAGTCAGTTATCCATTTGGATAGAGTGCACTTTGTCACTAGAAGTCTAAGGTGACTTGTACTAAAGGAAATGAATAACTGGGAGGATTTCCTGTGAACCTTGGTTCTGTCCAAGTAGTAAGCCAGTGCTCGTTTGCAGTTTAAAAAGAGCGTAGTGCCGCTTTGGCCCGAGAGGCATGTGGTCTCGGGAAGAACAACGGTAGGATTACCGATTGGTTCAGATGGAAAGAGCAGTTACATGGGGAGAGCCTCTTTCGACTGAAAGCAAGTTCTGCTACGAGGGAAAATAGGATGAGGGTGAAAGGGGATAGATTCAGGAGTGATATGTGGAAATATTTCTTTATGGAAAGAGTGGTGGATCCATAAAATTGTCTCCCAGTGGAGGTGGTAGAGATGAGGACAGTATCTGAATTCAAAAAAGCATGGGACAAGCACAGAGGATCTCTAAAGGGAAAAAAAGGGCACTGCTGTAGTTGTTGATATGGAAGGACAGACTAGACAGGTCATGTAGTCTTTTTCTGTTGTCATTTTTCTATGTTTCTATTCACCTGTAACAGGTGTTCTCCAGGGGCAGGAAATTGAGTTCTCCCAGGAGATACACTGCTCTGGAGATGAATGCCGTGTGCAATTGTGAAAAACCAGAGGTGAAGCACTTCCTGGCAGAGAGGATAGAATCCTGTTCCCCACTGCTTATTCACATAGAACATAGCCACCAGGTTGTCCGTTCTGACTAAGACCTGTTGGCCCAAAGGTTGGGGTTGAAAAACCCGAAGGGCATTTGCAAGTGCATGTAGTTCTAGGAGGTTTATCTGTAACAGATTCCTACTGTGTCCACTGTCCCTGTGTAGCCATATTATTCAGATGTGCTCCCCAACTGAGCTTGGAGGCATCCGCTGTCAGGGTGTATTGAGGTGGAGGCATCTGAAAAGGTGAACTCCCAAGTAGGTTTTGAGGAGAACACCACCACTGAAGGGAGTTAACCAGTTGAGGGGTAATGCAGATTTTGTCTCAGAGACACCCGGTTGCCTGGGTCCATTGAGATAAGAGTCCATTGGGTTTGTTGCATGTGCAAGCAGGCATAGGGGACTAAATGGTCTGTGGAGGCCAAGTGTCTCAAAAAGCATAGCATCTCTTGAGCTGTTACGCAACTGTGATGATGTATTTCGTGGGTCAGCTCGATGAGGCAGGTAGAGCGATCCCGAGAAAGGAAAGCTTGGGCCTGCTGAGTGTCCAGAATTGCTCCAATGAACTCAAGCCAAGTGCACCAAGTGCAACCTGGGAAAGTTTAGGATGAATCCCAGATGTTGGAGCATTGTTACCTCTTGTGGGGATTCTCCCCTGATTAGCCAGTCATCTAAGTAAGGGAAGACGAAGACCTCCAAAGCGCAAAGACAAGCCACAACCACTGCCATGCATTTTGTGCATACTCTGGGTGCAGAGGCTAAGCCAAAGGAGAGCACCCGATACTGGTAGTGGTTCTACTGGAACCGAAAGCACAAATACTGTCAATGCTGAGGGTGGATTAGTAAATGTGTGTATGCCTCCTTGAGGTCTAGAGAACATAGCCAGTCATTCCTCTGAAGCTATGGCAGGAGTGCACCAAGGGAAATCATTTTGAATTTTTCTCGAACAAGGAATTTGTTGAGTTGCCCGAGATCTAAGATGGGCCGAAACCCTCCTGTTTTCTTGGTGATTAGAAAATAAGGAGAGTAGAAGCCCATGGCCTCTTGGTTGCAGGAGAACCCTTTCTATGGCCCCCTGAGCTAACAAGGTGAATACCTCTTCTGAAAGGAGTTTTGTAGGGGAGTTTCTGGGATAATCCCCTGTGATGGCAGTGGAAGGTAAGCTTTCAAAATGAAGCAGATAGCCCCCTTGGATGATGTTGAGAGTCCACTGTTCTGATGTTGTTAGGTGCCACCAGTGGCCATAGGAACAGAGTCTGCCAGCTATGTGTAGGGGCTGGGGATGAGGGCACTATGCTCTCTAGGAAGGAGACAAAAACCAGGTACTGGTTGTGGTTGTGCAGCTGGTTGAAGTTTAGGAACTTTAGGCTTCTTGGGCTGGTGAGGGCCCTGCTGGCGCTGCTGAGGCTGGTAAGCAGCTGCAAGTGGATAAGGAGGATAATCTCTTCTTCTTAGGGTAGAAAGATTTCTTTGTATGAGTCCTCCACTTGAAGGGGTCCACTGTCTTTCTGGAAAGGAGCTTGAAGGCGAGATAATCTGTCTTAATCTCTACGGCTTTTTCCCTCCAACCCTTTCCAAAGAGGCTCTCTCCATTACAGGAAATATTAGCCAATTTGTCCTGGACCCACTATTCAATATCCAATGCTTGTAGCCAGGATATTCTGTGAGCTCCACTACAGACTGCTGATGCTCTGCTGGATGACTCAAAGGCATCAAAAGATGCTCTGGTAAGAAATCTGGATGTATTTTGATTCTGCCTGATTAGGGCTTGGAATGCATTTTGTTTATCATCGGGAAGGAGAGGTGCAAAGGTCTCCAGATCCTTTACCAGCAGGTAGGGAAAAGTGATTCTTAGAATTCTTAATGTGGCACATTGCCGATTCTACCACTATAGAGTGGTGTGGGAGTTGAGGCTTCTGAAAGCCTGGGCATCCTGGAACTCGGTACACATTATCAAGTCGTTTGTTGATAGGCAAAATCGTTAAATGAGCCTCCCACATACAGAGCCTTAGATCCTGCAAGATGCGATGCACCGGTAAAGTGGCCACCTCTTTACGTGTTGAGGGGTATTGTAAGATTTCCAATTCCTCTGCCCTCGGTTCTTACTCAGAAGCCACTGTGACCTGTAGGCCCACTGCCATTTCCCGGATAGTCTTGGAAAGACATGTCCTCTGGTTGGAACCGGTGCCACTCATGAGGAAGGGACGGGTCTGAAGGAATGTTCTGGGTTCCTCGGGAGTCTACAGATGACTCATTGGAATCAGAGGAAGTGGAGTCAGTGACAAGAAATCAACATATCGACGATCCTGTATTCGATCTCGATACTTCCCCGAAGCAGAGGATCGATGCCGGTACTGATGATCAGTAGGTACAGCACTGGGAGGTATCATTGTAGTAGCCTGCTGGGTACAGATAGTGACCATCTGTTCCAATGGAGGCATCAGAGGGAGAAGATCCCCCGTTGCAGGTTCGAGGGCTGGTATCTGACCCACAACCATTGGTTGTAGGCCAGGTGCCATCATTTGCACTGCTGGAGCTGTCAATACAATCATGGTACTGAGGCTGCCAGGAATACAGCCAAACTCCTCTCGATAGCCAGTATGTGCTGTCGAGGGAGATGGCCGATGCCTGGGTGAAATCATGTACAGGGCTTTGAGCCACCATCCCAGAGCATGAAACTGGTAGCTCTCCAGAAATCAATGCCTCGGGAGCATCCCGGAGCCCTTCCTGTGCTTTAAAAGGACAGGTCCTCCCGCTGGGGCAGTTTGGCAGGCCAGTCTGCAGCAGATGCACCTTTCAGCGAGTCGCAATGGTGGTGAGAGGACTTGCCTACTGATTCAGTATTGGTCTTCGATGCCAATAACTTAGACTTAGTTTTTTGTTTGGACTTTAAGGAGACCTGAGAACCATGAGAGGAGGCCAATGTCCTTGATGATGTGGAAGCCACTGAAATAGAGTCCGGAGCAAACTGTGAACCATACTGTCTGGCTCTGTTCTTTAGGCCTCTTTTTGTCATTTGATGGCACAAAGGGCAATTGTCTGGTACATGGTCGGGGCCCAAACATTTTAAACAGCAGTCATGCTTATCCGTGACAGATGTACCAGGACATTTGGTACATTTTGTTTTTAAAACCACTAGTGTTTTTCCAGTATGGAGAGACAAAATACAGGCCAAAGGCCTTGCTGGTGGTCAAAACCACCAAAACTGAAAGAAACTAAGAAAATTAAACACTAAATGTTAAAAGTAAAAGAAATATCAGGGCCAGTGTCTAAGTGAGGAACCGGCGTTGATGGAAAGGCAGAGCACAAAGTTTAACAACAAAAAAACACGCTTTTCTTCAGTGACAGGAAAGAAAACCTGCTGGCTCCGTGAAAAATGAAGAACAGAGAGGAGTTGGGAAGGCAGATGCACAGGAGCTGTGGATTGCTTCCAAAAGCTTTCCAACTGGACACTGGGGAGCATTCCCACACGGGCTCCATTGGTACCGACGTCACCCATATGTGAAGACTACATTCCTGCTTGTTCCTGGAGATTAAAGGCACCCCTCCTACAATGTCAAACACAAGCACTAATATTTTAAATTTTATTCTAACTCCAACCGGGAGCCAATGTAGGGTACACAATAACAGAGCGTCTCTTGCATGCCTAGGCTGACCCAAGACCATCTTGCAGCCACGTTTTGAATGATTTGCAGTTTTCTGACCAATTTTCCTGTTGCTTCCATGAACAAAGCATTACAATAATCTAAGTTGAAGACTACCAAAGCCTGAGTCACTGTACAAAATACTTTCACATCCACATAAGGCTTTAGGCCCTGAATAAACCATAAATTGTCATAAGCCTTATGCATTACTTCAAAAAAATGTCCTCCAATAGAAAATCCAAAAGTATTTCACCACCTCCACTGTGGTAGAAAAAGATCCATCCACCTTCAGGTAAATCTTACTTTCCCCCTTCACCCAATCCTATCTGCAACACCTGTTTTAACCTTAGTCAAAACCAGCCCACTTGTATGAAATCAAGCCATTACCTTCCCCAAAACAAGCTTCCGCCTTATTCACCATTGGCCCTCTATTTCCCTCCAAAGGGATCACTAACTGGATATCAGCAGCACATACATGACACACAAAGCCAAAAGTTCTGATCAAGATACCTAGTAGCTGTGGAAATAAGGTAAAATTAGGCCTTACCTGTTAATCGGCTTTCCTTGAGGAACTCCAGTCCAGTCCGGCACCTCAAGGTAGTGCACCTCTTCCAGCAGCTTGGAGACTGAGCATGTCATAACTTTGATGACATCAAGATACTTAGGCAGCTGGCACTACCCCCAGCCCCCAGTAACCTATTGACAAAGCAGACTCACAGGAGCAACAAATAAGTCAATAGTCAAAAAACAATCCTAACAAACTATAAGGGAGTCCCCCACGGGAAGACCCCTCCTCCCCCAGGCAGCAGCCTCCCTGCATCCCCCCCCCCCCCCGCTACATTGGAGCCTTCCACCAAAGGAGCCTAGCTGTCGCCAAACTCCCCCCCCCCTCCAGAGGATAGGAAAGGCATCCTACCCAGGAAGCTGCATGCCATCTTCCGCAATAATACGCTACAGCTTTTCCTGACCCTGGCCTATTCACTTAAGCTGAAATTCTTCAGGCCTGGGGTTGCATTCAGCATGCAGAACTACAGAAGGGAGGGTTCCAGGACTGGACTAGAGTTCCTCAAGGAAAGCCAATCAGCAGGTAAGGCCTAATTTCATCTTCCTTATCGCCCCTCCAGTCGTCTCACACCCAAGGGATGTAACAGAGCCACCTAACCACGGGAGGGACCTGCGAGCCCCGCCTGGATAATCGCTGAATCGAACATCGCATCCTCCCTCGTCTGCAAATCCAACCGGTTATGTTTTACAAAGGTATGTAAAGACAACCAGGTGGCTGCATGACAGATGTCCCCCGGCGAAACCAAACTCCACTCTGCCCAGGAGCCAGCCTATGCCCTGGTGAGAGCGAGCCTGTAGACCCTGTGGGACCCCTTTGCCCCACAACAGATATGCCGATGCAATTGCTTCCTTAATCCATCTCGAGATGGAGGACTTCGCCGCAGCCGCCCCCTTGCGCGGACCACCGAACAGGATGAATAACTGATCTGATTTTTGAAATGAAGCCGTTCTCTTCAGATACTTACTCAAAGCCCGCCTAACATTGAGGAGGCACAACTGCAGATCCTATAATTCCATCGCCAGTCCAGACAACACCAGAAGAGCAACCAGCTGATTCAGATGAAACGGTGACACTACCTTCGGCAAGAGAGGGTACCATTCGCAGGACCACCTTCTCCCTGGAAAAAGAAAGGAAAGGTTCTCTACACAACAGCACCTGAAGCTCAGAGATTCTCCTGGCCGAACAGATCGCCACCAAAAATACAACGTCAAATTCTTCAGGGTACATGATGCTAGGGGCTCGAAGTGCCCTTGCGACAGTGCCAAAAGCACAAGGTTGACGTCCCAAGCCGGTACCAATGCCCTCCTTGGCGGATGGAGCTGCCTAACGGCCCTCAGTAAATGAACGACATCCGGATGTGTTCCCATGGAGATCCCCTGGATTCTACTGCGATAACACGCCAACGCAGCCACTTGCACCCTTAGCGAGCCACAGGCCAAACCTTTATCGAGACCCATCTGCAAGAACTCCAACATTTCCGGAATAGAAGCCAACAGCGGCCTGCATCCATTCTGAGCACACCAGCTCTCAAAAATTCTCCACACTCGAATATATGACAAGGAGGTGGACCTCTTCTGGGCTCTAAGAAGTGTGGAGATCACCTGAGCGGAATAATCCTGCTTCGTTAACCTAGCCCTCTCATGAGCCATGCCGTAAGCGAGACCCGATCCACCTGAGGCATTAGTACTGGACCCTGTACCAACAGGTCTAGCCTGCTGGGAAGTCTCCATGGCTCGGCTGCTTTCAGACGAACCAGGTCGGTGTACCATGGCCACTGCGGACAATCTGGGGCAATCAGAATGACCAGCCCTTGGTGCGCCTCCACTTGTTCAACCACATGACCAATGAGCGCCCACAGAAAGACGTAGAGAAGCCCTTGGCTGGGCCAGCGCTGCACCAATGTGTCTAGTCCTTCGGACATTCTCTCCCTTCATCGACTGTAGAAATGACTGGCTTTGGCTGACGCAAAGCTGCTTGAAGACCGCCTAGTTCAGATGCTATTCCCCTGGGTCCAAGTGCCCCCGACTGAGGTAGTCAGCTGTGACGTTCTCTGTGCCGGCCACGTGCGCTGCTGAAATTACTTGCAGTTGGGCCTCTGCCCAAACCATCGACATCTCCTCCTGGCTCTGCCCGTGCCCCCTTGCCGATTGATATACGTTATACCGTGGTGGCGTTGTCGGAGAAGACCCAGACCGCCCGAGTGCGTACCATTGGGTGAAATTCCTGTAGGGCGAAGCGAACGGCTCTCATCTCCAGCCGATTGATGGACCAAGTCCGCTCCTCCACGGTCCACCATCCCTGTGCAACATGCCCCTCGTAGTGGGCTTCCTTATCCTGGAAGATTGGCATCCGCCGTCAGGGGAAGCCAGCACAGTGACTCCAACAGAACTCCTGCCATCAGGTTCTCCTCACTTAGCCACCACCTGAGGGCCAGCCAGACCTCCCGTGGACAGACCAACTTATGCGTCCGGGAATGCAGCTGTTGTGACCACTGGCGCAGCAGGGCTGTCTGCAGCAGTCTCATGTGGGCACGTGCTCATGGGACCAGATCGATCATCGCCGCTGTGGTCCCCAAGAATTGAAGATAATGCCATGCAGATAGCTCCGCCATGCGCAAACTGCCGAACCAGCAAGCGCACGCCGCCGCACTCCTGAGGCAGAAACACCCGACCTCCACGGTGTCCAAACGAGCTCCAAGGTACTTGAGATCCTGTGAGGGGGTCAAGTTACTCTTGTCGACGTTGGTGATCCAGCCTAGCTCACGCAAGATGTGAAACACACGGGCCCATTGCCCAAGCGCTTTCCTTCTCTGATTTTGCTCTAATGAGCCAATCGTCCAAGTTTGGATGCACAAGTATGCCCTTGCGATGCATGGCCGCCACCACCACAACCATCACTTTGGTGAAAGTTCGGGGGGGGGGGGGCCCATCACGAGACCGAACGGCAATGCCTGAAACTGAAAATGTCCCATGGGCACCTCAAAGCAAATAAACTTGTGATGATCTGGATGTATGGGGACATGCAGGTACACTTCCGTGAAGTCTAGAGAGGTCAAGAACTCCCCTTCCCGAACGACCATCATCACTGAATGGAGAGTTTCCATATGAAAAACGCGGAACCCAGAGACACAGGTTTACCTGTTTGAGGTCGAGGATAGGCTGAAAAGCCCCATCCTTCTTTGGGACTATGAAATAAATAGAGTATCGATCTGCTCTGCACTGATCTGCAGGAACCAGTACTACTGCCCGTAAAAACAGAAGGCCTCTAGTGTCAGCCGCATGCCCCACGCCTTTGCACACGCCTTGCAGGGGGAGCAAACGAAGGCTGGCGCTAGAGGTCTGGTGAACTCCAGCACATAACCCTCCCGGAACACCTGTAGAACCCACTGGTCCGATGTAACCTGGACCCAGGCAAGGCAGAAGTCCCATAAGCAAACTCCCTGCCTGGGCCCCCCTCGCTTCATTGCTGTTTCTTCTGAGCCGAGGTGGAGGCAGAAACCCCGTAATAACCTTTGCCTGTCCCCTGAAACCCCCAAAACTGTGGTGCCCTGGCAGCAAACCTTCCTCTCTGGAGAGAATCTCACCATCTGAAAACGCCTAAACTCACGGGCCTGACCCCGACCCTGCTTCAGCTTATCTTTGGGAAGGCGACCACCTTTGGACTACAAGTCCTTTACCACTTTTCCATATCCTCCCCGAACTGCTTCACCTTGAAAGGGAGCTTACCCAACCAGGCCTTCGAGGAAACATCTGCTGACCAATTGCGGAGACAGAGGTAACAGCAAGCCACCACCATCGAGGCCATACTGTTCAAAAGGGTCCTTACCAGGTCATAGAAGGCGTCAGCCAGGTAGGCCACCCCCGACTACAGTTTCACAGTGGCCCCCTGACCTTGGGGCTCTTCAGCCAACTCAGGGAAGCCTTGCGCCCAACACAAGCATGCGGTGCCACCAACGCCCTGCAAGCAGAGGCTTGTAGCGACAGCGCACTTATATCAAAAGCCTGCTTCAACAGGGTATCTAGCTTCCTATCCTGGACGTCCTTGAGTGCCACACTTCCCTCGACCAGAATCGTAGTCTTCTTCATTACGGCTGATACCGTGGCATCGACCCTCTGGGAACGAAACATCTCCTCCTCCACCTCTGTCAAGGGATACAGCCGGGATATGATGCGAGACCCCCTGAGCCCGGCCTCCGGGAGGTTCCCATTCCTCCAGGATCATCTGCTTAATGACTCCATGAAGGGGGGAACACCCTCTGAGGCCTATGCACAGCTTGCAGAATCGGATCCCCCAATCTCTCTTCCTCAAACGTCCCTGCCGGGGGCATGTTAAGTCTCTTGAGCGATTCAGCAATGAGTACCGTCAGCTCCTCCTTCCGGATGACCCTAACAATATGGACTCGTCCTCCTGAGGGATCTCTCCCTCCGAGTTCCTCCGGTTCCAAACCCGGCCTCGTCTGCTGCCTCCCCCTCGAGGCGTCTCTTGGCACGGGGTTGTAGAATCCAGCTCAGCATCCTGCATGTCCTCCAGAATCCCACTCTTTTTGGCGTTACACCTCTTGCCCTTGACCTGTTGCTTGAAGCAGAACGCCTTATGGAGCAACAACACAAACTCAGGGGAAAAATCCCCCAGGATCCCCTCTCTCTACCTACGAAGGAGGAGGGCCGAGAGTCCAAGTCCTGCTGACAATGTTGAAGCACTGGCAGAGACAAACCGAGCCCCCCCTCCTCTCTGCGGCGAGGGACCCGGAATCTGGGACCCAGGCGCCTCGGGAGCACCTGCATTTCTCCAGCATGGTCTGCTCGGCCGTGCATGTGTCTGCCACGCAACCTCTGAAGATCCCTTCTGCAGAGGGCATGCTCAGACGTGTTCCACACACCCCAAACTGTGGCCTAGTAGGCATGGCTCCCCAGAATATCGGAAGAAATGCCTTCCCCCTACTAACAGCTCTTGTTGAAGCAGTACTCCTGTCTACTTTTTTTTTTTTTTGGTTTGGTGGCACTCACTTCCCAGGAAATTCCCTTTCTTGTTCTTGCACTAAAGGAAAGCCAGAGAATAGAAACTAAAGGTAAAACAAATAGGAAAAGAAAGAAAATGCAGGAACCAAAAGAAAAACACATCGCTATGATCCTTTCCCGCTCAAACAAAATGGTGCTAACAGACTCCACCTTGCACGGCCTGCTGCCACACGGCTTGCCAGCGCTGCAATCCAACTCGCATGTATCTCCAGCGGGCTCCCCCCAGCGGTACTCATAGTTTCCTCCGACTCCCGCTGCCATTAGTGTCCTGAGCTGTTACTCCTCATGCTCAGCCAATCCACGGCTTCGGCACCGAGGTGGGGAGCTAAGACTTGCCTGAACTTGCCTTTTCTGGGCCTGCTGTCCTCCCTCCGGAAAACTGCTCCTCACCCGCAATAGGTGTTCGGGAGCAGTGCTCGTCTCAATGCTCACTGTCTGGCAGCTCCCTCAGCCCTCTGAGCAATGTGCTTTTTTTTTTTTGTAATCGCAATCAGCTCACCATGCGCGGTACTCAAGAAGTAGGGAGGAGGGGGATGGAGGGGGCTTAACCACCACAGAGCCAATGCCCAAAGAAAATATTAAAGAAAGAATGAAAGGAAAAATCTTCCTAGTTGTCCCTTCAGCGAGTCTTGACTCAGGAATCACCTGCTCCAGCTGCTTGGAGACTGAGCTTAATGGGGGGCTGAGGGTGATGCCAGCTGCTTAAGGATCCTGATGTCAAAGTTGACACATGCTCAGTCTCCAAGCTGCTGGAAGAGGTGCACTACCCGAGGTGCGGGACTGGACTGGAGGGACGAAAAGGAATATTAAAATAATAATCTAGACAGAGACCCTTGAAATACCCCATCATCCAGCCCATAGTCATTAACCAACCCTATATTATGAAATTTGCAAGGTTTCTATCATTTGCTTTTAATACTAAAATCTACACAACACTGAAAAGGCAGCAATGAAATGCTCCTTTTGTGTGTTTACTGAAAAGGTGATCTCTGCCCATTTCCAGTTTTGTACTGAATTCCTTTTCCTTTCTCCTTCCTAAGAACATAAGAACATAAGAAATGCCATACTGGGTCAGACCGAGGTCCATCAAGCCCAGTATCCTGTTTCCAACAGTGGCCAATCTAGGTCATACGTACCTAGCAGTTTCCCCAAAAGACACAGGTTCTGCAGTGCTTGTACTAGGTCAAGCATTGATATCCTGGGTCCCTTTTTAATAGTGGTTTATGGACCTTTCCTCCAGGAACTTGTCCAAACCTTTTTTAAACCCAGCTATACTAACAGCCCTTACTACATCCTCCGGTAACAGATTCCAGAGTTTGATTACACGTTGAGTGAAGAAATATTTTCTCTTATTTGTCTTAAATAGTTTACCCTGTAGCTTCATTACATGTCCCCTAGTCCTTCTATATTCTGATAGCGTAAACAATTGATCCACGTTTATCCGTTCCACTCCATTCATTAATTTATAGACCTCTATCATATCTCCCCTCAGCCGTCTCTTTTCCAGGTTAAAGAGCCCTAACCTTTTTAGCCTCTCTTCATAGGAGTAGCCTTCCATCCCCTTCACCAATTTGGTGGCTCTTCTCTGTACTTTTTCTAATAACTCTATGTCCTTTTTAAGATACGGTGACCAGAATTGCACACAATATTCAAGGTGCGGTCGTACCATGGAGCGATACAGAGGCATTATAATATCCTTTGTTTTATTCTCCATCCCTTTCCTTATGATACCTAGCATTCTATTTGCTTTCTTGGCCGCCGCTGCACACTGGGCGGAGGGTTTTAACATGTTATCCACGATGACTCCTAAATCTTTTTCCTGGGTGGTGGTTTCTAATGTGGAGCCTTGCATCGTGTAACTATAGTGTGGGTTGTTCTTTCCTAGGTGCATAACTTTGCACTTGTCCACATTAAATTTCATCTGCCATTTGGATGCCCAGTCTTCCAATTTATCCAGATCCTCCTGCAGTTTTCCACAATCCTCTTGGGTTTTAACAACTTTAAACAGTTTTGTGTCATCTGCAAATTTGATAACCTCACTAGTTATTCCTTTTTCCAGGTCATTTATGAATATGTCAAAAAGTAGGGGACCCAGTACAGATCCCTGGGGTACTCCACTATTCACCTTTTTCCATTAGGAATATTGGCCATTTAGCCCTACCCTCTGCTTTCTATCTTTTAACCAGTTCCCGATCCACAATAGTACACTGCCTCCTATCCCATGACTTTTTTTTTTTTTTTTAAACTTTTATTTTCATTTTATAACAATAACAATACACACAGTAATAAAACAAGGATGATTGCATCAAAATAAAATGGAATAAACCGGAAAATAACCCCATCAACCCTCCCCCCCTATGCTTCTTCTCTAGATAAAAAAAAAAAGGAAAAGAAAAGATATTAACCCAGGCATGGGGTCCATAGCAATTATGTTAGAACATAAACATAACAGTCATGATATACTATTGATCAAGAGAGAGAGATATAACTAGACAGTCAAGTGCGAGCATTTGGCCGACTGCACGAAATCTGTGAGTAATTTCCATTTAGACACCTGGTAGCGGGCCTGAAGGGAAGGGGTAGCCCTACGAGGAATTTGTTCAAACTTACTATATAGACAGACACAATTCCACCATTCTAGAGGACTCAGTGAAGAGCTATTTTTCCAATATTTCATGATTAACGATATGGCAATACCCATTAGAAAGTCAAGGAGGAAGTAAGCAGACTTCGGGAGAGAGGGGATGCCCGCTGCAGAACGGAGTCCCACTATTTTCCAGGAGAGTGGTTCAGTAAAGTGTAAGATAGATTGAATACGACCCCAGACCCGGCTCCAGTAGTGTTGTAGTGCGGGGCATTCGTACATGACATGAGTGAGGGTGCCTGTAGCTGCATGGCAAGTCCAACATTGATTACTCAGAGTGGAAGTCCATTTGGCCAGTCTATCAGGGGTATAGAAACAGCGATGGGCAAAGAAGAAAAGCGTCTGGGTTAAGGAAGCCGAGCGGGAAACACGAACCACTTTGCTCCAGAAGAGGTTCCAATGTTCAGGGGTTAGAGTTACACCCAATTCTCGCTCCCAAGTCTGCTGTGCAGAAGGGGGGACAGCATTCTGAGGAGCACAAAGAGTTTTATAAAAGGTGGAAGCAACACCGGACTGAGCCCCAATAAAGGAGACCACCTCAGTTATCCCTTGGTCATGAGGAGTTAGTGGGGGAAAAACCCCAGCACTCTTGAGACAGTGCTGCAACTGAAGCAGTTGAAAATAGTATTTAGAAGGAAGGCCAAACTCACAATGGAGCTCATTAATGGACTTCCAGCGAGCATTGTGAAACAGTTGATTGGGAGTCCAGATGCCTCTGGAATACCAGGGACTCCAGGCCACCGGCTTATGTTGAATTTGGAATCGAGCATTATGCCAAATTGGAAGCCTATCTAGTGGGCAAGCTAGGGAATCTAGGGAGCTGATGAGAACATTGAAGGAGCGAAGTGTATCCAGGAGCATTGGTGGATAGTGGGCATCCAGTGGGAAAGTCATTCCAGGGAGATAGCTAAGTGGAATGGGCTTACAGAGGTCTTCTTCTATATCTAACCATATTGGTCTGGACGGGAAAGAAGCGTCCAACCAACGGGCACCCTGTTTGAGAAGAAAAGAGAGGTGATAGTTGAAAAAATCAGGAAATCTTATCCCACCATGTTCCTTATCTGACTGAAGTTTATGTTTCGCTATTCTAGGCGGTTTGTTCTGCCACAAAAATCTGATCAACAGGCCCTCGATATCTTTGTAGGTGTGTCGAGGGAGAAGGCACGGTAACATTTCTAAGACATAATTAACCTTGGGAACAATCATCATCTTTATGGTATCCATACGGCCCCACCACGTAAGAGTAAGTGGAGACCAACGTTGGGTGAGCTCACGGACCTTGGTGATTAAATTTTTGACATTAAAAGCGACGGTTTCTTCGAGAGGATAACAGTAATGTACCCCTTAATCATGTACCATACGGGGCGGCCATACAAAAGGAAAGGTTTGCAAGTCTGCTTGGTGAACCTGGTGGTTTAGGGGAAAGGCGACTGATTTGGTCCAATTAATTTTGTAACCTGAAAGTTGAGAATAGCGGTCAATTAGATCCAGAACAACAGATACGGAATCTAAGGAAACAAAAAGCATAAGATCATCTGCATACGCTGAGACTTTTATATCCCGACGGGGAAAGGGAGCGCCGTGGATATGTGGAGACTGACGGATTAACAGGATTAGGGGTTCTAACGCAAGATCAAAAAGTAAGGGGGAAAGTGGGCACCCCTGACGGGTGCCTCTTTGCAGTAAAAATGGCTGGGACTTCAATGTGTTGGCACAGACACTAGCAGTTGGTTGAGAGTATAGCACTTGAAGGCAACGGAGAAAATTATCGCCGAAACCAAACCAACGGAGGGTCGCAAATAGGAATGGCCATTCTAGCCGGTCAAAGGCTTTTTCGGCATCTAGGGAAAGGCCAACCAATGGACGATCGTGGGAGGCCATATTAGTTAGTACATGACAAAGAGTCCTGGCATTATCAGCAGTTGATCTGCCGGGAATAAATCCACATTGATCTGGATGTATTAAAGTGGTCATTTTGTGAGAGAGCCGAGTAGAAAGAATAGTGGCGAAGATTTTATAATCTGCGTTAAGCAGGGAGATGGGTCGGTAATTGGCTGTCAGGTATGGGTCTCTCCCCTCCTTCTCAAAGACCACTATGTTGGCCTCTGAAAAGGAACCAAGGGAGGATCCGTCGGCTACTAGGGTAGTAAAGTATTGCTGCAAAAACGGGGCCAGATCAGAGCTGAAAGTTTTGAAGAACTCAGCCGGAAGGCTGTCTGGACCCGCAGCACGGCCGGAGGCACATCTTTTAATTGCATCCTGTATTTCCACAAGAGTAAACGAATGATCAAGGGCCGTGCATTCCTCAGCCGAGAGAGTAGGACGCTGTACACCAGCTAACAAACGGTCGAAATGTTCAGGAACAAACTCACATTCAGATTTATACAAGCTAGCATAAAAATCGCGAAAAAGCTCTAAAATCTCATGATCTTTTGTGACAAGGCCATTCCCAGCTGGGCTTCGGAGAGCTGCTACCCGTTTGGCTTCTATTTTTCCCCCTTCAAAGCATTAGCTAGTAGTTTACCAGCGCGATTATTTTCCCGGTAATACAATCCCTGCTGGGATGCTATATTTCTAACAGCGGCATTATGCAAAATCTTGTTGTACTGAAAACGGAGACGTTGCAAACGAAGCAGAACACATGGGTCTGTTCGGGACGTAAGAATACGTTCACCAGCCTGTATCTGTTGTTCAAGGATCACCAATTGTTGCCTTCTTTGTTTCCCAAGACGGATTTGATAACTAGTCACCGTGGCTCGAATAGACGCCTTAAAACCCTCCCACCAGGCCCAGTTCGTTGTGTCAAGGGGAGAGTTAAAATGAAAGTAATCTTGTATGGCAGCCCGTATTACAGTTTGAAAATCCTGTTGGTCTAGGAGAGACCTATCAAAAGACCATGCTCGGGGACTTGCATTTTGCGCAGCAGTGTGTATCGTAAAAGATATGGCAGCATGGTCTGAAATGTGCAAGGGGTGAATCTTAGCCATACCAATCTGCGATACCAATGTTTTAGATAAAAGAAAAAAATCTATTCGGGATTGTGATTGGTGAGGAGCGGAGAAAAAGGTAAAATCCAAATCAGAAGGATTCAATAACCTCCATATGTCCACCAAAGCCAAATCAGCGATCATAGCTGTAAGTATGGAGAGACTCTTGGATGGACCACAGGTTCTAGGCGGCTGCCGATCCACCAAAGGGTCGAGGACCTGATTAAAGTCTCCTCCCAGTATTAGTGGGGTATGAGCGGAGGCTTGCGCAGCTTGTGCAATTTTAGCAAAAAAACCAGGATTGTCAACATTTGGAGCATAAATACAAATACACGTGAATTCTAGATCCCCCACTTTGAGATGAGCGCGAGCCCATCTACCCTCATTATCTGAGCTAATATCTAGCACGGTGGCCTGCAGGGATTTCTTAACAAGTATGGCAACACCACAGCGTTTAGCAACAGCGGGAGAATACGCCACAACAGCATAAGGCTTGACATTAAGCTTTAGTGTTTCTTTAGCATTTAAATGCGTTTCTTGAAGCAGTACTAAATCAGCATGCTCCGTATTCAAATAGCTAAGAATTTTCTTCCTTTTGATTGGACTATTGATACCTTTGACATTCAATGATAAGAGCTTACAGAAAGCCATCTAGTAATATACAAAATTCTGAGAGAACATGAAGTTGCACATTATTCCCTAAACTATGCATATTGGTAGCAAATGACTGTACACACGACATGAAATAATAAACTTTTGGTAGAAAGCATAAATAACCCCAAAAAAAAAAGAGACAGGCACCGAAGTGCACTAGAGAAGAAGCAAAACCCCAACTATTACTGGCGACCATGAGTCTGCGGGGGGAAGCCCCAGAGAAGGCCCGATACTGGCCATACTCCCTGCAGCAGGAACAAGTCCCGGGAGCCACCGAAGGGTGCAGAGAAGCAGGATGGCGGTTCAAAGAAGTAGGTCAGGAGAGCAGTCCAACCGCGTCCGCAGCGAAATCACTGCGATAGGCCCCAATGAGGTAGAGATTTAAGAGAGCTTTGAACAGCAACACAGCTTGATGGTAACATCAACGCATCAGTTCAGCTTCTTTAGAGTCCAAAAATGCAGCGAGGAGGTCAGGATCCTCGAAGGTCCTGGTATGGTTATGCAGCGTAACGCGTAGCTTTGCCGGATACAGGAGACCAAATCGGGCCTGCAGTTGCTGAAGGCGAGGGCGATAAGCAAGAAGCTTCTTTCGGCGGTCCATCGTGGGCTTAGAGAGATCAGGGAAGAAAGACACTTTATGCCCATCTATCTCGAGGTGATGATTAGCCCGGGCAGCAGCCAGAATTTGCTCAGCTTGTTGATAGCGCAGTAGCCGAAAAATGATGGGCCTGGGAGTCGTCCGGTTGAGCGCCATATTAGTGGGGACACGATGTGCCCGGTCTATCTCCAGGTCCTTAAGAAACGTCGTCTTCAATAGAGAGGGTAGAATATTGCCCAGATATTCCCGCAGATCTCCTGCTTCTACGCCCTCTGGAGCTCCAATGAGTCGAATGTTATTGCGACGAGCTCTATTATTGCTATCTTCAAGTTCCTTTTGAAGGAGCAAAATCTGGCGTTCAGCTTTATCGATCTTCCCCATGCGCACCGCGTGCGATTCAAGAGTCTCCGCCATTTTGTCTTGGCGCAACGAGAGGCCCTCGAGCCTTTCCTGCATCATGGTAAGGTCCTCACGCATGGCGCGGATCGCTTCTCCGTTGGATTGTACCAGTTCCCTTACACCACGAATCTCCTCGAGTATCACCCGCTGCATTTCAGGGCTCTCACAGAGCGGCGCCATCTTATGCGGGGAAGGCAGTTCCGTTTTGGAGCGTTTGCCGTGCGACGAAGTGGGGGAGCCGAAATCTAGGCGCTGTGGTTTAGGTCCCGCCATCCCTCCGATGCGCCCCGGCGATTTTAAAGCAAAATAGTGAAGTTTTGCAGGAGTTTAGTCAGGATTCTGTGTAGGCCTCTCGGGAGCTTCAGCACAAGGCGTCTACCCCGTTGGACATCAGGCTCCGCCCCCCATCCCATGACTTTTTAGCTTTGCCAAAAGTCTCTGATGGGGGACCTTGTCAAAAGCTTTCTGAAAGTCCAGATACACTATATCAACCGACTCACCTTTGTCTACCTGTTTATGCACACCTTCAAAAAAAAAAAAGATCAGATTAGTAAGACAAGATCTTCCTTGTCTAAAGCCATGTTGGCTGTCTCCCATTAGGCCATGGCTATCTACATGCTGTGTAATTTTGTTCTTTATGATGGTTTCTACCATTTTCCCTGGTACTGACGTCAGGCTCACCGGTCTGTAATTTCCCGGGTCACCCCTGGAACCCTTTTTAAAAATTGGTGTTACGTTGGCGACCCTCCAATCTTCAGGTATTACAGATGATTTTAATGAAAGTTCACAGATTACCAATAGCAGGTCTGCAATCTCATATTTCAGTTCTTTCAACACTCTGGGATGTATACCATCCGGTCCAGGTGATTTGCTACTATTCAGTTTATCAAATAGTTGTAATATATCTTCCCGGTGTAGCGATATTTCTCTCAATTCCTCTGCAGTATCACCTTTAAATACCACTTCAGTCTTGGGTAACATCCCTACATCTTCCTCAGTAAAGACCGAAGCAAAGAATTCATTCAGTCTCTCTGCTATAGCCTTGTCCCCTCTTACTGCCCCTTTTAACCCCTCTATCATCTAATGGTCCAATTGACTCTCTCACAGGCCTTTTGCTACGAATGTACTTGAAAAAGTCTTTATTTCGTGTTTTTGCTTCCGTAGCAAGTTTCTTCTCAAATTCCCTCCCGCTTTGCCTGCCTTATCAATGCTTTGCATTTAACTTGCCAGTGCTTGTGTTGTTTCCAGTTTTCATCATTTGGCTCTTTTTTCCATGTCCTGAAGGTTGCTCTTTTGGCAGCAACAGCCTCTCTGACCTCACCTTTAAACCATGCTGGCAGTTTTTTGGACTTTCTTCCACTTTTCTTAATGCGTGGAATACAGCTGGTCTGGGCTTCGAGGATAGTATTTTTAAATAACACCCAAGCTTGCTGTTAAGTCTTTAACCTTTGGAACCGCTCCTTTTAGTTTTTTCCGAACTATATTCCTCATTCTATCATAGTCTCCCTTTTGAAAGTTAAAAGGTAGTACTGTGGATTCCTTTACTATCTGTCCTCCACTGATTAAATCAAACATGATCATACTATGATCACTATTGCCAAGTGGTCCCAACACCCTTATTTCTTGCACCAGATCTGGCGTTCCACTAAGGACTAGGTCCAGTATGGCTTCCCCTCTGGTCGGTTCATGAATCAGCTGCTCCAAGAAGCAGTCATTTATTTCATCTAGAAACTTTATCTCTTTAGCTTGTCCTGCTGTGAGACTGTCCCAGTCGATACCGGGGTAATTGAAATCACCCATTATTACTACTCTGTTGTGGCTTTTGTTAGCTTCCTTGATTTCTTTGAGCATTTCATCATCCATTTGTTCATTCTGGCCAGGCGGTCGATAGTATACTCCCACTGCCATCACCTTCCCCTTCATAAATGGAATTTCAATCCATAGAGATTCTACAGCAAATTGTGTTCCCTGCAAAACTTTAATCCTTTCTGACTCAATGCCCTCTTTAACATAGAGCGCAACCCCTCCACCAATTTGGTTCAGCTCTATCATTATGATATAGTTTGTATCCAGGTATCACAGTGTCCCACTGGTTATCCTCCTTCCACCATGTCTCTGAGAGTGCAATCATATCTAACCTCTCATTTAGTGCTATATATTCTAATTCTCCCATCTTATTGTTTAGACGTCTAGCATTGGCATACAAGCATTTTAGTGACTGTATTTTATTAATTTTATTAATATTAATCTGGCTATTGGTAGGCATGGGTAATTGGGAATCTTTATGCTCTGTCTGCTCCTTACTCAAGGGCATTTGGGCTACTATACTCCCTTTTGGAACCTCACCGTTTTTGGTAGTATCCTTCAAGGATACCTTTGTCCGAACCATGCGCTCCTGGGTGACTGTCGGCTTTCCCCTATTTTCTAGTTTAAAAGCTTCTCTCTCTCTTTTTTAAAGGTTAATGCCAGCAGTCTGGTCCCATCGTGATTAAGGTGAAGCCCATTCCTTCGGAAGAGCCCCCCCTTTCCCCAGAATGTTCCCCAGTTCCTAACAAATCCAAAACCCTCATCCTTGCACCATTGTCTCATCCACGCATTGAGACTCCGGAGCTCTGCCTGTCTTTTGGGTCCTGCACGTGGAACAGGAAGCATTTCGGAGAATGCTATCCTGGAAGTTCTGGATTTCAACTTCCTACCTTTAAAGCTTAAATTTAGCCTCCAGAACTTCCCTACCACATTTTCCTATGTCATTGGTACCAACATGTACCAAGACAGCAGACTCCCCCCCAGCACTATCTATGATCCTATCTAGGCGGTGCGTGAGATCTGCTACCTTCGCACCAGGCAGGCATGTTACCAGGCGATCCTCACGTCCACCAGCCACCCAGCTATCTACATTCCTAATGATTGAATCACCAACTATAACAGCTGTCCTGACCCTCCCCTCATGGGGACATGGCCCTGGAGAAACGTCCTCGGTGCGAGAGGGTTTTACATCACCTGGAGGACAGGTCCTAGTTACAGGATCACTTCCTGCCACGCGACCTCTCTCCTCCATGGCAACAGGGATGCTGCCAGACTGGAGGTGGGACTTCAGGACTATATCCCTGTAGGTCTCGTCCATGTACTTCTCTGTCTTTCTTATGTCTTCCAGGTCTGCTACTCTAGCCTCTAGAGAACGGACTCGTTCCCTGAGAGCAAAGAGCTCCCTGCACTTAGTGCATATGTAGGACCTCTCACCAACTGGGAGAAAATCATACATGTGACACTCAATGCAAAAGACTGGAGAACCCCCATCTCGTTGCTGGACCTCTGTCTGCATCTTAGTTTAAAGCTTGTGTTTAGGTCTTTTAAATTCGGTATATAATAAGGATTGGTGTAGATGCTTATACTAATAAAAGTGTATCTAATACCCCTAATACACCCTGTGTACCTGAAGCTTAATTAATCTCAGGTCCTCTGTGTATGACTGATTTGGATTAAGAGCTGCACCTGAGAGCAGCCCCTTTCCTCTAAGATGTGCAAGTACCTATAAAACTACAATTACCCCAGGGGTGGGTGGGTGCTGGGGAGGGAGGGAGGGAGATAAGTCCTATTAAAGAGGGCAGTTACAAGGTACCCTGTCAACCCTCAGCAGGGGGATGGGGGTACCACACAAAGCCCAGTTAGTTGAGAGAGGTAAGGTAAGTACAGCTGAGAAGGCTGAACTAGCACACCACTAAGACAAACAGTAAATAATTAAATAAACAGCTAGAACTCACAGTAAGATGTCCCAGGAGGCAAATATCCCCTCACTAGCAGAGCTCTGTAAAAGTACAGCCCTTCTCTGGTCAGAGAAAAGCAAACTGTACAGCCCTTCTCTGGTCAGAGAAAAGCAATCATGTGACATAAGAAAAACTTGGAGTGCCAGTTTTGATAAGACACAAAAATGTTCACAGAAGAGTTGGATTTATGGCAAAGATATACACCACCACAAAAGGTTCTATGTAAAACTGGCAGTGTACTTTCTGTCACTAAGGATGTAAATATTGTTTAAAAAAAAGTTAAAAACCATGTAAGCCACTGAAACTTAAATGGTTAACCATTTAAACAATAAAACACATGAATGAGATGCCTGCAGAATTGAGGGGGTCAAAGGGCCCTTGACATGCCCACATGCTTCTTTTACTGTACAGTGCCTTGCGAAAGTATTCATCCCCTTGGTTTTTGTCCTGTTTTGTCGCATTACATACAACCTGGAATAAAAATGGAGGTTCATTTGGATGTTAGGTAATGGACCTAACAATATAGTCCAAATTGATGAAGTGAAATGACAACAAAATACCTTGTATATATTAAAAAAACAAAACAAAAAACCACAAGTCAAAACTGAAAAGTTCTCTGTATTCATCCCTTTGTTATGAAACCCCTAAAAAAGATCTGGTCCAACCAATTAACCTCAGAAGTCACATAGTTAGTTGATTTGGGTCCACCTATGTGCAATCCATGTCACATGATGCCTGTATAAATATACCTCTTCTGAAAGGCCCCTGACTCTGCAAAACCACTAAGCAAGCAACAAGACGACCAAGGAGCACTCCAAACAGATCAGAGACAAAAGTTGTGGAGAACTACAGATCAGGATTACGTTATAAAAAAAAATACCCCAAGTTCTAAATATCCCACCGAGCACCATTAAATCCAATATAACAAAATAGAAAGAATATGACACCACTACAAACCTGGCAAGAGAAGGCCACCTACCAAAACTCACAGACTGGGCAAAAAGGGCATTAATCAGAGATGCCACACAGATACCAAGGATAGCATTGAAGGAGCTGCAAAGATCCACAGCAGAGATGGGAATATCTGTCCATAGGACCACTTTAAGCCATACATTCCAAAGAGTGGGGCTTTATGGAAGAGAGGCCAGAAAAAAGTCATTGCTTAAAGAAAGAAGAAAACATGTTTGGAGTTTGCACAACAGCATGTGGCCGACCTCCCAAACACATGGAAGGTGGTTTTCTGGTCCGATGAGATGAAAATTGAACTTTTTGGTCATCATGGGACACGCCATGCGTGGCGCAAACCTAACACTTCCCATCACGCCAAGAACATTATTCCCCACAGTGAAACATGGTGGTGGCAGCATCATGCTGTGGGGATGTTTTTCATTGGCAGGGACAGGAAAACTGGTCAGGGTTGAAGGAACGATGGATGGCACTAAGTACAGGGCAATTCTTAAGGAAAATCCGTTTCAGTCCATCAGAGATTTGAGACTGGTATGAAAGTTCACTTTCCAGCAGGACAATGACTCTAAACATACTGCTAAAGCTGGTTTAAAGGGAAACATTTAAATGTCTTGGAATGGCCTAGCCCCCTAGTCAAAGCCCAGACCTCAATCCAATTGAGAGTCTAGAAGATTGCTCTACACCAACACAACCCATCTAACTTGAAAGAGTTGGAGCAGTTTTCCCTTAAGGAATGGGTGAAAATCCCATTGCCTAGATGTGCTAAGCTAATAGACACATACCTGAAGAGACTTGCAGCTGTAATTGCAGCAAAAAGGTGGCTCTACAACGTATTGACTTTGGAGGATGAATACATATGCACACTCCTGATTTTAGGATTTTTTTCTTAATTATTGTGTGTGTCACAATAAGGGATATTTTGCACCTTCAAAGTCGTAGGCATGTTGTGTATATCACATGGTGCTAACCCCCAAAACTCCATTTTAATACTATGTTGTAATGCGCCAAAACAGGACAAACACAGAGGGCATTAAGAAAAGTGGAAGAAAGTCCAAAAAACTGCCAGCATGGTTTAAAGGTGAGGTCAGAGAGGCTGTTGCTGCCAAAAGAGCAACCTTCAGAAAATGGAAAAAAGAGCCAAATGATGAAAACTGGAAACAGCACAAGCACTGGCAAGTTAAATGCAAAGCATTGATAAGGCAGGCAAAGCGGGAATTTGAGAAGAAACTTGCTACGGAAGCAAAAACACGAAATAAAGACTTTTTCAAGTACATTCGTAGCAAAAGGCCTGTGAGAGAGTCAATTGGACCATTAGATGATAGAGGGGTAAAAGGTGCAATAAGAGGAGACAAGGCTATAGCAGAGAGACTGAATGAATTCTTTGCTTCGGTCTTTACTGAGGAAGATGTAGGGGTGTTACCCAAGACTGAAGTGGTATTTAAAGGTGATACTGCAGAGGAATTGAGAGAAATATCGCTACACCGGGAAGATATATTACAACTATTTGATAAACTGAATAGTAGCAAATCACCTGGACCGGATGGTATACATCCCAGAGTGTTGAAAGAACTGAAATATGAGATTGCAGACCTGTTATTGGTAATCTGTGAACTTTCATTAAAATCATCTGTAATACCTGAAGATTGGAGGGTCGCCAACGTAACACCAATTTTTAAAAAGGGTTCCAGGGGTGACCCGGGAAATTACAGACCGGTGAGCCTGACGTCAGTACCAGGGAAAATGGTAGAAGCCATCATAAAGAACAAAATTACACAGCATGTAGATAGTCATGGCCTAATGGGAGACAGCCAACATGGCTTTAGACAAGGAAGATCTTGTCTTACTAATCTGATATGTTTTTTTGAAGGTGTGCATAAACAGGTAGACAAAGGTGAGTCGGTTGATATAGTGTATCTGGACTTTCAGAAAGCTTTTGACAAGGTCCCCCATCAGAGACTTTTGGCGAAGCTAAAAAGTCATGGGATAGGAGGCAGTGTACTATTGTGGATCGGGAACTGGTTAAAAGATAGAAAGCAGAGGGTAGGGCTAAATGGCCAATATTCCCAATGGAAAAAGGTGAATAGTGGAGTACCCCAGGGATCTGTACTGGGTCCGCTACTTTTTGACATATTCATAAATGACCTGGAAAAGGGAATAACTAGTGAGGTAATCAAATTTGCAGATGACACAAAGCTGTTTAAAGTTGTTAAAACCCAAGAGGATTGTGGAAAACTGCAGGAGGATCTGGATAAATTGGAAGACTGGGCATCCAAATGGCAGATGAAATTTAATGTGGACAAGTGCAAAGTTATGCACCTAGGAAAGAACAACCCACACTATAGTTACAAGATGCAAGGCTCCACATTAGAAACCACCACCCAGGAAAAAGATTTAGGAGTCATCGTGGATAACATGTTAAAACCCTCCGCCCAGTGTGCAGCGGCGGCCAAGAAAGCAAATAGAATGCTAGGTATCATAAGGAAAGGGATGGAGAATAAAACAAAGGATATTATAATGCCTCTGTATCGCTCCATGGTACGACCGCACCTTGAATATTGTGTGCAATTCTGGTCACCGTATCTTAAAAAGGACATAGAGTTATTAGAAAAAGTACAGAGAAGAGCCACCAAATTGGTGAAGGGGATGGAAGGCTACTCCTATGAAGAGAGGCTAAAAAGGTTAGGGCTCTTTAACCTAGAAAAGAGGCGGCTGAGGGGAGATATGATAGAGGTGTATAAATTAATGAATGGAGTGGAACGGATAAACGTGGATAAATTGTTTACGCTATCAGAATATAGAAGGACTAGGGGGCATGTAATGAAGCTACAGGGTAAACTATTTAAGACAAATAGGAGAAAATATTTCTTCTCTCAACGTGTAATCAAACTCTGGAATCTGTTACCGGAGGATGTAGTAAGGGCTGTTAGTATAGCTGGGTTTAAAAAAGGTTTGGACAAGTTCCTGGAGGAAAGGTCCATAAACCACTATTAAAAAGGGACCCAGGATATCAATGCTTGGCCTAGTACAAGCACTGCAGAACCTGTGTCTTTTGGGGAAACTGCTAGGTACGTATGACCTAGATTGGCCACTGTTGGAAACAGGATACTGGGCTTGATGGACCTCGGTCTGACCCAGTATGGCATTTCTTATGTTCTTATGTTCTTATGGGGATGAATACTTTTGCAATGCACTGTATACTCATGTACTCTCTGGCCAAACAGCCCAAACATGAGAAGTTACACAGCACACCAGGAAAGACTAATCTGAATTCAGTCCCAGAACAACTTAAGAAGGTTCCTAGCTCATTCCAGCAACTGTTAACAGAATGATTTAACAATAAGCCTTTACTTACATTTAATTCCATAAATGGTTAATTTTTACATCCCTATTCAATATGTGCATACACACATGGGTTTAGGAACAGCACCAGCTTAACTCTACTCGACTTGTTAAATCTAGAACAGTAACATAGAAGCAGCATACCTTAATAAGGTCTAAGCCACATGCTGCCTGTTCTTTGGCTTCTTTAGCTGATTGAGCTTCAGGATACAGCATATGATAGAGATTAATCAAATGCTCAGCATCTTCCAGCCTACAATTAATATTAGATTTGTAAAACCGTTAAATACTCACTACAAATGGTGTTAATACATTTACATTCAGCTCCCTCCCACCCCCCAACATCTACCTGTCATTGTTGAAACAGATCAGAGAAACTGAATTAGAGTTTACTGACTTGTTTCAGCATTGGATGATTCTTTTGAAGGATTTTTTTTTCACTGGTATATCACTTTTTAACCTTTTCCATAAAACTGTATCATCAGTACTGGACAAAACTGTCTCAAAACCATAATACAGTTCCATTTTCTCCCTACTTCACATACATTAGCTAAGTATCTAATAATCAATGAATCATTTTTTCTCCCTGCAATTTCATCTATTCTCAGTACAGGTTTCTGCACACAAGTTTCTGTCCAAAGATGGCTTCCCTATGCGCAGAAAAGATTAATGCATAAGAAAAATCTGTGTTAAGAAATGCATAGACATTAGTGTGCTTCTCATTTAAATCTAATAGAATGACATCCATAGCCACTGTTATTACCATCAACAATCAGCCGCCTGACTGAAAACCGAACACAGCTTAGGACAACATGAGCTGATGTCAACTCAATGGCACTTAAAAATAATAGATAATGTACTCATTAAATATGGATTAAAAGTATACACAAGACCTAAAAGCTTCATGTGGTTTTCTAAAGCTCAGCATATGGCATGCAAAAGGAATAAACGCTTAGGTCACTCTTCTGTGGCTAGCATTAGTAGTTTTTTGCTAGCACAAATCACCTGTAACTTTTCTTTTCTTGTTTTACTGAAGGGAGTGGGTGGACAATGTAGTGAATAAAATGAAAAAAGGCAAGGGGGGAAGATAGGATGTATGGCCAAAGATTAAATTAGACTTACCTGCTAATTGTAGTTCCTGGAGGAACTCCAGTCTAGTCCCGGAATCTCTGGGTTGTCAACCTCATCCAGCAGCTATGGAGACTGAGAAACTTCAGTGCTGTGATGTCACCAGTATATAAGTGCTGGCACCGCCTCCTCACACCAGTTTACCTATTGACAAAGCAGACTCACCGGAGCAACAAGTAAGTAACAAATTGCAGTATTTAAACAACCGCCTAACTGAACTATAAAGGCCTGCCAACCCAACTATGCACAAGACCCTTGCGGATCGTACGCCATGAGATCCCCTGTCCAGCACCCTACCACATGGAACACTGACTCCCATGCCCTGCCATGTGAAAATCTGTTTTAACATGCACTCCGACCCCCAAGAGAACTGAAAGTGTTGCTTACCAGTAATACAGTTCCTGCTTCAGGCCACAGTACACCAATGAGATAGGGCAGGACATGGGGCTAGACTGGAGTTCCTTCAGGAACTACAATTAGCAGGTAAGTCTAATTTAATCTTCCTGATCGTCCCTCCAGTCTAGTCCCGGAATCTCTGGGGATGTACCAGAGAGCACAGTTACTTACCTGTAACAGGTGATCTCCGGAACAGCAGGAATTAGTCTTCACATGTGGGTTCGTCGGCACCGACGGAGCCCGCACGGGAATGCTCCCCAGCATCCAATCACAAGGCTTTTGGGAGCATCCCTCGCGCCTGCGCGGTAGCTTCCCGCCCTTCCCACTGCCTCTCCCCAGTTGCGTTTAATAGCTGAGGCAGAAGGAGAGAGAGAGAGAGGAAGAGAGAGAGAGATACAATTCCTAGGGGAGGTGGGTGGGTTGTGAAGACTAATTCCTGCTGTTCCGGAGATCACCTGTTACAGGTAAGTAACTGTGCTATCTCCAGGAACAAGCAGGAATGAGTCTTCACATATGGGGACTCCCTAGCTGAGGGTGCCAGGGGAGATTCCAGAATGCGCACCCCTGGACAGGGCGGCATCACCCAACCTGGATCCCCGGCATCCCCGGAGGGATGGATGGTAGGAGTTGAGAAGAGTTGCCAAGGCACAGCAACTGAAGACTACAGGGGAGTCTTCAAACCACGTCAATTAAACCGTTAATGATCTAGCACAATCTAGAGCTTACCAACTGGACTGTAGAAGGCAGAGCTGCGACGGGTACTGTAGATGCAGTAGCGAAGTCTTCAAGGGAACTTCACCGCAGAGAGGACAAAGTTCCCAGTCCGGGCGGGCTGGAGACGCAGGTGTCAACCGGCACTGGAAAGACGGCAGGTCTTCACGAGGAGCTCTAAGAAGCTGAGAACTCCAGTAGGAGCAGAGTCCCCAATCCGGGGGACTAATCAGAAGACTGACCGATCTGGGAGAACCCAGCCCGGAGAAGAACAGAAGTGTACCCCGGGATACCGGGGGGTACACTATCTACCGTAGCCGGCAAGGGATAAGAAAACAATGGGTTCGAAAACCTCCAGACAAGGAGGCGTAAACCAAGAGGCTGTTGACATCACAGCAAGTTTAAGCATAACCGGTCCGAGCACCCGAGCCGCAGAACGCAGGCAAGCGGGCCGGCCGGACCCCGTAAGAAATAACAAAACGTCAGTACCGACAATTGGGGGATAGTCGGTAAGACACAGGGAGCTATAACATTTCCCAAAAAGCGCCCACCTGTACCGATATATATCCAACAACAGGTATAGATGTATATCGGGCTATAGGTGGGCCCGGGAGCGCCCACCCAGGTTACTAAACCGGTATGGACACGTGAGAACGATACCGCCAACTCGGACCGGCCTTTGATCCACAGGAGGGTGCCTACCTGGAAGGTGGCGGGAGGAAGGGCCATCCAAAGTGATGGGCCGATGTGCGTGGAGCAGGGCAGATCGGCGAGAGTAGCAGTATGGTTGCGTGACCGCCAGATCAGTCGGGGAGAAGCACATCAGGAGTACGTAGGCCCCTGAGGCGTCCACCTGACAGACACCCAAAACGTGTCCTCCGTGCCACAGGGAAGGCAGGAGGATAGAAAACCCTATAGCCACGGCGTGACCGTGGGGCCATCTCCGGCCTATATAAAAAAAAACCCTTCGGGTTAGGGCCAATGCCCTCCGCCGCTCCGAAGAGTGCAGGGAGCGGAGCCGGGGATCGGCATGGGTCAGTGGGACCCCTGTCCACCGTAACCTGACGGACCCAGGGATTTCTCTGCGAGAGCAGAGACACAGACCAGGGGGGGGGGTGGTCCGGCCCTGTCGAGCAATGGTTCGGCCACGCCCAGAGTAGCGGCCAAGGCCTACACTGGGAGAAGGAGATTCGGTGCGCGATCCCCTCAATCTGGGGGAACCAGGCAAAGGGGAATCCGAGGGATGTATCCGAGGGTAAGTCCAAAGAAGACTAGCATGGCCCTGAGGAGCCAGGCTAACCTAGCGTGGGAAGGGTCCCCCCCCCCCGGGAGAGGGGGCTCCATACCTCCAATCAAGCAGCCGAACTGCTTGTCACGCTGAAAGAACCCCAGTGTAGAACTGGACAGTAACTTCATGTAAGAGGAGTTAAGCGCAAACTGCCGCATACCATAGCCTAAGGCTGCCTGGCATGGGCAGCCTGGCGCGAGCCCTGGCACTGCCGACCGGTGTGAGACATCCCTGGCATGGGCGCACCCGACAGGCGGGCAGAGGGATGAAACCTCCTCCTCTTCGGACAGGAGGGTCGGGAAGGACATTTCCTATCCCCGGGAGAGGGGGGGCCGCGGGCGGCCAGTGCCAAACAGGTCGGCGGAGCACTGAGCAACCTGACGCAAAGCCTCGCCATTGAATAGGTTCTCCCCGGTGCACGGGGAAGTACCCAGGTTATGTTGTGCCCAGCTGCACAAATCGGAAGCCTGCAACCAGGCTGTACGACGCGCCCCTATGGCTACCGCAGAGGACCTGCTAACTGACTCGAAAGAGTCCACGGCAGCTCGAGAAAGAAACCAAGAGATATTCCTGCAATGGTAAAGAAGCAAGGAATAGTCAGGGGCCCAAGGGGCCGACACAAAGGGAGACAAAAGAGATAACCTCTCGGTGACCTCCCGCAGCGCCAGGCTCATATAGAAAATATATGAGAGAATCCTGGAAGCCAACATGGACGCTTGGAAGGATCGCCGCCCAAAGTTGTCCAGAGTTTTAGACGCACGATTCGGGGGGCAGGAAGAGTGCTTCTTCTTGCTTCCGACCTTCCTCAGGGCCGATTCCACCACAATGGAATGATGGGGAAGCTGGTGCGTCTGGAAACCCGGAGAGAGGGGCACCCGATACCGGGCATGCATGGCCGCAGGCGGCGCCGGTACCTGTAAGGGCGAGCGCCAAATCCCGAGCAGGAGATCCCGCAGGGAGGGAGGTAAAGGAAGCATTACGGCCGCCTGTTCCGCAGTACCCGGACTTAGCGAAGGGCCCGGAATAGGAATGGCGAGCAAGTCCGCCATGTCAAGGAGGACGTTCTCAAAAGACTGCTCTCCCAGAGCGGCTATCCCGGGGGAGGCCGAGGTGGAGGGGCCCGCTTGAACACCAGGGGACCCACCGTGCTGGTGCACGGGAGGAATCACTCTAAACAGAGGAGGGTACTGACAGTCCCAATTCGAGGCAGATGGTACTGCATCCTCAGAGCCTGGGATTGACTCCAAGCGGGGCATCGAAGGGAGCGACGTCCCCGACGGGCCCGCGGTACTCGGCCTTGGCCCCGAATCCGGGGGCGAGGCCGCCCCCGGGGCAATCCGCAAGTGCGGCTGAAGCGGTGCCGAGGCCGCTGGAGAGCAGGCGAGCGCAGCACTGCGCCGTCGGAAGAGACCGGGGTCGGATCCGAACTGCACCGGGGCCACGCTTTCCAGACTGGAGATCGATTCGAGGCCGGGCATCGAACCGAGCGACGCCTCCTTAGGGGGCCCCGGTGTCGGCGGCCGCGCCGGTGCTGCCACTCCCGCGAATGGAGTCGGGGGTCGCGACGATCGGTGCCGAGGGCAACGAGGGCTTCCCAGGCCGAAACTCGGCGAAGAGGGAAACACCCGAAGTCGACTCAGACGTCGGGAGAGAGGCCCTCCTAGGCGCCGGGGTGCTGCCCGCACCCGTTTTATTGAGCGGGAAACCCTTACGGGGCGTACTACGTGGCCTCAAGGGTACCCAGGTAACCCGCCGACGAGCCCCGGCGGGGAGCGAGACGCCCAGCCCCGGCTCCACGGCGCTTCTTTGGGTCGACTCGACCGAAGGACCCGGATCCCGCGGGCAAACTCCAGTGACGAGCGGAGCACTCGACGCCCGCGTAGATGCCGGGAGGTCGGTGGCGTCCGGGGGAGGCCCCGGCCCCACGCAAGGTGGGGGTGCTGACCCGCCCGACCGGGATAGATCGATCGGCTCCGCAGGCGGAGCCCGGAGGCGACCCCTGGCGAAGAACGGGGCCCTTGTTCCCGAGACTGCCGCGGGAGGGGCGGAGCCGCTCAAGGCCAGTACCGCCCCCGCGGAAGCCGGGGGCGAGTCGATCGGCCTTGGCGGAGCCGAGGGCACCCGGTGCCAATCCCCGGCGGGGAGTGGGGCCACCGACTCCGATGCCAATGACTTGGTCCCGCTCAAAGCGGTCACCACCTCCACGCATGGCAGGGGTGTGGGCACGCCATACCGGGTCAGGTTGGTCCGACGATCCCCGGTGACGAGTGGAACACTCGACACCGACGCCGATGCCGGGGAATTGGCACCGCCGAAAGCGGGTACCGCCCCCGCGCAGGGCCGGGATGCTGTAGAGCCAGACTGGGTCGAGTCGATCGGCCCTGAAGGCACCGAGGACACCAGTCGACAGTCCCTGGCGAAGAGTGGAACACTCGACGCCGATGCCGAGGGATCTGCACCGCTCGAAGCGGGTGCCACCCTCGGGCATGGCTCGGGAATGTTCTGTGAGGAGCGAACCTCAGGAACAACCCGAAACCCCGTGGAGGCTCTGGAGCCCGAAGACTCCCTCCGGGGTGTAAGGGACTGGAGGGGAAGGCTGGAGCCTTCGTCATGCGGTGCATGAGACTCACCCCTCAAGGCTCGGTTAGTCTTAACAGACTGTTGTTGGGTTACCTGATCCTGGCAAGGAGAGAACGCCGACGACCGCTCCTCAGAGGGAAAGACATCATCGAGGGACACTCGAAACAGGGAGGGTCTTCTCCCGACGCTGAAGCCCGGGGAACCGGGGGGGAGAAGGGGTCAGGGCCCCAACAGGAGAGACACCAGGCATTGGAGTCGGAGCAGAAGACGTCGTCTCCACAGTGGGGGCACTTCTTAAGGGCAGAAGGCTCCATTCTGGAAAGCCCGGTAGGCCTCAGAACAACACGAGGAGGATGCTCCTCGAAGGAAATAAAGGAAAACAAAAATAAGGAAAAAAGGGGGCACCAGCGGTGCCAGAGTCAGCGGGGGAAAAACCGCGACCACAGGAACAAAAAAGAAGAAAAGAAGAAAAAGTTCCTGCGGTGACAGGAGTTACGTCCTGTCGGCTCCGCGGAAAAACGAAAACTGGGGAGAGGCAGTGGGAAGGGCGGGATGCTACCGCGCAGGCGCGAGGGATGCTCCCAAAAGCCTTCTGATTGGATGCTGGGGAGCATTCCCGTGCGGGTGCCGACGAACCCATATGTGAAGACTCATTCCTGCTTGTTCCTGAAGATCAGTAACTATATTAACGGGAGGGTCCTGCTAAACCGACCTGAAACACAGCCGATCTACAACAGGAGTCTCTGTCCGCCTGCACATCCAGACGTAATGCTTCACAAAGGTATGTAGCGACAATCAAGTAGCCACTTTACAGATGTCCACCGCCGGCACCAAGCCACACTCTGCCCAAGACGCCGCTTGTGCTCTAGTGGAATGAGCCCGCAGCCCTTCCGGTACCATGCGACCACATAGCATGTAAGCCAATGCGATCGCCTCCTTTATCCAAAGAGCAATTGAACCTTTCGAGGCCGCCTCCCCTCGTCTGGGCCACGCGAACAGTACGAAAAGCCTGTCTGACTTACGGAAGGACGCTGTTCTAGCAACATACTTCAACGCCCGGCGAATATCCAAACTATGAAGTCGGTCCGCCACCGGACGTTTATCTTTAACTCGAAACACGGGCAACGACACCACCTGGTTCAAATGAAACACAGACCACCTTAGGCAAGAACGACGGAACTGGTCTCAACACCACCTTTGAATCATAGAAAGACAGAAAGGGTTTCCTACAGGACAGCGCTTATAACTCCGAAACTCACCTAGCCGAGGCAATGGCTACTAAAAACACTACCTTCAGCGTAAGATCTTTCAAGGAAGCCTCCCCCAAGGGCTCAAAAGGCGCTCCGCCTAAGGCCTCCAAGACTAATGGTAGATCCCATGCCAGAACTATACGCGTACGCGGCAGCCGGAGAAGAGTTATTGCCTTCAAAAAATGCTTAACATCCGCATGACTTCCCAGCGAACTGCCTTGCACCTTCCCCCTATAGCAGGCTAAAGCCGCCAACTGCACCTTTAGGGAAGCTGCCACTAGGCCCTTCTGAAACCCATCCTGCACGAAAGATAGAATCTGCGGAACCGACGCCTTCAAAGGAACACAGTCCCTCTCCACACACCAAGCCTCAAAGACGCGCCACACTCTGACGTACACCAAGGAAGTAGACTTCCCCCTCACCTTCAGCAAGGTAGTAATCACTGCCACCGAATAACCTCTCACTTTCAACCTTGCCCTCTCAAGAGCCAGTCCGTAAGCGAGAATCGATCCAACTGGGGCATGCAGAGAGGTCCCTGGGTGAGAAGGTCCTCGTGAACAGGAAGCTTCCAGGGCTGCCCCACCAACAGTCTGACCAAGTCCGCGTACCAAGGCTTTCTTGGCCAATCCGGAGCAATTAGAACCACTCGACTCTTGTGCCACTCTATGCGCTGTAGAACCCGCCCGATCAACACCCACGGCAGAAAAACATACAGCAGCTGCCCTCTGGCCACTTTTGAATGAGCGCGTCTAGGCCTTCCGCCATCCTCTCCTTCCTTCTGCTGAAGAACCGATCGACCTTTGTGGACTGAAAAGTCGCCATGAGATCCATTACTGGCGCCCCCCAGCGCTGAACCAACATTGCAAATACGTCGGGGTGCAGAACCCACTCCCCCGGGTCCACCCTTACTTGACTCAGAAAGCCGGCCTCCACATTGTCTACTCCCGCGACATGCGCTGCCGACATGGCCACCAGGTTCCTTTCGGCCCATTCACACAAAACATCCGCTTCGTCCTCCAGCGCCACACTGCTGGTGCCTCCTTGTCGATTTATGTACGCCACCGCCGTCGCATTGTCCGAGAACACCCGAATGGCTTTTCCCTGCAGAAAGGGGCACAACCGCTGGAGCGCCAGCATCACTGCCCGCAACTCCAGTCTGTTGATTGACCACAACTTTTCCATGTCGGACCACTGACCTTGCACCAGGCGCCCTTGACAATGAGCTCCCCAGCCGTACAGACTGGCATCCGTCGTTAGAGAGACCCAAGCTGAAGCCTCCGACACCCCCTTCTCTAGCCATCCTGGTCTCAACCACCTACGCAGAGCCAGACGCGTGTGCAGAGGACAAGCCAACCTCTGGGACAGAGAGTCTTTTTGATGCGACCATCTTCTCAACAGAGCCCGCTGCAACGGCCTCATGTGGGCCCGTGCCCACGGCACCAACTCTAGCGTCGCCGCCAACGTCCCTAACACCTGCAGATACTCCCAGGCTGTGGGACAGCTTAGGCTGAGAAACCAACTCACCAAGTGCCTGAGAGCTAGCACCCGCTGCTGGGGCAGAAACACTCTACCCACGCTCGTATCGAAACGTGCTCCGAGGTACTCCAAGTTTTGAGATGGCTCCAACTTGCTCTTTGTGGTGTTGACCACCCAACCGAGACTTTGCAAGAGAGCTATCACCCTGGCCATAGCCGAAAGACTTTCCTCCCTGGACTTTGCTCTGATTAACCAATCATCTAGATATGGGTGCACCAAAACTCCTTCCTTCCGCAAGGCCGCCGCCACTACCACCATCACCTTGGTGAACGTTCGCGGCGCCATCGCCAGGCCAAACGGAAGCGCTTGAAACTGAAAATGCCCCATCGGCACCGCAAACCTGAGGAATTTCTAATGCTCCCGGCATATCGGTATGTGTAGATACGCCTCCGATAAGTCCAGGGATGTGAGAAACTCTCCTCTCCTTACCGCTACAATGACCGACCTGAGAGTCTCCATCCGAAAATGAGATACGCACAGACAGAGATTTACCCTTTTTAGATCTAGAATGGGCCACCCAGACCCTTCTTTCTTTGGTACGACGAAGTAAATGGAGTATAGACCGCAACCTAATTGGTCGGCAGGAACCGGGACAATGGCCTTGAGCTGCAGAAGCCTTTGCACCGTATCCTGCACCGCCTTGCACTTTGCTCGAGTGTTGCACGGTGACCAAACGAAAGAATCGGATACCGGCCGCTGCAGCTCGAGCGCATAACCTTCGCAAATCACCTCCAACACCCACTGATTGGACGTGAGTCGGGCCCAGGCAGGGTAAAAATCCCGCAGCCGACCCCCTACGGGAACCAACCCCCCTGACTTCATTGTGACTTTTTGAAGGTGGAGGACGAGGACGCAGCCGCAAAACCCCTGCTTGCTCCTCGAAACCCCCGCACTGACCCCAGGCTCAGGAACTGGTAGGGATGGGAGACTTGGGTCAATCAGTTCCTCCAAACCCTCATGTCCCCTAGCCTCTGCATCGGAAACTACCTCTCTGGCCTCCAACCCGGGAACGCAGCCCCTAAAGACACCCTCCTGTGAAACTGAACTCCACTTAGCCCCACATAAAAGGCAGAGCTGCTTGGAAGGCTTGCCGCCCTGACCCATGCAGGGCGCAAAACCCCCCCTCAAAATTAAAAGGTTTTTTTTTTTTTTTACTCCGGTGCCTTCAGGGGGACTCCCCCACCTGAGCCCCGAAGAAACGCAAAACGAAGCTTCTAGGCCAAGCTAGGAAGCGCCAAAGCCCCACACTGGAAACTGGCGATCTTCCCGCCCGCAGCCCACGCGGTCTGGCCTTCTCGCGTCAAACAGCCGTTTCCTGCCGAAAAAGGCCGCCGGCCCTGCAGAACTGCTGACAGATTCCCATTCACTCTCCGTTCCCCTACACAGCCAATTTTAACACTCCCTTTTACCTTTCGGTGTCTCGCAGAACGAGAAATCAGCTGGGACTGCACCCAAGGGCTGTCAGCGCTGGCAGGCAATGACTTCTGCACTCACTGTGCCCCGAAACAAGCCGGTTCCTGTCCCTTGCAGTCGGGACGGTAACCCGCTGACGATCCTCTCCCCAAAGTCAAACGGAACCCACTGTCTGGCTCCTGACTGTCCCCTGGCTGAAATAAAGGGTGGGTAATGGAGCAGAGGATCACAGGGCAAAAGGCAAGCCGTTTCTCCCCCAGCCTACAGGCAGAGAAAGACAAGGCTTCCGATGTGATTCACTCCCTTATTTATTTATTTATTTATTTTTTTAAAGAACCTCTTCTATCTCTACTTAATCGTTCCTCTAGTGAGCCCTGGGCTCACCACCTCTCTAGCTGCTTTGGAGACTGATAAACTGGTGTGAGGAGGCGGTGCCAGCCCTTATATACTGGTGACATCACAGCATTGAAGTTTCTCAGTCTCCAAAGCTGCTGGATGAGGTTGACAACCCAGAGATTCCGGGCCTAGACTGGAGGGACGATCAGGAATGTGAGGTTAAGGGGTAGTGACAGAGCTGAGAAATGATTATACCAATAATTATTTAAGTATGGAATACACATCTAGCATTCCATCTTATACAAATACCTTGATATTCGCTTATTGCCATGTGTGCACATACAATGCTCCTCCAGGTCCCAATGCAATCTCAGCCACAGAATCCAAATTTTGCAGAAATGTACATACAACACAATAAGCTGTACAAAATGGTGCTTGGTATGCTCTCCCATATTTGCACATTTTTTTCCCGTGGATATTTGCATGCAGTTTGCTTACTGTTAATAGGCATAATCTTTTCAAAAAATTCAGTCAGAAAGTGCACAGAGCTTCAGCATACAGCTGAAACTTAGGGGCTGATATGATAAGCCGTATGTTTGGATCCATTTCAGAGAGAGCTCATACTGTGCAGAGAACTGATGGGAATTTACTCTTACCACTTACCCTGGAGAACCAGATACGCCCAGAACTGGGCTCAAGGCAGTGCTGCAGCTTACGTCACAGAACTGACCTCCAATTAAAAAAAAAAGAAAAAAAAAAGAAAAAGAGGCTGAGCCAGGAGATAAGGTATCTCTAGTAGTCACAGACCAAGAGACGCAACTGGTCAGGGCCACTGATGGGTGAAGAGCCTGGCTGTCTTCCCTCCAAACATGAAACTTCAGCAGAGTTCTGTAGATATGCCCTGGAGATTGTCCACCCTCCAGCTCCACCAGGAAGCTGCCCTGCAGGATGGCTGCCCAGGAACCCCAACCGATCCAGACAATAAGCTGCACCAGTTCAGCAACCATCTGCAGAAGACCGAGAAATCTAAAGGGTGTCTCTAGCTGCGCCATCACTGGACGTTTCTAGTTTCTTTGTCTCCATCACCTGCTGGCAGGGGGACATATCAGACTAGTCTAGCAGGATGATTTGTAAATCAAGTGTATAACATAAATACATGTTCAATATTTTCTACATCAGCTGCCACACCAAAATAAAGTAGAGTCATCCATTCTCCCTTCTTGTTCCCTCATATTTAGTTGTCTCTTTCAGATCCTTGTATAGTGATCTTGCCCACCATACTCTAAGTCAGAAAATTCTCTCTGTATTCCCTTTATCCCTCATTTCTGCTGTTAGAGAAAGTATTAAAAAACAAACAAGAGTCCCAAAAGCAAAATAAGGATTTTTATCGTTATCCTTTGCAGATTAAAGAGATTGAGAGATCTACCCTATAGGAGTACTACTTTATAAATTTCTTTTCCTGCAGAAAAAGAAAGTAGCTCTGGATTAATGTGAAGTCAGAATCACTGCAACACATTTGAGCTTCAGTACTGTAGATGGCCTAGATAGGCTCAAGTGTCCTCCAATTGGTTCTGCAGAGAACCATAGAAAAAAAAGAAGTAAATAACGACCATATGGCCTATCCAGTCTGCTCATCAATACCAACTACTAATCTCTACAATCCCTTGTAAAAAAAATTAAATAAATAAAAATAAAGGTAAGACAATGAAAGAAAAAATGGAAACTAAAAAAAAAAAAAATAGATCATGCCAATTTTATTTCACCAATATCTTGAGGGAGCAAAGAACTTGTGCTAATACTGGCCATGTCTCGAGGAAGCCCTTCCAAAGGTATTTATCATTAGATAAAGCATGAATTAATGGAACAGGGCTATAAAGTTAATTATGAAGCCAGAAAATAAATCTATACCTGCTGCATGTACAGACTACCACAATAAAGAACTAAACTCATAATACATCAACATTTTCAATATCAGTACTTTTTCTTCAGGGTTTCAACATAATTATGCTCATACAAGGTGTGATCAAAAGTATCGAGACTTGTTGTGTAACTATATAAAAATATGTCGCACTATGATGCTATTAAGCAGGCAGTGACCTAGCTATATGATTTGCATGTGCAGAGTGTAGCGTGGCTGCAGCATACCTGTACTTATTTTAATCATGTGAGGTTTGGTATCGTGTAAAAGCAGTTTGTCAGATTTACGATGAGTGAAAAAACTGAACAGCGAATTTGCATTAAAATCTGCCAGAAACTTGGAGATTCGTGCAAAGAGACTCATGACAAGTTACAGCAAGTGATGATGAATGCATGAGTCATGCTCAAGTTTATGACTGGTGCAAATGTTCCCAAGAAGGTCGCCAAAGTGTTGACAATGACAAATTTTTTGGAAGGCCATCCACAAGCAGGAATGAAGACAAAATTGAAACAGTGTGTGCCACAATATGCTCAAATCATCGATTGACTATCAGGGAGCTTGATGAGGACACTGACATCAGTTTCGGGTCGGTACAATCCATTCTTACTGTTGATCTGGGGATGAGATGCATCTGTAAAATTTGTGCCAAAACTCCTGTCCCCTGACCAAAAAGAAGATCAACTGTCTGCAGCCAGGCAGTTAGTGGAATGCGTTGAAAATGACTCAGATTTCATCAAAAAGATTATTACTGGTGATGAATCATGTGTTTATGGTTATGACAGGAAACTAAGGCTCAATCCTCACAATGGAAGACTCCAGACTCTCCCAGACCCAAGAAAGCCCATCAGGTGAGAAGCAATGTCAAGGTCATGCTCACAGTTTTCTTTGATTACCAGAGTATTGTTCACCATGAGTATGCTCCAAAAAGTCAAGTCATCAAGTTCTGACTCATTTGAGAGATGCAGTTTGTCATAAGAGGCCAGAGTTGCACAGGAATGGTGAATGATGCTTCATCACGATAACGTCCCAGCTCACGCATCACATCTTGTCCAGCAGTTCATGGCCAAACACCAAATCGAGCAAGTTCGTCAGCCTCAGTACTCACCTGACCTCACACCCTGTGACTTTGTTTCCAAAACTGAAATTACCACTGAAAGGAAGGAGGTTTGATGATTTGGAGACCATTAAGCAAAATTCAACACAGCAGCTTCACAGCTTAACGAAAGACGGCATTTCAAAATGATTTCCCGCAGTGGCAGGAATGCTGGAGGAAATGTGTTTTTATTGGAAGGGGACTACTTTGAAGGAGACTGAGTGCAATAACCGTCAGTGTTATAGTTCTTGTGTTATTTTACAAGGTGAAATTTTACTTACGGTTAATTTCCTTTCCTGGAATCCTGCTAGACCAATCTAGACTAGTGGGTTGTGTCCCCCTGCCAGCAGATGGTGAGTGATCACAGAAGCTTTGTGACATCACCCTTGGCATACAGCCTCGTACCTCTAACAGCAGCTTCAGTATTATAATAGCAAGCACTGGGACTTCGGAACAGTTCAAGACTAAGCCTACTATATGATAACTGAAACCAGAATATAAAAAGGAAGAACCACCAAACAAAAGCTCCTGGTCAAGAGGAATGCATCAAACATAGAAAGGCTTTGAGGCTGAAACTGGACAGCAAATACAAGCAGAAGTGTCAAGGCGCCGCCCTACTTTGTGACCGTCCTTGGAGACGGCGACAAGATCAGCCCAGGGTGGATCCTGGACTGGTCTAGCAGGATTCCAGGAAAGGAAATTAACTGTAAGTAAAATTTCATCTTCCAACCCATCTTGCTAGACCAGTCCAGACTAGTGGGGAGTACCAAAGCTACACCTCCATACGGCGTGAAGAGACAGCTGCAGCTAACTCCATGGCTCTGAAATAAGCTGCTTCCCTGGCTTGGATATCCAAATAAGGACGCGCAAATGTAGACAGGGATGACTAGGTTGCGGCCCTGCAAATATCAAGAAGGTGGACCCACGTTCTTTAGGCACAGGAAGTGGCCTGAGCCAGAGTGGAATGTTTCCGAAGCCCAACGGGAATGAGTTTATTCTGGAGGATATAAACCGATTCAATGGCCTGCTTAATCCAGTGGGCTATCGTTGCTTTGGAGGCAGTCGCTCCCTTCTGGGAATCTGAGAATATGACAAAAAGGTGGTCAGAAAGATGAAAAGGATTGGTAACCTTAAGACTGCATCTTCTGGACATTAGCAGGATTTTGTATCGCCGAGTCTACGTGACCTGATGGAGAAATTCTCTCTGGTGCAGCAGACTCCCTGAAAGGTTTGCTCCCGAACCCGGACTTGCTCAAGGAAGCCCCGGGTTTCCCGAGGTGGTATCAACGGGTGTCCTTGTATTAATCCCTGTAAGCAGAGGACGCAGAGGACAAAGAGGACATAGCTGTAGGGAGATGAGTGAAAGATTTTGGCCTGTCCTTGGGCAAGCGCTAAGACTTGACCTCTCCCAGATCTTTGACAAACTTCTTGAGGTCCTCGCCAAAGAGCAGCTTCCCTTTAAAGGGGAGTTAAGCAAGTTTTGATTTTAATGCTGCATCTGCATTACAATGTCTGAGCCAAAGCCAGTGCCGCGCTACCGTATCTGTTGCTACCGAGTGCATAGAGAGGTGCAGGAGATCATAGAAGGCATCAGGCGAGGCAATGCCGGATCATCCAGGAGTTGGAGCCACTGCAACAAATTCCGTGCCGCAAGTCCTCTGCAAACTGCTGCCTGCAAGGCTAAGGAAGAAGATGTTTTCAGCAGACCTTCTATTTTTCGGTCAATCTGATCTCTAAGGGCGGCCCCCCCTTCGACCAGAATGGTAGTATGCTTGGTGACAGCCGTCATGAGAACATCCACCTTAGGAAAATGCATCCATTTATCAAGGTCCTCCGGGGACCAGACGTAAAAACGTCCTAAGCGTTGTGCCGCGTGCAAAGACACATCTGGGCTGTCCCATTCTAAGGTGACCATTTGTTGAAGCTCCACAGGGAAAAGAAAGGCCTTGAATGGCTTGATACCCACAATAAGATCCACTTGCGGTCTAGCGGCATCCACTGCAGCCGGCGTCTCTGAAAGGTGAAGTGCTTCAGTAATCTGGGTGATGAGAGCTGAGAGTTCCTCCTTACACAATAGCCCAACATCTTACCCCTCATCCAGAGTCTCCTGTTCCTCCTGCTGGTCCTCCGGGGGTGACAGCTCCCCTTCCTCCTTGTCAGATAGAGTTAAGGGATAGGTCCTCCGACAGGCACTCACCGTCCGCTCCGACAGTGTACAAGTATCCTGAAGGTGAGGAGGTTCCCTGGAGCTAGGAAGGAGGAAGAGTGGCCGGAGCTGCAGCTGAACTGAACCTGGAATGCTTTCTTTGAGGAGATGGAGTGGCAAATTGCCCTGGAAAGGAACCGGAGCGCCATACCTCGCAGGCTGGTAGAACAATGACAAATTGCTGGTCAAAACCTGCAGCATCCAGTTGAGGAGAAAGTAGAAGCTGGGAAGCGGAATGGTGGGGCAGCAATGAGTTGGACATTGGCAGCAAGCTGTGTACAGGTAGCAGGAGTGGAGGCAGTATGTCCCCGGAGAGCCGAGGAAATAACAGTAGGCAGCGCAGCCCAGGATCGACCCCATAGGTGGAACATAGGCTATTGGTAAGGTTTCTGTGCTTCCTCCCACAAGCTAGGCAATGTTGCAGGGAGGTAGGCATAGCTGAAAGACCCCACTAAAATGAAGAAAAAATGGAGCAGTTTCCCTCCACAAAATGGCCATCGCACTGCAAGGTGTTTTGGGGGGGCCACAGGAAGGAAGAGCAGCAGAGAATTCAACTGCTTGAAGAGAGGAGAATATTGAAAAAACACTGCAACCTGGCGGCTGGACAGCCCACAGAAGAACAGAGCAAGCCTCGACATGCGCGAGGAGGATTGTGGAGGGGGGGGGGTGAAGCAAAAGGCAGAAATCTCAGTAGTTAGGTCCAAAGGGGAGAGTAAGATTAACGGCCCTGCACTGTGCGCTGCTGAAGCCAACCAGGGAGCCGATGGAGCAGAGGAAACTGATAGATCTTTGATGCCGGAGCCTCTGGGAGTTCTTTGGTTCTATTCTTCGCTATTGTCTTTTTTTTTTTTAATGTTATGAAGGAACCAAAAGCCTGGTAGGCAAACCCTTGACCTGAAGCCTTAAGGAAGGTTTAATGAAGATATAATGAAGGCTGGCGTGGAAGGCTGCACTGTACCTCATGTACAGGAGGGAGCACTTTCCTTCAAAAGGTGCTCCACTGATCCTCTTGACCAGGAGCACCTCTGGAACGCCTTGGTAACCACTTCTGGAATTCCTAACAGAGTGGGACTGCCTGGATAAAGGCATCATCATGTGCCAAACAGCTAAATGTAAGGAAAGAAGCTCCAACAGATTTGCTACGAGTCTGCCAGGACCTAAAAAAATCCATCATCTGCTGAGACAGAGAAAATACTGAAGCTGCCTCTAGGAGTACGTGGCTATATGCCAAGGGTGATGTTACAAAGCTTCTGTGATTTCTCTGTCTCACCATCTGCTGGCAGGACACAACCCACTACTCTGGACTGGCCTAGCTTTTTGATAGCACCTCATATACTAGGGACCATCAGGACATCTCAAACACACAGTGCAGCAACTTTATATGTCCATAAAAATGTATGCTCTAAAAAGGGTACCAGCACTTACATGTCTCTCTGGATCATATCTATTAGTAATCCATCAATTTTCTTCCTGTTTGTCAGGTACCACACCATTCCTCCAAAGTGTCTGGTAGAACACAGAACATCATATTTACCATGCTTCTCAATGTCCTCATATGTTTGATGGTGAACCTACATATCAGGAAAGACAACTAATTAAAGCAACATTTTTAAACAGTTATCACTGCAGTAATATCTTATCTATGAAAAAGGGTGCTGGTGTACCGTATGGCAGTGATTGTCAAATCCAGTCTCAAGTACCTCTCCTACAGTACAGTAGTTCTCATGTCAACTCTCAATATTGACTACATGCATGCAAATGTATCTTGTGTACAGTAATTTTTCATCTCCTAGAGAAAGATGAATGGAGGTCGAGGATTGGATTTGGGGACCACTAATGATTAGAATATTGGATTGTGTTTTACAAGTTCCTGGAGCAATAGTTCAGTGAAGCTTTAAGATGTTGGCCAACATCATTGTGTGTGTGCAGAACCTAATTCAAAACCAACATTTGGCTTTTCCAATCAATCAGATATGTACATTCATGAGAAAAGATAGAAACATAATTGATTCACTGTAAATTTATACATTTTGGGCTGAATTTTGTTCAAGAAAAAGCAGCATACAAATTTAAGAACACACACACAGGAAAGAGGGAATCTTTCTGCTATTTAGAACGAAGGCTGTTCTTCTGATATTCCGTCATGTAGGTTTTCCTCTCTGAAAGAGCTCCTCTACTTACAGGTAAAAATCAGGAAACAAGATAGCAAGTTACAATAACCTTAATATTTAAACGAATGGATTGTGCTTAGCTATTTCAGTATTTTCATATGCAGGTCAACCTTTACACAGTATGGGACAACCCTTTACCATTTAAAGCCACAATGTGGTCAGATATTCTATGATTCCATCAACAAAATCATTTGTAGCAAAGTACCTTTCCATTTTCATCAGATAAAAATTTACAGAGCTACTGAAATGTTTAGTAAAAGGCCTTCAAGAAACGTGCATACACATTGCATTGTCTATATTTACAAATATATCATTGGGTTGACAAAAGATTACTAGAACCAAAGCAATCAGTACATTGATAGAATCATAGCACAACATACTCACTCTGATATATTCAGCAGAATCTGGCTCAAACTGTACAATACAAAGATTAAGAACATCTTCATGACGATCCTCACGGAACATAGTCTAAAGCAATACAATAAAACACCAATTAATGCCTCATTACCGGAGCACAAGGAAATCAAATTCTGGTATATTGATGCAAAAGCAAAAAGAACCTGGTTCTTCTGTCTTGGTTTCCTTATTTAAATCACTCAAATTGAGGCCTTGATCAAGTTGCAAGCTATCCCTTTATACATTCAGAGCTAGACATACTAAATGTACGTTCTGCATTAAAGCACATTATTAGTAAATAGACCTCACTACATAAAATGGTACATGTGGAAAATAACATGCATTAATGCATGCCAGTGCACAACAAAAACTTTTAGTAAATCTAAGCCTTAAACTGTAAGCTCTTGGCAACAAATAAACTCCTAAAAATGTAGACATACATTACATTAAACAAATAGCAGCACCAAAAGTAGGCAAGTCAAAACAATTTCAAAACAAACCTCACAGTAAGATAATTGTAGTTCTAACAAACCTTTCAATAGATACGAAAAAAGTTTAAAAAGAGGTATCATAGTGAATCAAAGTGAAGCCACAAAGTGTTATGGAATTCAATGGCAAAGTTTCATTATAGTCCTATCTCTCAAAGAAATTCAAGAAAAATACCTTAAAATGTTCATGAAACATATACACCAATCATGTCAAAGACCCTTTGTGTCCGATGTAAAGAAATTCTGCAGCTTTGCAGACAACTGCTGGATCCCATCTATTTTTTTTAAACAAAGACATTAGCCAAATCCAAAATAACCACTTAAGATGTGTAACAAAGTCTCTAAAAGTAAACAGTACATAAGAAGCTGACACCTGCACTTTTCTCTTCTGATAAGCATTCAAATTTAGTTTATTAAAATTTGATATACCACTAAATCAGCACAGGGCAGTTTACAATAAAAGCAAATTAGGAAACAGAAACAGAACTCCAATTAAAATAGTAAAGTCAGGCACACAAGAAAAGGGAGCAGGAGGGTAGGAAGCTAACAGGCAGTTGCACTAAGAGGAAAAAGCGACCTGAACCAGATGAGTCTTCAAAGCAGATTTAACATGGCGATAGGAGTACTCCAAATTGAGATCGGAGGGGGGGGGGGGTGGAGGTCATTTCAGAGTTTAGGGGCAGCAAAAAAAGTGGCGGCGTGTTTAGTAGACTCAAAGCGAGCCTGAGAAGCAGGGGGCAGATACAATCTGTTTCTATGTAGAGACTGAAGGACACTATGGGGAGGGGGTGGAGTACAATAATGGGGGCAAGATAGGGAGGGGGAACAAGAGTGAAGAGCTTTGTGGGCCAGAATCAGATTTTTAACTGAATTTGAAAATGAATGGGAAGCCAGTGGTGATTTATCAGGAGAAGTGTGGTGTGATCAAATTTAGAAGTACGAGAAAGAATCTGGATAGCCAAATTCTGGACAATTTTGAATCTTAACTTTGTATTTAGGAAGACCAGCATAAATAACGTTATAGTAACTGAGACGGTAAATAACTAGACTCAGAAGCAGCGTAGCAAGAGATGCTGGGAATAGAAAAGAGCAGACTGATCGAATTTGGCAGAGAGAGAGGTATGAGGATCTGATAACTGCACTAAATGTGATCGTGGAAAGAAAGGGTCATTCTAGGTGCTTCCCTAAGATAAGTGAAGGTCAGGGCCAGAGTGGAGGAGCAGCCTAGTGGTTAGGGCAGCAGCCTAGAGCCAGAAAGACTAGGGTTCAAATCCCACTGGCACTCCTTGTGGCCTTGGATAAACCACAAGGTGTGTCAGTGGGGCAAGAAAAGCATAGTTACTCCATTGTCTCAGGAACAAACTTAGATTGTGAGCCCTTTGGGGACAAGCAAATGTATACTGTACTCGGCTTGATCTCCCCCTGGAAAGGCGTGAGCTAAATACTAAAAAAAAATAAAAAAATGGAGAAGTCTGAAAGAAGTGGAGCAATAGAAGGAGGACTTGTAGAAGCAGATAGCCATATTGCAGCAGTTTTTTGTAGATTCAAGAGTAAGTAACTGTCACACAGCCAAGAAGCTACAGCGGACAGTCATTCACAGGAGAGCGATCAGGAGCGAGGGGATAGTATGCAACACAGCAGGATGTCGTCTGCATAATACTGTTATAGGCAGACACATTGAAATGCTGGCCAAGGTGTGTTAGTGGGGCAAGAAAAGCATAGTTACTCAGATGTAACAGGTGTTCTCCGGAGACAGCAGGAATCAGTCCTCACATATGATGGTGCAGACTGAGCCTGCATGGAAGCTTCTTCCCCAGTTTTCAAAGAAAGCCTTTGGGAGATGCACAATACATGCATGGTCCCGTTCCCGCCCAAGGGTGCCATCTTGCCTCAGTCAAATGACATAGCTAAAGATGGCAAAAAATGACAAGAAACAACTCCATGGGGAGGAGGGAGGGTTGTGAGGACTGATTCCTGCTGTCCCCTGAGAACAACCGTTACAGGTGAGTAACTACGCTTTCTCTGGGAAGAAACAGGAAGTCAGGGACTCCCTAGTTTCAAGATACCAAAAACCGAGGCGGAGCCAGCGAGACTCCAATATGGCTGCTTGAGATTTTTCTCCTCCGGACCCCCTCTACCATTTCACTACATCTCTGAGACTTCCCCCCCGAATTGAAGTGTGCATTTTACCCCGGTAAATCTAATCATGGCTGGAAGCAAGCAAACGCGGCTGGAGTTTACCAACCCCCCTACTTCTGGCTCCAAACGATCTAAAACTGATCCGCTCTCGCCTCAGAAGCAGGCCGCCTCGCATGACAAACTGGAAGGTTTGCAGGAGCTGCTCCACGAAGTTCGGGCGATTAGGGCGCGGGTGGATCTGAACGGGGACACCCTGGTTGAGATGCAGGCTGACATGAAAGAGATGCGGTCCCAAATGCTTACGTTTTCTTCCCGCCTGGACAAGGCCGAAGCGGCGATTACCAAGATCGAGGAAGGAGCCCTACAAGTTGCAAAATCAGCCCGGAAGGTGGAGCATCTGGAGAAGTTCATTGAGGACATGAACAATAGGGCGAGACGCAACAATCTCCGTCTCATTGGTCTCCCGGAAGGCCTGGAAGGGTCCGACCCAATTAGGTACCTGGAATCGTGGTTGCCGGGGTTTCTACATATTGATTTTGCCCGGCCGCTGGAAATCGAGAGGGCGCACCGCATCCCGACCTTTGCCCCTGCGCAAAGCAACAGACCGCGGCCTCTGATATTCTGTCTCTTGCGCCATCAACACGCTGTCCAGATACTGGCGGCGGCAAGAGGGAAACAGCTCCTGCTCCCCGAGAGTCAAAGGAAATTGTTCTTCTTTCCCGATTATAGTAAGCCTACGGTGGAGAAGAGGAAGGCCTTCCTTGAACTCAGGCCCCGCTTACAGCATTTACAGGCCCGCTACGGGCTTCTGAACCCAGCAAAGTTTAAAGTTACCTTGCACAATGTGACGAAAACTTTCGAGGACTTGATGGCTCTCAAGCGCTATGTGGAAGAGCAAGAAGCCCTCATGATGCACCAGAATTAGCCGGGTGAGGGTCCTGTACTGTTTCGGTTCAGTTGGTGTGAAGTGAGGATCATGGAGAGTCGGGTGCTTGCTGCGCCCTATTCCTGGCCTACTCGATGGGTGGCTGGATAGGCTTGCCCTTAGATTACGTATGGGGCAGTCGCCGCCTGGACCTGCAGAAAGCTGCCTTCGATGCTCCCAGCCTCTTGCGGGGGTTAACAGGACCATTATGTGTTATGCGTTGTGTACGTTCAGAGATGTTCTGTTTTTTTTTTTTTCTTTTTTGTTAGTGCATGCAATCATCGGACTTGGTAGGGTAGTGGGTTCTGAGTCAGCCATATTTTATTGGTCAAGCTGACTTACCTGTTCATTTGGGAATGGGATCAGGTCTTATATGTCGGTTCTCTGAGGGTAATGGGGATGATATATTATAGATATATGTTTATAAGGCCTTTGTGCAAGATGGGGGTCATGTTTTATCTTAATTTGGGATGCAATGGCTAATAATCTGAAATTGTTATCCCTGAACGTTAAGGGCCTCAAGTCCCCGGCCAAACGACAGAAAATCCTGGCTTATTGTGGGAGGCAAAAGGCCGATATATTTCTTTTGCAGGAAACCCACCTCACTGCTGCAGAACTGAGCAAATTGGAAAATAAACAATTAGCTATTATAGGCTCCTCTCCCGCCCTCCGTAAGAAAAATGGGGTGGTAACACTAGCGAGGAAATCCTTGGGGGCTAAGGTTCTCAGTTCATCCCATGATGGAGACGGCAGGTGGGCAAACTCTCTCATCCAGGTTGGGACACAGTCTCTCCTAATCTCTAATGTTTATGGCCCTAACTGCGACGACCCCCTCTTTTTCCGCGCTCTTTCGGGCAGGCTACAGATGGAATCCGTCGCCCCTATTATTATCGTGGGCGGCGATTTCAATGTAGTGAGAGACTCGCTTCTAGATCGCCTCCCGGGGAGAGTAGATACCTCGTCTAAAGCCTCTTTAGCTCTCCAGGCTCTTTGCGAGTCTTCTGGACTGGTGGATGTATGGAGGGTTCTCCATCCCACAGATAGGGATTTCTCCTATTTTTCTCCTTCTCATAAGTCTTCCTCGCATATAGACTTTTTTCTGGTGTCCAAATCCTTGGTTGCTTTGGGTTGTACCGCTGGCATTGAAAGTATTTGTATTTCAGACCATGCTGCGGTCACCTTACAATTTGAACTACAGGGCCTAGACCAACCCTCTCCGGGCTGGTCGTTCAACCGGGCCTGGCTTGCCGAGCCCTCATTTCAGTCAGCAATCCAGGAGACGATACAATCCTATTTTGCGGACAACAAAGTCGGTGATACCACAATCTGGGCCTGGTGGGAGGCGTTTAAGGCTTCCCTACGGGCTGCAATTACTAGCTATGCGATCCGGGAGCGTAAAAAGAATAAAGCCCAATTATTGGCCCTTGAAAGCCAGATTAAGGCGGGAGAAAGACTGTGGATAAAACATCCTGACCACAGTATCATCCTTAGACTTCAAAGACTAAGATATCAATATAATGAGATAGTATCCTCGGAGGTAGACCGAACGCTTCTACAGCAGTCGGCCAGATTTCATATTGAGCGAAATAGAGCGAGTACTACCCTGGCCACGGCATTGAGAGGGAAGCATGAAAAGAAACGAATTGTGTCTATTTTGGACGATAATTCCGTGCAACAAACAGTGAGTGAGCGCATCCTAGCTGAATTTTCATATTATGAGAAGCTATACTCCTCCGATGTCAAACCCGACTCGAACGCTTTCACAGCTTTTATGGAAGATCTTGTGCACCCCTCCGCGTCGGCCCGACAAGTGGGAGAATTGGGTATCGCACTCTCTAGCAAGGAATTGCGGGCCGTCAGAGGAATGCCCAGGGGCAAAGCCACTCATCCCGACGGCATCCCAGCCGAGTTTTACCAGATATTCTGTGAGGATTTACTCCCATACCTCCTGATTTACTACTCAGAGTTAATCAGGGAACAGGGCACTACTGGGAATTTTTCAGAAGCCACCATTGTGGTTTTGGAGAAACCCGGAAAGGATCCTGAGCTTGTGACGAACTACCGTCCGATCTCTCCCTGCTAAATTCAGATTACAAGATTTACGCTAGTGCCCTGGCGCAGAGGTTCACTAAGGTGATTGGGGATCTCATTCATCCGGATCAATGTGGCTTTGTTCCTGGGAGGGCTACCTCGGATAATGCCCGTTTATTGTGTAACTTACTGGAGAACGCCTCCTTTTGCCCGGAACCGTATATTGGCCTCTCGCTCGACGCGGAGAGAAAGCGTTTGATAGGCTGGAGTGGGCCTTCCTTTTTCAGGTGGTACAGTGGTTCGGCTTAGGGCCAGAGTTTATCCAAATGGTTAAAGTCTTATACGCGAATACCAGCGCTCGCATCTACGCCAATGGTATTCTATCCAAGTCATTCTCGCTCTTTAGAGGAACGAGACAGGGTTGCCCCCTCTCTCCTCTTTTGTTTAATCTAGCACTGGAGCCGCTGGCGATAGCCATCAGGCAACATCAGGACATCGCAGGTATTAGAGTGGGGGATTTACAGGTGAAGATTTCTGCCTACGCTGATATTATGCTTTTTACCCAGTCGACCGAGGTCCCTGCAATCTTATCGGTAATCAGACGTTACTCCGCGATCTCCGGGTACAAAATTAACTGGTCTAAATCTGTTGCCTTCCCACTGAACAAAGTCTCCAACTCGAGCCTAATGGCGGAGTTCCCCTTCCGGTGGGTCTCCGACCAAATCACTTATTTGGGCATACAATACTGTGCCTCCCGTGCAGAAACCATCTCTTCAAACTTGACAGCCCTCCTTCTGTTGATCCGCAAACGGTCCTTTTCTTGGTTGCCCTTACACCTTTCATGGTGGGGTAGATTGGAGACCATTAAAATGACACTCACGCCCAAAATAAATTACTTGCTGGGCATGTTACCCTTCACCCTTCCTTGTGGCGCTTATGGGGAACTTGAGCGCTCATTGTTGGCCTTTCTGTGGAACGGGAAACGTCCAAGAATAGCTACTAAGAAGCTTAAGGCGGCTAAAGAAGAGGGGGGAGTTTTGTTTCCTGATATTCAAAGATACCATCAAGCCCTTTTACTAAAGCAAGGGGCACTGTGGTTAGAGCCTGAGGGATTGGAACACAGACCCACTTGGCTGGCCGTAGAGGAACGGCTGGCGGCCCCTTACCCTCTACGGTTTTTATTGGGTGCGCAACTTCCCAGAGAGTCTTCGTCAGGGGGAGTCATTTCAGCTACGCAGGAGGCTTTCTTACAGCTTCTCCGGCTCAAGGGCGCTCAAGATGTCTTCTCCATGTCTACTCCCCTGTGGTGGAATCCCGCGTTTAAAATCCGAAACCGGACGTTTGCTTGGCGCAGGTGGATGCGCTGCGGCATCTGGGTCCTGTGGCACCTGACCGATGGTCAGAGATGGAAAGATTTCTCAGCCTTACAGAGGGAGTTTGCTCTACCCCGCTCTTGCCTTTTCCAATGGTTACAACTTAAGCATTGTCTAAACGCCAAGGGGGTGAAGTGTGGTGGTCTGCCCCTAGCGGGGTTTCCCTATTCTTTACTCCGGGGGTCACTGGGCCTTAGAGGTGCTATGTCCTTCCTCTATAAATCAATCAGGGAATGTGTCCCCATCACTAACCAGGGATTAATTAAGACTTGGCAGACGGATATGGTCACGGAGATCTCTCCTGCCTCCTGGAAGACATTATGGGGTCCCGTCTCAAGGGTGTCTCGCTCTGCAGCTCTCACTCAGTCCATGTTCTTTTTTTTGCATAGAGCTTATATTACCCCCATTAAACTATCTAAATGGGATAAGCTGTCGGCTGGCAAATGCTGGTCCTGCCAGCTGGAGCTCAGTACTTATAGACATATGTTTTTTGAGTGCCCCCTGCTACTTGGTTTTTGGCAAATGGTTTGGGCTCGGATGCAGAGTGTTTTAGACTTTTCCCATCCGTTCTCAAGCTCCATAGTGCTGTTACGATCTGAAGAGCCCTCTCTGATACTTTCCAAGGAGCAGACGTTCTTGTTCAACTTTATGTTAGCCATTGCACTTAAACTCATCCTTACCCACTGGAAACAATTTTATTTATTGCATTTTGATTGCTGGTGGAATATGGTTTGTTATTATGCTAAGCTGGAAAAATTGTATAGTAAATTGCACTATCCGGGTAAAGTGGGGTTAACAGTGCATAGATGGGCTCTGCTTGATCAATATTGTGCTCGCTCTTCTGTTTCTTGAGGTAGGGTATTATTTAATAGGCCCCCTTGAGGAATGGCTCATCTCCCTCTAGTTATGCAGCCTGTTGCTTTTCCTTTTTATTTTTATTTTTTTTCCCCCCTATCTCTGTTTATCAGGCAGAGGTTCCTATAGTATACCTCAGAGAACCAGGGGGGGGGGGGGGGGGGGGTGGGGGTTTGATTTTGTTTTTGTTTTTATGAAGCGGGTTTTGGTTTAGTTGTTTTTTGTATGTCTGGTTGTCACACTTATGACTATCTTACAATTGTACCTTTATGAAGTCTTTGACTTTTTTGTTTTGCTGTTTTGAAAATTTAAATAAACTTTAAAAAAAAAAAAAAAAATGCCAAAAACCTGTAAAAAGCCATGGATGACCAGAAAAGGTGAGTCGTGAGCAGCAGCAGCAGCAGCAGCAGCAGCAGCAATGAAGTCCTAAGTTAAGTCTCAAATAACCCAAGTGTCCAGTAAGGAACCAGCACTCCTGCCCTTCAACCCTTCTGTGTTCAGACTACTGAAGTTGCCTACACCCCAAACAGATGACCGAGTACTGCTTGGCCAAAGGCACTGTCCCAGCTGGACTCTCTCCAGGCAGTAATGAACTGCGAAGGTATGGGCCAAGGACCATGTGGTGGCCTGGCAGGTTTCCGACAGAGGGACAGAATGCAGGTTTGCTACGGATGTCACCAGGGCCCTGATGCTGTGCACCATGACCCTGTGCTCTAGTGAGAGCCCAACCTATTTGTAGGCAAGGGCAATGCAGTCCGCCACCCAAGTGGTCAGAGTCTGCTTTGTCACAGCCTCCCCCAGCCAACTGGGGTCATAGGAGATGAAAAGCTGTGCGCTGGCCCTGGATACATTGGAGGTAGGAGGACAAGGCCCTCTTACAGTTCAGAGTATGAAGAACAGTCTCTGCCCTGCTGGCATGAGGCTGTGGAAAGAAGGTGGGAAGCACCATCCCTTGATTGAGGTGGAATGGGGACACCACCTTAGAAAGAAATTTGGGATGCGTGCAAAGCACAAGCCTGTTCCTACAGAACCTTGTATAAGGCGGATCTGCCACCAAGGCCTGAAGCTCACTGACCTTGCGAGCGGACGTGAGCGCTACCAAGAAGACAATCTTCCATGAGAGGTAGCGCAGGTGGCAGGTAAATAGGGGCTTGAATAGTGGACCCATGAGTTCTGAAAGCACTATGCTGAGGTCCCACTCCGCCGCTGGAGGGCGGATGGGGTGGTTGGATAATAGGAGGCCCCACAGGAAGTGGGTTACAAGGGGCTGGACATAGAGAGGCTTGCCCTCAATGAGGTGGTGGTGCACAAGAGCACTCAGGTGAATCCTGACTGAGTTAGACTTCAGTCCTACCTGGGATAGGTGAAGCAAATATTGCAGCACAAGCTGCACAGAGCAGGAGAACAGGTTTTCCCATTGCTCTGCGCAACACACAGAATCTGCACCATTTGATGGTGTAAGCCCATCTTGTGAAGGTCTTGCAGGAGGCCAGGGGGACCTCCTCAATCTCCCCTGGACAGTTGAAAGAGGCCAAGGCTACCCTTTCAGCAGTCAAGCTGTTAGCGCCAGAGACCCCAGGCTGGAGAGCAGGAGGCAACCCTCCTCCTGCAACAGTAGTCCTGGGTTGCTCCCTAGGGGGACTGGGGGTGCTATGGACATGCAAAGAAGTACTGGGAACCATGGTTGCCTGGGCCACCGGGAGCCCACCAATAATAGCAACATCTCGCCCCGATGAGCCTTGAAGAGAGTCTTGGCTATCAGCGGCGTGGGCGGGAAGGCATACAGAAGGCCCTCCGTCCATAGGATACAGAAGGCATCCACTGCCACCCGGGACAAGTATGGCTCACGGGAGCAAAAGCGGGCCAACAGAGTTGGCCAGGCTGGCAAAAAGGTCCAGCCGTGGAGGCTCTTCCAACTCTGGGGAACAAGAGGCCACTCTTGCGGCTGGAGGACCCTGCTCAGCCTGTCTGCCAGGGGATTTTCCTGGCCCAGCAGCTATACCATCCGCAGTCACATCCCACTACAGTTCACATACAGGCAGAGGGCTACTGCCTCCCGACAGAGGATATACAACCCTGTGCCCCCCTGCTTGTTGACATAGAACATTGCAATCTGGTTGTCCGTTTGGATCAGCACCGATTGGTGCCACAGACTAGGGCAGAAGGCTCAGAGAGCTAGGGATATGGCCCAAAGCTCTAGGAGGTTAATTTGCTGTTGGCTTTCCACCTGTGACCAGCTGCCTTGTGCAGAGGTCCTCGAAATGAGCCCCCCAGCCCAGAAGAGAGGCATCCATGGTAAGGACTCTGGGGGGCAGGGGCTGAAAAGGCATCCCAGCCTAAAGATGCTGAGGCACCTGCCACCAGCCGAGGGAGTCCGCCAGCCAGCGGGTTATCAACTCCCAATCTTATAGCCGGTCCGTGGCCTGGGTCCACTGGGAGGAAAGGTACCACTGGGCCATTCTCATGTGGAGGCAGGCATCCAGGATAACAGACCATGGATGCCATGTGATCCAGCAGTTGGGAGCAAAAGGCGAGCAGATACAGAGCATCAGTGCTGCACATCTGCAGCCAACGTCCTGAAGCGGTTGGCCCTGTCCACGGGCAAGAAGGCTCTGGCCTGAATGATGACCAGCTGTGTCACTATGAATTCCAAGCACTGTTCTAGGAGGAGATGAGATTTGGGATGGTTTATGCCAAACCCTAGATACTGAAGGATGTGGATGGTGTGGGCTATGGCTTGCTGAATCTCGTCGGCCAAACCCCGTCTTAAGAGCCAGTCGTTCAGGTAGGGAAAGACGAAGGCTCCTTGGAGGCAAAGGTGGGCCACAACCACCGCTAAGTACTTAGTGAAAACTCTGGGGGCGGAGACTAGGCCAAAGGGTAGTACCCTGAACTGATAGTGGCTGCCACCGCCCCTCCCCCCCACCATGAACCTGAGATACTGCTTGTGGCTTGGGTGAATGAGGATTTGAGTGTACGGATTCTTTAACTCCAAGGAGCATAGCCAGTCTCCTTGCTGGAGATAGGGCAGCAGTGTCCCAAAAGAAGAGCATCTTGAACTTCTCCCTCACTAGGAACCTGTTTAGGTCCTGCAGGTCTAGGATGGGCCTTAGGCCCACTGTCCATTTGGGTACAAGGAAGTACCTGATGTAGGACTCTTTGCCCCACAGGTGTGAAGGCACAGGTTCCACTGCCCTGTCTTCCAGAAGACCTGCGAGTTCCTGCAGTAGCAAGATCTGGTGGAGGGGAGTCCTGGGGGGCTGTCCTGGGAAGAATGGAGGAGGCATCTGCAACAGGTGGAGGACCACCCTTCAGTGCCCAGGTGTCAGTGATGGCCACCTGTGGGCAAACAAAACAGACGTCCCCCTGTGGGCTGCTGGGGTGAGCCTCCTAAGGGGGTGGGGGAGAGAGAGGCTATGCCCAAGGAGTCAAAAGCTCCCAACAGGCTGGGCCAGAGCCGGTGCCTGGGTATTGGGAATCTTGGACTTACATGGGCCATGTCCGTGTCCATTGGTCTGCTGGCCCTGTTGGGGAACTGAGAAGGACCGATACTAAGTGTAGTTTCCATAAGTCTTGCCCTTCCTCAAGTAAAGGAGCTTTTCACCCGAGACCATCCATCGGGGAAGGGCAGCAGTCTTCTTTGAGAGCCGGGTCCTCATCAGGAACTCAGACTCCAACTCTGCGGCCTTATCCGTCATGGGTTTCCTGAAGAGATTCTTTCCTTGGCAAGGGACATTGACCTACTTGTCCTGAACCCATTGCTACAGGTCGAAGACTGTAGCCATGCCTGGCGTTGGGCACAGATGCCTGCCGCAGCTGCTCCAGCCGCCAACTCAAAGCCATCATAGGCTGCCTGAGTCATGAATTTGGAGCACTCTCTGACACCCAAGGCCAGGGCCTGAAACTGCAGGAGAGGTTCCTCAGAGACCAGCTGAGAACCTAGCGAGTTCTTTCACCAGGTCTCACAGATTTATTTATGCTTATTTCTATACCGCTTTTTCCAAAGATCAAAGGCGGTTTACAGGTAACATTTAGTGAACATGGTTTTACATAGAACATCGTTTTTTTCATAACTATGTACAGTTAACATGATAAACGATAACATGGAACATTGTTACAGAACTAAATACAGTTTAACATGGATTATTGTTACAGAACTATTTACATTTTAACATTAGCTAGTAATGCTTTGTCTATTTACATTGATTCTTTGCTAAATTAAGCTTTGTTTCTTAAATGTAGTGAGTGTTGAGGCTTGTTGAGCTGTAGTTAAGGAGGATTGTTATGGTTGTGTGGTGTGTTGGGTGGATAGGATTCATTTAAATTTGTGATACATGCCCATGTACATGCCCATGATACATGCCCATGATACATGCCCATGTACATGCCCATGATACATGCCCATGTACATGCCCAGATACATGCCCATGTACAGCTGGGTAAGCCTGGATCCAGCTGATAAGCAATGAGCCCTGGTAGCACTTTCTGCCAAGGGTGTCCAAGGTGCCGGCCTCCCTATCCGAGGGCACCGAGGGGTGCATCTTTTGGCTCTTAAGTCGATGCATGGCCGACTCCACCACCATGGAGTTGTGCGGCAGCTGTGCTTTCTGGAAGCCAAGGTTTGGCAGACCCGATATATCGAGTCCAGCCGTCTACTCTCTATAGGAACAGACATGGGGGTCTCCCACATGCAGAGGAGCAGCCGTTCCAGGATCGGGAGAACAGGCACCATAAGTGACTCATTCAGTGGAGCCTTGTACTGAATGATGTCAAGCCACTCAGTCCAAAGGTCCTCATCTGAGTCAGTCTCGAAGGCCATAAGAACATAAGATATGCCATACTGGGTCAGACTAAGGTCCATCAAGCCCAGTATTCTGTTTCTAACAGTGGCCAATCTAGGTCATATGTACCTAGCAGTTTCCCCAAGAGACACAAGTTTCACAATGCTTGTACTGGGTCAAGCATTGATATCTTCGGTCACTTCTTAATAATGGTTTATGGACCTTTCCTCCAGGAACTTGTCCAAACCTTTTTTTAAACCCAGCTACACTAACAGCCTTTACTACATCCTCCGGTAACAAATTCCAGAGTTTGATTACACGTTGAGCCAGTGCTTTGATCATATCTCATACAAAGTCGAGGAAGGCTGTGTCCTTGGGTGAGAACAGATACCGGGTCTTAGAGAGAGACGAGTCGGAGGGCACATCCCGGTGCAGATGGGTGTCCGGGGGCTCTTTGTCCTCTGTCTCCCACTCTGACTCGTAGTTGGTGGAGGTGCTGAGGGCAGCCTGGGCTCCAGTAATGTGCCCTGAGCCCAACAGCCCCTGGGCCCCAGAGGCCCTGTTGTCGGAGCCGCGGACACTCAATCAGGGATATCCTCTCTCCCAACGCTGAGGGATCTCTCGAGGCTGCTGGGGCTCTAGGATTGGCTCAACGCCCAGGGAGTTAGAGTTCAAAGGCCAGATGGTTGGGACTGATGACCACTGTTCCCTCTAAGCTGTGCGCGTGTGCGCGCGCACACACCTCGCCGAGCGAGCGCACATACTTTACAACAGAGCGCACAAAAAATTACGGCTCTGATTCTGATAGAAAACACAGACGTCTTAAAATTTAAAAGTTATGATTGTAATTACTAGAAATTTCCCGCTTCATTTAGTAATCGTCTATTTTCATTTAATTTGATTAAAGTCAATGTGGTGTACATACTGTATTCTGACGTGTAGTCACATTTTAAAGTATGTAACTCCGAGTATCGTTATGTGGCGCACAAAAATTTAACCTTCCTTCAAAAGCTGCACACAGCTGATATTTTATGCGCACACAGCCTACAGAAAATTAGAGGGAACATTGCTGATGACCCGATGGAACCAAGCAGAGCCCACTGCTGGGCCACAAAAGCAGGTAGATTGAACTCCAAGGCCAACTCCTGGTCTCGAGGCCAGATAGCTCCGTAGTCCTCGGTATGGGCACAGAGGGACTCTAGCCTGACGCTGGCTCCGTTGAGGGAGAGTCTTTGACCAGGATGGTCTCAAGGATCTGAGGCCAGTCACCAGATGCAGATGATTCCCGTCAGGGTATTTTGGTCAGCTGCTCCCGCTTCTTCCCCTCTGACCCACAGCAAGGACTGCAGGACCGGGGCCCATGCAACTTGCCCACTTTCCCAGATGCGTCCTCTGGCATGGTCTTCGAGGGTTTTTGGCTCTTCTTGGGCTCTTCCTCCAGGATCCAGCTAGAAGATCGGTGGCCTCAGGATTCCAAGGATGCCCGGTCTCTCCAGGGTTTTGGAGGGAGCCCTGGAGCACGGTGTCACTGGAGACTGCAGTGCAGAGTCTGTCTTGTGAAAGGAGGACTCCCACTGCTGCTGACAGCTCGATGGCCTTTGAGGTCATCCTTTTGCAGAGACCACAGTCCAAGAGGTCATGGTCTGGCCTTAGGCATTGGAGGCAGCAGTCTTGTGGGTCAGTGCGTGACCTGATTTTAGCACAGTCATAATTTTTAAGCCACTGGCCAAGGCCATGGTGAGGGAAAACTGCCCCCAAGAGGTCGAAAGCCTTGGGTCTAGCCAAGGACTAAAAAGGGAGCAGCGCCAGTTGAGAACTCTTGAATGAAAAAAAAAAAAAGGGATAAAAGAACGAACATGAAACACAATGCCGAGGCAAGCGAGCTCAGGGGCGGGAAACGGCAACTGTACATGACCAGATTGAAAAAAAAACTTAATACTTTTTCCAGAGAAATCAGATACATGTTCAGTTAGCTCCGTGGAAAAAAGGAGACTGAGGCAAGATGGCACCCTTAGGCAGGAAGGTGACCATGCATGCATGGTGCATCTCCCAAAGACTTTCTTTGAAAGCTGGGTACTAGCTTCCGCGCGGGCTACATCGGCGCCGACATCACCCATATGTAAGTACTGACCTTCCTGCTTGTTCCTGGAGAATATATTGAAGAGAAGGGGAGAAAGGACAGAAACCTGTGGGACCCCAGACACTAAGGGATGAGAGAACGAAGTAAAATTGAAAGTGACATGAAAGTTATGACCAGAAAGGAAAGAATTAAACCATTTGAGTACAGTCCCCCTAATCCCCAATATCATGAGGTCGGGAGAGAAGGATGCTATGATTAACTACATCGAAGGCTGAGGAAAGATCAAGAGACACAAGAAGAGAAACATCACCACGATCAAAGACTCAATGAACTTCATTAAGAAGGGAAGTGAGAATAAGCTCGGTACTATAGTCAGAATGGAAATCCGACTGACAGGGATGAAGAGAAACAGTCTTTTCTAAATGATCAAAGAGTTGTGTAAAGATCAACTTCTCAAGAACCTTAGATACTGTAAAAATGGAAGTTGGGAAACAGGCCGACAGACAAGACAGGGTTGCAGGGAAGGCTTTATTCAAAAGACTTCCAACTTCCAAGTAATAGGAACTCTCCACTCTGCTGTTTAATATCTATCTTCAGCCACTCTGCAACAATGATCAAACACAACAAGCTACATTATCTATGCTGACAACATGGTACATGCTCCATTCAACACAGACCAACCTGACTACTCAAGAACATCATGCATAGATGAGATGTCAGAATGGCTTCAGGAACGCAACCTACTAATAAATTACAATAAAACGGAAGCAAATTTTATAACAAGAAACGATTCCTGTGCTCCACCAAATTCTCTGCAATTGTTATACAACTCCATAACCGTAAAAACAGAAGTCAGATACTTGGGGATACACCTCGATCAAAACCTAAACTTCCAAGCACACATAAGCAAGTTAACAAAGACAGCCTACCATAAAATTAGAGCACTACAAAAACTTAAACCACTGCTGGATCCCAATAAATTCCGCACAGTTTAGAATGGACATTAAGGCTTGACAGACTTTTGTAACATCATCTATCAAGGCTTACCAACCCAATCTATCTATCCTCTGCAACTACTACAAAACACCACAGCTTGCATCATAACGGGTACAACAAGAACCAGACACATAACCCCAACATTGGAACAACTCCACTGGCTCCCCATAATTGCCAGAAGTAAATATAAAGCTATCCTCACTATTTTCAAAATCCTACACCAACTATCACCAACAATACTCCAAACGCTTATCAGCAAAGACCCTGAAAACAGAATAAACAGAATAAAAAGGAAAAACAATAAAAACCTACTAATACTACCTAAGAACAAAACTAACGCAGAACAGTCAACCTGTCACAGCCTTCTCAATATTCGCACCATCTCTCTGGAACACACTCCCAGAAAGAATAAGAACCACAAAGGACTTATGGGACTTTTGTAAAGCCTTAAAGACACATCTCTTTTCAGAGTACTAAGGACCAGAAGCAGAACCAATACATGAAACAGTCACTACAATAAAATCTGACCCCACCTACAAAACCAATATTTACAATCCTGGCTCAAACCCTACCACCTAATAACACCCCACAACCTGTAACAAGCAATCATGTAAATAATATGTTAACCCTTTCTCTCCAAGTTGAACGACCTTGTTCTGTGTAATGTTCATTGTTACTGTTCAATGTAAACTGCTTTGAATACAAGAAAAGCGGTATAGAAAAATTGTTAAATAAAGATGAAGCATCAAGAGGACAAAGGGAAGAAGGGACAGTTAAGAAAGAAGCTAAGTTGAAGGAACAGGATCAGAGGAGCAGGTAGCTTTGCGCATAGAATGGACCACCTGAGAAAGGGAGATAAGGGAAAGAACACTGAAAGAGTGCCATTTACGAGTAGGAACAAGAGAAGGAGGGGGAAGGGGGTAGAAGAATGAAGTGGGTCGTCTATGGGGGAGAAAGTGGGGAAGCAAGAATATATGTTGTCGGTCTTCCTAGTAAAGAAGTGAACAAAGTGGTCAGCAGAAAGTGAAATACAAAGAGAGCTGGAGGAGCACAGAGTAAATGGGAAATCAGAGAGAAGAGCTGCTTTGGATGGTTAGTAGAACAAGTAATAACGCGAGTGAAGAAATCCTGTTTAGCAGCAGCAAGAGTTGAGTGGTAGTGAGAATAGTTTACATTAAAGAGAGAGAGCTGAGGCAGAATGGGCCTTCCACCACCAGCACTCCAAATGATGTAATTGGCAGCAAAGGCATAGGCCAGGGTGGAACCAGGGTTGATGCTTTGGTAGAGAACATCTGGGCTGAAGTGGGGCCAAAGAATCAAGGACAGAAGATAGAGGAGGTCCAAACATAAACCTGCTCATTTAATGAAAGGGACTCAAAGTCGAGGGAAAAAAGGGTGTAAGAGGATGGGAATGCAGAGTGGGTATCAGAAGTAATTCTCTGAGAATAGTAGCAAGAGGCTAACCACCCTTACTGGGGCACTGGGAAGAAGTTACGAGAGTGAAAAAGAATGCAGTAGCGATCAGTCCAGGGAAGAGAAGGATAAAAATAGGAGGGAAAGGAAAATACAGCATAGTAAAAATCAAATCCACGATATGTCCAGTCAAGTGGGTAGGTAGGAGAATTTGTTGGGTCAGTGAGAGATCAGCTGCCAGATGACAGAAAAGCCTATCTCTAAGTTTGTCTGGAGATTCAAAATGTATGTGAAAATCCCCTAAGATCATAAGGTTGGGGCAATGGAGAATTATTTCAGAGAGGGTAAGGGTAAACTAGTCCCAAATGGTAAGAGGACAAGGTGGGGGGAGGGGCAGTAAAGAAGGAGGAAATGAGCAGGGGGTTGGGGCAGAAAAGGTAAGGGAGACAAGGAGAGCTTCAGGGTAGATTAGAACAGAACAACAAACTTCAGTAAGATGGCAAGAGGACCTATGAATAATAAACCATTCCATCCCCGGATACAGAGATTGATATAAGAGAGACTTCTCATCGCGGAGCCAAGATTCAGTCAGGAAGATCAGATCAAGGGAATGCAAGGTAATGAGGCCAGATAGTGGTGAAGCTTTGACACAAACAGAACGGGAGTTCAGCAGAGCACAGCAGCAGAGAGAAGAGGGAGGCGAGGAGAGGCATCGCCAGGAATGGTGACAGAAGAGGGCAATGAATAAAGTTGCTTACATTACAAAGGCAATGGGAGCGAGGCATGGTGGGACGGCAATGTCCCCATAAGACAGTGATTACAGATGTAAGCAAAAAAACACAGCAGAGCAGAGATGAGGTATTTTTGTGAAATAACAAATGCCAGGATTCTCCATCATTTCCTGTTTGCTTTCAATAGTGTGCACTTTTGAGCCATGACAGACATTCTTTTGTGAGAGTATACACTATTGAGCAATACAGCGCACTATTTGTGCACGCACAAATCATGTGCCCTATTGTTCAATAGTGTGCACCCTCACGAAAGAGGGCACACTATTGCTCAACAGTGCATGCTATTACACAACAGATTGCACAACTGAAGACAAAACTAAATACAGAAATTTTTTTGCTATACATCCCTGATTATATTGGAAATTTGCCTTTGAATTCCAGAACTCGACTTTGGTTCATTTTATAATACCTCTTAATATTTTTAAAACTTCAATTGAATGTGGATTTATTTTGTTTGTTAGGGCTCCTATTTTATTGCTTTGAAATTTTGTTTTGAGCTTTTGGCAGCAACTATCTAAGATTAGTCTATATGTTATTTGTGCACACTGGTAGTATCATCTAATACAGGGGTGTCCAACCCTGTCCTGGAGGGCCACAACCCTGGCAGGTTTTCGGGATAGCCCTAATGATATGCATGAGATATATATGCATTATAGATATCCTGCCAACCTGACTTGTTTATGGCCCTCCAGGACTGGATTTGGAGACCCCTGCCTTACACCTCTGTCATTTAAGATTGTGAGTGGGCAAGGTGCAGCTATCCTAGACATCAAAAGGGTAGATATGCAATTTGTCACATTCCTCCTTGCTTCTCACCACCACCAAAATGTCGACAACATTTTGGTGGTGGTGAGAAGTGAGGTGGAATGTGACAAATTCTATTGCATATATCTCTCATGCATATCATTAGGGCTATCCCGAAAACCTACCAGGGTTGCGGCCCTCCAGGACAGGGATGGAGGCCCCTGATTCTAACATAAGAACCAGATGAATAGCTTCAGTATTATCCTTCTCTTTGCCTTACTCATGGAACACTACCTTATTTTGTTTTTAGTTCAGCTTTCATTTGGGGCACATCAGCTTTCCTTTGGGGCACATCTTTCTTGCTGTTTATGTTGTAGTTAATGCGGTGCCTCTGCAATTACTGGGTGTTAATTTGCACATTAACAGCTAATATGAAATACAGTGGAGACTGGGTCCAGAAAGTGCCTTACAGTTAACTACTGCATTAACAGCAGATAACATTAATTGTACTGCATTACCAAACAGATGCAGGTAACTCAGGCCTTGACAAATTTTCTTGTAATCTGGGAGCCGGCCATCGAAACCTAAATCACAGTGCACACCCCCTTGTCCCCCCAAAGAGACATTGCAGTTACATTTTTAGGTTTTGGAGTCCAATTTACTAAGACTGTTTTTTGCCAAAGGGGAGAGGAGAGGAGGGGAGTGTCGCCCCCTCCCCCCAGTCCCACTCCACTAGGGCAGACTTTATTTTAAGACCCCCATGGCTCAGCCTGACATCTGGAGCCAACAGGGATCTGGAATCTGCATGTCTGCTTACCAGCAGGGCAGCCACAGCTGTGTCCTGGAAGCTGCCAGGACTTCCACTCAACTGGGTAAGCAGCCCTTACACTGTGAGCCCAGAAGTGTAGGAAGAAAAATAACACAATGCACCAAGTCGGCAACCATCATCTGAAGGGTGCTCCTAGCCGCAACAGCCTTAATACCAGTGGTGATGTCACTGGTAACTGCTAGTCTTTTTCTGTCTCTATCATCTGCTGGCAGGTGGGACAATACCCACTTGTCTGGACTAGTTTAGCAGGATAATCCGGAAAAAGGCATTTAAGCATAAAATACAAAGACTATTAACTAAACTGTTCACAGATTCTAAACTACTCCCCCCAAGCTCTTCCTCTCACAAAGGGCTTATAGCTCCATACTCCCTATAATTAGTAAAATATAGGCATCAGAAGCTACGTTTGTCCTATTTCTTATCCTAGAGGAAGCTATCAGGTACGCTCAAGCTGTGAGTTCTACCTTTGTTAAAGATAGTCTATTGCTTCATAACAAGTTAGAAAGTCTAGAAAACTATGTGAGAGCAAGAAACCTTAGATTTTTTAAAAATTTTCAGTTGTCCAGCTCCTCTCTCCTCTTGAGCTCTTTACGAAATATGTGAAAGATATTTTGATGTGTACTTCTTTTGATATTTCAGTATTTCTTTCACTTATATACCTCAAAGTGTTGTTGGGGCTTCTGAGGAAGGAGTCGATGAACTGGTTAATATGGATGAATTAGATTTGATGCAATTCTTGGAGAACTCTCTTGATAAGGTCTCTAAGAGAGCAACCTTGTTTTTCTTCTGAGGAGAGGGGTGCCGTTATGAAGTTGTATTTTGCCAAGAAAGATGCCCCCTTTTATGGGCAGCCTTTGATAATGTTTCCTAATGTTGCAAAGGTGACCCAATTGTGTTGAACATCATTTTTGCAGTTATAACCTAAGGTTCTTGCTCTGGGTAGTACGTTTTACCTAAAGTTTCCCTGCAAATGTCTTGTTACTTACTCTGGTAGTACATATATCATTGTGGAGATCTCCCAGCTAGAAAGGTTTTTGGTGGACAAAGGTCCTCCATAATTATGTTTCATTTCAGTATGTCGTCACTAGTTGGGATATTAATTGGGGTCTAGTATAATTTTTGGTTTGCCTCGTCCTTACTTGTGCCTCCCTTTAATGTGGCTTTTGTGACTTTCTGAATGAGGTTTTTGTTCCTTTGTTTTAATTTATGACTAGAAAGATTCCTTTTCTTTGTATTTACTCAATGTAATCATGGAAATAAGAGACACAAATTTTTCTTATTCCAACTATTTTATCAAGGTTAGTTTTATGATTCTGGACTAGTTCTTTGGAGCGCTTTGGGCAGTGAAACCTGACTTTTTAGGACACATTCTTGAGGCAGAGAGAGAGCGCTACCTACCATTGTACAAACAAACCTAAATAAAAGGGAGATATTTTATAAACCTTATTCACGATTTAGAAATGCAAATATGACTATTTACATATGCACACTGCATCATGTAAACAGCCATTTTAGAAGACAGTTAATTTTCCAGTGGTTGTCAGTATCACGTTGAAAGTGCTGAGGGTGGGGGGAGGGGGCAATATCAGAGACATGGCCTGGGCAGGACAAATATTTACACATGCATTCTCTATTTCACATAGGGAATGTATGTGTAAATCCCAAATTGATCACATCCAGATTTACACTCGCTCCCTAACATGAATACACAAATATGTATTTCAGAAGTGCTCCTTTTGGCCATTCCTTTGCAAAAGGGATTAATAAGGATATTCCCCCTTAATCCTCCAATTTCCCCCTTCCAAACAGACATGAGGTTAAGCTAGAGTACTCTGTAATTAAGAGCATCTGAACCTCTAGGTATGCAAAATGGACCCCACGACGAATTTTAAGTGCTGACATTTACATGTGCATGTTGTGAAATACCAGCACTTTACACATGCAAGTTGCTTGGTTGCCTGTCAATTTTGTTTCCACATGTAAATCCGTAAACCAGTGCCTCCTGCATCTCCTTGTCCATATTTTAGAAATAACTCCACCTCAGCGTCTCAATTCTGATCCCCATGTACCATATGAAATGTGCCTTCAAGTGTTTTAACTCACTAAATGCCAGTATTGGCTATATTTCAACACCTTTTAGCTACGTCCACTGCAGATTTATTCCTACACAAAAATTCTTTCCACATATCTGAATTTTGGAGTGGAGAGGCCCCAGTATCATTTCTTTAATATTTCTGTTCTGCATTACAAAAGGACAGACTTGTTGGGGGGGGGGGGTGAAAAAAGCTCAGATCATCAAATATACATTGCTTAGGACAAGACTGGCACAAAACCAAAACCCTCTTACTGGCAGGTTTTCAGTCCGGAATAACTGGGGAGGTACAAGTCTGCGTCCCTCACGTGGAAAGTAAACCTGAATCATCCTGTCCCGCTCTTCCCAGGAAGCTTTGCGCAATCTGCCATCTGGCTCCCTAACTACAATAAAACGTTCCTGAAATAAAATACAATAAAGTTTTAGAAACAGCAACTCAATACCTCTGAAATGCATGCTGTAGGCATGTGCTTTGCGAAACACTTCAATGTAATTTAGTCTCTTTACTGCACATCTAAACATAGCTGAGAAAACGCTTCCTTTATAATAAAAAAAAAAAATTTCTGCACAAAGGATATCAGCACACTGTGATAAATTACAGTCATACCAATGCTTCAAAACACACACACAAGATTACACAAGAAAGTATTTACCACACAAAAAAACCAATGAGAGAATGCTGTTAACACATACACCCGTGTTTTCTATCTGGCCCAAACTGCAAAGTTCAGCTGAACGTAAAAATTACAACTTTCAGTTCTGACATAGCTATACTTATTTTCTTTGAATGTACTGGTTATGTGCAAAGGTTTAGGCACCCCTGCTTAAACTGTATGTTTCCATGAATCCCCAAAGCAAACAGAAGCTGACAATCTCTACATGGTACCAAGTTAACCCTGGAATTACCGAGATTTTTTGCACACACTGAATACCGTTGGCGTAATAAATGACCCCACGACGAATTTTAATTGTTAACCATGAAAAAATTTAAACAGACAAAATATTATTCCGAATTATTTATTATATGAAGGTTAAATGCTTTGAAATTTAATGCTTTATCATAAAATTACATGAAGAAGCGTTGCCATGAAAGCAGTTTTTGCATGCACTTGATGAACACAGTCAAGTACTACAGTCATCTGCATGAGAGACAGACAATTTCTGAATGTTCTTTGCAAATATTGCGCTTGCAGGAGATGCAAACTATGTTGCTTTTCTTGTCTTTTTCTCTGGATCAGCAGTGACACCTTGCCCTTTTCTTTGGGATCCCGACATTGCAAACAGCATCAGTGGCTTCTTCAATGCTGGAAGAAGTCTCGCTGCAATTACTCTGAAGCAGCTGCTTTCCTAATTCCAAGAGCAATAGACAACGTCTGTGCTTTGACTTAGACTGTCATTCTGGATTTAGTGACATCCAAACAATGAAGGCGTTCAAAGCACTGATGTCCAACATGTTGTAGAAGATTCTCATTGGCCAGCGTCTTGTCATTCATTTTGTGGTATACGTGTGCAACATTTGATCTGCCATATCTACTCCACCTTAACTAGAATTATAGTCCAAGATCATGCGTGGTTTTTTGTCTGGACGTGTGTAATTTATGTCTTCTTGATCATGCAAACTGCTCAGAAGAAGAACCACCACTTTTCCTTTCTTCGGGCAATAGGAAACCAGAGTGGCGTCATTGCAAAAAGCAAACAGTGAAGTGAATACCTCTCGGCCCTTTGCTGTTACAAATTCTGGAGGTAATTCTTTTCTGTTCTTTCGAATTGTCCCCAAAAGTGTCATTTGTTTTTCTAGCAATTTCCATGACAGGGATAAACTGCAGAAGAAATTGTCAACAGTAACATTTCTGCCAGATTGCATCAATCCTTCAGTGAGTTCCAGCACAACCCTTTCATCCTGATTCTGTTCCCTGTTTTGTCCGAGTTCCCTTCCTATATATATATATATATATATATATATATATACTTGAAGACACAGAACATATGACGTTGCACTGTCACACAACATCCATAGCTTTATGCCATACTTCCTAGGTTTGCTGGGAATATATTGTCTGAATGGAACACTGCCACGAAATGTAAGCAGTTGCTCATCCACAGTAACATTTTCACCAGGAACAAAGGTGTCACGTAGAGTTGCTTCCCAGGTATCAAAAACGTGTCTGATTGGAGCAAGCTTACCCACGCCTCGTTGTTCACGTCTGTTGGTTGCATCATCAAATCTGAGAGCACAAGAAATTTGCTGAACACGGTTATGGGCCATATTTTTGCCGAAAACAGAACGACCATCTTCAAGGTTCCACAACTGAACTAAGGATTCATTTCATGACTTGTACATGCCTGAGAGGATCAGAAGTCCAAAAAAACATTGAAATTCTCCGTCTGTCAAATCTTTCCAGGTGTCGTCATAAATGTGTCTTCCTTGTTTGCTCGTCCACATCATGATTTCATTCAATAAGTTCGTACAGCATACCTTGTAGGACCTTGTTGTACGGGCATGACATTAGCTCTGGCGTATCTTCCAGCAGCTTGCTTTATAGGTTTCCTGTTCCATGATGTGGCATCCTTAGATACATAGGCTTCAATGGCAACATTTGTGCTTATAGTTGATGACCTCTTAGCTCCTCTACGACCACAACTAAGATTCCCCACAGATGATACTGACACCGAGGACTCCTGCCTTCTTCCCCGTCAAGCACAGCCTCGACCTCTGCCTCGACCTGTAACTTGACTCTCTGCTGCAGGTGATGTTACCAGCTCAACATCCGTCTCACATTCACTTGGCGACCAACTGCTGTCGCCATCTGAATCATGACTGTCATCAGATTTATCGCCCGAACTTGGCTGATATGCTTCTTCACTTGCTGAATATGCTGCATCAGACTCAGAGCTGTTACTGTCAGCATCTCGCTGAAATATTTCTCTTACTTGGGCAGCTGAATACTTTCGTTTTGACATCATAAACAATAACCTAAAATAAATAAACAAAGATAAAGTTGAATAAAACGCAAAGCAGTTTTACTATAGGTGTACAATAATCGTGATGAACGAGCTGAAAACCTTTAGATGTCATTGGAAATAATGAGAGAACGTATGATATCAATTACAGAAAATAACAGTACAAAAAATAAATTATACATAATTAATGATAAATACCTTTGTCAGATCAAGAAATTCACAAAACTGCAAATTGTATCACGATCCAAACTGGACGTAAGCAACTGGGGTCAAGAATGACCCCACTGGTACTCTGTGCTACAATTCATCACTAGCGTCACCTAGCGGATGAAAATTGTTCCTCTCATGGCACAATATAAAGAGAATATTGACATGTGAAAAGTCATAAAAAGATTGCATTCTTGAACAACTAGTTTCCAAGATATGCGTTGTGAAACTTGCAATGGGGTCGCTTTTGACCCCATCGGTACTCCCAGGGTTAAATACGTCATCTTTCTGCAAATTAATGCTAAGTTATTATTTGCAGCATTCTTATTTTGAATCTGTGAAAAAATGAATGTGGCAAAGTTTAGAAACCCTTTCAGTCCGTATTCTACCACCACCTTTTACTCTTGCTTTCACAATCTTCCTTGCAGCTTAGAAATGATGTTAGGTCAACTTGCATGCACTGCATATTTCAGATCTACTCAAGTTTTTCAATGATATTCAAATCTTGGGACTGTGAAGGTCATTTCAAAATCTTAATCCTCTTTCTTTAAATACTTCCTGGTTTTATTTTGAAGCACGTTTCAGATTACTGTCTTAATGAATTGTCCAACCTCTTTTTTTTTAAAGCTTCAATTTGGCACCTTACATATTCACTCTTAGTTTCAATCTGTTAAAATCAGCAACTAATTAGTAAAATGGCATTTTACTTATCAGTTAATGTCCTTTCCTCGAGTCCTGCTAGACCAGTCCAGACAAGTGGGTTGTGTTCCCCTACCAGCAGATTGGTGGAGACAAATGAAAAACCCAGATTTCATTGACATCACTCCTATGCCTTTATTCACCTCAGCCACTAGAGGTCTCTTAAGTATTCATCCCACAGCATATGGAAGAAACATGGCAAGCCTCACACAAACTCAATCGTGGGCAACAATGGCTAATCAACAGTAGAGAACTATGTACAGGAAAGCAGAAACAGAAGGCTATCAGTAGAAAATGAAACTGCAGAGACAAGTATAAAAATCATAGCGGATCCAAGGATACTGCAGCAAACACAGCAAATACAGTTTCAGGGGTGGGCCCTGAACTGGTTTAGAAGGACACAAGGAAAAGAAACTGGTAAGTAAAATGGCACTTTACATATTGTCCTGCTAGACCAGTCCAGACGAGTGGGATGTACCAAAGCTACAGTAGGATTTCATGGGGCAGGAAGACGACACAGCAGCTCGCAAAACCCTTGAGCAAAAAGGCTGTGTCCACCCGCACGTGAACATCCAAGCGCTAATGCTTGACAAAGTAGAAAGAAATATACATGATGCCACCCGACAAATGTCTACAGGGGCTACCCAGCTCTGCTCTGCCCATGAGGACGTTTGTGCTGTAGCAGAATGGGCATGCAAACCCTCTGGAACTGGCTAGTTCTGCAACAGATATGCCAAGGCAATGGCCTCCTTAATCCAGCGCCCCAAAGTCGACTTTGCTGGATTGGACAAAGGTGACATGGAGGTTAACAGCACAAAAAGATGGTCGAAACTATGAAAGGAATTCATAACCTCCCAGTACCGGAAAAGGATTCTCAAGACATCCACAAGACATCCTTATCTTTTCCCCGACACTGCTTCTTAGAGAAGGAGGGCAGGAAGACCACCTGGTTCACATGAAAGGGAGAAATCACCTTAGGCAAGAAGGAAGGCACAGGCCGAATGGAAGTGGCCTCCTTTGAAAAAGGCAGACCCTACAGCTGGGAAATCTGCCTTGCGGAACAAATCGCAACCAAGACCACCATCTTGAGTGTCAAATCCTTCAAAACAGCATGCTTCAATGGCTCAAAGGGCACCAATATCAGGGCACTGAGCACCAGACACAGATCCCAGGAAGGAACCACAGACCAGAGGGGAGGATGCAGACGTCTAACCCCCTGGAGAAAGCATGAGACATCTGGGTGCAAGACTAGAGACTTACCAACCACTGGACCTCGGAAACAAGCCAAAGCTGCCACCTGAACTTTCAGAGTGCTAAGGAAAAGGCCCTTCTCCAGGCCATCTTCTGGAAAAGCCAGCAGAGATGGCACCTTAACCACCTCAGGAGCCAACTGCCAAGCTCCACACCATCACTCAAAGAGGTACCAGACCCTCACATATTCTAGCTTAGTAGACCTCCAAAGAAGAGACCACTGCCGAAGAATAGCCCTTACATGCTGTCTCCATTCAAGAGCCAAGCCATCTAGGCACCCCCAAGACTATCTAGACACCGAGACAGAGGCAACTGAAGAGGTGGTGCCTGCAGGAGCCGCATCAAATCTCTGAACCACACTCTCCTCAGCCAATCCGGCGCCACCAGGACAATTCTGCCCGGGTGGCGTTCTATATACTGAATAATATGCCACTCCAGAGGCCACGAAGCAAACACATACAGCAAGTGATTACTTGGCCAAGGCTGGGCCAGAGCATCGATGCCCTCAGACCCAATCTCCATGTGGCGACTGAAATAGAAAATTTTGGCACTGGAGCAGGTTGCCATTAGAGCCATTTCAAGATGATCCCAGTGACGTAGAATCAATTGAAACACCTCCTGACTCAATTCCCACTCTCCAGGATCAAGAGTACCGACTGAGGAAGTCCGATTCCACATTGTCCACCTTGGCAATGTGCTGAGCCAACAAGGCTAGATGGTTCTTTTCTACCTAGGCAAACAGGAGAGCCATCTCCAGAGCTACCCCACCATTCCCTGTGCCACCTTGACGATTGATATAAGCCACTGCCATGGTGTCTGAAAACACTGGAACCACCCAGCCCTCAACCAGGGGCTGGAAATGCACAAGGGCCAACCTGACAGCCCTCGTCCCGAGGCAGTTGATGGAAGCGCAGGGAAGCAGTGTGGTCTAACAGCCCTGGGCTGTATGGTCTTGGCAATGGACTTCACGGCCCGGAGACTGGTATCAGTTGTCAGTAAGATCCAGGAGAAATCATTCAGCGGCACGCCCTTTCTCAAATGACAGGGATGCTATCACCAATGCAGGCTGGCCTTCACCATCATTGGGATCAGGAGCCTATGCTCAAACTCCTGAAAACTCTGGGACCAACAAGTCAGCAAGAACCGCTGGAGCGATTGCATGAGAGCACGTGCCCACGGCACCATCTCTATGGTCGTCGCCATCAATCTGGAGGAATGAAGATCATCCCAGATTCAGAGCCTGCTGTGCACAAAATGGTGCCAGGTAATCCAACAGTCTTGACTTTCCCCTCTGGCAGGAAAATTCTGCCCACTCGAGTGTCGAAATGTGTTCCCAGAAACTCCAGGGACTGGGAAGGCAACAGCTGGCTCTTTCCCCAATTGGTCACCCAGCTGTTGCTTTCCAAAAAGGACACCACTCAGGATGCCACCCGAGATGCTTCTGAAAGGGAACGGGCCCGGAGGAGCCAGTCATCCAGAGAGGGATGGATACAGATCCTTTGGTGCTGCAGCCACAACCACCATGACCATGTAGAACATCCTCAGGGTGGTGAATAGCCTGAAAGGCAGGGTGTCGAACTGACAGCGAGAGACTATGGCAAAATGCAGATATTTTTGCTGATTCGCCTGGATTGGGATATGAAAATATGTTTTGGCCAGATCCAGATTAGCCAAAATCTCCCCTTGGCGCACTGCTTGAATCACAGAACGCAACGTTTCCATCCAGAAGCGCAGAATGTACAACTGCTGATTGACCTCCTTGAGGTCCAGAATGGGCCAGCAAGAACCATCCTTTTTGAGGGCCACAAAATAGATGGAGTACTTGCCCTTGCCTACATGGTCTGAGGGGACAGGCACCACCGCCTTTAGGTGCAGCGACTTGTCCAAGGTGGTCTGCACAGCTGCAATTCTTCTGATTGCAGACCCACAATGGAAGATGAAGGCGGCATCCGGAATCGGCTCTTTGCATTCCATGAAATAGCCGAACTGAATAGGGTCTAGCACCCAGCGGATCCTTGGTAACCCAGGCCCACATTGCTGAAAGAAAAGGTGAAGCCTACCTCCAATTGGAGGAACCAAGGGATGGGCCCCCATACCTTCACTGCACAGCCCGGAAGGGTCTTCCTCTGGAGGGAACAGAGTCCCTGGACCGCCATTCTCCACAAAAGGACTGAGAACGAACCCAAAGCCCGGAAACAGAGGGGAAGAAAGATTTTCCAGATCAGTAATGACAAAAGTCTCAAGGCCCCCTGAGGATCCAGTCAGCATGTCCTCAGAGGACAGGTGGAGGCTGACAAGAAAGGGGAACCAGCCTACTTCACAAGCCCCTTGGGACATATCCTCTGGAAGGCAGTAAGATTATGTCTCACCCAAGTCTTTCACCAGCTTCTCCAAAATCAGCTCCAAAAACAAGCTTCCCCTTAAAAGCCAGTTGGGCCAGCTGGGCTTTGGAAGATGAGCCTTTTGGAGTGGAGGATAGCCTAATGGTTAGAGCACTAGCTTGGGAACCAAGAGACCAGGGTTCGATGCACACTAGCACTCCTTGTGGCCTTGGGCAAGTCACTTAACCCTCTATTGCCTCAGAAAAATCCAAGTTATCAATGTCCTTGTTTAATGTACATTACCAAGTTAGGATGTAAACAGCTTTGAATGAAATGACAAAGCGGTATTAAAAAAAACTGTTAAATATATAAATAAATGAGTCCATTACCCAGTGCCGGAGCCAAATCCAACACTGACACAGCATTGTTAGGGCACCATCCTCAGCTGCCAAATGTATCAGGTCATACAAGGCATCAGAAAGGAAGACTGCAGCAGACTCCAAAAGTCTGCCTCACCTCCACCCCCTCTGCAATGTTCTGCAACCTCCCAAAACCCACCTTATCCAAGATTTCAGTCCAGCACTCTCTTGATGCCATGTTTCTTAATGAGACTTGTCGGGAGGAGGCACTCCTGCATCGCTGCCTCCCCCTCCACCCCCAGGTACACCACCTTCCTTACCTCACACCAGGGTCGAAAGGGATGGGGTGTGGCGATTCTTCACCGCTCTTCCCTCCCTTTCACAGAAGTTCTTGCCCCCCCCCCCCTTGTGGTACTCTGTTTGGATTCTTCCCCACCGATTTATTTTCCCCTTCTCTATGCCCCACCTTCGCTCTGCCCAGATCTCTGGAACACCTTATTGCTCTCACTCGCTGAGTTCTCCCTTATATCTCTCCATCTGGTGATTCTTGGTGATCTTAACACACGTCCTGACTCGCCTTTCTGGCCCAGGGATAAAACACTCTTGACCTTGTTTGAGGATTTATCCCTACATCAGCACATCTCCTGCCCCACTCATGTGGCAGGTCACACTTTAGATTTCATCCTTATGCCAGCTATTTCTCTATTCATGTTGTCCACTGTCTCCACCATCTTCTTTACCTTGGTCTGACCATTTCTGCCTATTTTTCACCTTCCCTCTCCCTACAGCATCACCCTCGTCCTCCACATCTCCTGTGCTACATACCCGTCTCAATCCTCAAATCACGCAATCTATACTTCTGCAGTTTCCCCTCTGCTGACACTTTAACCCCCAGTTTCCCCACCCTTTCCGTAAACGCTCAAGTTACAACCTGGACTTCTATGCTATCTTCTGCCCTGGATCTTCTTGTCCCCCTTGCGACCAGTGTCTTTATCCCGTCAAACTACCCATCATCCCTGGTATCATCCAGGACTATCTGCAATGTACTCATCTCCATCGCGTTGAGCAAACATTCTACTCCAGATTCACTTGCCCGTTTCAAGTTCTGTCATCAACAATATCGCTCCATGGCCTGCACCGCCAAACAAACCTACTACTCCAACTTAATCACCATTTCATTCAACTCCTCTAGACAACTTCACTTCCTCTCATCAACCCGACTGCCCACTTCAGCTCCTACTACCCCCCATCCAGCCCCAGATCCAGCTCTTCTGGCCACCTTCTTCTTGGAGAAAATACAGTCTCTCCATCTCACTTTTTCCTCTTGTCCTCCTCTCGTCACCGCGCTCCCCCATATCTCTCTCCTCTTTCCTACTTCCTTCCACCTCCCCAACTCTTTCACACATCTGGCATTCCTTCCGGCCAGTTACACCCACTGAATTCACTAAGGCTCTCACATCATCCCATAAAACAACCTGCCCACTGGACCTGATTCCCTCCTCCTGGCTATCGGAATCTGCTCTTGCCCTCTCCCCATGTACCCTTCAAATTGTCAATTCCAGCCTATCTTCAGGTGTCTTCCCTACCACCTGGAAACATGCACTCATCAGGCCTATTCTAAAAAAAAAAAAAAAAAAAAAATCATCCCTCGACCCTTCCATCCCTGCACGCTGGCGTCTGGTGTCTGATCTCATAAGAACATAAGATATGCCATACTGGGTCAGACCAAGTTCCATCAAGCCCAATATTCTGTTTCCAACAGTGGCCAATCTAGGTCATATGTACCTAGCAGTTTCCCCAAGAGACACAAGTTCCACAATACTTGTACTGGGTCAAGCATTGATATCTTCCCTTTTTTTAAAAATCTAAAATCCTGGAAAAATTGTTCTTCTCCCAGCTGTCTGCACATCTCGATGCCACTTCTGCCCTCCACCCCCGTCAATCCGGATTTATAACCGGACATAATACTGAAATCATCTTTCTTTCATTTCTTAACAAGCTCTACCAGTCGCACAAAAAGGGTAATCTTTCTCTTACAGTATCCCTGGATCTATCTTCTGCGTTTGATTTAGTTGATCACCCCACCCTATTCACCTCTCTGCATTATCTTGGTATCCATGGAACTGTACATCACTGGTTTTGTTCCTTCCTCACAGCCTGCTTTTCTTTCTGTTCAGGTTGGCTCCACCTCTTCACCAGTAACCCCTCTCCCCTGTGGCATCCCTCAGGGCTTGGTGTTGGTTCCCCTTCTTTTTAATATTTACCTCATTCCATTTGCTCTTATTGTCCAGCAATTCAATGTTTCAGACTATTACTATGCTGACGACATCATTCTTCTGTTCCACACTAACCCTTCTTCCCTTGAACCTCTCCCAAATGGATTCTTGTCTCTCACGTCTCCTCCTAGTTGCACAGCAATTATTTACATATCAACCCATCTAAATCTGCTGTCATCTGGTTCATCTTTGGTGCTCCATGTCCCTCTCTCGCTCCCTACCCATCTACTTCCCTGATATCTCTCGTGACATCCCTTAGATACCACAGGGGTCATTTTGGATTCTTCCCTCACTTTCCATCATCACATTTCCTCACTTATCCATCGTTCTTTTGCTCCCCTCCGTCAGATCCACACCATACACTCCCTCCTCATCCCTTACTACCCTTGTATTATCACTTATGCCCAGAATCGATTATTGCAACGCCACCCTTGCCGGTTTGCCCTCATACCAACTTCACTGACTACAGCTTATTCAGAATACCACAGCTCGTCTCCTTACCCATTCCTCCCGGTTTGATCACAGCACCACTTTGCTCATACACTTATACTAGCTTTCCCTCAATTTCGATCCACTTATAAAATACTCACCACTCGTAAGGTCATACATACTAGCACTCCTCAGTACCTTGCAGACCTCATTCACCGTCATATCTCACTCTGCTTACTCCGATTCATACATGTGAACCACCTTTCTCTCCCTTCTTCTGCACATGCCATCTTGAGCTCACCTGCCACTCTGCATTTTTCTTTTTGGGCCCCGCTCTATCGAACTCATTACCCCATACACTTCGGTCCAAATTCTCCTTCCCTCGTTTCAAGGCTCAAAACCCATTTCTTTCACCTTGCCTATGACCTCCCCTTCCCTCCTCCCTGAAAGCACTCCTCCCTTGTCCGTCTGGGTTTCTGCTACTTATCACTGTCTCTTATCTTCTACCTAATCTTTTTTCTCTTTCCTAGCTACCAATGTTCTTTTGAACCTTTCTTTAATTCTGCACATCGCCCTGATGCTTTTGCTTGGCGGTATATCAAGCAATAAAATAAAGATAAAGATAGTATCATCCGGCAGAAGCAACTGAATCCGCTAGAGCACGGCTCAAGCCATCAGGCTGGCACATGCTGCCATGGCGCATTAGCTCTTCAACAACGAAGCCACCTTACAGTCCGAAAAATCCTTTAAGACCAATCCGCCTTCCACAGGAATGGTGGTCCATCTGGTAACTGTCGTGACCTGCGCATCCACCCTGGAAATACCAAACCACTCAACACACTCCCTCCAGGAGGAGAGTAGATCTTCTTATAAACCCTTAGCCCCTTAGGCAGGGAGTCAGAAGAGTCCCACTGACTGGATCATATGCTTGTTCACATCTGAGAATGGGAGACAGTAGTGGATTTCCACACCCCTTGAAGAAGCGGGTGTACCTTCGGCTCCTGCTCCGTACCAGAATCATCCATCAAGTTTAAGGCGGATGAGACCATGGCAATCAACGCCACCAGCTCCTCCTTCAGGAACAGGCAGATCACTCTGACCTCTTCAAAATTTTCTGAAAGCGACAATACTTCTTCATCCATGTCAGAGCCCAGTACCGAGCCATCTGAATCTGTCAAAATCTTGGACAGCTCTCAGATGTTCCCAACTCCACAGGGTGCTTAGCCAGAGGCAATCAAACAAGGCTTCCACTCTAAGCCTGCCCTGCATGAGACTGCACCTGGGGACACCCAGAGGCTGCAGGGTCTGAATTTCTACAACAAAAGGACCAGGCCTGCTACAAAAAAGAAAAGAATTCTGTGGAGGACAATCTGAAATCCAGAAGCGCTCCTCACGGAAATGACCCCCCCCCTCCAACACCTGGGGGCACAGTCACTGCAGACCCCCTAGAGGACGAGAAGCAGCCACAGCTCAGTCACCGGACCCTCCAGCCGGTAGGATATCCTTACTCATAGCACCATCCATCACCTCCTGTCCCGAAGCAGGCCAAGCCAGACCAGACTAACTGCATCAGAAGCTGCCATGCAAGAACAGCAGAGTCCAGAATCCAGAAATGAGACGCTTCGCTTGCTACAGATCAAACAACGTTTCCTGGAAGAGGACAAAGATTTAATACAAGTATCACAACAGCAGGTGGTAAGGCTGCAGCGGATCAAAGGGTGCGCTTTAATTGCGCTTTTATTGCAACGTGAATTACAGACACTAGGAAAGGAACGCAAAATGGAGCCGCTAAGGCAGAATGTGCGCTAGGACTGTGCAATCACCAGGTACACAATAGATAAAATGCTACTAACGTGTGCAGAAAACAGAGAGAAAGCCCCACACCAACGGTCCACCACAAATTGCATCTCAGGAAGACTGAATCGGGAGCCCCCAACAAGGACAATGACTAGGTCAAGCCTTGGTACTCACCACCTCCTTGGATCCCGAGGCAGAAAATCTATGCTGGGCTCAACCTACTCCCATGAAATCATTTTACTGGCTTTACAGTACTGTGCTTAAGGTGTCTGGAAGGCATATCCCTCCAAGAGCCTTCTGCGCTCTTCAGGAGAGAGCAGGGAGATGGGGGGGGGGGGGTGCTAAGGTGGTGTGAGGCTGCTGCACTCTTCCAGATCCTTCCAATTTCTGACTGCTCAACAGGCTCTTATGATAAGTGCATGGTGCTGAACCAATTTTCCCCTCCTCCTATGGCTAATGAAAAGATCGCAGTCTAGTGTCGCGCTCAATGAGAGTCACCCTTAAGTGGTCTTTCATAAACACTTAATTTTTTCCTCTAAATCTTCAAATTTTCTTCAGAGAGGAGAAAATCCATCCACCATCTACTGGAGACAAAGCAATACTGAAGAGACCGCTGGTGACTGAAGCGAATAGTCACAGGAGTGATGTCATTGAAACCTGGGCTTTTCATTGGTTCTCTGTCTCCACTGATCTGCTGGTAGGGGAAAACAACTCACTTATCTGGACCAGTCTAGCAGGACAATATGGACAATAGGGGGATGATAATGTGCTTTCACCATCAATGCTGCACTTATCACAGATGCGCTTAATATTATCTAAAAAAGCAGCATTAAATACACCTGCGTTATTGTACAGATTTAGACCATGATGCTTGCCAGTGGCATCTTCTGGGGCCATGCTTACAACTCATCTCTAAAGGTAGTGCAGGACTTTTGCATGACCCACCCGTTGATATCTACCCCTAAGGAATAAATGGAAATTACACTTACCTGGTAATTGATGTTCCTTGAGGGAGTACAGTTCAGTCCTCCACCACTGGGTAGTGCACCTCCTCCTGCAACATGGAGACTGGACAAGTCAAACTTGTGACATCACCGGGTATATCCTGCTGGTCTTCTCCCATGATCCCCCAGTGACCTACTGTCAAAGCAGACTCAAAGGAGCAAACAACCAACCAGTTAAAGTACTAAATACAAAGCTATGCTCAAACTTCAACTTTAAAATCACAGGGCCCCAAAAAGAAAGGCCGAAAACACCCTCCTCCGTGCCCCTGTCCCCCTGCGCACCAAACAGCGGAAGACAGAGAGCTAGAAGGAAGGAGAACTAAGGAAGAGTATAGGCAGAAAAGGTTGCTCTCGCGATTACCTGCCAATCAGAGCCCGTTGCCGACTCTAGGATCCGAAAGCATACTCGGAACTGACGCCTCGCGTCTGAAACATCCATACCCGGGCGGGAATGAGGACTGAACTGTACTCCCTCAAGGAACATCAATTACCAGGTAAGTGTAATTTCCATTTCCTTATCGGTCCTACAGTTCAGTCCTCCACCACTGGGATGTACCAGAGCAGTAATCATTGGGAGGGACCTATCCAGTCGGCTCGGCCCCTAAACGAACAGAGCAGGCACCGACCCCAGCCCGCTCCTCACGTCAACAGGCGGTAAGCCAACCAGGAAGACACGACCGAGAGCCCACTTGGATCTTCTTCACTGGTGAAAACAGCACAGAACTCTGCCCCAAGCAGCGCTAGTGCTTCAGAAAGACAAACTCGCCATCGCAAACACACTGAACGCCCTAGAAACAGACCTACTGAGAAGGCTACCGGAGCTCCGCCTGAGAAATCCGCTTGAGCTCCCCCTTGGCTCTCGACCCCACCAGGGTGTCAAGTGTTAGCAACCGCTGCTCTCCCACAGAACCCGCCTCCACGGAGGGACAGGCAGCGAAGAGACCTCCCAGAAAGCGACGGAACCTCACCTAAGGTCCAAGGAACGCAGGTTACAAGCAAAGTGTTCTTGCGTAAGTCCCAAACCGACAACTAAACAGGCACAGCCGGATTCCACGAGGGAGAACGGAACCAAGGTCCATCCAGACAGAGATGGGAAGCAAAATGAGGGAAATGGAAAAACCACCAGCGTCAAACACCCTATTTGTCACACCTCTTAAGGGCTTTATTCTTTGCAACACAAAAGTAGCTCTACAGCTATGTCCTGGACCAGATGGAGTCTTTTTAATTGAGAATGTGGAATGCAGCTAAGCAATGAGTTGCAATAAACCAAACGTGATCCACCAAGGGCATATAAGAGGGTGTCAAGTGCCCCAGAGTCCAGCGTTGTTTCAGAAGATGTGGAGTCTTATATGGTGTGACAAAAAAGAAAGGAGACTCTGGTAGCCACGCCCACGACGCAATGCCAGTAGGCCAACCGCTTACATCACCTGGATATGCCCTCCGGAATTGGAGGAACCAAGCAGAAGTAGTAATCGCCGACGTGATCCATGGGCCCTCTCCAGATCATTGGAACCGCTAAAGACTTTGATGGTCTTTTCCCATCCATCCACAGCCTGAGATCTGCTACACATGTACTGCAGCATATGTGTGGCGCCTAGCTTTTATCCTGATCTTTTATTCTGCAGCCAAAATATAAATTGTAGGCTTTCTGAACCGCCACAGTCATATGCCATTTTTGTGATGTAAAAGTCACATCACCACAACTAGAGCAGAAATTATCTGCATGATTAACACCAGGACGAGGAATCGCCAAATATGCTGTGAGTGACCTATCGGTATAAAATAAATGTGTCTTTTTTTTTTTTTTTACTGTCAAGCGAGGCAAATTGAAGTAGTGACTGCATCAACTGGTTTTGGACAGTTATTTCGATTGGTTGCAAGTAAAGATTATGCAAGCTCACGCAAATGTTGCAGAATACACTGGTAATGGTCCCCACTGACTAATGAAGAGCACATATCTTAGCAACCAGACCCAGTCGGCCATTTTCCCTATGACCTCTGAAAGGCATAGAATGGACCGGGCCACGGCCCCGTACCAATGCGTCGACGCTATCCAGTAGCCTCATATGTCCTCTGCTAAACATCGACCCGTCGCCGCAGACTGACAGGTCGCCATGAGGTCCAATATGGGCTGACCGCATCTGAGCACACGCGGCACGCACACCGCCTGATGCAATCTCACTCCTCCGGCAAACACTCGGACCCCGCTAAGGACATTCGCCACCACAGTGTCCCCACCGAAACGCAGGCCGCCAAGGCTTCAACCGCGCACGCTGTCCCTTCGCTCGGGCCACCCTGACCACCCGACCGACTCCACCCTGCCGATCGAAATAGGCCACCATCCCGGAGATCTCAGACAGCACCTACAGCGCTCGATCCGCTACCGTGTCCGTGAACGCCTGCCACGGCTGACGTACCGCGCACCGTTCCAGTCAGACGGATGGAACACTGGGCGTGCTGCGTACACTAAAACGCCTTGTACATAAAGGATCCCCAAAATGTAGCTGAGTCTAACCACGCTCCGGCCAAGCTCCCGGAAGAAAGGGACAGAAACTTATAAAAAAGAAGTGGGGACAATTAGGAAGGCTTTCCTGTTTGATTATTCTTTTTTTTTTTGTTTTTGTTTTTCCTTTTTTACAACTCCATAAGGGCCACAAGGCACACAACCGAACAGGGCATTGTCCAGAGAACGCAAGGCCCCTCCTCCAGGCTGACTCCACAGCCTAAACCGGCAGTCACCTTGGCTGATGCCGAGCAGCGCGGAAGCCAACTTGTAAGCCCAGCATATGAAGTATGCCTACTAGTACAGCATTCCACAATGGAGGGACATGTAACCGGACGGCTTTGAATATGAACCTACAGATATCCCGCGCTTGCTCCAAGACAAGCACTGTGCAGCCTACTGGTCTTTTCGGAGCACCGCCACGACCCGAAGACCTAAACCGGCCAGCAAAAGACGACGTACGCTGGGCCCGAAGGAACCTGGTTGAACGGATCCCAACACTCCATGTATCGTTAGGATCGGAGCCTCCCCCCAAGGACTCAGCCCTGGCTGGAACCGGCTGAGCATAACTCCAGGCCCTGCAGCGAGCCCCCACGAAGAAGTGGGACGTAACGATGCCTTGAGGAAAGGGAAGGCCCAATGGGTGAAGCAAGTTGCTAGCCGACCAAGGGAGTAAACCCCACACGCGCACCTCAACGGAAGGTCGGAAGAACCGAGGATTCTGGTCCCACAGGTGCGCCTGCTAGCCTTTAACAACATACACCTCCGCAGGTACAAAAAACTTAAATTGTGAGCACCTTCAGGGGTAAGGGGAATAGACGACAGCCTCCGACTGTTGATCACCTTGTCTTGCACAACAGACAGCAGCACCCCACCAAACAAATGATTGGGAATATATGACCTCAGAACCCCAAGACAGAGGTAAAACAGTAGAACGTGCAGTGGACGTGAATTTCCAGATCTGCCAGCCCCCCTGCCCACATTGAGAAGAGGCAGAGAAGAACTGGACCGGCGGATCTGGAGGGGTGCCTCCTGGACAGCCGGGCCACCGAAGGGAAAGCTGATGACTGAGGCCCAAACTCCTCAGGATGGCCCCGTCTTGTATTGGCAACCCCATGCAACACCATGACAACCCCACTCACGATATCCCAAGCGATCTCTGTCATTGCTGCAACAATCACCTGAGCATGAGATCACAGACGGAACATGGACATGCAGACGCACTCAAGGAGAGTGCACCTAAGAAGTATGAGCCTATCCAACATCCAGCACCACATGTCCAGGTGTCCCACTCCTGTCACCCAAAACACAGGACGCTTGAACCTAGGTGACCGTCATAGCAAAGACAGGGAGGCCTGACTGCCGCTATCAACCCTTCCAGGACCCTGGAACATTAAGCCCCGGACTGTGCCATCCAGCAATACTTCTCACGATCCCCAGCAGGGGCCTTACCCCAGATGGCCCAGATGGGCAGTGTTCCCGCCAAATGGGCAAGCTGCGCTCTGATAACATAGTGCAGAAAACCAAATCAAAGTGTCTTAACCTAGCTAATTTTTGTCTAATAGTGATCATTCATAATATCAGCCAGGCTCAATCATAACATTAGTATTAATGATCTCTAAAGATTGAAGAGTTACTAATGTAACACTAATTGGTTTTTTTTTTGGGTTTTTTTAAAGAGCTTCAAAGGCGATCTTGGAAACTACAGACCAATGAATCTGAGTTCAGTGCCAGTTAAATGATAGAACTTGTTCTGAAAAGCAGCACCAAGCTGTCTTTTCAAAGGGTTAATAAACATGTGAGTAAGCCAAATGATATGTATCTGGATGTTTTAGAAGGTACTTGACAAAGCCCCTTATGAACTTCTCCTGAGGAAGGAGATGATGTGCTATTATAGAATGGGAAATGGATCAAAAACAGGAACACAATAGGACTAAATGGCCAGTTTTCGCACAGGAGACCCGTAAATAGTGGAATGTCTCGGGATCTGCACTGGAACTGGCATCTGGTAACATCTACTGCACTGAAATGATCTGGAAAAGAGATCAGCAAGCATGGCGATCAAATTTGCAGATGGCATAACGACATTTAGAGGCTGTCTGCACAATTTCCAAGCGTATAAACATGGAAATAGCATCCTTATGTAAATGACAATTTCAGAAAGGGCTCAATTTGTAGGTGGTTGTGCCGCCGATGACCCTGAATGGCCAAATCCTAGCACGGAAACCTGCTGCTGACAGACGTCGCTAACTGCCAGAATGCAGACAAAGGTAAAGGCACCCCCCAAGAAGTAAAACCCAAACCAATCACATTGCATTCAAAGAACTATAAACTATCATGAAATTAAAAGGAAACTAAAATTAAAAGGAAATTAAAATTAGAATTAAAATTAAAAACAACAGCAAAAGGAAGTCCTTATCTGGGTGTAGCCGCGTGGAACAGCATCGTCTGCTCAAACGCGGGGCTGCTCCGCTCTCCGCCACGAGGCCTCAGCCCTGCCGAGAAAATGGCGCCAATCCGAAGCAGGCCCGTTTGGCGCCAAACACCACAGAGGCGGCAAGAGCTCAGAGCCCCTCCATGCGGACTCGAGAGACTCCCTTGTGGCGTCGGGATGCAGCAGTTACCCCGCTGTAGCTGCGGGGTGAAGAGCTGTCCAGACACACTGCTGCCTCGCGCCACCAGAAGTAGCAGACGCTGCGAGTCCCGGCCCACTGGCTAAAGAACCTCGAACGGCCTGAGGCTCCCGCCGCGATGGGAATCTGCCGCATGGACACTGCCAAAATGCAGGTGTTCCACAGAGCTCTCCCCCGTACAGTCCTGGGGGAGAGATCATCACCGGGCACAGAGACCGAAGAATCCCAAGCAGAGAGGCTAGCTGGCAGCGTGAACTTTGAAAAGGGACAGAACCCACCTTTACACTAAGGCAGACTAGGTGAAAATAAATAAAGTAAAAGTAAATGAAATTAAATGAAAATGAATTCAAATTTACAGGATTACACCTAAAGAAGGGCAAAAGAAATGCAAGGTAAATCAAATCCTGACTAACTGCTCCTAAACTGCTTCTCAAGTGAGCCCAGCACCTAGGCTCACTACGTCCTCATGCTGCATGGAGACTGGACACACTGGGGGATCATGGGAGAAGACCAGCAGGATATACCCGTTGATGTCACAAGTTTGACTTGTCCAGTCTCCATGTTGCAGGAGGAGGTGCACTACCCAGTGGTGGAGGACTGAACTGTAGGACCGATAAGGAATTAGACCTTACCTGCTAATTAACGTTCCTAAAGGAACTCCAGTTCACTCCCTATCTTCTGGGTTGTGCCCCCCTTCCAGTAGCGAGGAGACTGAGCACGTCATCTTCTTTTGATGACCCTAGGGTATATATAGTACTGGCACCTCCCACCAGCTTAAGTTTGCTTTGCCAATAGGATACTGAACGGAGAGACCAATTATGCAATTCAAACTATAAATATAAACATAACAATAACAAACCCCAATCCCCCCTCCCTGGGAAAGGGTTATCCCACCCCCCAAGAGGAGAAAGACTACCTGAGCCTGCTGCTGCCATCATCGTGGCTCCTTGCTCATCCATATCCGCACCGTCTCAGCAACTGAGCCCCCTGTAGATCATGTTCCTGTTCTTATCTTCCATGGCTCATCTGCTGCTTCGGGCCGTTGAAGCCTATTAGGAAACAAAGAGACCTGGGCGGGATTAGAGACTGGACTGGAGTTCCTTCAGGAATGCTAATTAGCAGGTAAGGTCTAATTATTCCTTCCTTAGCGTCTCTCCAGTCCAGTCCTTATCTTCTGGGATGTAACAGAGCAGTTCAAGCCTGGGAGGGGCCTGCAAGGCCGGCCCGAAGCACCGATCCTCCAAAGCCCGCATCCCCAGAGGCGAGAACATCCAGCCCGTAATGCTTGGCAAAAGGTGTGCAAAGAAGACCAAGTGGCCGCCCTGCAAATCTCTACCGGTGGGACAAGACTAAGTTCCGCCCACGATGCCGCTTGAGCTCGAGTGGAATGGGCCCAAAGCCCAACCGGTACCTGCTTTCCCTTAAGGATATATGCCGAAGTAATAGCTTCCTTGACCCATCTAGAAACCGATGCCTTGGAAGCTGCTTCACCCTTATGCGGTCCTGCAAACAAGATGATCTATCAGACTTGCGAAACAATGCCATCCTCTTTAGGTAGCGCTTCAGAACTCTGTGCACGTCCAATAAACGAAGATGAGCATCACTTCCCCCCTGCCCCGCTCCCGAGGAGGGGAGAGAAACCGCCTGATTCACAAGAAAGGATGAAACCACTTTAGGCAAAAAAGGAAGGCACCGTCCGGAGAACTACCTTCTCTTTAAAGGCAGAAAAGGCAGGTGACAAGACAGGGCCTGTAGCTCGGAAATACGCCTGGCCGAACAAATGGCTATTAAGAAGACTGCCTTAAGAGTCGCGTCCTTCAACGAAGCCCTCTGCATCGGCTCAAAGGGCTCCCCGACCAAGGCGTCCAAAACCAGATTGAGATCCCAAGGAGGAACTGGAGACCTCAACTGAGGCCACAAATGACCTACCGCTTCTAGAAACCAACTTACATCCGCATGTTCCCCCAAGGACTTACCCTGAACCTTGCCTCTGTAACATGAAATCGCCACTACCTGTACCCGCAGAGAACTGGCTGCCAGGCCCTTGTCGAACCCAGCCTGCAAGAAGTCCAGAACCTCAGGCACCGAAATCGAAAGAGGCTTCTTCCTCTGGTCCATACACCATCCTTCAAATATACGCCAAACCCTTACATAGGAAAGACAGGTTGACCGTTTATGGGAATTCAGCAAGGTGGCAATCACTGCTCTAGAATAACCTCTTTTCAGGAGCCGTGCCCTCTCAATAGCCAGGCCGTAAGTGAGAACCGATCCACCTGCGGCATGCGTACTGGCCCTTGCACCAACAAATCTTCCCGCACCAGAAGGCGCCATGGACGAGCAGCCAACAGACGCACTAGATCGGCGTACCAAGGGTGACGAGGCCAATCCGGGGCAATAAGAATCACCAGACCTGGGTGAGCCTCTATCCGATGAAGGACCCTGCCTATGAGCACCCAAGGGGGGAAAACATACAGCAGGCCTTCTGACAGCCACCTCTGAACCAGAGCGTCCAAGCCCTCTGACATCCGCTCTTTCCTTCGACTGAAGAAGCGACTTGCCTTGGCCGACTGGAATTGTGCCATGAGATCCATCACCGGAGCCCCCCAACGAGCCACTATGCGCTTGTAAACCTCCTGGCAGAGTTCCCACTCCCTGTGGTCCACTCTGTTCCTGCTTAAGAAGTCCGCTGTCACGTTTTCCACTCAGGCCACGTGCTGCGCCGACAAGCTGATAGATGAACCTCGTCCCACTCTAACAGGCCTTCCGCCTCCTCCTCCAAGGGAGGACTGCTTGTGCCGCCTTGCCGGTTGCTGCCTTGCATGTTGGACAGCACCCTGACCACCCTTTGCACTACTAATGTCTGGAGGGCCTTGAGAACCAGGAGCTACTGCCCGCAATTCCAGTCTGTTGATTGACCACTGGGATTCCTGGGCATCCCAAATGCCCTGGGCGAAGTGTCCCTCGCAATGTGCGCCCCACCCAGAAAGTGAGGCATCCGTTGTCAACTGGACCCATACCGGGGAATCGAGAGGCATGCCCCATTCCAGGCTCCCTGGATTTAGCCACCACTGCAAGGCTTCTTTGGTCACTACCAGGCAGATGAGCTCCATCGACATGGACTGACGTTGATGAGACCAGCACCGCAGCATGACCTGTTGAAGAGGCCTCATATGTGCCCTGGCCCAGGGTACCAGCTCTATCGTTGCCGCCATGGTTCCCAGGATCTGAAGATAATGCCAGGCCGAGGGAGCCTCCATGGCCAGGAACCGAAGGATTAGCTGTCTTAACTTCTCCGCTCTGCGGGCTGGTAAGAACACCCTGCCCTCTTTTGTGTCAAACTTTGCCCCCAGATATTCGATCTCTTGCAAAGGGTTCAACTTGCTCTTTGCCATGTTGATCACCCATCCCAGATTCTGTAGAAAGGCGACCACCCTCTCTCCTACCTATATCCCCCTCCATTTCCTGTACTCTCTTACCTGTATTTCCCTCCATCTCCATCTGCTCCAATCCTGGAGCAGAGCCAAACACACATCCCCAGCCCTGCACCCAACTTGTGACAAGCGTGATCTGAAACAGAGTTGTGATTGTGGTAATCAGAGGCAGTTGAGTGGATTCACTCTTGAAAGTTCAGTAATTTTGTGCTCCACAGGCAGTGGATATTCCCAGTCCCACTGCTCCTTTACCTTATTCTTTGAGCCATAGGTACTTTGGCGGCAGAGGTAAGAAGAGGAAGATCTGAACAAAGGGAAAGTCTGGCAAAGAAGGATAGAGAGGGAAGGACAGCAGATGACATCCAAGCTGCAGGAGGGAGGGAGGGAGGAAGGAAGACAGGAAAAGAGGCAGGATGGAGCACATAGGCAAAAATGTGTTTTGCAGGTCATATGATTTACTGAATCAGCTTTCTGCAAGTAAACAAAGGCAGTTTACAATTGAAAATCAGATCTGAGCACAGGAAAAGCACGGAAGGCTAAAAAGGCTTACTGTACAAGCCCCATCCAGCCCTAGGGCCATAATTTGGGGACTCCTGATCTACATAGGATTTCTTCATAGGGAAAGTGACTGATGAAAGGCTTAGACCAAGGTTCATTATTAATCTTTTCAAACCTTTGTGTAGTTTGCAATGTTAATGATCAAGTGTTATGGTAACTGGATAGAAAATTATAGCCTATCTCCCCATGCTCTGCTTTGCTCAAGTCCAATAAATACAAACGATTTTGCCTCTTCTGGCCAAGTATTTTAATTAATTCTTTTACTGTGATTGTGCTCAAAATTAGCACATCTTAATTTTTGAACATAAGTTTTCAATATGGCTGTTAGCATATTTTCTCTCTTTCATTTGGAGCAATTCCTTTGTTACACTATTGACTTTGAGCTTTGCTGAATGAACAAACATGAAATCTAAGATGACAGCATAAATGCACAAGAAAAAAAACCACAGATTCGTTGGGCATACAAAATCTCTAACTGAATGAGAAATAAAATCAAAAGGGAAGAAATACAGAAAACTACAGCTGAAAGCAGGGAATCATTAAGAATTTTCAATGGTACATTTCTAGGAGGCACTGCTGCTTTACAACTAAAGGGTTCTGGAAATTTTGTAAACTCAATTTACTGACCCGATGTGGAGTGTTAAACGTTATATCGGTGAACACAATTTTTGCAGTTTCCATCCCATCAAGGATCTTGTCATCTGATAATACATCATCAATCGTTTCTCGTTCGTTTAGCACAGGGGGCATCTTTAAATGCTCTTCAGCAACTTCTGTGGCCTTCTGAATTGCCTATAAAAACAAACAAGTTATTTTTCTATTTCTGAAGTTTCATGGTGACATCTTACTTACCAGATAATGCCCTATCCTCGAGTCCTGCTAGACCAGTCCAGACAAGCAAGCTCTGTTCCTCTACCAGCACAATGGTGGAATCAAAGAATCAATGGAAAGCCCAGGTTTCAATGACAACACTCCTATGCCTCTATCTGGCTCAGCCACCAGAGGTCCCTTCAGTATTCATCCCAAAGCATACAAGAGATACAGAGCAAGCCTCACACAATCTCAAAATGTGGACAACAATGAGTAATCAACAGTACCGAATATTTACAGTAAAGCAGAAACAGAAGGCTGTCAATAGAAGGTCAGCCTGCAGATCCAAGCAGAAAATCATGGCTGACCCAAGGGTACCGCAGCAGAAAAAACAGAGCAATACAGTTTCAGGAGCGGGCCCTGGACTGGTCTAGCAGGACTCAAGGAAAAGGACATTATCTTATAAGTAAAACGTCTCCTTCCATATCGTCCTGCTAGAACAGTCCAGACAAGTGGGATGTAGCAAAGCTACAACACCACTAGATGGAAGACAGCAGCTTGCAAAACTTTCAAGCTGAAGGCCATAGTCACTCGCAGGTGGACATCCAAGTGGTAATGCTTGACAAAAGATTGCTTGTGCTCGGGTAGAATGGGCACGCAAACCCTCTGGAACTGGCCGATTATGTAACAGATACGCCGAGGCAATAGCCTCCTTAATCCAGTGACCCAAGGCCAAATTGGATGCGATCTCACCCTTGAGCGGGCCAGCAAACAGCGCAAAAAGATGGCCCGACTTACAAAAGGAATTTGTACTCCCAAGTACCAGAGAAATACCATCTGGACATCCACAAGGCAACAATCCTTATCCTTCCCCCCAGCATTGCTCCTTAGAGAAGGGGGGTAGGCAAATCACCTAGTTCACGTGAAAGGGAGATGGCACTTTAGGCAAGAACATAAGATATGCCATACTGGGTCAGACAAAGGTCCATCAAGCCCAGTATCCCGTTTCCAACAGTGGCCAATCTAGGTCACAAGTACCAAAAGACATAGGTTACCCAATGATTGTAATGGGGAAAGCAGTGATTTACCGGGTCCCCTTTAATAATGGTTTATAGACATTTTCTCCGGGAACTTGTCTAAACATTTTTTAAAGCCAGATACACTAACAGCTTTTACTACATCCTCCGGTAAAGATTCCAGAGTTTGATTACACATTGAGTGAAAAAATATATTTTCTCTTATTAGTCTTAAATAGGTTACACTGTAGCTTCAATGCATGCCCCCTAGTCTTTCTATATTTTGATGGTATAAACAATCGATCTACATTTACCCAATCCACTCCATTCATTAATTTATAGACCTTTATCATATCTCCCCTCAGCCGTCTCTTTTCCAGGGTGAAAAGCCCCAAACTCTCTTCATAAGGGTATCCTTCCATCCCCTTTACTATTTTGGTGGCTCTTCTCTGTACCTTTTCTAATAATGCTATATCTTTAAGATGCATCAACCAGAATTGCATACAATATTCAAGGCGCAGTCGCAACATGGAATGATGCAGAGGCATTATAATATCCTATGTTTTATTCTCGATTCCTTTCCTTATGATTCCTAGCATTCTATTTGCTTTCTTGGCCACCGTTGCACACTGGGCGGAGGGTTTTAACATGTGACCACTTTGATTGAAGGATAAGGTGGTATGTATGTATGTATGTATGTAATCTATGATGATGCCTAAATGTATTTCCTGGGTGGTGTTCTTTCCTAGGTGCATAAAGTGGCACTTGTCCACATTAAATTTTATCTGCCATATGAACATACAGTTTTCCAATTTATCAACGTCCTCTTGCAATTTTTCCACAAACCTCTTGTGTTTTAACAACTTTGAATAATTTTGTTCATTTACGAATAAGTTAAAAAACAGCGGACCCAGCACAGATCACTGGGGTACTCCACTATTCACCTTTCTCAACTGGAAAAATTGGCCATTTAGCCCTTCCCTCTGCTTTCAACCAGTTCCTGATCCACAATAGTTCACTGCCTCCTATCCCATGACTTTTAAATTTCACCAAGAATCTCTCGAGGGACCTTGTCAAAGGCTTTCTGAAAATCCAGATACACTATATCAGTGATGGCTAACCTTTTTGAGCCCGAGTGCCCAAACTGCCGCACAAAACCAAAGAATTTCCTCAAAGTGCCAGCACGTCAATTTGCATAAATATTTGCATAATGCTAACATACACTAACTTTTAGTAAACATGTCTCTTAATGAGTGTATGGATAAAGACAGACTAAAAGATTTCTACATTACTATAATCCAGTGCCAACCGCCAGGCACATTAGGAACTACTACAAACACTGCCCATTTAGAACCAATAGCAAACCCGCCGTATCCTAACAGCACTACCAGGACTCACAAAGCACCACACCATACCTATCAAAAGGCAACACTGCAAATATTAAACCAATACATTTCAGACAATAACAATACATGACCTACTGGGGAAAGAGAACAAGTGGCAATGTCAAAAAGGAATTACATAAACAGAATACCTCAGCTCAGTTACACAGTTGCAATTGCTCCAGCCACTTTCTTCTGGTTTCTTCATGTCTTCTGCTAACTCTCCATCATCTGCTGTCCATTTGTCCTTTCTTCTCTCTTCTAGTTTTTTTTTCCATTCTCTCTCTCTACATCCGCTTTAACATACTAATCTTTCTCCTTTTGCTCTTTCCTCATTCCTATTTCATCCACTCAAATTTTACCCCTCCATCCTCAATCCCCACTTACTCTCCCAATACCCGGCCAATTGTAGATTTTTTATCCCTCCCACACAAAATATTTTTCCCCTCTCCATTTTACTCTCCCAGCCCCATCCCATTCTAATCCTCCCCCAACATCAGCTCCCTTCTAGTTCCAGCCTCACCCAGCATCCATTCCCTTCTAGTCCCTGCATCAGCCCATTTCCAGTCCTAGCCCCCCATCAGCCCATTTCCAGTCCTAGCAACCCCCCAACCCAATACCAGTCCTAGCCCCCCCCCCCATCAACCCACTTCCAGTCCTAAACCCCCATCACCCATTTTCAGTTTAAGCCCCCCCTATAACCCATTACCAGTCCTAACCCCCATCACCCCATTTCCAGACAGCCCCCATCAGCCCACAGCCCATTAGCAGTCCTACCCCCCGCCCGCCCGCCCCCTGCCCATTAGCAGTCCTAACCCCCCCCCTCCCTCCCTGCCCATTAGCAGTCCTAACCCCCCCCTCCCTCCCTCCCTCCCTGCCCATTAGCAGTCCTAACCCCCCCTCCCCTCCCTCCCTCCCTGCCCATTAGCAGTCCTAACCCCCCCTCCCTCCCTCCCTCCCTGCCCATTAGCAGTCCTAACCCCCCACCCCTGCCCATTAGCAGTCCTAACCCCCCCCCCTCCCTCCCTCCCTGCCCATTAGCAGTCCTAACCCCCCCTCCTCCCTCCCTGCCCATTAGCAGTCCTAACCCCCCTCCCTGCCCATTAGCAGTCCTAACCCCCCCTCCTCCTCCTCCTCCTCCTCCCTGCCCATTAGCAGTCCTAACCCCCCCCCCTCCTCCTCCCTGCCCATTAGCAGTCCTAACCCCCCACCCCTGCCCATTAGCAGTCCTAACCCCCCCTGGCAAATTTTTTTTTTAAAAAAAGCAGGCTCTGGCTGCTGCCGCGGCAGATTGCAATGTCCCGCGGGGCCCCCTCCACCCGCTAAGCCCCTCTGCAAGGGCTTTCAGATTCGCGAGGGAGAGCATCTCCCTCGCGTCTCTGTTAAGCCCGCAGGGGCTAATGGGAAATTTCCCATCAGTCCCTCGCGTCTAAAGGGGCTGATGGGAAATTTCCCATTAGCCCCTGCGGGCTTAACAGAGACGCGAGGGAGACGCTCTCCCTCGCGAATCTGAAAGCCCTTGCAGAGGGGCTTAGCGGGCGGAGGGGGCCCCGCGGGACGCTGCATTCTGCCCTGGCCGCGTCGGCGGCAGCAGTCAGAGCCAGCTTTTTCTTTTTTTGCGGACCTTCACGCGTGCCAGCTGCAAGGCCTTCGCGTGCCACAGCTGGCACGCGTGCCATAGGTTCGCCATCGCTGCACTATATCAACCGATTCACCTTTGTCTACCTGTTTATTCGCACCTTCAAAAAAACATAACAGATAACATAACAGTAAGACAAGACCATCCTTAGCTAAAGCCATGTTGGTTGTTTCCAATTGAGCCATGACTATCTACATGTTCAATAATTTTCTTCTTTATAATGATTTCTACCATTTTGCCCCATACCGACATCAGGCTCACCGGTCTGTAGTTTCTTGGATCACCTCTGGAACCCTTTTTAAAAATGAGCGTTACACTGGCCATCCTCCAATCTTCAGGTATTACAGATGATTTTAATGATAGTTCCTATTACTAATAGCAGGTCTGCAATCTCATATTTCAGTTCTTTCAACACCCTTGGATGCATACCATCCGGCCCAGGTGATTTGCTACTCTTTAGTTTATCAAATAGTTGCAATACACTTTTCTGGTGTATCGATATTTCTTTCAATTCTTCTGCGGCATCACCTTTAAATACCATTTCAGTCATGGGTAATATCCCTACATCTTCCTCAGTAAAGACCGAAACAAAGAAATCATTCCGTCCTCTCTGCCCCTTTTACCCTTCTATCATCTAATGGTCCAACTGACTCTCTCACAGGTTTTTTGCTATGAATGAACTTGAAAAAGTCTTTATTATGCGTTTTTGCTTCCACAGCAAGCTTCTTCTCAAATTCTCTCTTTGCCTGCCTTATCAATGCCTTGCATCTAAACTTGTCAGTGCTTTATGTTTTCAGTTTTCGTCATTTAGCTCCCTTTTCCATTTCCTGGAAGATGCTTTTTTGGCAACAGCAACCTTTCTGACCTCACCTTTAAACCATGCTGGACGTTTTTTGGACTTTTCTTAAAGAGTGGAATACAGCTGGTCTGGGCTTCCAAACTAGTATTTTTAAACACCCATACTTGATGTAAATCTTTAACCTTCGCAACTGCTCCTTTTAGTTCTTTCTTAACTAATTTTCCTCATTTTCTCATAGTCTCCCTTTTGAAAGTTAACAGGTAATACTGTGGATTTCCTTGCTGTATTTTCTCCATTAAATAAATCAAAAGCGATCATGCTATGATCACTATTTCCAAGTGGCCCCCAACACCCTTATCTCTTGCACCATATCCTGTGTTCCATTAAGGACTAGGTCCAAAATGGCTTCCCCTCTTGTCAGTTCATGAACCAGCTGCTCCAAGAAGCAGTAATTTATTTCATCTAGAAACATTATCTCCCTAGCATGTCCTGCCGTGACACTGACCCAGTCAATACTGGGGTAACTGAAATCACCCATTAGGCCTGGCAATCTACTTCCGGTGACACTGCCAAGAAAACCCAGGAGCGAAGGCACACATTGCATTGCATATAATGGTGTTGGATGAAACATTCCTCACCAAAGATCATAGTATGGCGTCCTTGGCTGCGGGCCCGTTGGATACGCTGCAGACCGATCTTGCAGTATCGGTATCGATCCCAGTGCCGGTACCCTCCAGATGTGCATCGATAGACTCACTTCCCTCGATGCCGAGTCTGGAATCGATCTCCAGTCTGGATGACTGGGTACCGACTCGCCTTGGTACCGATACCGGACGGTACCGAAGGCACGGTTCCGATGATCCATGTCTGGCACTTTTTGTTTCTTCGATACAGTTAGAGCTGTCACCAGCTGACCTTCATCCACCGGTATCGGATACGGTGCCGGAGTCGGTACCGGTATCCACATTACCATTGCTGTCGGTGCCTTCCATGCTTCTCTCTTCAGGATCGCTTCCCTCGGTACCGAGTTTGGAATCGATCTCTAGCATGGACGATGTGTGGCCGACTGTGGCTGGTCCCGACCTCCTGCGGTACCGGCGACCATCCTCTAAGGATCCCATAACTCCACCCTGTAGGGTCTTCTATTCCTCTAAATTTGGATAGATCCCTGGGTACCAATGCTAGTTCTTCAACAGATCTAGCTTGTCCTCCTCTTTCTAGAGGATTTCCCTCTGGGGATTCTTCTTTTCAAGCATTCCTGCTTGATATGGCAAAGTCACTTGCCATTTCTGTACCAGGTCAGAATCCTACACCAGGGAATACAGAATCCCTGTATGTTCCCTGGAGCCCAAAGGAGAACATCATGCTTCCTTTGCATCAGACCCTGCAGGATCTCCTCCTTCGAATGTGGGAAACCCCTTTAAACGGTACCCCCACCTTCTAGGGCAACTGATCTCCTATATCAGGTGCCCCCCTCTCCAGGTTTTCAAAAGACTCAACTTCCTCATCATTCCATTGTTGTAGAATCAACAATGAGGCGTATTAAGAGTACTAAAAAGCACTCTTCTTATCCGCCAGGTCGTGAGTCTAAGACTTTAGATGCCTTTGGACGTCAACTTTTTCAGGCATCCATGCTTTCAGCAAGAATTCTCATATATTTTCTATATGGGATTATCTCTTGAAGAGGTCATAAAGAAATTACTGTTTTTGACTCCTTTTCTTCAAGAGCCCAAAAGAGCAGACTATTCCTTACTGGTTAGTCATGCTCATAATATCTCTAGGTTCCTTACTCGTGCTTCCCTAGACTCCTTTGAGTCTGTTAGCAGAACTTCTGCTATAGCTATAGGGGCACGACGTAAGGCCTGGCTCCAAGTTTCAGGCTTGGACAAATAGGCACAAGAAAGACTGGGAAATACTCCTTGCACTGGAGAAAATCTCTTTAACAAGGAGTCTTTACTCCAAGTTGCTCAGTTAACCACTGACATTCCTGTTTTCAGAGGCTGCTCTACGCCTTCCTCTTTCCCAGTTGATAGGAAACATCCTACCAAACTTTCTTCCCCTAGGGGGAAAGAGTTTTATCCGTCCTCTGCCCATCATACAGATGTTCCCAAACAGGGGAGACATCGCACTGGTCTAAAGAAACCACAACCTCGACAGGGTTAACAAACCCAGCAGTAGCAGGGTTTCAGATAGATCATCATTACCTCTTCTGGTTGATGGTTAAAGTTGCAGTCTGTTTCTTTTCACTGAATCATCTGCACTAATTTCATCCTAACTTTTCCTGGATCTCTCTTCACGAGACATCCTTTTCTTTTACTCTAAGAGTCTTTATGATGATCATGCCCATACTTAACAGGGCTCTCTTCCTCTTCTGGGAAAAGAGAAGTGCCAACTATCAATAAGATCGTTTTTGCCCTGTATTTGCATGTATCATCTTACATTTCAGAAACTGACTACATAGTCAGTCTCCCTCAACTCTGTCTTACCTTCCTCTTACTACAATATTTGGTTTGTAAGAGTGGTTCTATTACACTGGAAAGCCCCTATGGTCTTCTACCTATTCCACAAGGGGATGCTCCCTTTCAGAGTTCTCCCCCCTTTTTTTCTTACCTTAGGGCAGTTCATCAGACAATAGGGAAGTCTTACCACTCCTACTATGTCTGTTGCTTCTTTTTCCCAGTTAAAAAAAAGAAAAGAAAAAAGGGGAATTTTTTTTTTCTGCTGCCCTGATAGTTGCTGCAAATGCAGCAATTTCTAGTGGTTAACCCACTGGTTCTGTTTACCACACAACCAGGGTTTCTCCTCCACTAGAAATCCTGCTAGCCTCAGTGCTAAACCCCAAACAGGTTATCAACCTTTTTTGGTAGCCCTATTATCACAAACTGGTTGGTTAACTTTTATTCTTCGCCCCCTTGTCCTTGGCAGAATAGTTAAGTTACCCACTGACTTTCTACAGTCAGCTTCTTCTTCTAACCAACCTGCAGCATGCTCTCTGCAACTCTACAGAGTAGCTTTGCACTACGGGCCCTTGATAGAGAGCATTAGTATCTTGTCTAGCAGATAACCCCAGATGGTTAGGAGGGGTTCACCCAGTCATGTTCCCATGACTGGTAGGTGTTCCCTACCCTTACCATCTCATCTAAAATCTCTTTTGAGACATAAGACACAGGCCTTTCATCACGTGAAAACCTAAAGAATGGCCAATTCTCCGACTTGGCCCATATCTCCTTTGGACTTTCGCCAGAGATACTTTTCTTTCAGTGGCAGCTCAAGGACACCGCATACCCATCTTGCCCCTGAGCCGGGTCACTATGGTTTCTTATTCCAGTGGCATCCTCTATCCATTCACCATACTACAGTTCTGGAAAGATCTGGACTTGCTGCCTGCAGACTGAAGTTATCCTCTGCATTTCTCACGTAGGCCTTCCTGGTTATTCAAGAGCTCGAATTCTGAGGAGAATCTAGACTCCTTGTCAGGGAGACCACTCCTCTGACTCTGCCAATCATAACCAGGGAAGGAAGATTCTCTATGCATCTATTCAAGCAGGTATCACCCGTCTTGCTATTAGATGGATCTTTCTCTCTACCCATATCCTAGGGGGATCTAGTTATATGGTCATCTCTCCATCCACACACCTGGAGACATGCGTCTATATATCTATATACAAACACACACATATATTAATTACATACACACATACCCACACAAATTTTTTCCCTACCATAACCTTTCAGGGTTAGGAACCTCTGAAGCTCTCCATGTACCTTTTCTTCTTTCCTAATTGACCCCATTTAGGAAAGACATTGCGGATCTTCAGTTAATCTGCAGCTCCAACGCTTCTTAAGTCTGTCCTTACTTTCTTAGCAGATACAGGGGTCTTCCATACCCTCTCTCTCCTATGTGGACTAATTCCATTGTCAGTCCACATGGGTCAGACTCTTTTTCCTTTTGGTCCCAGGATTCTACCATTCTTGGGCCAAAGGAGCTTAGGTTTTGTCTAATAGTACCTTCTGCGTTTTCCGCTGAAGCCCTACCTCATTATACTACCCCAGTTCCCCTGGGGCTACTTCTCACCCTGAAGGATTCTCACCTCCACTTGTTTTTTTCTACAGTTATTACCTCAACTTCACAGTGAGGTACTCCTGGAGGATCTTCTACTGGCTCTTCTAACAGATCCATTTGAATCTCAATATACTTTTTGTAATACTACCAAGGGAGGCCCATATTAGAATATTGCACTCAATATTTTACTACTAAATGTCCTCTCTACAGGGTCTTCCTCTATAGAAGTCCTGTTCTAGTCCAGCTGTTCCACAGCACCTTTCTATTATTCAACTCCTACCCTCCGTCCCTAGGATGCCTGAGGGTCTAAGGAGTAGCATGATTCATTCTAGATTAGCAACATGCTAGGACTCCCTCCGGGCATCTTAGCTTGGGAGTCCCCATATGTGAAGACTCATTCCTGCTTGTTCCTGGAGATAGCACAGTTACTTACCTGGAACAGGTGATCTCTGGGAACAGCAGAATAAGTCTTCACAACCCACCCACCTCCCCTAGGAGTTGTATATCTCTATCTCTATCTTTCCTCTCTCTCTCTGTCTCAGCTTTAAAACTTAACTGAGGAGAGGCAGTTGGGAAAGGTGGGAAGGCAGCATGCAGGCATGGTGGGATGCTCCCAAAAGCGTTCTAATTGGACGCTGGGGAGTGTTCCCGTGCAGACTCCGTCGGTACCGACGTACTGTCAGACGGCTGCCTAGGGTGAGAACTTACACAATCTTGACGATGCATATATTCATATGATTCTTGCAAGGTATTGTGGGTAATGTAGTTCTTTCACTCCAAAGTGCAGCTGAAGACAATAATTGAGTTGTGAAACCAGTGGTTAAAGCCAATAAAATACTTCTTTTATTGATGGGGTTTAATTCACCCAGCACAAATATGCTTGGTAGCAATATAAATGAGGTTACTTGCTTGCAGTGTTTAAATGGATAACAAAGTCACAAAGCAAATCAGAAAAACAACCTTCAGCTTGTCAGGCAATTAGCTAATGTTTTCTTAGCAAATAATTACCAAATAAAAAGGCACAAAGAAATAAATGAACTTTGCTTGTTAGGTTAACTTCTGCTTATTTTCCACACAGATCCCAGCAGTGATTCTCCCTTGCTCACACACACAATCAGGTGCAGCTTTAATTACTATCAATTGACCAGCTGAAACCCTTTAGCTGGCTGGCTGCTACTGTGTGAACCCAAATTCTGCTTTAAGAGCTGTTTGCAGTGGAAATAAAGAACAAAGTTAGGTTTCTTTGTGATGGCTGATGTGTTTGCTCACAGAAAGCTAGCAATAGCATTTAGATAGAGAACAGTCCATGTAAATAGTTTCATCTGCTGTATCTCCCCCTTCATCAATCAGCATAGGGTCACTATCATACATTGGCACAGACGAGTCTTTCATTAAGGTACTATCATGAGAATGCTTATTCCCTTGCTGCCATTCTCTATTATAGATAGGGTCTGGATCAGTGTTCATACCTGAGCCTCTCCTGCTATCATAATTCCTCTCTGTATAGCCTGGCCAGTATGTAATCCAATTCTGATGTCCAGCCTTCCAATCTTGATCCCTGGACACTGGATCTCCTCTCACATACCTTCTGGCATAGGTCTGAAAGTCCTTTCCACGTGCAGTCTTCTCTCTTCCAGGTAGCCACTGGTGATTCCTATCTCTGCCATTCCATTCCTCTGGCTGACTCCAGTCCAATGGACTCTGCTGGCATTTGGAATACCTCCCAGTATAGGTACTGCCTTGGAATCTCCCAGACCTTCTAATGGCCTTTCTTCTTTTCCTTCCAGAGAGTTTCCTTCTCTCTCTATCCTCTTGGCTTGGCTTCTGTTTCTCCAGGTGATGCTGGTGCTTGAGCTTGGAGCTGTTGCTGTCTCCTTTCCTGAAGCTCTTTCTGTAGCTGTTATCTGTAGAATAAGCTCTATTCTTATTCTGTCCTAATGTGTGCTCCTCCCTAACACAGCACAGCTGTGTTGAATCAGGCCCTGCCCTTTGAGACGAGTGCTTAGGGATTACCTCATAGCTCTCTTGATTGCACACACGTTTTCTCACTTCAGCCCCTCTCATGGCTGCTGGAAACCTGGTGCATTCTGGGACTGGTAGTCTTTCATGTGAAAACTCTGTTTTCTTACTTCTACCAAAACTGACAGGTTACTTGTTCAGAGTCACATCATCTTTTCTATAGCTCCTACCTGAGCTATGATAAGCTTCCTTATCACAGTACCCATATGTGAAGACTTATTCCTGCTGTTCCCAGGGATCACCTGTTACAGGTAAGTAACTGTGCTTTATTCCAGGCACTGGTGACACCACATTTCGACTATGCGAATGTCATTTTGCATGGCCTCCCCAAGAGCACCCTCAACCCGTTACAACTCGCGATGAACGCTGTTGCCCGCATTCTCTGTGGAGTATCCAGAAGAAACCACATCACTCCCATCCTTAAAGACCTTCACTGGCTACCGATAAACTGCAGGCTCACATACAAGGCACTACTCCTCACCTTCAAAGCCATCAACAAGATATCTCCCGCGTCCATCACGGTCCTTCTTACCCCCACCCCTAACAGGTCGAGAAGGACAGCAGCCACAAACACACTGATTATCCCCATGGAATCTACAAAATGTACACAAGCAACTAGGAATAGAGCCTTTGCTTTCTATGCCCCAAAGTGCTAGAACAACCTCACACCTAGTATAAGATCGATTAGAGACCTTACATAATTCAGGAAAGCCCTCAAGCATCACCTATTCCTTCTACACTTCTCGCAACCAACCGACACTTCTCCACCTCCCACACCCCAATCCACTCAAGCAGCGCCCAACACATCACAAACAAACTAGGACAAACCTAATCTCTGACCCATCCATTGATGCTCAATAATATCAATCTAAGGTGTATATAACAGATCAGTGATAGTAACACTATGAATACTACCAATACCTAAACTGTAACAATGAATATGTGTCGATACATATGCTATAACGCTTACTGTAAACAACCGATAAGACCCAGTCCTAACCATGAGGATTGGGTCTAACACCTAACATGTAAATAGTCACCTCGCCACATCCTTTGATGGTCCAATGTAAATAGTCCACCCAGTAAATTGTAAATGGTTCACCCAGTTACAACTCCAAGTTACCGCTCCCGTTCAATGTAAACACAAGGCAGTTCTGCCTTGACTGTTCGAGAATTGTTAATTGTAAACTACACTGATAATAAAGAGCGCGGTATAGAAAAGCTTTTAAATAAATAAAAAAAAGAAAACACAAACAAACAAGTGCGGTACAGTTATGATTTTTATCATGCCTGTTTGTGATTGCTAGAAAGATAAAACAAGTAAAATGGACTGATAATAAATGGAGTGGAGGAGTGGCCTAGTGGTTGGGGCAAGGTACTTCAGGCCGGAAGGTCGGGGGTTCAAATCCCACTAGAGGACAGCAACCTTGGGCCGGAAGGACTGGGGTTTCTAGTCCCACAGGTGCTCCCTTGTGGTCTTGGGCAAGCCACTTAACTATTTTACAGGGAACATGGGCTATGGAGGGTTATCTCCAAGTTATAATGCCCTGTTCAATGTAATTTCAGTTTGTTCAATGTAAACCGCCTTGATATCATGAAAGGCGGTATATAAGAAATGTTAAATAAATAAATATTAAGATAGACTACAGTGGCCTTGAGAGGATTGAAAAATCCAACAAAAATTAAATTTTTCCTTAAGGTGACTGAAGGAGTGGCACACGCTGGCATCGGAGCAGGTCGCCGTCAGACCCATTTTGGGGTGACCCCCAGCAGTGCAGAATCAACTAAAATACTTTTTGACTCAACTCCCACTTGCTGGGATTGTCTGCTTCCACACTGTCCACTCAGGCAACGTATTGAGCCGATAGGGCTAGGAGGTTCTTCTCAAGCGAGGCAAACAAGAGATCCATCACTAGGGCCACATCGATGCTTCTTGTGCCACACTGATGACTGACGTAAACCACCGCCATGGCATTGTCTGAAAACACTTGAACCCTCCAGCTCACAACCAGGGGTCAGAAAGGCCAAGAGCCAACCTGATGGCCCTCGCCTCGAGGTGGTTACTGGAGCACACTGCTTCCATGCACCACACGGGCTGGCTCGGCAATGGGTCCCCCAGTCCAAGAGACTGGCATCCATCATCAACAGGATCCAGGAGAAATCGTCCAGCAGACTGCCCTTCCTCAGATGACGGGGCTGCCGCTACCACTGCAAACTAGACTTCACCATCCATGGAAGCGTAAGCCTGCGCTCGAACTCCTGAGACCATTGAATCAGAAGGACTGCTGAAGCCGCCACATGTGAGCATGCGCCCATCTCTATAGTCGCTGCCATCAAATCCAATGAGAAGATAATCCCAGACTCTGGGAGCCTACTGCGCACAGAACATCGACAGGCAATTCAACAGTCTTCTGACTTTCTCCTATGGCAGGAAAACTCTGCCTATCCGAGTGTTTAAATGTGCTCCCAGAAACTCCAAGGGCTGGGAAGGCAAAAGTGGCTCTCTTCCTGAGTGATCACCCAGCTGAGGCTTTCCAAAAAAGGACACCAGTCGGGACATCACCCGAGACGCTTCTAACAGGGAACAGGCCAGGATGAATCAGTCCAAATAGGAATGGGGACAGATCCCTTAGCGCCACAGCCGCCACCATCATGACTTTAGAGAACGTCCTTGGTGTGGTGGACAGCCCGGAAAGAAAGGCAGCGAACCGACTGCAATCTGCCGTGCTTTGCTCTCACATGATACCTCTGCTGATCTGCGTGAAAATCGGGATATGAAAATGTGCCTCAGCCAGATCCACAGAAGCCAAGAATTCTCCTTGGTGCACTACTTGAATCACGGAGCACAAGATTTCCTATCTGAAAGCACAAGACGCACAAGTGCTTGTTGACCCCTTTTGGAAGGCCAGGATAGGCCGGAAGGAACCATAAAGTAGATGGAGTATCTGCCCTTGCCCCGCTCATCTGTGGAAATGGGCACCACCGCCTTCAGGGGAAGCAACTTGTCCAAGGTGGTCCGCACTGTGGCACCTTTGATTGCAGACCCACAGGGGGAGATGATGAAGGCATCGGTAATCAGCTTTCTTCATTCCAGGTTATAACTGAATTGAATGGTGTCTAGCACCCAGCGATCCCTCGTAACCCTGGATTATTCCTGAAAGAAAAAGGTGAAGCCTGCTGCCCATTGGAGGTACCAGGTAATGAGCTTGGGCCCCAAAACCTTCATTGCATGGCCTGGGAGTGTCCTCCTCTGGCTGGGGCCACGTCCCTGTGTCCAGGTGCTCCATGGTGTCTTCGAGAGCGTTTTGGTTTCCTAGACCATGGGATGCTGTTCCAAGGGTTGCAGAGCAGAGATGGCATCCATCTGTCCAAGAAAGGTCAACACATCTTTGGTAGTAGACTGGCTAATCTACTGAAGAGAGCTTTAAACTAGATTCGTTGGGGATGGGTGAAGAAAGCCCCCAGGTAAGTGAAAGCCCCCAGGTAGGTGATACATTAAATACCTTTATGGAAATGGGTAACAGGGGTAACACATGGAAAGCAGTGTGTATTAATGCCCGTAGCATGGGAAATAAGATCCCTGAAGTTGAAGCTTTGGTGGGAGTGGCTGACTTGGATTTAGTCCAAAAAATTACCCCCAAAAAACGGTAATCAAAATAGCCCTAAAACAAAGATACCGTTGAAGATCCCCAAAAAGATTTTTTTCTTTTATTTTTTGTCGGACATAGATCACACGGAGAAGGCACTGAAAACCAAACTCCAAATGCGATACATCTCCCTTTTATTCAACCATATAGGTTCAAACTTTTGCCATCTTAAATAAGCTGTGCACTTTAACAGATTAAAAGCATACAGTACTTATCTTGTAAGCCCACGCGACGTGCACGTTTCAGGGGATGATCCCCCCTGTATCAAGCGCTCCAAAACTCAACTCTAAAGAAACCAATATCCACCAAAGCTGGCCAAGAACGCCGAACAACTGGCAGTTCAAATAGAGGATACTCTCTTGTGGTTGGCTGAATTGTAACTGCCTCCCAAGAACATGAACCAATCACGGAAGGGGAACCCCACAGAAAAAAGGGGAAACCCAAGACGTGATAGGATGACCTCACATCACTCCCAACCAATCGATCTCGCAATTAAGACCCGAAGGAATCACTGATTGTAGAAGAAATATCCAACGCTGTTCAAGTCTCCGGAGTTTCAAAGTACGATCCCCTCCCCTCGGGTCAGCTGGAACATGATCGATTACTGTCCATCGTAAATGCTGGAACTCATGTTGCTTCAGTACACAATGTGGAACCAACGGAGCTGTAAGGACCTTTAATCGAAGCCGACTGGCATGCTCAGTCAAGCGGGTCCTAATCTGTCGGGTAGTGCTCCCAATATACCGCAAAGGGCAATCGCATTCAATGAAGTATACCACATAAGTCGTGGTACAAGTCGTCTGCCACCGGCGATGGAAAATCCGAGCCGTATGTAAATCATTCCAAGTAGCCCCAGCAATGGTAGTGGCACAAAACCGACAGTCACCGCACGGAACATGAGTCCCTGTCAAATCGCGAGGAATCACCGGACGATCAGAAAGTGTAGCTGAACGTACTAATTTATCACGGAGATTGGTCCCACGTGTATAAGTAATACGTAGAGGTTTGTTCAGACTGGAATGGAGAGACAACACTGACCAATGTTTCTTTAAAATGCCGACCACCCGGGAGGAATTTGACATATATGGTAAGATCCCCGTCACCATGTCAGACCCTCCCTCAGGGGGCTGATCTAGGTGACTGTCTAAAAACCACTCCCTATGTGAATAAAGAGCCCGGCGGTACGCACGGGAAATAATAGTCTTAGGGTAACCCCTGTCAGTAAGTCGGTCAATTAATTCAGTCGCATGGTAACGAAACTGATCCACAGAAGTGCATAGCCTGCGGAGGCGCAAAAATTGTCCATAAGGCAATCCATCACGCAATGGTTGAGGATGAAAACTGCGGTAATTTAACAAACTATTGCGTTGCAGAGACTTACGATAAAGAGAAGTAACCAAAAGGTCCCCCTCACGGAAAACCACCATATCCAAAAATTCGAGCCGAGCTTGATCAATGTGAGCAGTGTATTTAATGCAGGGTTTTAAACTATTGAGCCAGGCAATAAACTCATGTAATGATGGTAAATCAGATGTCCATATGAAAAAAACATCGTCCAAAAACCGCTTCCATAATAATACTGACCCGAATGTGGGGGAACAATAGATGTACCTCTCCTCTAAATCCGCCACAAGAGGAAGAGGTGGACAGAGAGTTAATTGAAGACATACGCAGCATTGCTAGGAAAGGGGAAGTGCTACTGCTAGGAGATTTCAATATGCCAGATGTTGATTGGCACATTCCTGCTGCAGTATCATCTAGAAGTAAGGAGATCCTGGATTCTCTACAGGGAGAACTATTCAGGCAATTGGTAACAGACCCCACACGTGAAGGGGCCATACTGGACTTGGTGCTTACCAATGGTGAGAGTGTTTCTGATGTTGTAGTGAGAGATCATTTTGCATCCAGTGACCACCAGATGGTGTGGTTCAGTATTAGGACTAGGGCTGTTAGAATCCATTCCAAGGTGAAGATCTTAGACTTTAGGAAGACTAACTTTGCGAAGATGGGCCAATACCTCAGGGAGTCGTTAGTGGGATGGGAACAGCTGGGGGATGTAGAAAAACAGTGGGAAAAACTGAAAGGGGGTATTTTAAAGGCAACCAACCTTTTTGTTAAAATGGTAAATAAAGGCAAAAGGAACAGGAGACCGCTATGGTTTTCGAAGGAAGTAGCTGAAAAAGTGAAGAAAAAGAGGGAGGCCTTCATGAAATACAAGAGATCACAGAGAGAGGAAGACAGGCATCTGTATTTGGAAAAACTTAGAGAAGCTAGCAAAGTAGTCAAGAAGGCAAAGATTCAAAAGGAGGAGGAAATAGCCAATGCAATAAAATGGGGGGATAAGACAGTTTTCAGATATATTAGTGAGAAGAGGAAGGGCAAAAGTGGTATTGTCAAACTCAAGGGTGCAGGGGGGAATATGTAGAAGCTGATAAGGATAAAGCGGAATTGCTTAACAAATATTTTTGTTCTGTGTTCACAGATGAAGAACCAGGAGCAGGACCTCAGAAAACACCCACAAATAAGAACAGAAGCGAGGGACATCTTGAACAATTTTCAGAAGACTGTGTTCGTGAGAAACTAGCTCAACTTAAAGTAGACAAAGCGATGGGACCGGATGGGATACACCCTAGAATACTGAGGGAACTTGGGGACGTTCTAGCAACTCCACTGACTGACCTTTTTAATGCCTCGGAGTCGGGAGTGGTGCCAAAGGACTGGAGAGAGGCTCATGTGGTGCCTTTACACAAAAGCGGAAGTAAGGATGTGGTTGAAAACTACAGGCCGGTTAGTTTAACTTCAGTGGTGAGTAAATTATTGGAAACGCTGCTGAAAGAGAAAATAGTGAGGTTTCTGGAGTCCGGCGGATTACAGGATCCGAGGCAGCATGGATTCACCAGAGGCAGGTCTTGTCAGACTAATCTGATCGATTTCTTTGACTGGGTGACCAGGGAGTTGGACCGAGGGAGAGCTCTAGATGTGGTGTATTTAGATTTCAGTAAAGCCTTTGACACTGTTCCTCACAGGCGACTTATAAACAAACTGAGCACCCTAGGGATGGACCCTAAAGTTACTGCTTGGGTTAGAAATTGGTTGGGTGGGAGGCGACAAAGAGTACAAGTAAATGGAGCTCACTCTGAGGAGAAGGATGTTACCAGTGGTGTGCCCCAGGGATCTGTCCTTGGTCCGATTCTTTTTAACATCTTTGTTAGTGATATAGCGGAAGGGCTGTCGGGTAAGGTTTGCCTCTTTGCGGATGATACCAAAATCTGTAATAGAGTAGACACCCAGGAAGGTGTAGATAACATGAGGAGGGATCTAGCTAAGCTTGAAGAATGGTCTAGAATTTGGCAGCTCGGATTTAATATTAAAAAATGTAAGGTCATGCATTTGGGCTGCAGCAATCCAAGGGAGCAATACAGTATAGGAGGTGAAGTACTTTTGTCCACTAAAGAAGAGCGGGACCTAGGCGTGGTTGTGTCTGATGATCTTAAAGTAGCTAAACAGGTAGAAAAGGCGACGGCAAAAGCTAGAAGGATGCTTGGGTGCATACGGAGAGGAATGGCTAGCAGAAAAAAGGAGGTAATAATACCTCTGTATAAGTCTTTGGTGCGACCTCATTTGGAGTATGGTGTGCAATTCTGGAGACCGCACCTTCAAAAGGATGTGAACAGGATGGAGTCGGTGCAGAGGGTTGCTACTAAAATGATTAATGGGCTTCATTATAAAGCATATGAGGACAGACTGAAGGATCTTAATATGTACACCTTAGAGGAAAGGCGGGATAGAGGTGATATGATTGAGATGTTTAAATACCTCCGTGGCATAAATGTTCAGGGAGAGAGCCTCTTTCAATTGAAAGCAAGTTCTGCTACGAGGGGACATGGGATGAGGGTGAAGGGAGATAGATTCAGGAGTGATATGAGGAAATATTTCTTTACGGAAAGAGTAGTGGATCCGTGGAATAGTCTCCCAGTGGAGGTGGTAGAGATTAGGACAGTAACTGAATTCAAAAAAGCATGGGACCAACACAGAGGATCTCTAAAGGTAGAAAGTGTACTGTTGTAGTTGTTGTTATGGAAGGACAGACTAGATGGGCCTTGTGGTCTTTTCTGTCATCATGTTTCTATGTTTCTATGAAAGGACTGATAACAAGCTCAAGGACTTGAAGCAGAAGGGAAAAAAGGATTTTCTAGGTCGGTACAGACAATAGTCCCAAGACCGCCAGAATCCGGCCAGGGTGCCCTTGCTTGTCAGGTGGAGGCTGATGAGAAAGGGGTACTCGCCCACTTCACTTGTCTTAAGAGACAGTAAGATTTTGTCTTGCCTAGGTCCTTCACCAGTTTCTTCAAATCTTTTCCAAACAGGAGTTTCTCCTTTAAGGCCAGTTCAACCAACCGGACTTGAGGATGTGTCTACTGCGCAGTGACAGAGACAAATCCAATACAATAACGCAGTAGTCAGGGCACCATCCCTGGCCGCCAGGCACACCAGGTTATACATGGCATCAGAAAGGAACGCTGTAGCCTTCTCCAAGACAGAAATAGTATCTTCAGGCAGAAGAGACTGAATCCAGTGGAGCAGGGCTCGAGAAGTCAAGCTGGTGCATACCACCTGCTGTAAAATCGTCGCCACCACGGTAAACTGGCTCATCAGCAAGTAATCAACCTTGCAGTCTAGAACATCCTTTAAGGCCAATCCGCCTTCCACGGGAATGGTGCTCCATCTGGTAACCACCATGACCTGTGTATCCACTTTGGGAATGTCAAACTACTCACTGCGCTCCTCCTCTGGGAGAGTGTAGATCTTGTTGTTGTTGCTGTTGTTAAGTGCCGTCGAGTCGGAATAGACTCATGGCGACCCTCTGGATAGCTATCCTAAATTGTGTTCGGTCTTCAGTCAGGAGGCTCATTGTTGACAGACTGGTACCCGTAGCTGCTGTTATTGTATCGATCCATCTCATTGCTGGCCTTCCTCTTCTGCGCTGACCTATCTTGCCAAGCATGATGTCCTTCTCTAATGATCTCTCTCTTCGCATGATGTGTCCAAAGTATGAAAGTCGAAATATTGTCATCTGAGCTTCTAAAGAAAGCTTAGGTTTGATCTCCTCTAGTACAGACTGGTTTTTTCTTCGGGCAGTCCATGGTATACACAGTATTCGCCACCAGCACCATAATTCAAAGGCATCAATTTTCTTCCTGTCTATCTTTTTCACTGTCCAGCTTTCACATCCATATGATGTTATTGAAAATACCATGGTTTAAACAAGTCGAATCTTTGTATGGAGAGAGATGACATCTCTGCTCTTGAGAATCTTATCTAGGTCTTTCATAGCCATTCTGCCAAGAACAATGCGTCGTCTGATTTCTTGACTGCTTGTTGCTTCTTTATTGATAATTGATCCAAGTAGGTTAAAGTTGTTCACGATTTCAATTTCTTCTTCTTCAACAATGAACCTGTTGATTATGCCAGTTGTCATGATCTTTGTCTTCTTTACATTAAGGTGCAGGCCCATTTTGAGACTATGTTCTTTGATTGTGAGAAGCAAATGTTTCAGATCATCTTCACTTTCAGCCAGTAATGTGGTATCATCAGCATAGCGAAGGTTGTTGAGTCTTCCACCAATCTTCACACTTCTGCTGTCTTCATACAATCCTGCTTCTCTGATGGATTTGTTCTGCATATAAATTAAACAGGTAGGGGGAAAGTATGCAGCCTTGTCTTACACCTTTGCTTATTTTAAACCATTCTGTTTCTCCTTGTTCCGTTCGAACTGTTGCTTCTTGATCAATGTACAGATTGTGCAAGAGTGCGATCAGGTGTTCTGGTATACCCATGCTTCTTAATGTGGCCCAGAGTTTCTCATGGTTTACACAGTCAAAAGCCTTGCTATAGTCGATAAATCACAAATAGATATCCTTTTGGTATTCTTTAGTCTTTTCAAGGATCCATCTCACATCTGCAATGATGTCTCTCATTCCTCGCCCTTTCCTGAACCCTGCTTGCACTTCAGGGAGTTCTTGTTCCAGGTATGGTTGTAGTCTCTTTTGAATAATCTTCAGTAGAATCTTGCTGGCATATGGGATCAGAGCCATTGTGCGATAATTTCCACAGTCAGTTGGATCACCTTTCTTTAGTATTGGTATAAACACAGATCTTTTCCAGTCAGTTGGCCATGATGTTACTTCCATATTTCTTGGCAGAGCCTTGTAAGTACAGTAACAGCTGCATCAGATTGCTGTAATACTTCTATGGGAATGCTATCAATGCCTGGTGCTTTGTTCTTTGATAAGGCTTTTAATGCTGCTTTAACTTCTTCTTTCATCACCAATGGTTCCTGATCATAAGGTACACAGATCTTCTTATAGACCCTTAAACCTTTAGGAAGTCAGGTGAGTCCTACTCTTACCTTGTCATAACTTTGATCACCTCTGGAAATAGGAAGACAGTAGTTGATTTCCGTACCCCTTGAAGCAGCATGTGTACTTTCGGCTCCTGCTCTGTGCTGGAAGCATCTGCCAAGTTCAAGGCGGATAAGATCCTGGCAATCAATGCCGCCAGTTCCTCCTTCTGGAACAGGTGGATCATGTCGGCCTCTTCATAGTCTTCTGAAGGTGACAGGAGGTCCTCCACGGCAGAGTCCAATACCAATTTATCTGGGTCAGAGGCATAGTCAATATCTCAGACAGCTCCCAAGTGTTGCTCATATTCAGGGAGTGTCCTAAGCCAGGGACATTTAGCTAAAGGCAATTAAGCAGAGCTTCTACTTCCAGCCTGCCCAATATGAGACTGCATCCAGGGGCACCCAAAGGCCACGGGGTTTGACTTTCCGTGCCAGAAGGACCAGGCCTGTTGCAAAAAGGAAAAGAATTCTGGGGAGGACAATCCAAACTCCAGAATCTCTCCTGTTGGTAAAGGCTCTCCAACACCAGCGAGCATAGCTGCCAAAGACCTCCTAGAGGATGAAGAGTGGCTCACAGCATGGTTGCCGGAGCTTCCAGCCAGCTGAGCACCCTTAGTGCCATCCTACACCTCCTGCCCTGAGGGAGGTAAGGGTGGACTAACTGTATCCCCGGCTGAGAGGAGGAAAACATGCTCTTCAGGAACGACTCAAGAGTCTACCATACAGGAAAGGCAGAGTCCAGAATCCTCGTTTGCCACAGGTCAAAACATATTCTGGAAGAAGAGTTAGGATATCACCAGAGAACGTGTTAAGGCTGTGTTGGCGTGTGTAACTGCACTTTTACAGAATATGCATTAAAGGCACTAGGGAAGGAGCATGCTTTGGAGCCACTTCAGTAGAATGCGCATTAGGATCGCACAAGCCCCAGGCGCAAAATAGGCAAAAACTTTACCAGCGTGTGCAGAAAATTGTGGGAAACCCCCACACAGCACCAATGGTCACTAGCAGTCCACCCCGAATTGCATCCCTCAGAGATGGAACCGGGAGATCCCAACAAGGACAATGACAAGGTCAAGTCTTGGTACTCACCCCAAGAGCCCCAGGAGTAGGATCCATGCCAGCTTCAGCTCTACTCCAATGAAACTGCTTCACTGGCTGGGTTTATTTTTCAGTAGCACTGTATGAAAGGTGTCTGGCAGGCAGATCTCTCCGAGAGCCTTTTGCACTCTTTGGGAGGGGTGGGGGGGGGGGGGTAAGGAAGGGGGCGCTGAGGTTATGTGGAGACTGCTGTACTCTTCCAAATTCTTCCAGTTTAGTGGCTGCTCAACAGGCCCTTATCATGATAAGGGTGTGGAGCTGAATCAATTTTCTCTCCTCCTTTGGCTACGAAAAAGACAGCAGTATAGTGGAGCCTCCTATATTGTGCGAGAGAGAGAAAATGAATCACCCCTTTAGGGCTTGAGGTGGTGGTTCACAAACGTTTAATCAACCTCCTCTCCTCTCAATATTCAGATTTTCTAGAGAGAAGAGAAAATTCATCCACCATCTGTTGGAGACAAAGAAATACTGAAGGGACCTCTAGTGGGTAAGCCGGATAGAGGCATGGGTGTGATGTCTGATTCTTTGTCTCCACCAATTTGCTAGAAGGGGAACACAACCCACTTATTTGCACTAGTCTAGCAGGATGATATGGAATGGACCATATGCACTTAGGACTCATTTCTGCCTTTGACTCAGTGAACCGCTTTACTCTAATTGAGAAGCTCAGAGACACTGAAATCAGTGACAAGATACTGAAGTGCTTCATCTCTTATCTAACAGATAGAAGACAACAGGGTCAGATGTGGAAATGATCATTCGAATCCATTTATCCAGCGTCAAAGGGTCCCACAAGGTTCAGCCCTGTCTGCTTTACTTTTTAACATCTACCTTCAACTTCCCTGCTCTGTGATAAAGGATCATAATATTAATTATGAAATATATGCGGATGACATTATGATCTTTACCTCTTAACTCTGACCAACCTAATTACACTCAGATTTCAAAGTGCTTAAAGGCGATAAGCTACCTCAGTAAGCTAGGTTCGAGGTCCTTTTTGTCATAAGAAACAATAATTTTTACCACCTAGTAACATAAGTTTCTCAGATCACATCTTTGCATTTAAGTAACACGTAAAATATCTTGGTGTAACACTTGATCGGAACCTTATTTTTCAGGAATATAGAAGGAGATCCACTAAGAAAACATACTACAAGCTAAGGACAACCCAGAACCTAAAACCGCTTCTTAGTGAAGATGACTTCAGAACAGTGTATCAGTCGATGCTAACACTTGTTTTAGATTATTGCAATCTAATTTATCAAGGTCTTCCAAAGAAATCAACGTATCCACTGCAACTTGTACAGAACACAGCTGCACGTCTATTTATGGGAACCTCAAAACAGAATCATAACTCTTACTTTATGGCAACTTCACTGACTTCCAATTCACAGTCATTGCAAATTCAAATCACTTGTATTTTAAAAATGATTAGATGACCTGTCACCTGCACTCCTTCAATCAGTGATCACAATGGAAAACAACAGGCAAAGATGATCAGCGAGTAGAAATGTATTAGCCAACCCAAAGCATCGTACAAGAGCGAGGCAATTTATTTGCAACCAGGCCATTTCCTTATTTACTCCTTCACTTTGGAACTCTTTGCCAGTGAATATAAGATCCACCTCAGACATTGAGAAGCTCAGAAGAGCTCTAAAAACACATCTCTTCAAGGATCACTTTGAAATGGCCACATCAACCTTACTTGATACCATATGTTTTCGTTCAAGTTAAATCTCCCTGTTCAATGTATACTTCTTGTTTTGAGTTTTATGTAAACCACATTGAATTTTATAATGCGGTATAGAAAACCTGTTAAATAAGAAAAGAAAATTGTCCCCTCCCCAAGAATGGTTCCTGCACGAATGCTGAAAGTGGCACCTTCACTTTAAGTTCCCACTCCTGGAGGCAAGAGGCTTTCTTGCAACCTCATTTGCCACCGTTTTATTTTGTGACGGCAGTAGAGGTGGCCAGGAAGGGCTTGGGGGCAGCAATGTTAAGGCAGGAGAGGCTGCAGGTAGCTTTTAGGAAGTTACCACACATCAGTAGTTCTCAATCCAATATTCGGGACACATTTAGCCAGTCAGAATTTCAGCACAGTCACAATAAAGATGCATGAAATAGATCTGCATATAGTGGAGGTAGTGCATGTGATTCTCTCACGCATTTGCATAGTGGATAACCTGAAAACCAGACTAGCTAGGCATGTCCAAAGAACTGGATTAAGAATCCCTTCTTCATGCCACTTTCAAACAGAAGACTGAGGTGGGAAAGAAATTCTCTCTTCCAGGTCATGGATATACTCTCATTCTCTCTCCTCTTTTCCCAGCAGCAGATCCCAGACACATCCCTTTCACACAGCTCCCTGGGTGACAGTCATCCTCACCCTAACCTAAATCTGGCCCAGATGACAAAAATGTATAGTACATTGAAAAAAAAAAGGAAAGTAAGGAGGAAAAACAAACAATAAGCAACCTTACAAATATGTCTTTTCCCTGAGCCACAGTGGGTCCACTGATCCCAAACACTCTGACATCATCAGATCCAACTTTATACTTGAGGACAACTGTAGGGGAAGAGTGAAAACCCAGTCAGCCAGATGGAACAGGTTGCAGGAACTGAATAAGTAAAGTTCCAATTGTTTCTCTCTCTGAGACCTATTTCTGAGATCTGTGTCTGGCCTAAGCCTATGTGACTCTGGTATCTTCATGACTCAAATGGATAGTCAATTCTAATGGGGGTCACTTCTTTGGGAACAACTTGACATAATGGAATAAAGTACATGCAAAGGTTAAGAATATTTTTTGTTTTGAAAAAGCAATATTAAAAAAAAGCAAGCTCTTTGTTATCAGCAGGCGTTAAGAAGTACAAACAATCAAATCACATTTCCTATATTACTGTGTAATCCACTGAACCAAGGTATTCATATCAGCGGAATATAAACATAACACAGTATTTATATTATACTTTATATTCCTTTCTTCTAGAACAACTCAATGTATGTCTTAATTTTGTTTGATTTTAGTTTATATGAATGGCTGGCTAATTCACTGGAAAGAGTGGGGGTGGGGTAGTGTTGCATCAAGGAAAAAAAATCTTTACTATGGTATTTTGATGTGCAATTTTTATCACTTATGATTCGTAAACCTTTTTGTCCCATCATTTGGGGAAAAAGTGATCTATAAATTAGATGTGAAATAAAAAATAGATTCCAATATATATAAATTGCCCTAGATCTTAGACAGAGCCCTTAATGGCAGCAGATAAAGACTTCATGACATGTCCATTCTGCCCATCCACACCAACTGCTAAGCTCTACAATCCTTTCCTCTACCTTAGAGATCCTCTGCATTTGTCCAATGCTTTCCTAAAATTTAGATAAAATGTCTACGTCTCCCCTGGGAGACTGTTCCACACATCTGCCATCCTTTCCATAAAGAAATAATTCTATGGTTTATAATATCATTTAATTCTACTTTCCATATGCCTTTTTCCCCCATCCCAACAACTAGGCAGCATAATTGCCCGCACCTTGAGCCACATCCAAAACGCCTTTTTCTTGTAGCCCCATCCCATTCTCTATCTCTTCTGGTTAATCAAGTGTAGGAGGGCAACCATATTGTACACTATCTCGTCAGAAAACATTCTGGAGTCTGTGAGATAATGGATGTTGGGCCTGTCAGTCACAGGTCAGGAGGCATTGCCTTCATTACTTGTGGAGGGAAGTACAAAAGGCCCTGTATCCTAGAGGCCAAGCATATTATCTTGCCGCCCACAGGAAAAGAGGCTACAGGAGCCTAATGGGGATTGGGTTCAGCCTGGGAGGAAGTTTTCCTGATGGCCAGCTGGGTCATACAACCTCAAGGACTGCTATTATCCCAAAGCCAGCTCTGCTTAAGTGCAGCCGAGTGCCGATGTAAAGAAGTGAAAGCAATCAAGCAACAAAGAAGTGTTTATAGGCTGAAAGAACAACCAGGAATGTTTTTTTTCTCTGTGAAAAGTGTGGCACCAACAAGGTGCATCTCACCTCCATCTGAGACCTCATAGCTGAGGTACAAGAGACTGGATACCTCTGATGCATCCAAAGTATCCAAAGGATTGTTTGGGGGCTTTTATGCATTTTAGATTTTCTCACACTTAATTTTGCATTAGAAAGTATAGAAAATCCAAACCACCTTCACAGTATAACTGTCTAAAGCATAAGACATTGATTGTGCCTGAACCAGGCACAGAGTTGTGAAAAGATATATTTTCTTTGCAATTATCTTGCAGAGAAATGATGTTTTGAGGAGCCCAGGCAGACACTCAAGAGAGAGAAGAGGAGAGAACCAGAGGAACTATTTCATGTCTCAGGAGTTAAACAGATTTTTTTTGAGGACTTTGAATGACTTTACTATTTTTATATTACCTTTACCCTAATGTTGTATTGCATATGCTTCATGTTTGGAAAATCAGTAATAAAAGTGTTTTATCCTAAGACACCGGTGGAGTCGGCATACTTTTCTGTGAATGGATTTCACAAATATCTCTGTATTGTTATTCATATCAGCCTAGACCCCAAGGTTTTTGCCTCCCTCAATCCATCAGGACAGTTTATTTTCTGTGCACTGGTGATTTTGATATTTTTCCCCTTCCTTAAATGCAAGTGTCCCTTTCTTATGTAGTGTGTCTGGGGATACCTCCACCCCTTTAAGAGGCCCTTCTACAAAACCATCACCCCCCCCCCCCCCCCCCCCAGGTCACCTCCAAACTCCCTGCAGGTGCAAACACAAGGAAAGGCGAAAACCTGATCCAAAACCACTGACAAGCTTTTTCAGAAGTCTCCTAGCCCAAAAGGAACAGAAATAAGAGCTGGGCTTTACAGTACCTTGTAGTTCAAATGCCCTGTAATTTAAATCTCAGAAGAACATGAAATACTTAAGATAGGCATTTGGTTGGTTTGCAAAAGTGAAAAAAACTCTTAGCACACAAACATTCATGAAAAAGATTTTGAGCTGCACATCCCCATACCTGCTTAAGCTGCTCATCTGTCATTAACTTGTATGATGGTGGTTTCAGCTTCTGTGTGAGAGGCCTAAAAACCTTCTGTAAATTCAATCCTGTCATTTTAGAGAGTAAAGTCTGAACAGCTTCATCTCTGAAAGAAGGTTTTTCACATTCCATGAGTCCTGTACCTTCAACAGAAAATCTGGTTAGTTAATAGAGCCTCATTTTCTAAAACGCTGTATTAAACTCACTAATCTATACACCATAATTTAACTTGGAAATGCACAAGGACAAGCCCCAAAACTAACCAGAGTATTGCAGATTTTGATATATTGCTAAAACCAAAACGTCACCTTAAAGTGATAGTAGAGGTATTTTAAAAATGACTATAAAATGGTAGAGAGATTTTTAGTGAAGAAATGCCCGATAGCGAACAGGGTCCAGACACAAAAACACAGTTAAGCAACATATTAGCAACATTAAAGGGCAAATTAATTACGTTCTCAGCATTTAGCCTAGTTACTATCAATGTGCAAAATATCCAAAAGGGACTTGTGATCAACAGTAAATGCAGAAACTACAAATAGAACAATGCCACTGGAAGACAAGGAACTACATAGCCAAGTATCAGACAATTTTGTAGCATACTGCCATACACTGAAGGAGACCATCATATCTAATGTATCATCATTTTCGGCTTTCTCTATATGCCCAGTGTACTGAACATTTTTTTTTCCAAAGATGCACCCATGGGAAAACCTTTCGTTCCGTCGTGTACTGTGATAGTGGAAAGTCGGTACAAAACAGATCGTTCCGCCCTACCTGAATCTGCTCCTAACTCCGCACTCAAAGACCGACACCCATCACATCTCAATCTCACAAACCCAGATCCCGCCGCACGCCACCAAAAACGCCGTGAGACGCTGAGAGCAGCCATGTTTCTGGTATGCAACGGAAGCCTCAAAGACTGCTTCCGGGAAGCCAATCGCAGAAACCTGCCGGGAAAGGCAGTTTTTCGCAGGCGGGAAAGCGGCTTGAAGGTAGTTCTTCTTTCGTCACGTGCGCGGCTGTGTTCTTTAGGTGTGAAGATTAGATTTACAGAGGATAAACGTGTGAGCTCAAGGAGCGGGTATGAAACTGGTGTTTGGTGGTGCTGTTGTAGTTTGAAACATTCAAAGTTTGATTATAGAAACACGAAGGGCTAGGGCTAGGAGCCCTATTAGAACTGATTCATTATGGCTAAGCAGCAGTCCTCAGAAATAGATGACAGAACGATGCGGTTTTGATATAGTGTTCTTTTTCTTTATTTAAAGTTTTTAAAATTTGTTATTTTTGTTTATATTTGTAACAGTTGCCTGGGTTGACTATGTGTAAGGTTGCTAGATTTTATTTTTTTTTTTGTTTGGCAGGCAAATCTGGGATACTTATCTGAAGTGTAGTGGGGGAGCGGAGGAAGGGACACCGTAGTTTAAGGTTTAAGCAACATGACCTGAAGGAGGGAAGAGCAGTTATTATTTTGACACTCACCCCTCCCCCTCTCCACCATCCCATGATAGCAACAATATTACTTCTAAGCGACAAAACAACAAAGAAATAGAAATAGTGATGCATTTCCCCTGTACTGTGCAAATTATTAAGATAATGGATGTAAATTCTCAAAGCTGACATATTCAAATCACTAAATTGAAAATTAAAAAAAAGATGTTCTACCTCATCTGTTCGATATTGGAATAGAGGACAGAAGGCTGCCAAACAGGTGGGCATCAGGGACACAGCTCTTAAATCGGGGACAATCCCTGAAAATCAGGGACATCTGGTAACTTACCATGTGCTAATTCCTGCACACTGCACTAACTACAAATTGCATGGTGGTGCAGGGAATGGGAGGATTAAATAGTGGTTGCTAAATCTTATTACCTTACTTAAAGGAGTCTATTAGTTGGGTCCCCAGATGATTATGATGTGTACAATCGCATCCTGATTTTGACTTAACTAAGTTACTTGAGGACACACAGGACAGTATCTCCACCAGAGCTGCTTTAGTGATCACTCTAAAATAAAGACAACATGTTTTGTGGTGCTAAAGTTCAACTTTTTCCTGATTATATCCAGAGCCACACAGCTGAGAAGAAGGGCCTTTCCAGCTCTGAAACCCAGGATTGTGGCTCTGGGAGTTTCCTTTTTTCTGCCTTATCCCTGTAAATGTTTATTTATGTTTCATGGTACTCAATATGTTTTTCTGGATTCTGGATCTCCCCCAGATGCTGGCTTATGCTGGCTAGCTCTTGCGTCACGGAGTATAGCTACCCCAGCAGTGCATCATATGCCTGCCCCTGTTGTGTCATCACTTGGGCTGCAATATCTTCCAGGGGGTCTACAGTCACTGCTATCTCTTGGGTGTGTGGTACGTTCTGCCAATTCAAAGACATATTCAAGAGATCTCCATCTGTAGTCACTGAAATAAAATAGGACAACTGAGGGTAACTGATCTGTGACAGGGCCCCAGCACAATACTCATAGGCCCCAAAATTCCCACAGTAATGCTGGCAGGTAATACAATGGAGGAGGGCTAGGCCCCAACTCCCAAAAGGAGCCCAAGGTAATGCTGGATGGGTATACTTACCAGCAGAGGTGGAGGGCATAACAGACAAGCCCCCAGAGACAGGATCCTCACAGTTAGGGCTTTCAGAGGGACACACTACAATGAGAAAGCAAGGGGGACAGTTAATAGAGCTAGCCTTCTTCCAGGCCTAATCCCCAAAAGAAGTCCAAGGTCATGCTGGGTGGGTATACTCAAAGGCAGAGATGGAGGTAGTGGAAGCAGACACTGCAATGAGGAAGGAATAGCTGTTAAATTGAGTATGCTTGCAATTCCTCCACCCAAATATACCAGGAACTTCTTGATATGTACTCACCAACTTGCATCCCTGAATCTACACCACCAGATAAACCATTAAGTGATTCTGGCTGAAACATGGACGCAACCAACTGCTCCAGTAGGGTCAGCTCACTAGGAAATGGAGGCCCCCCCCCCTTCAGTCTTCTGCTGTGATTTCTTGATTGCTATCATTTTTTTAAAAATATTTAAGAGTACATCGCTCATCACGCCACTTGTGTTTCAGTTGTGGTATTGTACGCACCTTCACTGCTAGGGCACTCACCTCTACTGCTATTTGATCCCATGATTTAGTCCTTTCCACCACCGTATTCTTTGCCAGAAATAAATGGTAGTAATTGGCAGTCACACGACAGTACAGCACGTCCTTTTCCTCCTCTGAAAACCATGATGAGTGGATATGTTTTGCCTGCTGACTGGCAGTCTGATCAGTCTCACTACCTGAGCCTGGATCACGTTCCATCTCTACAACTAAAATGAAAGAAATAGGACATACAAGACAATAGGCAATGAGACCCACAGCAAATGTGAATATAAAGAACTCCTCCTTCTTTATACCTGCATGGTACTTTTCCTTGTATATGTATGTGCTACAATAGATGCCGTGTGACGACAACTAGAGGGGATCGGGGATGGCATTCTGAAATCATGTGCATGCCCAGCTAAGTACTTTTTGCATTTCCTCTCTTGCACATGTGTTACTTTGTTTCTAACGCTGGGATTTTACGATCATTTTTTCCTTTGCGTTGGGGTTTTATACATATCTCATTTGTATATGCTCAGCTTTTCGTATCCTTCATTTACATAGCCTGTTTTTTTCTGCATTAAGCGTTTAGACTTGAGCGTTCTCGGTGCACTATGTAAACGCGTTAAAAGTCATCACCATGCTCATTTAGCGCAGGTTTTCTTCATTGGCCTGAAAGTTCTCATATTTCAAATCCTCCACACACCAATAAACCACCTATATTTCTTATTGTGGGAATAAAATCTATTGCCTCAAAACTTCACATGATAAACATTTAGTATCAGAAGCTCTAATTTATGTTTTCATTCCCTCTTTTTTTTTCTGGTAGACTATTACTCCTTTTCAACTTTGTGACGTCTTATTCCTCTATTGAAACTGCTTGGATCCTATATTCCCTTTTTCTTCTTACCACCAGAGTTCTCTTGATCCTGAAATATAGTTCCAGTCTCCTGTCATTTTCACTCTTCTCCTTTCTGGTGGGCTTAGATGTTTTAAATACTATGCATGTACTATATAAACTGCTTAGATGTATAATGATAGGCAGTTTATAAATGAAATTAAATGAATCACATAATTTTAATTTTATAATGTGCTGAAAATCTATATGGTCTCATATAAAATAAACATAGACACGTTCATGCAGGATATAATAAATAAGTTACACAGACAAAAGAGAGCTTCCTTAGCGTCCCTCTAGTCCAGTCCCGGAACCATAGAGTTGTGAACCTCCACCAGCAGCTTTGGAGACTGAACATCTTCATCTCTGATCATCCAGCTATATGCAGCCCCAAGGACCGCCCACACATCAGTATTTCAGTCTCCAAGCAGCTTGGAAGTCAGAGCCCAGAACTGGGCTCCTTAGGAACAAATAAGCAGAGCTTTAGTGTTTTATTATTTTCTAGATTTAGGTGCTGGGCTGCTGCTGTGGAGGAAATCTTTGACTGTGTCCCTTCTGTCTTTCTCTAATCTGTTTTTTTCTCTCTGTCCTCTCTCTGTCAGTCTCCCCATAGGTCAAACAAGCAGGGGAGCTGCACAGGACACAGGTCTCCTTTCTACCGAACCCCCTTGGTGGGTGAGGAGAAGGTTGAAGACAATTACAGGCAGCAATTGAATACAGCAGTAGGCTCTGAGGGTCCCCTGACTGATTTAGGGGTTCCCCGAGCTGCCCTGAGCGGTTATTACTCTATTATTGACTCTGATAACTGCTACTCAGAGCTTGTGACAGGCACGCTGGACAGCATTCTCAGTGTTTTGACCCCCCCCTCCACTCCTGTGTGTGGGTGAGTAGAGTTTGAAGCTTTTTCTTTCTAAAGGCAGTGGTGGAGGCCTTGGGGTGGCCTGGAATCAGCTCTGGGGAGTGTTTTAGACCTTTTGGGTATTTTTTCTGGTCCTTTTTTTGGCGGGATCGGGTCCGGCGGCCATTTTTCAAAGTTGTTTTTCTTCGTGTTTTTTTTTTAGGGATAGGAGCTTCGTTTTTGCATTTCTTGGTCAGATATCAGCTAATTGACTCCAGCTCTATCTAATCCTGCAATTTGGAGCGTTTTTGAGCACTTTTAAAATCGCGATTTTTTTTTTTTCTGCTCTGTTTGCTTCAGCAAGGTGTTCCTGCTTTGCTGGCAAAGGGCTGTGTGCATAGCCATGCCTCCTAGTCCTCGGTGTCTGGTCTGTGGCATTCGTAGAAGTAGTAATTTGGAAGCCCGAGTCTGTGCCACTTGTTCTGCTGTGGGTGCTGGCATGGAGGATCCTCTGGAGGGCTCCAGTGCAGATCTCCCACCTGTATCTACAGAAGGGACATCACAGCAGGCAGAGACGGGGATTTCTGCGGTGCCGGAGCGCCTGTTGGCGGGGGGCGTCCAGGAGGGATCCCTGGGAGTTCCACCCGCCTTTTTCTCTCTCATGCAGGAGGCTCTGGCTCTCTTGCAGCCGGCGGGGGGAGGCTCGGTCCTGCCCCGCCGTGGGCTAAAGCGTCCACTTTCAGTGGAGGGTGACACTGGTCCACAAAAGAAGAGCCGGCCCCCGAGTGTTGCGGATTCTGCGCCTCCTGGGGACGAGTTCCACGAGGGGCTGGGGGAGGCTCTCGAGCTGGAGTCTGCGGAGGATTTAGAAGACGGCGAGTTGTTGGACGACGAGCAGAGTAGTAGAATAGTGCGTGTATTTCGTAAAGAGGAACTTCCGGCACTGATTGCCGAAACCCTCAAGGTATTGAACATACCCGTGGCAGATGTCACTGCGGAGGACAAGTTGGAGGATCCCTTGATGCAGGCGGTGCGCACTTCCCACAGAGTCTTTCCGCTCCATAGGGTTTTTAAAGCTATGATCCAGGAGGAGTGGAACAGTCCAGAGTCCGCTTTGCGCGGGGCTAGACTGTTGCCTAAGTTGTATCCTCTGTCGGAGGCTGATAGAGAGCTCTTTCGTACGCCGAAGGTTGGCGCGGCAGTTTCCGCGGTTACTAAACGGACTACTATCCCGGTGGAAGGTGCTGCGGCATTGAAGGACCAGCAGGATCGGAAAGTTGATAGCTTGCTGAGACAGGCGTTTGATGTTGCTGCCCTGTCAATGCAGGCGGCGGTGGCCGGGGCCTGGGTGGCGCGCGGCTGCCTCCGCTGGTCTGAACAGTTCCAGGGGCCCCAGTCGGCGGGACAAGAGGCCGCGGCGTCCAGATTGGAGTCGGGTACCGCTTATTTGGCGGATATCCACTATGACCTCATTAGGGGGTTAGCTAACGGCATGGCATGGCGTCGGTGGTAGCGGCGCGTCGTTCTCTTTGGTTGCGCAATTGGGCGGCTGATGGCTCTTCTAAAGCTCGCCTTAGTAAGCTGCCGTTTAAGGGCAGGCAGTTATTTGGAGAGGACTTGGATAAGTTGGTAAAAGATCTCGGGGATTCTAAGGGGGTCGGCTTCCGGAGGATAAGCCCAAGCAGGGGAAGCCGACCTTCACCTTCCGGGGGTCTCAGCAGTCCTTTCGGAGGTTTCGTGCCTCCCGCTTTGGTCAGTCCCAGCGTTCCAGATATCTGGGGCACGGACAGAGTTTCCGCGGATTTCGGGGGGCAGGTAGAGGTTTTGGCTCCTTCCAGGCGCAGGTCCCCAAAAAGTCGCAATGAAGCGAGGCCGGCTCCGGTGGCGGTGATTCCCGTAGGGGGCAGACTGCGGGATTTCTACCCTGCCTGGGCCGCTATCACATCCGATCGGTGGGTGTTAGAAGTGATACGAGAGGGATATGCGCTCGAGCTACATCGACCGGTGCTCGATTCCTTCGTTATGTCCCCGTGCAGCGCTCCCTGGAAACGACGAGTCGTATCCGATACACTTTCCCGGCTGCTTCGGCTCCGGGCGGTCGCCCCCGTGCCGGAGGGGCAGTTAGGGTCCGGTCGATACTCCATCTACTTCGTCATGCCAAAAAAGGAGGGCACCTTTCGACCAATCCTGGATTTAAAGAGAGTGAATCGGTGCCTCCGGGTGTCGCATTTTCGCATGGAAACGCTGCGCTCGGTCATAGCAGCGGTCCGCGAGGGGGAATTCCTAACGTCCCTAGACCTTACGGAGGCCTATTTGCACATTCCCGTTCGCCGGGAACATCAAAGATTTCTGCGGTTTGCGCTGCCGATGGGCCATTTTCAGTTTCAAGCCATGCCCTTCGGCCTAGCGACGGCGCCACGGGTCTTCACGAAGATCATGGTGTTGGTAGCGGCGTTCCTGCGGAAGGAGGGTGTCCTTATGCATCCCTATCTCGACGACTGGTTGATCCGGGCGAAGTCGAGGGAGGAGAGTCTCCGGGCGACGGCGCGGGTCGTACAGGTTTTGCAGTCGTTAGGTTGGGTGGTCAATCGGGCGAAGAGCAGCCTTCTTCCCTCGCAGACCATGGAATATTTGGGGGCGCGTTTCGAGACCGGCAACGGGAAGGTTTTCCTCCCAGTGCACAGAGCGCGGGCCCTGAGGCGGCTGGTGGAGCAGTTTCTAGCGAGACGGGCGTCCTCGGCTTGGCAATACCTTCAGCTTCTCGGGACGATGGCGTCGACCATCGAGGTAGTTCCGTGGGCAAGGGCGCACATGCGGCATCTGCAGCGAGCGCTGCTGCGTCAATGGTGTCATCAGTCCGACTCGCTAGCTCGTCAGTTAGTTTGCCCCTTGGAGATTTGGCGCAGCCTTCGCTGGTGGTTGCGTCGGCGCTCTCTGGCGAACGGTATGCCCTTGGAGTCTCCCGTCTGGCGTCTGCTGATGACGGATGCCAGTTTGAGCGGCTGGGGGGCTCATTGAGAGGGCCAGATTGCTCAGGGCCAGTGGTCCTCGCGAGAGAGACGGTGGTCCATCAACCGACTGGAAATGAGAGCCGTGTGGTTGGCTCTGACAGCGTTTCAGCCTTGGCTGCAGGGAGCGGTGGTCAGGGTGCTATCTGACAATGCCTCCACGGTAGCCTACATAAATCGCCAGGGAGGCACAGGCAGCGCGGCGTTGGAAGCGGAGGCGGATCTGCTTCTGGATTGGGCAGGGCGGCATCTTCAGTGTCTGTCGGCCCAGCATATCGCGGGGGTTCACAATGTGGAGGCGGACTTTCTGAGTCGTCGCAGGGTAGACCCCGGAGAGTGGTCTCTACATCCCGAGGTATTTGCGTTGCTGGTCCGTCGTTGGGGTCTGCCGATAATGGACCTCATGGCGACCTTCGAGTCCGCGCAGGTCGAAAGGTTCTTCAGCAGGCGTCGGGAACGCATGTCGGAAGGCCTCGATGCATTGGCACAAAGGTGGCCAAGGTACGGGCTGCTCTATGTCTTTCCTCCGTGGGCTCTGCTGGGTCGCCTGGTACAGCGGATCGAGCGGCATCCGGGTCCCGTGGTTCTGGTTGCCCCGGACCTGGTGCGGTTGAGTGTGGCCGATCCGTGGCTCCTTCCTCCTCGGCCGGATCTCCTTCGGCAGGGGCCGCTGCAGATGCCTCAGGTGGCTCGATTCTCGCTTATGGCATGGCTATTGAGAGGGCGCGAATGAGAGCCAAAGGTTATTCTCCGGAGGTCATTGCTACCTTGTTGCGGGCGCGGCGTCGGTCTACGTCGCTAGCGTATGTTCGGGTCTGGCGTATTTTTGAGAGCTGGTGTGTGGCTCGCGAGTTGCGGCCTTTGCGGACCTCCGTTCCTCAGATCCCCTCCTTCTTGCAAGCAGGGGTGGACAAGGGCCTGGCGGCCAGTTCGTTGAGGGTACAACTTGCAGCTCTTGCGTGTTTTCGAGGCAAGGTTCAGGGCCAGTTATTGGGGTCCCATGCGGACGTGAAGCGCTTCTTGCGAGCGGTGTTGCTTATTTTATTTAACAGTATTTCTAAACCGCCTTATCATAATAATCAAGGTGGTATTTATTTATTTAAAGTCTCTTTTATACCGCGCTATTGACATCAGCGCGGTTTACAGTGAACATTAAACTACACATCTCAGATTGCTGATTTGTGTTTACAAAAAACAGGTATCATAACTTGGGTATACATTAAAACAATTTTAACAGGGAAAAACATGATAAATATATACAAACCACTTTATGTAGCTATATAAAGGGTTAAATGAACTGTACAAGCATCTCATAGTGGGGGAAGGTTAAATGTGTGAGGGAGGTATCACAGCAAACAATCTGGTAGTGTGAGTGTGTTATACATGCAGTGAGGGTGAAAATTTAGTTGGGTGCATGTTGTATTGTGTGCTAGATTGGTTTGAGCTATGTACAAAGTGGGCTATATACAGTGGTGCTAAAAACATTTTATATACATACAGTGTTAGGCGGTAACGTGTGCTGCTATACAGTCACTTAGGTTATGTGATGTGTCCATAGTGTTCTATGAACAGCATGGTTTTCAGCTGTTTTCTAAAGTCCTTGAGGTCAGTAGTTGCCCTCAAATCGTCCGGTAGTTTGTTCCATATTGTTGGAGCAGCCATAGAGAGTGCTCTGTCCGTTGTGTCCTTGCGTGTGTGTTTGTATTCACTTGGGGTGCTGACTCGGTTGTGTGTTTGTTTTCTTCTAGGACGTGTGCTGGTGTCTGGCTGTATGAGGGTGTGCAGGCTGTTGGCTGATGTGAGCTGTTTTATCTTAAATAGATTTATGATAGTTTTGTATCTTATGCGTGCACCGATTGGAAGCCAGTGTAAGTCTTTTAAGGTAGGTGTGATGTGCTCCTGTCTTGCAGTTCCGGATATGATTCGTGCTGCGGTGTTTTGTGCCAGTTGGAGTGGTTTGATGGCTTGTTTCGGTAGTCCAAGGTATATCGGATTGCAGAAGTCCAGTAGTGGGGTTATCAGTGCTTGACAGACGGTACGGAAGTGTTCTGGGGCGAGGAGTGGTTTCAGTCTCCTGATGATTCGCATCTTGTAGTAGGCTTTTTGTATTGTTTTGTCTATGTGTGGCTTGAGATTGAGTTTATTGTCCAGCGTAACCCCGAGGTATCTCACTTCTGACCTTATTGGTATAGTAGTGTTTTGTATCTTTAAATTTGGTGGGTGTATGAAGCTTTGGTTCCGAGTGATGATTAGAGCTTCAGTCTTGTTGTAGTTTATTGCGAGGTTGTTGTCTTGACACCAACTGGTCATTTGTGTAAGGCAGTCTGTTATCTTAGAGAAGTCCGGGTTGTCGATTGATATCGGGGTGTATATCATGATGTTGTCCGCATAGATTGTGTATTGAATGTTGTTCTCTTTCATGATGTTGCATATTGGTTGGATGTAGATGTTAAATAGGAGTGCTGAGAGCGCAGATCCTTGAGGTACTCCTTGACAGACTTTTATGGGTCGGGAGGTGATGTGTCCCACCTTGACCTGTAGCTGTCTTTCGGTTAGGTACGAGTGGAACCATTTCAGTGTGATACCGTGTATACCAGTGCTCTTTAGTCTTTCCAGGAGCGTGTTGTGGTCCACTGTGTCGAAGGCTGAGGAGATGTCGATGAAGATCATTATGATTCCATTCCTGGTGTTGTCAATTATTCTTAGGATGCTGTCGAAGAGGTAGATCAGTAGCGTTTCGACACCGTGGTTGGGTCGAAATCCGTGTTGGTTGTCGTCGAGTGTTTTGTGTTTGTCGATGTGATCCTGAAGTTGTAGTTGAACCGTTTTTTCGATGACTTTTGCGAGGAAGGGTATGCTGGAGATTGGTCGGTATGCTGCTGGATCTTTTTTGTCGAGAGTTGTTTTCTTTGTGATTGGTCTTACTGAGGCAAGTTTTAGTTGCTTTGGCATGAGTCCTTGAGTGAGTGAGTTGTGTACCATTTTATGTATGGTGGGGATGAGGCTTGATTTGGTGGCTTTGACCCATGACACTGGGCATGGGTCTGTAGGAGCGGTGCTTGTGTTGATTGTAGAGATGATATGGGATATCTGTTCTGTTGAGGGTGAGGAGAATGTGCCCCAGGTTTTGGAGTGTACGTCCGTCCTTGTTGTCCTACTAGGCGTTGTTTGTTCTGTGGAGTGAAATTTGTCTTTGATGTGGTCGGCGAATTTCTGTGGATCAACTTGTGCTTCCCCTTCTGTTGTTTGCTCTTTTGTGAGGATTTTTACTATTTCAAAAAGCTCTCTGGGTTTGTTGATGGAAGTATTTATCATGTTTGTGTGGAATTCCCTCTTTGATTGATTGATGTGTTCATTGTATTGCTTTTGCTTCGTTAGATAAAGATGCTGGTCGGCAGTTGTTTTGTTTTTTCTCCATCTCCGTTCAATCTTCCTGAGTTCCCTCTTTTCCTGTCGTATTTTTGCTGAGTACCATGGTTTGTTTTGTCTCTTGCTGTGGTGTTGTTTCTCGGTCCCGCCATCAGATGGTTTGGCGGCGTTGGCTAAAATGCTGTTCCAGCTGGAAACTTGTTCCTCCAGGTCGTCTGTAATAATGTTCAGGTGTTGTATTGTGTCCTGTATGAATTCGTCCCTGTCGAAACACTTGAATCGTCTTTGTGTGTGTGAGATGTTTGCTCTTTCGTTTGTCTGGTCCTCTTGTGACCGCAGCCTTGTCTCGATTAGGTAGTGGTCAGACCATGGCACTGGGGTGATGGTGGGTGGGGAAATCAGGTCTCTTGATGTTAGGTAATTGGATGCGAATATGAGGTCTGGGGATGATCCATGTCTGTGTGTTGGTGCAGTGATTATTTGTGTGAATTGGAGTGAGGACATTGCTTGAAGGAAGGCCTCTGCATCTTTGACATTGGTGGACTTTAGGTTGAAGTCTCCAATCAGCAGCGCTGGTTTGTTTGTTGTTATGGCGCAGGCTTCTTCGAGTGTGAATGCCAGTTCGTCGGGTGGAGCTCTGGGTGCTCTGTATGTTAGGCAGATTGCAATGCTCTTGTTCTTGATGGTAATTGTGTTACATTGCTGTGTATCGGTGAGGCTCTGTGTCTTGAACTTTAGTTTTGTTTTTGCTATTATCAGGACTCCTCCTCCACGCTTGTGGGTGCGTGGGCAGTTGTACGCTGAGTAGTTGTTTGGTACTAGTTGGTTGAGTAGAACATTGTCAGTCGGGTTGAGCCATGTCTCTATGATGCATATTATGTTGGGCTGTCGCTCTTCAATGTGGTCTACAAGCGTGTGTATCTTGTTGCAGACGGATCTGGCATTTATGAGCTCGATCGTTGTTGTCTTTGTTGAGTAGGTTGCTGTTACAAGTGCTTCCTTTGTGCAGGTGTGGGAGTTTGCCTTGTGTCTGTTTGGTCGCTTTGCCTGGGAGGTTCTGAGTGTCTATTTGTATGTGTGCTGTGGTTCTAAATATGGTAATACAGTTGGTGGGTGCCATGTTATGTTTGCTTGTGGGTGGTGGAGGTGTGTGGTTGGTGGGAGGAGTTGTGTGACGAGTAGGTAGAGTGGGAGGAGGTATGTGGCGTGCATGTTGGTTTTTTGTGATGTTCTGTTAAGGTGATGCCTGTTTTCTTAAGTCTTCGTCTGTTGGCTGTTTGGTGCGATATCCTGTCTCGTGGAGGGCGCGCCGGATCTGTGTAGGGCGTTTTGGTGCGGGAGCCTGTCCCGTGGAGGGAGCCTGTCCCGTGGAGGGCGAGCCGGATCTGTGTAGGGTGTCTTGGTGCGGGAGCCTGTCCCGTGTAGGGCGAGCCGGATCTGCGTAGGGCGTCTGGATGCGGGAGCCTGTCCCGTGGAGGGAGCCTGTCCCATGGAGGGCGCCTTGGAATTTGTCCCGTGGAGGGAGCCTGTCCCGTGGAGGGCGAGCCGGATCTGTGTAGGGCGTCTTGGTGCGGGAGCCTGTCCCGTGGAGGGAGCCTGTCCCGTGGAGGGCGCCTTGGAATTTGTCCCGTGGAGGGAGCCTGTCCCGTGGAGGGCGAGCCGGATCTGTGTAGGGCGTCTTGGTGCGGGAGCCTGTCCCGTGGAGGGAGCCTGTCCCGTGGAGGGCGAGCCGGATCTGTGTAGGGTGTCTTGGTGCGGGAGCCTGTCCCGTGGAGGGAGCCTGACCCGCGGCGGGAGGGCCGGATCTATTGGGGTGTGTGTAGTGGAGGTGTGAGCAAGGTGGTGGGGAATGTGTGATGTACTGTGAGATTTCTACTTGCGGTTCTGACATCCTTCGCCTCGGTCTGCTCCTTGCTGGGTTCTCCTGTGATGCTGTTGGCGCTGCTGTTTATTTTGGTTGTTTCTTGCTGCTTGGCTTCGTGCCTCGCCTGGGGTTCCGGAGTGGTGAGTTTTTTTCCTTGCAGAGTCGGTGTGGTCGTTGATCTTCGGTTCGGTGGTGGAGGTGTCTGTTGGACATAGCGTGGCTTTTCGGGGAGGAGGAATTGTTGGTTGGTTGCATTCTTTGTGCGCCTATGTGCCGCGCCTAAGGGCCACGCCAAAGGGCCCTCTGGCGAGGCCCTCAGGCGCGGGCCCGCCCGCGAGGGACGCCGCTTTTATCCAGGCGGGCCGCTTTTCCCCTCCTCTCCCACTGCCCGGATTGGGCAGGAGCACCGTGGGGGGAGTTCTCTGGCAGCGGCAGCAGCTGCTCCCTCCGGAGGCGAGGGACGCCGCTTTTATCCAGGCGGGCCGCTTTTCCCCTCCTCTCCCACTGCCCGGATTGGGCAGGAGCACCGTGGGGGGAGTTCTCTGGCAGCGGCAGCAGCGGCTCCCTCCGGAGGCGAGGGACGCCGCTTTTATCCAGGCGGGCCGCTTTTCCCCTCCTCTCCCACTGCCCGGATTGGGCAGGAGCACCGTGGGGGGAGTTCTCTGGCGGCGGCAGCAGCGGCTCCCTCCGGAGGCGAGGGACGCCGCTTTTATCCAGGCGGGCCGCTTTTCCCCTCCTCTCCCACTGCCCGGATTGGGCAGGAGCACCGTGGGGGGAGTTCTCTGCGTCCTCCGTGCAGGGCTTTAGTGCCCTCGTGGGACTTGAATTTGGTGTTGAGGTCTCTGGTGGCTTCGCCGTTTGAACCCTTGGCGCAAGCTTCGTTGAAGGACTTGACGTTGAAAACGGTGTTTCTGGTAGCGATCTCGTCAGCTCGCAGGATCTCGGAGTTACAGGCTCTTTTGTGTAGGGAACCCTATCTGTCTTTCTCTGCCGACAAGGTGGTATTGCGACCGGTTCCCGCGTTTTTGCCTAAGGTAGTTTCGGCGTTTCACATGAATCAGGTGGTGTCTCTCCCGGTGTTTGCCAAGGAACGGGGCAAGCATGCGGATAACTCCTTGCACGCGTTGGATGTCCGTCGAGCTCTTTGTCGGTATTTGAGGAAAACGGCGGCCTTCTGTAAGTCCGATCGCCTATTTGTCGCATTTGGCGGTCCGCACAAGGGGGAAGCGGCGTCTAAGTCTTCCATTTTCCCGCTGGTTGAAAGAGGCGATTTCGTCGGCATACCTTTTACACGGCAGGATGGTTCCTGCCGGGCTTCGGGCTCACTCGACTAGGGCGCAGGCGGCGTCTTGGGCAGAAGTTGGCTTGGTACCGGCGGTGGATATTTGTCGGGCGGCGACGTGGTCGTCCTTGCACACCTTTGCTAAGCACTATCGTCTGGATGTGCAGGCGGCGTCGGATGCGCGGTTTGGGTCTCGGGTGCTTCAGGCTGGACTACCGAGGCCCTCCCGTTGAGATTTACTGCTCTGTTACATCCTCTATGGTTCCGGGACTGGACTAGAGGGACGCTAAGGAAGAGTAAATTAGACTTACCTGCTAATTGTTGTTCCTTGCGGAACTCTAGTCCAGTCCCGGATCCCTCCCTGTCTATCTGTTCTCGCTGCCAGCCAAGAAGGTACATTCATTATAGGAGTCTGCCAGGGTTTTTGTTCTCTATACTTTCGGTCAGAGCTCCTCTGCTTGCAGCACGCCTTAGTTTCCTTTCGGGGTCAAATCTTGGGGATGAGCGGTGGCGTCTCTTGTTGCATGCGTTTTGCACAAGGGTCGCCACGGCCGTTCTGGTCCGCCTTCCCGTAGGCGGGAGGTTGTTCTTACGCAATTGGAAAAAGAAAAAAAATTTTTTGCTAGTAGTGGGAACTTTAGGGTCAGGATCCTTTTTTCCACTGTGTTGTTATATCTACTTATTTGTTGCTCTGCTTAGTATGCTTTGTCAATAGGTACTGATGTGTGGGCGGTCCTTGGGGCTGCATATAGCTGGATGATCAAAGAGATGAAGATGTTCAGTCTCCAAAGCTGCTGGTGGAGGTTCACAACTCTATGGTTCCGGGACTGGACTAGAGTTCCGCAAGGAACAACAATTAGCAGGTAAGTCTAATTTACTCTTTCTACTCCAAAGAGCTTCCACCCAGCTCTGTCAGCTGAGCAAGTGGTTTTTTTTTTTTAATTTATTTTTAATTTGCACCTTTCCCCTCTGAATCCAAGGGGATTCTAGTCTGGCAGTTACCCTTAACCTCCAGCTTAGGCAAACCCCAGGGTCTTCACTACACATTTACATTCCAAATTTTCTGTTTTCCCAAAGATAGTTTGCTAAACTGGTGTGATATGCAAGAAGTAATCTGGTAGGCACATCACTTGCCTGTGAATTCCAACCCTGGTAAGTTACTGTCTGCACACTCAACTCTACAGTGCTTTCTTTCCCAGGCTAGAAAGGAGATAAGACCTAAGTGCTCAGTTTTAACTTTGCCTCAAAGACCTGTTCTGGTACTTAAGAATTCATCCTCCACACAACCTGAGGCTCCTTTTCATGAGAACCTATTTTGCTACACAGAGGCAAAAGACCCCTTCCCTTGATAAAAAAAAAACCCTCCTCTTACATATTCAAGATGTAATTTTATAAAGAACTGCTTAACATTGTGCACCATCAACGCATGTAAATCACATATTTTCATTGACTTATGCACCTGGATGGGCTTTTACATGTGTTCTTTAGTTGGTTACTACTCTGTAAGTATGCATTTCAGGCTGATGGCACGTACTTTCACTATGAGTGTGCACAGAGGTGGAGCGCAAATTTACACACATTATAAAATGCTATAACTTCCAGGCATCACTTAAATGTCTAGGCATGGACATTTCCACCAGACCTAGGGTTGGTGTAACTGGTCACATCTAGATTTGCTATGGGTGTCCAAGCCCTTATGCCCCTATTTTATAAAGTTAAGTACACATATATATGATTTTATAAAATAGGAGCGATAGACATGTGGCAACCCTCATGTTAATTAGGAAGGACTTTTATAAAATTACCCTCTCAGTGACGTTTCACTCCTCCCTTGGCCACAACCCAAATGGATACAATCAACTATGTAGACATTCTTGGAAAAACTCAACCTGAAGATATTGGCAATAGTGCCCAGCCTAACAGTGGAAATACATACAGTAGCAATATTCAAAACCACTGAGAGTTTTACATGAAATTACCTGGACACTTTGGGGTCCTTTTACTAAAGAGCACTGTGGTGTTGTACCAAACATGCACTTAATGTGCAAATCTATGGTGCATTAGGGCATAACCACAGTGTTAACTGCTAGGAACATGGAAAGCATGGTTCCTGCAGTTACTGCAGCATATTTGGCCCTGCTGCGGCACTACAAGAGCATAGGTGCACTCAGTGCCACTTATGAAGGTAGCAGTGAGTGCATCCACACTACTAGCCCACCATGCAGGTAGCACAGGTGCGCTGCCTGTGCCCTAATCTTCACACTTGCAACCCTAACCCAAAGTCTTATGGCACTAACTGTCATGGCCCTGTGCTAGCTGTCAATGTGAATCCAATGCGCACCAGACTCATGCTGAGAGCTAGCATCCTTTAGTAAAAGACTCGCTTTATGACATGCCTCAAAGTATACAGGAGATGTTGTTGTTAAGTACCATTGAGTTGGTGCCGACTCATGGTGACCTTCTGGTTAGTTGTCCTAAGCTATGTTCATTCTTCAGTCAGGCACCTGATTTAATTTAAATAGGCAATTATATTTTGTCTTGACCAGGTGAATCCTGATTCAAACTGGATTATAACCGTAGGTCATTTATGAAGATGTTACAACCATTTTAAGAATAATAAAGATAGGGCTTGTTTACTAAAGGTTAATGCATGTTAACACTCTCTAAGTGCTCCTGATCCCAAAGGAATAAAATGGGCCACCACAACACTTAGGGGCATGTTTACTAAAGTGCACTAACAGCTCACACCAATGGTTACCATGTGCTAAATGCAGCCAATATGGTAAAAATCCCACACTAGCTGCTTAGCACATGATGGGTGGAACTGGGAAAGTTATGGGCGGAGAGTGTGTGTGGCTTGCACATTGTGGTTACATGTGGTACTTACCGTGTGTTGTCGATTTTGCAATTAATGTAGTAACGAGAACACACAATAACTCCATCCCACATGCATACAATTACTTATTTCAATGTTCCACACATGTAGATAGTTTTCCCTGGTTAGCCAAGTTGATGCTCCTGTTCTTTGTAATGACCTGACTCTTGTTTTTTGTCGGAAACTGTTAGTTCTATGTAAACCGCGCTGATCGCAAATAGTGCGGTATAGAAGAAATGTAAATAAATAAAATACTGGCTACACCCCTGTCAGCAAGTTAGTGCACAGTCTTTGCACTTCCTGTGAGTTTACTTCTAATCTGCGGTAAATGCAAAACTGTACCACACTTTAATAAACATTCTCCGATAATCATGTTAACTTTTAGTAAACATGATCTGTAATGTAAAATAAAAATTTAATGTAACTAACAAATTTAACTAACCTTGAAAAAGGTTTACACAATGTTACCAAATTGATTGAACTGCGGTATATAAAACAAACTAAAAGAAAAGCTTTAAGATATTCAAATAAAATGAATAAAAGTATAGGTGTCTTAATGTAACGACCCTCATGAAACAGAATAAAAATAAATTATAAATATGCAGGATAACTCCTAAATATCAGGGCTCATGCTGTCAAGGCACTGGCCTCGTCAAAGTCTAGAATCACTAATGTCCTTGCATATAACAGTAGGAAAAACGGGGAAATAGTGAAAAAAGTCATTTCCTCTTCGTCTCTCCGGGCCAGTCCAGGTACAGTTGGGTGGTCAATCCCTTCTAGCAGCTGAGGACTGAATGCTGAAACTTTTGCTGGCAGATGCTATAGCTCCCTTTAGTGCCTGAAAGCCAGTCTTCAGTCCTCAGCAGCTGGAAAGGACGTATCTCTGGCAGGCTCCCAGGAGAGACGACTTTGGATAGGCAGTAGAAGTGGAGGTTTCATTTTGATGTTTAAAATCAGCCAAGGCAAAAGAGGGACAGCTCAGAATTTACTAAGGGGACCTTGCTCACTGGCTCTGGCAGGGCATCATAGCAGGCAGCTCTCCCTTTTTCCTTCACGGCTGTGAAAGGCATGGAAAGTACAGCGATCCTGTGATACCTTTTTTTTTTGTTTTTAATACGCCGGGGGCAGAGCCTGCTTCCGTCGGATCCGCTGTCACTTGTGGGGGTTGTTAGGTGCTGGGAGCCCCAGTATCCTCTTCCCGCCGCTGTCCCTTCCTCTCTGTACCTTGCTAGCAGCGGGAGTCTACAGATCGGGCCTTGGGGGTTGTGTCCGGAGGTAAGCTGCACCTTCTTATTGCTTCCCGGTAAGTCCTGTCGTAGCGGTTCAGTGTTTCACCGGGGGTTTTGCGATCCGCATTAGTTTGATAGTTGTCAGTTGCGGCCGGCGTTTTCGGCGGGAGCGCCATTTTTTCCCGGCAGTTTCGTCGGTGTTTGCCTCTTCCCTTCCTTTTGACTACTTTTGTTTCATTTGGCTTGGTTTGGCGTTTTTTGGTTTTATGGAGGCCTCAGAGCCTGGGGAGCGTGCGGGGGAGCGCACTCCGGTGCCGGGGAGTAAAGCGGGACCTGCAGCTTCCTTGCCCTCAGTGATGGCTGATTCTCCCGCACTTTTGCCACGTGTGGGGAAAAGAAAGTCCAAGTCACATAAGGCTTCAGTGCAGCCAGAAACAACTGCGTCCTTGTCCCCTGCTGCTCAGGGCTCCATGGATTCCTTCTTTTCTCCTGCCTTTATTTTGGCAATGCATAAAGCTTATCAAAGTTATCACAGCCAGTTGACAGCCCAGCTGCTGGGCTTCAGGAGGCTAGTTTTATTGCAGGAGACCGGACTTTCTGATCCGGGGGAGGGTTCCTCCACTCGGCAGCAGAGTGGTGAGTTCCCCTCAAAGACAGTGGTTCCCGAGATCTCTGGTCTTATGCCTGAGGAGGGAGAAATTTTGTTCTGAGGGAGGTCTGGATTCCTGGCCTCTAGATCTAGAGGAAGGAGAGCTGGGGCCTGGAGAGGATCCTAATGTATTTAGAGTATTTCGTAAGGAGGAGCTCGGGGCTCTGATTGTTCAGTCCCTCGCTGCTTTAAATATCGTTCTTCCTCCGCTGCAGCAGGAGCCCCTGGAGGACCCTTTACTACAGGGCTTTAAGCCGGACCAGCGGTGCTTCCCCATGCATAGGGTGATTAAACAGATGATAGAATCTGAGTGGGAGTGTCCCGAGGCTAACTTGAGGGGGGGGTCGCGCCATTGCTCGCCTTTACCCTGTCCCTCAGGAAGAGAAGGAGTTGTTAAGGATGCCTAAGGTGGACGCGCTGGTTTCGGCTGTCACTAAGAAAACGACTATCCCTGTGGAAGGCGGTGCTGCCCTCAAGGATGTTCAGGATCGGAAGTTGGAGGTGTTGTTAAAGCAGGCCTTTGATGCTAATGCCCTAGCGTTGCAGGCTTCAGTTTGCGGAGCTTTTGTGTCCAGAGCTTCTATCAGTTGGATTCAGGGGGAGCAGTCGGCGCTCATGCAGGAGTCTGTCTCTCCGGAGGGCGCAAAGCTGGAGTCGGCGGCGGCCTACCTAGCGGACGCCTTCTATGATCTGATCAGGATTTCAGCTAAATCCATGGCGTCGATTATTGCGGCGAGGCGCTTTCTTTGGCTGCGAAACTGGGCGGCAGACACGTCTTCCAAGTCGCGCCTCAGTAAGCTTCCTTACAAGGGCAAGCTGCTTTTTGGAGAAGCATTGGAAAAGATTGTCAAGGATTTAGGCGACTCTAAAGGGGGTCGGCTTCCAGAGGATCGGCCTCGAGCGCAGAAATCGGGGACGATGCAGAGGGGTCACAACAGGGAAGTTCGTAGATTTCGTGGTTCTCGGTTTGCCCCTTACCAGCGGGGTCGCTTTCCGGCGAGAGGGCAGTCCTTTCGAGGTGCCCGAGGATTTGGGAGGGGGTTCTTTAGCTCCCAGCCGTCGTCCAAAAAGCCGCAATGAAGGTGCGCAGGTCCAGGCGGAGGTTCCTGTAGGAGGACGTTTGCGGGAGTTTCTCTCCGTCTGGACCACCATCACCTCCGATCTCTGGGTCTTAGAGATCATCCGCGAGGGTTATGCGCTGGAGTTCGCTACTCCTCTGGCGGAGGCCTTTGTATTTTCCCCCTGTGGTCCTCGCTCAAAGACTCAAGCGGTCAAAGAAACTCTACAGCGTTTGTTGAAACTGCGGGCTGTGGAGCCGGTGCCGCTAGACCAGTACGGGTTAGGTCGATACTCAATTTACTTTGTGGTGCCCAAGAAGGAAGGGTCGTTTCGTCCTATTCTGGATCTCAAGCATGTGAACCGTTGCTTGCGGGTTCCACACTTTCGGATGGAGACCCTGCGGTCGGTAATTCGAGCGGTGAAGCCGGGGTAGTGGCTATCTTCCATAGATCTCACGGAGGCCTACCTGCACATTCCGATCCGTCCGGAACATCAGCGGTTTCTGCGTTTTGCGGTTCCCATGTGGCATTTTCAGTTTCGGGTGTTGCCGTTCGGCCTGGCGACTGTGCCGCGCACTTTCACCCAAGGTAATGGTGGTGGTGGTGGCGGCGGCCCTTCGCAAGGAAGGTATTCAAGTGCATCCCTACCTAGACGATTGGCTAATCCGGGCATCCTCTCAGGCGGAGTCGGAGGCGGCGACGGTTCGGGTCGTGCAGTGTCTGCAGTGCCTGGATTGGGTCATCAACCGGGCGAAGAGTCAGTTGCATCCCGTGCAACAGTTGCTGTACCTGGGAGCTCTGTTCGACACGAGCGGCGGAAAGGTGCTGCTGCCTCCGCTCCGGGTGCAAAAGCTGATAGCTCTAGTGGGCGCCTTCCTCCGTTTGCGGGCGCCAACAGCTTGGCAGTATTTGCAGTTGTTGGAGTTGATGGCGGCGGCCTTGGACCTGGTCCCCTGGGCCAGAGCTCACATGCGTCCCCTGCAACATGCCCTTCTCTCCCGATGGTCACCTCAGCGGCATCCCCTGACTCTACAGCTGCGATGTCCGGAAGACGTTCGCATCAGTCTGCGGTGGTGGCAGTCCCCAGCCAACCTGCAGAAGGGGGTTCCTCTGGAGGACCCAGAGTGGGTTCTCGTTACGACGGACGCCAGCCTCTCCGGTTGGGGGGCTCATTGTCCCAACTAGCGCAGGGCAGTTGGTCGGAGGAGGAGAGCACCTGGTCGATCAACTGCTTGGAGCTGCGGGCGGTTCGTCTAGCGCTCTTGCATTTCTCGGAGCGTCTCGAAGGCAACCGGTCCGGGTGTTCTCCGACAATCTGGTGACGGTGTCCTACATCAACAAGCAGGGGGGTATGGGCAGTGCGCCTTTGCTACAGGAGAGTCAGCGTCTGTTTCAGTGGGCGGAGTTGCATCTTCGTGCACTATCGGCAGCTCATGTGGCAGGAAAGGACAATGTGCAGGCCGACTTTCTGAGTCGTCATCTGGATCCCGGAGAATGGGAGTTGAACTGGGCGGCTTTTCACGAGATCACTTTGCGTTGGGGTCAGCCGGTAGTGGATCTCATGGCGACCCTGGACAATGCCAAGGCGTGCCGGTTTTTCAGCAGGCGCAGGGAGCGCATGTCGGAGGGCCTCGACGGTCTCGTTCAGCCCTGGCCGACGGATCATCTTCTTTACGTGTTTCCTCCTTGGCCGTTGCTAGGGAGGGTCATCCGGAGAATATCGCATCACTCAGGCAAGGTGATTCTCATTGCTCCAGATTGGCCCTGGCGTCCCTGGTATGCGGATCTGATCCGCTTGCTGATCGCCCCTCCATGGCGGTTGCCCCCGCGGATCAATCTCTTGTTCCAAGGTCCGGTGTTGATGCCGCAAGTGGATCGGTTCTTGCTTACAGCTTGGCTCTTGAGAGGGATCGATTGCGGCGCAGAGGTTTCTCGGGCTCCGTGATCGCTACTATGCTTCAATCCCGGAGGCAATCGACTTCCTTGGCGAATGTTCGTGTCTGGCGTATTTTTGAGGCGTGGGCTGGCGACAGAGGGGTGTCGCCCCGTGCTGCAGGCATACCAGAGGTTCTCGCGTTTCTTCAGAGCGGTCTGGAGAGAGGTTTAGCCTTAAACACTCTCAAGGTGCATTTGGCTGCGTTAGCTTGTTTTCGAGGCCGGGTGCGGGGTGTGTCGCTCCCGTCGCACCCGGATGTGCAGCGGTTCCTTCGAGCGGCTAAGAATATCCGGCCGCCCCTTCGGCTCGTGGTGCCTCCGTGGGATCTGAACTTGGTCCTCGAGGGTCTGACGGGACCGCCCTTTGAAGCTGCGTCTTCGGTTAACCTGCGGGAATTGTCTTGGAAGACGGCCTTCCTCGTCGCATTGTGTTCGGCTCGGCGGATTTCCGATTTGCAAGCTTTATCCTGTAGAGAGCCGTATCTGTGTTTTTCGGAGGAGTAAGTGGTTCTGCGTCCCGTTCCTTTGTTTTTGCCGAAGGTGGTCTCGGAGTTTCATATGAACCAGCCCGTTTCGCTGCCAACCTTTCCGTCGCGGGGCAGCGGTTCCTTGGACCGCACCTTGCGTAGGTTGGACATGGGGCGCGTGTTGCGGAAGTATCTTAGACAGACGTACGAGACAGTTTCGAAAATCTGATCGGTTGTTTGTTCTGTATGGCGGTCCTCGCAAGGGGAAAGCTGCTACAAAGGCTTCCATCGCTCGTTGGGTGAAGAGAGCGATAGCGGGAGCTTATGAGGCTCGAGGTAAGGTGCCTCCGCGTGAGCTCCGCGCGCATTCCACTAGAGCGCAAGCAACTTCCTGGGCGGAGATGGCCTTAATACCGCCTGCGGATATTTGTCGGGCGGCGACCTGGTCCTCGCTGCATACGTTCACGAAGCACTATCGGTTGGATGTCCAGGCGCGTTCAGATGCTAAGGTTGGGGCCTCAGCCGTAGTTGCGGGGCTCGCTGGACCCTCCCCAGTTTAGTTACTGCTTTGGTACTGCCCAACTGTACCTGGACTGGCCCGGAGAGACGAAGAGGAAGGAGAAATTAGACCTTACCTGCTAATTGTCTTTCCTTGAGTTCTCTCCGGGCCAGTCCAGGTCCCACCCCCTTGGTCTGCGAGCTATAGTTTGGCTATTGGGGGGGGACAGAGTCTTAGTGCTTTCAGTATGATCTGTACGACTGCCCGCTGCCTTCGGGGCTGCTTGGCGGTAGTGAAGAGAATATTGGAGAGTTCCGTCTCGGGGGGCTCTTCATCTCATTTGCTAAAAAAAAAAAAAAAAAACTATAAGGCTATGAAGGTGGCGTATTCATGAAGGTCGGACGGCGCAGGTCGCCGACTAGTTCAGCGTGGTGTTAAGGGGGAGGTTCCTCTTGTGAGGGCCTTGCATGAGAGGGCGGTTTTTTTGCCCAATGGGGCGTGGTCTCCGTTTGGTGATTTCTGAGTTGTTCCTATAGGTAGGCGGGGTTTCCAGTTAGTTTTTCGTTCGCTGCTTTGACAATAGGTGACTGGCTTTCAGGCACTAGAGGGAGCTATAGCATCTGCCAGCAAAGGTTTCAGCATTCAGTCCTCAGCTGCTAGAAGGGATTGACCACCCAACTGTACCTGGACTGGCCCGGAGAGAACTCAAGGAAAGACAATTAGCAGGTAAGGTCTAATTTCTCCACATCTAGGCCTGTCAAAGCCAAAAGCAGCCGAATTGGGTGTGAATGCTCTATTTTTGTAAGCAGCAAAATTATGAATCCAGGCCTACTGCAGGCAGCAGCTGCTCTTTTCCAGCCCAGATCCAACACACAGAGCTGTCAAGTTACTCATTTCCAGGAGGGAAATTTTGGATCAGTTATGGATTTCTGACAACTCCATCCCGATTCATTCGGGGACCTGCAGTATTGATCTCAGTAGGTAGGGTCAGAAAGTACAAATACCATGCTGCTTTATGGTATGTTCAAAGTCAGGATTAGCCAAAAAGGTTGCCCTCTTGGAACTAGGTAACTTGAAAACTCTGGCCACAGGAATTGGCTGCTCACCTCCATCCATGCTTACCATGCATAGCAGCAGTTCTCTTCTGGTCAGGCTGTTCTCTTCTGCTTTGGACCACAGCTGGCAATGGCTTCTCCTAAGCCAGCAGTAGGCACCAGATGTCATTTTTAAGGTATCCAAATGACCCGATCCCAGGAAAGTTTACACAAGAGATTACTTATAAGGTACCAAGATCCTATCTCAGTTAAAGATTTAAGACAGTTTCTTTAGATAAGGTACAAGCTTTAGGCTATACCCTCTCCATAATAAATTATTACTTTTATGTACAGTAGTGGTAACCTTTTTGACTAAGATTGAAAGTAAGGTCTGAATCATGAGCTTGACAGACCCTTTTTGACTGAGAAACTATATAATTTGATAATTTAGGATGTTAATGTTCTGCCACTTGACTCTAGTAGGGAAACAAAATGTGTCTGAATACTGACCTAACTGGGAGAATGTAACTTCCCTAAAAAACAGAATAATAATAACAATTATGCCTTGCAATGTGGGCTAAAGAGTTAAAAACAGTAAAGAAAAGGTACACAAATGAGCCATACAATGTGGGTTATTTTAGAAGCCTTTTTTCACAATTTCCACATGGACAATCCGTTATTTACATGTAGAAATGATATCCACATACAAATGGCAGTTTTAGAAAGAGAGCTAAATTTACACATGGATGTGCATAATATATAGAAATTGGAAGGGGTACTGTATGTCAGGGACATAGTGTGGATAGGTCAAAAATTGAGATGTGTATTCCCCATTTCATATAGGGAATGCACATGAATGACCAAAATTGTACACATCAGGATTTATAGCTAATCCTTGACATGTATAGGTTCTAAAAAGTGCTTGTTTTGGCCAGTCCTTAATTCCCAGTTGTTTGTTTTCCCATTCAAATTGAAATTAAGTAGAAATAGCCAATCTAAGAGAGGCAAGAAAAAGAAAAACTCCAGGCATCTTGAGCATGTAGGTGCTCAAATTTACTGAAATCTATCTGTTCCTTTAACAAAGCTACCAAGTTACTCAGTTCTAAAAGGGAGATTTTAGGGCAGTCCTGGATTTCAGGAAACCATTTCCTAATGCATTATGGGCAGGGCTGCCCAAGGGTTTCTGCTGCCCCAGGCAGAAGAGCCAGCCATGCTGTCCCCCTTTCCGAGCCACACTACTGCCCTCTGCTGCCACCAATTCCATCGGTGGGGTAAGTAGGATGGCATGGTGGCGGCAGAAGCCTGCGGCAGTCCATGTGCTTTGGCACACATGGCCTGCCATTTCTGACCTTCTGACATAACTTCCTGTCGGAGGGGGATCAGAAGTGGCAGGCTATGTGTGCCGAAGCACATGGCTTACCGTGGATGGGCCCGCCCCGATTATGGGACTGTAGCAGTGATTTCAATGGGTAGAACCAGAGATTACAAATCACACGGGTTTTAGGATGTAAGTTTAAAACCAGGTCTGGCCATAAAGCTTCTCCCCTGGAACTGGGTAACTTAGCAGCTCTGCTTTGGCTGATTCATTCCGTCACAAAGTCCCTAGTCAGAACATGGATGGCTACCAAGGCTCAAGGCTTGAATAGTAGAAAAGAACAAGACTAGGAGGCACTTTTATTAATGAGTGCTAGCTGGCAGCACGTGTTCGAGCGCACACTGAAGGCATGCTGGGATACACTTCGCCAAATAGTGCAGGGCCATGACAGTGTAGGAAGATTCCTGTGCTAACTGTGTAATGTGCATTCCTGAGCGGTCCTCCAGTTTAGTCCTCCACATCCGGGTAGTGCACCTCTTCCTGCAGCATGGAGACTGGACCAATCAGAGTCTTGAATAAACCAGGGTGTATGCTGCTGGATCTCCCATCAGCCCCCAGTGTGTCCAGCCTCCAGCAGTAGGAAGACGTGTGAGCCCGCCTGGCTCACTTAGGGACTTATTAGCAACACTAGTTAGTTTTTGTTTGGTTTGGGATTCCTTTACCTTTAGTTTTGTCTTTTCTCCCTTTACTTGATTTCATTTAGTGGACTCTGTCACTTTAAAAAAAAAAACAACAAAAAACGAGCTGAGCCGTCACTGCCCTTCTCTCTCCTTTGCCTGAGGCACATTTTCAGCGGTGCTTAGATCGCTCCCCCAAGAAGGCACGGGGGAGAGATCTGTTCTCCTGGCAGCAGCCCCTTCGCTGGTGCAGAGGGCTGACTCCGGAGTGTTAGACTGCAGCTACCAGCGCTGCAGGGTGCTCAGCTTTCCACATCATTTGCTGAGGCAGCCTGGTTTCCCAGTCTCACCCCGCTCTGGATTCGAGCGGTTGGTAGCTATTTCTTTGGCTGCGGTGAGTTGATTTAGCCCTTTTTCTTCTATTTTCCGGGCCCTTCACTCCGTTTCTTTTTATTTTGTTAATTTGGTGTTTTTTGCGCCTTTTTTCGCCGGTCCGGCAGCCATTTTAGGTGGTTCTTTTTGCTGCGTTTTTTTCTTTTTTCCTCGGGGCTCCCAAGTTATCACCTTTAGCGTTTTCAGATTTCCGTCCTTTGGGGTTTTTAGTTGCTCTCTTCATTTTCGGGTGTCTAAAAAAAAAAAAAAAAAAGAAAAGACAGGACAACGGGGTTTAATTTGTTTTTCACCTTTTAATAGTTCTGTGCCCTCCCCCCCCCCCTCCTCATTGGGTGCTGGGAGTTTCTTCTTTTAATGTCAGCAAGGCCACAGTACGTGGTCTGCGGTTCCCGCAGGGGCGCTGCGCCGGATTCGGGGGTTTGCAAGAGCTGTGCTGCTGTCTCTGCGGATATGGAGCAGCCATTGGAAAGCAGGTCCTTTGGTAGATCCCTTGACCTCTTCCTTGCCTCCGGCTGGGGAAGCTTCGCTTGGCTCTCTCGTTCCCCAGGCACAAGCTGTTTCTATGGCGCCGGGAGCTGTGTTGCAGGTGGCAGAGACGGTGTCTTCTTCCTTGACTGCTTTCTCTCCGGACTTCGTCCTCCTTATGCATCAAGCTTTCCAATTGGGACGTTTGGGTAAGCTACCAGACGCCTTCACGGTGCCGTCCCCTCTGCCGTCTCCTAATACGGAAGGGGCCGGTCGGGCCTTGAGGGCTCCGGCTAAACGACCTCGGGTCTCTGACATTGCCCATGATGAGTTGGAGTGGCACGAGGTGGAGCATGAGATGGACTCTGAGGATGTTTTTGATGATCTGGAGGATGGGGAGATTCCTGAACCCGAGGATCAGGCAAGGATAATTCGGGTTTTTCGTAGGGAAGAACTAGTTCCTCTCATCACGGAAGCCCTTCAGACTCTCAATCTTACGGCTCCACGCCCAGCTGAGGAAGAGGGTTTGGAGGATCCCCTCATCCAGGCGGTTCGGGATTCTCAAGTTGTGTTTCCTGTGCATAGAGTTGTAGAGCAGATGATTCAGGCAGAGTGGGATCAGCCGGAGGCGGGGCTGAAAGGTATTCGGACGATGCACCGTCTCTATCCCCTAGCGGACAAGGACAAGGAGAAATTCAAGTCGCCTCAGGTTAATGCGGCTGTCTCGGCGGTGACCAAGAAAACCACCATTCCTGTTGAAGGCGGTGCAGCCTTAAAGGATACTCAAGACAGGAAGGTGGATGGTTTGTTAAAGCAGGCTTTTGAGACCAATGCTTTGTCTTTGCAGGCCTCTATCTGTGGAGCCTGGGTGGCTAGAGCTTGCTTGAGGTGGGCTCAGCATCTCAGACAAGATGCCCGCTTGGATCAACAGGGTGTTCTTGAGGTCACCAGGTTGGAGTCTGGTTCCGCTTATTTGGCTGACGTACAATATGATATGATCAGAACGCTAGCGAATAGTATGGTATCTTTGGTGGCGGCGCGTCGGTCCATTTGGTTGCGTAATTGGGCGGCCGACGGCTCCTCCAAGTCTCGACTCAATAAACTCCCTTTTAAGGGCAGGTTGTTGTTCGGGGACGATCTGGACAAGTTGGTGAAGGATCTTGGAGAATCCAAGGGCGGAAGGCTGCCCGAGGATAAACCTAAGTTGGGCAAAAGCTTGCCGGTATTGCGCGGTCCGTTCCGGGACTTTCGGAGATTTCGGTCATCCCGCCCTTGGGGGTCTCAACGTGGCCGATTCGGTTCCAAGTCGCCATCCTTTCGGGGATTTCGCGGAGCCGGCAGAGGTTTGTCGACTGTGTCGTCCTCCTCTGGCTCTTCCTTTGGTCGCAAGCCGCAATGAAGTGCGGTGGGCCCAGGAGGGAAGCCAAGTGATCAGCGGTCGTCTGCGGGACTTCCTTCTTTCTTGGGTCCGCCTTACCTCGGATCAGTGGGTGCTCGAGATTATCAGAGAGGGTTATGCGCTGGAGTTTGCTTCCCCGCTTCAGGACTCCTTCGTTCTGTCTCCCAGCAAGGGGCGGCAGAAGGAAGCCGCGATTCGCTCAACGTTAGTTCGGCTGCTAGAGTTGGGAGCGGTAGTTCCCGTGCCGGAGTCCGAGCGCGGGGAAGGCCGTTACTCCATTTATTTCGTGGTGCCCAAGAAAGACGGGTCTCTCCGTCCTATCTTGGATCTCAAGGGCGTGAATCGTTGTCTCCGGGTGCCTTATTTCCGCATGGAAACCCTGGAATCCGTCATTGTAGCGGTTCGCCTAGGAGAGTTTTTAACGTCTTTAGACCTCTCGGAAGCCTATCTGCATATCCCGATCAGACCGGTTCATCAGAAGTTTCTGCGTTTCGCCTTTCCCTGGGGCCACTACCAATTTCAGGCTCTGCCATTTGGACTTGCTACCGCTCCCCGCACATTCACCAAGGTCATGGTGGTGGTCGCGGCGGCATTGCAAAAAGAAGGTGTTTTGATTCACCCTTATCTCGACGACTGGTTGATTCGGGCAAAGACAGCAACGGAGAGTTCTCCAGGACCAAGCAGGAAGTCAGTCCTCACATATGGGTGACGTCGGCGCCGACGGAGCCCTCGCGGAGCAATTTTCCCCAGCTTTCAAAGAAAGCCTTTGGGAATTGCAGCGCGCATGCGCGGTCCTCTTCCCGCCCAAGGGTGCCATCTTGCTCATTCTTCTTTTGTCCGCGGAGCCCTACAGACGTTGCCTGTGAATCCTCGCAGAAAAGTTGATTTTTCTCTATTTTTCTCTGTTTTTTCTTCGGTTCGACGCCGGTTCTTTTCCCGCCCGGACTCGCGACGCCGGTTGCAAGTCCATCCTTTATTTTTCGTTTTTTTGTCCTTCGTGACAGATTTCGCGCTTTTTTCCTTTTTCCCTGGCTGCCCAGTCGTTCGACCTCGCAGGGGCCCTTTTTCCCCCGATGGCGGCCAGTGGTTTCAAAAAGTGTGACCTCTGTAAGAAACTTATGTCTCTTACAGACACTCATGACTTCTGCCTCCGCTGCCTCGGCCCAGATCATGACCCCATGATCTGCGGGCCATGCGGCAAAATGTCCTCAAAAGCATTGAGGAGTCGGCAGCACCAGCGGGAGCGTATCTTCTCTGACTCCGGCCGGGCTCGGACCTCATCAGAGGCTTCGACGTCTCGGGACTCTGGTCCTGAGCATCGTCGGAGTTCCTCTGAAAGGGGGTCTCCTACCCGGGAGCATCATCGGAAGAAGAAACCCGCGAGGGCGGGATCGGTGGACGCTCCTGGTTCCTCGAGGGCCAGGTCGCATAGCCCCGATTCCAGTCCCGGGTCCTTGGAATCGGAGAGGCCGTCAAAACATCCTCGACTCGAGGTGGACTTGCCCGCTCACGTAAGTACTGTTGTCCTCGTGGACTCGCCTCCGAAGGGCCCGATGCCGTCGGGGCCCGAGTCGGGGGCTGCTGGGTCTCCTGAGCTCGGACTCAGGTTGACGGCCTTGGAGTGCAGTTTGTCTGCCTTCTTGGACCAGCAGCGGGCATTGATCGCTGGCCTCGCTGGTGCTTCTGCCCTGACCGCCGGGACGTCGACCTCCAAATCGACCCCGGAGACCGAGCCGATCCTCGAGTCCATGAGGGCTCGAGTCTATCCTCGGTCGAGGTCTCCTTCGGCCTCCCGTTCGGGACCGAGGTCGTCGGGGCGGATGGCATCAGTGCCCGCCCGACCGGATCCGATCGACTCCTCCTCCGAGGAGTCGGCCTGGGAATCTGAGGACGAAGAATCACCTGGTTCTTTTCGGACTCGGTGTGTCCCTTTGGACTCCCCCGAGTCCGAACCTCGGAGACGGTCCCCCCCGGAGGATACCCGGTTCTCGGACTTCGTGAGGGATATGGCCAAAGCCTTGGCCTTCCCTGCGGATCCCGAGGAGGAGCCTCGAGTCGAAGAACTCGATGCCCTCCAATATGACTCTCCCCCGAAGGAGGCCTTTATTGTACCGGTTCCTCCCATGCTGGAACGGCTTCTCTTCCGCATGTGGGAGAGCCCGGCGGCGTCGCCGGTGTTAAGCAAGCGGGTCGATTCCATTTATCGAGTCCGCAAGAGCCCCGGGTTCCAAAAGGCACAACTACTGCACCATTCCATGGTGGTGGAATCGGCCATGCATAGACTGAAGAGTCAAAAAATGCACTCCTCGGTGCCCCCTGGTAGGGAAGCCCGAAGCCTGGATGCCCTCGGTAGGAAGTGCTTCCAGGGCTCTATGCTTGCTTGTCGAGTCCAGACATACCAGCTCTACATGGGCATGTATCTCCGAGACCTGGCTAAGGACATAGCCGGGTTTTCTGCTGGTCTCTCCGACGAACCTTTGCAGAGATTCCAATCCTTGTCTACTGGTATTTGGGAGTGCTCCAAGTTTATCTCTCGAGCAGCCTATGATGGTTTTGAGGCTTCGGCTCGAGTAGCCGCGGCCGGCATCGGTGGACGCTGCCAGGCTTGGCTTCAGACGTCCGACCTCGAGCCCTGGGTACAGGACAAGTTGGTCGATGTCCCCTGCCGAGGTGATAACCTCTTTGGCAAGCCCATGGATGAGAAGGCTGCACAAATCGAGACGGAGACTCTCACCAGGACTCATCTCTCAAGGAAGACCTCTGCCCCTTCTCAAAAGAAGAAGGCCTCGGGGGAAAAAGCCCTTTTACCCGAGGAAAGGTGCTGCCTATAAATACTACCCTCAGTATCAGGCCTCACCAGCTCCCCCACAGGGAAAGCAGGCCAAGGGACGGGGTAATGGGTCCCGTAGGCAGCTAGCCCCCAAGCCTGCACCACCGGCCCCTGCTCAGCAGGGTGGGGGTTTTTGACTTTCTCAGCATAGCCTCTCCCCCTCAGCTGGTTTCTCTCAGCACAGGAGGCCGGCTGGTCCACTTTGCCCACAGGTGGTCCAACATCACCACAGATACCTGGGTGCTTCAGATAGCCCTTTTGAACTATCTTCTTCATTTTCACCAGGTACCTCCCTCCTACTTTCCAGGGGAGCCTTCCAGACTCCCTCTGCACAGGGACTTACTCCTTCAGGAGTTAGCAAGTCTTGTTCAGGAACAAGCCGTGGAACCGGTGCCCCACCACCTGAAGGGTCAAGGGTTTTATTCCAGATACTTCCTGATTCCGAAAAGAACAGGAGGCCTCAGACCCATCCTAGACTTGCGAAACCTCAACAAGTTCCTTGCAAAGGAAAAGTTCAAAATGCTTACCCTTGGAATCCTGCTGCCCTACCTCCAGCAGGGAGACTTTATCTTTATCTTTATTTACAATATTTGATTAACCGCCCAGGCCGAAGCATTAGGGCGGTGTACAATACAAAATACGGCTGCAGGAAACAAAAGTCAGAGGGAGAACGCCAGCAATTGATAGGATAGGAGAGACAAATTAAGGCAGAAAGGAGAAAAGGCCCAGAAGGGCAGGAGGACAAGAGGGTGGGGGAAAGGAAGGTGAAAGGGGGGATCGGCATGGGAGGGAATTATGGAGGGTGGAGGGCGAGGTTCTGTGATGGGGCACCGTCGGCGGGAAGGGGAAGATCGAAAGCCTGGCAGAAGAGGTGAGTCTTGAGCAGAGTTTTAAAGCGGGGATAAGAGGGTTCTAGACGAAGGGACCGAGGGAGTGAATTCCAGAGGGCGGGGCCCAAGAAGAAAAAGGCGGAGTGACGTGTTAGTTCGAGGTGGGCCTGTGCAGGGGGAGGGAGAAATAGGCGGTTACCGTGGGCTGAGCGGAGGAGGCGTGGGGAAGGTTGAAGATGGTTAATGTCCGATAAGTATGGGGGTGTGCCGGAGTGAAGAGCTTTATGAGTGAGGATGAGTACTTTGAAAACATAACGAAACTTTACCGGAAGCCAGTGTAAGGTGATAAGGCAGGGGGATACATGGGAACGAGCTGAGGAACCAGTGACAAGACGGGCGGCGGTATTTTGAACTAATTGGAGGCGGCGGAGCTGAATGGAAGGGAGGCCTGCATAAATGGCATTGCTCCTTAGATCTAAAGGATGCATATACTCATATCCTTATTCATCCAGACCACAGACAATACCTCAGGTTTGTTGTGGGCGGACACCATTACCAGTACAGAGTACTGCCTTTCGGCCTATCCTCCGCCCCCAGAGTGTTCACCAAATGCCTAGCAGTGGTGGCGGCCTATCTGAGACTTCAAGGTCTCTTTGTGTTCCCATACCTGGACGACTGGCTCATCAGGGCCCAGTCTGCCCAAGAAGCCACTCAGGCTACTCATCGCACTGTGGCTCTGCTCCAGCACTTGAGTTTTGTCATAAACTTCGCAAAGTCCACTTTGCTCCCCTCTCAAGATCTAGAATTCATCGGCGCCAGGTTGGACACTCTTCAGGCGCGGGCCTTCCTGCCTCTGGACAGGGCCCAAAGGTTCATGGATCTCGCCAGCCGCTTTCACAGCAATTCCCTGGTCTCGGCCAGGCAATTTCTGAGACTGCTCGGTCATATGGCTTCCACGGTCCATGTAACCCCCAATGCCCGCCTGAGCATGCGACCTGCTCAATGGTGCCTTCGCAAACAATGGCATCAGGCCACTGGGAGCCTAGCGGACTCCGTACAGATCTCCGACCAGCTGGTCTCCTCTCTGCGATGGTGGCTTCATCTACCAAACCTAGTGCTGGGGGTGACTTTTCAGCCCCCTACACATTCTCGGGTCCTGACGACCGATGCTTCTCTCCAGGGTTGGGGAGCACATTGCCAAGGGACTTGTACTCAGCGTCTCTGGACTCCTTGGGAGTCCGCTCAGCAGATCAACTTCCTGGAGCTCAGAGCCATCCGCCTAGCGCTCAAAGCCTTCTCTCACCTGATTTCTCACCAGTCGGTACTTGTCCAGACAGACAATCAGGTTGCCATGTTCTACGTGAACAAACAAGGCGGAACCGGCTCCTTCCTTCTCTGTCAGGAAGCACAGAAGCTCTGCTCTTGGGCCGTCCATTGCAACATCGTCCTCATGTCTATCTCCCAGGTCAAGAAAACTACCTGGCAGACAAACTGAACAGGATCCTCCAACCGCACGAGTGGAGATTGGATCTGCTTGTGGTTCAGCGGATCTTTCTCCGGTGGGGCCTCCCCACCATGGATCTGTTCGCCAGTCCTCTGAACCGGCAGCTTCCCAGATTCTGCTCTCGACAGCCGCATCCTCTCCGGGTAGCGGCGGATGCTTTTCTGATTCCATGGTCCACAGGCCTCTTGTATGCCTTTCCACCCATGCCTCTGGTGTCTCGGACGCTCTTCAAAGTTCTCAGAGACAAGGCGTCGGTGATCCTAGTGGCTCCCCGGTGGCCGAGACAACCTTGGTTCCCGCTTCTGATGCAGCTGGCGGTGGACACCCCTCTTCCTCTGGGGTTTCAGCCCGACCTCCTCTCGCAGGATCAGGGGACGGTCCTGCACCCCAACCTTCGGTCCCTTCATCTGATGGCCTGGCTGCTGAAAGGGTAGTCCTTGCTCCTCTCCAGCTGCCTCCAGATGTGGAAGAGGTCGTCTTGGCCTCCAGGAGGCCTTCCACCCGGAAGTCCTACGCTCTTAAGTGGTGTCGGTTCTCCGTCTGGTGTACTCAGCAATCGCAAGACCCCTTCTCCTGTTCAACATCAGTGGTCTTGCAGTACTTGCTTTCCCTTTCCAATCTTGGACTTAAGTCCAACTCGGTCAAGGTCCACCTCAGGGCTATTTCTGCGCACCACCTACCGGTGGATGGTAGGCCTCTTTCCAGCCACCCTCTGGTGGCTCGTTTTCTCCGGGGCCTCATACTCCTTAAACCACCTTTGCGCCCGCCAGCCCCGAACTGGGATCTCAATGTGGTTTTACAGCGGCTTACCTGTCCGCCTTTTGAGCCTATGGCTACCTGTCCTCTTCGTTTTCTTTCCTGGAAAACCTTGTTCTTGGTGGCCCTCACTTCTGCTAGACGCGTTAGTGAGCTGCAGGCCCTGGTATCTGATCCTCCTTACACTAGGTTCTACAAGAACCGGGTAGTCCTACGGACTCACCCTAAGTTTCTTCCTAAAGTGGTTTCCCCTTTTCACATCAACCAGGAGGTGGTACTAACGACCTACTTTCTCAGGCCACATTCCAGCCAAGCTGAAATGGTCCTGCATACCCTGGACTGTAGAAGGGCGCTGAACTTCTACCTTGACCGTACGCGGGAGCACCGAAGGGCTGTTCAGCTCTTCTTGTCTTATGACCCCAACAAGTTGGGGCTCCCTGTCTCCAAGCGTACTCTGTCCATCTGGATTGCGGACTGCATCGCTTGGGCTTACGAGGCTGCGGGCCTCGTGCTGGAAGGTAGAGTCACCGCTCATCGTGTTCGGGCGAAGGCTACGTCAGTGGCTTACCTCCGCTCTGTTCCGTTGGCAGACATCTGCCGAGCTGCTACTTGGTCTTCAAGCCAGACTTTTGCAGCCCATTACTGCCTGGAGAGGGAGTCCCGCAGGGACAGTGCTTTCGGACAGGCAGTCCTCCGTAACCTCTTCGAGGTATAGGCAACTCCTACCCTCCATCCCGGATGTTGGGCTACCGGTTGGAGACGTATTCAGAGAAGATTCCTTCCTTCTGTGCTGCTGAGCTAGAGGGAGCTCATTTTTGTGCTTAGGGTCTCCGGTAGCCTTAAGCTTGGGAGTCCCATATGTGAGGACTGACTTCCTGCTTGGTCCTGGAGAAAGCGTAGTTACTCACCTGTAACAGGTGTTCTCCAGGAGCAGCAGGAATCAGTCCTCACAACCCTCCCTCCTCCCCTTGGAGTTGCAGTTTTATGCTTTCGTTTTTGCTAATTTTTGCTGTCTTTTAGCTATGTCATCTGACTGAGCAAGATGGCACCCTTGGGCGGGAAGAGGACCGCGCATGCGCGCTGCAATTCCCAAAGGCTTTCTTTGAAAGCTGGGGAAAATTGCTCCGTGAGGGCTCCGTCGGCGCCGACGTCACCCATATGTGAGGACTGATTCCTGCTGCTCCTGGAGAACACCTGTTACAGGTGAGTAACTACGCTTTCCCAGGCCACGGACCGTGTGATTCGTCTTCTTCAGAATCTCGGCTGGGTGGTCAATGCGAAGAAGAGTCACCTGGTTCCCTCGCAGTCCCTCGAGTACCTTGGAGTCGTGTTCGACACTGCGCGGGGCTTGGTGCTCTTGCCGGCTCACCGCGCCCAAGCATTGCGCCGTCTGGTGCGCACGTTCTTGGGGATTCCAGCCCCATCCGCATGGTGGTACCTTCGACTCCTGGGGACGATGGCATCCACTCTGGAGGTGGTTCCTTGGGCCAGGTTTCATATGCGTCCGCTTCAGAGAGCCCTGTTACGTCGCTGGTTGAACCAGTCCGATTCCTTGAGCCGCCGGTTGCCCTGTCCGAGACGAGTCAAGCTATCGTTGCAGTGGTGGCTCTGCGCGAAATCACTTCAAGCGGGGATGCCGTTGGAGCAGCCGGTGTGGCTTCCATTGATTACTGATGCGAGTCTGACGGGCTGGGGAGCCCACTGCCAGGGCCGGTTCACTCAGGGGACGTGGTCAGCCACGGAGTCTCTGTGGTCGATCAACCGTCTCGAGCTCCGTGCGGTGCGCCTAGCGCTTCAGGTTTTCGAAGCGTCCATTACAGGGACAGCAGTACGAGTCCTGTTGGACAACTCAGCTATGGTGGCCTACATCAACCGTCAGGGCGGCACAGGAAGCGTAGCGATGGAGCAGGAGGCGGAGGAGCTTTTCGTCTGGGCGGAAGTTCGCCTTCTCGCCATTTCGGCAGCGCATATCGCCGGAAAAGACAATGTGATGGCGGACTTTCTCAGCAGAGTGCAGGTGGACTCCAGGGAGTGGGAGTTGCACCCGCAGGTCTTTGCGCAAATCGTTCGTCGCTGGGGGCCTCCGGTAATGGACCTCATGGCAACATTTCGGTCGGCCAAGACGGGTCGGTTTTTCAGCAGAAGAGAACGCATGTCGGAGGGGATCGACGCTCTCATCCAGCCGTGGCCCGAATCCGGTCTTCTGTATGTTTTTCCGCCTTGGGCGTTGATCGGCAGAGTAGTCCAACATATCGAGGCGCACCGAGGAAAGGTTCTGCTGGTGGCTCCCGACTGGCCTCGGCGGCCTTGGTACGCGGATCTGATCCGACTTCTCGACGGGATTCCGTGGAAGCTTCCTCTCCTGGGGAATCTGCTAATTCAGGGCCCGCTGCGCATGCCTCAGGTGGATCGATTCTCGCTTACGGTATGGCCATTGAAAGGGCTCGGTTGAGGAAGAAGGGTTATTCACCGGCGGTCATTGCCACTCTTCTTCGGGCTCAAACCTTCTACCTCGCTGACGTATGTCCGGGTCTGGCGGATATTTGAAGATTGGTGCTCACGCCATCAGGTTCGGGCTTTGACGGCTTCCGTTCCGGTTATTCTCTGATTCTTGCAGGACGGTTTCGACAAAGGTTTGGCAGCCAGTTCCCTGAAGGTTCACCTGGCGGCTATCGCTTGTTATAGGGGGAAGATTCAGGATGTTCCCCTCGGAGCGCACGCAGATGTGCAGCGTTTTCTTAAGGCAGTGTTTCGGCTGCGGCCGGCGCGAAAAGTGTTTATTCCCCCGTGGGATTTGAATCTGGTCTTGCAGGCGCTCGTACAGAAACCCTTTGAGCCTCTTCGTCAAGCTTCCATTAAGGACTTAGCTATGAGAAAAACTGTCTTCAAAGTTATCTGTTCAGCGAGGCGGATCTTGGAGCTACAGGCTTTGTCTTGCAGTCCTCCCTTTCTCTCCTTTTTTCCTGATAAGGTCGTGTTGCGGCCGGTTCCTTCCTTTCTGCCTAAGGTAGTGTCTCCTTTTCATGTCAATCAGTCCGTCATTTTGCCAGCGTTTCCTTCGGATTCCGTGAATTCGCCCGAGGACGGCTTGCGTCGTCTGGATGTCCGACGAGTGTTGCGTCAGTATCTAAAAGGGTCTGAAACCTTCCGTAAATCGGATCGCCTCTTCGTGCTTTTCGGCGGAGTTCAGAAGGGCGAAGCGGCGTCAAAGGCTTCTATTTCTAGATGGATTAAAGAAGCAATTGCTTCGGCTTATATCTTTGCATGGCCGTTCGGTGCCTTTGGGACTGCGAGCCCACTCTACTAGAGCGCAAGCGATGTCTTGGGCGGAGCATAGCCTTGTCCCTCCAGTGGACATTTGCAGAGCGGCTACTTGGTCATCTCTTCATGCTTTTAGTAAGCATTATCGTCTGGACGTTGCAGCGTCTCGGGATTCTTGTTTTGGTGCGGCGGTGTTGCGTGCCGGTTGGCAAGGTCCCCCCCGTTAGTTACTGCTCTGTTACATCACAGATGTGGAGGACTAAACTGGAGGACCGCTCAGGAAATGGAAATTACACGTACCTGGTAATTGTAGTTCCTGGAGGGTCCAGTTTAGTCCTCCGTCCCTCCCAAGGCTTATCCTTCTGTCTTTTCTAAACGGCGTGCAAACACCGGTGTGCGGGGAATCGCGTGAGAACAATTTTTATTTTCGGTTCCTCGTGGGGGATGTTTTTCCTTTCGAGCCTTTTCGGTGCGCAGGGGATTTTCCTTCCTTCTGCTGTCCGCTCTTCGTACCTTTTGCTTCAGGTAAGGGGGAAGAAGCAAGGTGCGCTCTTCTGGCTCTCTCGTTTGGGGAGGGGGCCACTGTAGTTATCGGGGGCGTCAATTTTTTCTAGTTGTACTATTTTTCTTTAATGTGTTGCTTCTTGAGTCTGCTTTGTTAATAATTCACTGGGGGCTAATGGGAGATCCAGCAGCATACACCCTGGGGTATTCAAGACTCTGATTGGTCCAGTCTCCATGCTGCAGGAAGAGGTGCACTACCCGGATGTGGAGGACTAAACTGGACCCTCCAGGAACTACAATTACCAGGTACGTGTAATTTCCATTTAGGGTCATGAGTGGGCAGGTTAGGGGCCTTAATGCAGTAAGCACTGTGGGAAGGTGCTCCATGTTAACTGTCAGGGAAATGTTTTCAATGTCCCTGATAATGTAGTGGCATTGCTTCTAACGTGCCATGATTTCAACGCTATTGTCACATTACATGCAACATCTTAGCACCCATTAATAAAAGAACCCCCTAGAACTAGGATTACTCAAGGTAAGTTTTAATGTCACAGTACCTCCAAGAAGTGCATGTTAATTGTGAAATACCAAGTTACAGTTATAAGTGTTGACACTTGTACATGATAAGTTGCCAAGGTGCCTCTGTTAATTTTTTGCACATATAAATTAACATAATGGCTCCTCCAGCTCTACATGTCAGCAAATGCACATGCACTCCTGCACATCCTTATGTGCATTTTAGTAAAGGCTCCACATTTGGCAGAACCTTTTCTAAAATACCACCGGTATTGTGTGTCCTGACTTGGATAACTCTATTAGTATCTCCACGTGGTATCTAAAATTATCTACATTTTATTCCATTAGAATTTTTTTTCCTTTTCCTTTATTTTAATAAAATTTTATAAACTTATTTATTCTTTGTTTTATGTGTTTTATTATGCAAACTTTTAGATATTTTAAATATTATGCATATATGTTTCTGCATAAACCACTCAGGTTTGTGATGATAGGCAGCCTAGAAATGAAATGACATGAATTACATCATTTTAATTTTATATCACACTGAAAATCTATAAGGTGACATATAAAATAAACATGGACACATTCATGAAAGATATAAGACAAAAGGGAGGTTCCCACCCCAAAGAGTTTCCACCCTGCTCCTTCACTAGCTGAACACCTTTCCATATTGAAGAGGCTCATTTTTTAAAACCATTTGAACCTTTATTCTCTAGAATGATAACATTTTCAGATGTCTTAGTTCAAAAGAGAGATCATAGAAAATATCTGCAGTGCACTTTCAACAAAATAGTGCCCTCTAACGAGGACAATTGTTCGCTACAAGCTGAAAGGAAAGCATGACATCAACCCCACTTCATATAGTAGCCAGTCTGATCCTTCTTAGGGGTATGTTTACTAAACCGGGCTAACGGTTAACCCGGTTATCTGCCACTAGGTCCCATATTATTCAATGGGACCTAGTTGCAGACAGCCCGGGTTAACCGTTAGCCCGGTTTAGTAAACATACCCCTTAGATTGAGATATTACACTGGGTCAAAGTGGTATGGCTAGAGTAGATATGAGATGCTTTAGTTGTCTAGGGGTAGCTCAGTATTTTCCTTATATTTACCTTAATGAAAGGGTGGAACAGTTCTCAGTTTGTTATTATCAGGTTCACTGTCATCAGTGAAGTGTGAAAGGAATAAAGGTAGGAAAAGTTTTTTTCTAGTCTTTTTTTTTTTTTTTTTCTTTCCAAGGAAGTAATTTTAACATATTTTCTTATTGTGAATAATAATAAATAATTCCATGATAACAAATTTGAGATTACGTTTTCATAAGTTATGATGTCAGCACAGATCATCAGTGGAGCCCAAGAGCCTTAGAAAAAGTGAGTTAATACTAATGAAGTCAGAATAGCCTTGACTTCACTTGGTTGCTCTTATCCTCTGCATGCCACTGGAGTGTGTATAATTCATAAAGAACACTAGATGGCAATGTCTGGCTTTGTTTTCATAACAAACTTCTTCATGAATTGTATAAAATAAGGTTTTTTTCTGGAAATATTTACAGTGTTTTCAGTGCTTGTATTTTCAGAACATAAAAGTAAATCCCATATTTCCCTTTTTATATACATTCTGTAAGTGATGGGTGAGCTGGTTTAATTCAAGCATAGGAGTTAACACTAAACCAAAGTGATCTGGATTTTCAAGAAACATATGACTCTCTTGTATGACTTGAATGAAATCTGATCCAGTTTTATTCAGCTCACTAAAATTCAAGGCAACACTGACTTGGCTTTGATTCCTGTTTTTGACCTGGCACGATGAGCTGGGGCAAAGGTGGCTTTGAGTTGAATGCTCACTTGAGCTGCTGTGAGATTGTTGCCAAAAGCTGACAAATCTTTGTGACCACCCTCCAAAGCTCTAAGATGGTTCACTTTCAGAAGTACAAACTGAAGCAAGCTGGGCAAATCAAAGCCAGTCCAGTCCAGATACTTTACATTTTGATCCAAGCCAAAGTGAACAAAAGTCAAACGAAAGTCGGCCTAATCTGAGCCAGCAACCGAACTGGGTCATGGACAACGTGCCCTTTCTTAGTTCTAGTGTAGTAGTTCCAGCCATTATCCATTCAGAATTCATTTAGGATGTATAAGAACATCACAAGTCCTCATCAGAAAATGTGGTGGATTTCACAGCACTAGAGATGTAAATATAATGCTATGAAGATCATTTTAAAAGCATTTATATGTGTAAATTGGCTATGTGTTAAATACAAATTTCAGATAACTGCTATTTACACATATTGTATCTACCATTTTTATAAAAGGATTTTCCTGCTGGCTTTTTCAATTGCTCAGAAGCAAACACAGCTGTCATCAAATTGCTTGTTCCTTATCGTTCCTCCAGCTTAGTCCTCGACGTATGGGTAGTGCACCTCCTCCTGCAGCATGAAGACTGGACCAATCAGATTTCAGCTCCACTGGAATAAGCACACCCTGCAACTCAGGAACTCCAGTGTGTCCAGTCTTCATGCAGCAGGAGGACGTTAGTGAGCGTAGCTGGGCTCACTAGTTATTTAGATAGTATTCTTTGCCTATAGCTAACCTTTATTTAGGTCCTTTTAGGGCTTCTTTACCTTTTTTTCTTATTTAATACGCTGTCCCTTTAAATTTTCACTGTGATTCTCGGCACTCAGTGGGGGCGGGGGGAGGAAACCGGAGGAAGCTCCTTCTCCTGCTCAGACCTTGACGACTCTCTGTGTGCTTTTTGACTTTGGGGAAAGTGGATCTCTGCCCCAAGGCTCTTCGGGGCAGAGCTCCAACGAAGGCTGAGCTGCAGCTCGTCTCCAGAGACTGAAGACAGCTGCGTGTGTGCCGGTGAGTGATTGCAGCTGAGGGGAAGCTGGCCGGCTTTTGAGCCGTGTTCACTCCCTCCCTCAGCTGTTCAGGACAGTCGCAGATATTCAAGGGGGGAAGCGTCCCCGGGGGGGCTCCCGTTTTCGCGGCAGCAGCGGGCTTATTTTCCTCGGGCCCTTCCCTTCACCGTGAGGCTGCAAAAGCCCGCCAAAACGCTTGCGGGTCGGCCGCGGCCATTTTTTCTCGGTCCGCGGTTTTTTTTTTTCCTTTTGCCCGCTGTAGATTTTGGATTTCCTTTATTTTCCTTTCATTCGAATTTGATTTCAGTGACTTTCTTTTATTGTTATTTGCTTTATTTTGCCTTTGGTGTCTCATTCCCTCGCTGATTTTCTCCGTGGCAGCTGTCTGAGGGAGGTTCTTTTTTAATTGCATTTGCTTTTATTCTTAGGCTTTCTGAAAATAAATAAATAAATAAATAAAATAAAGACACAAAGGGAAGATATGTATGCCTCTGAGGGAAAGCAGGCATAGCCTCCTTTCCTCACTTGCTGGTCAGACCTTTTCTCTTGACCTGCACCGCTTTCCTTTATTGCACACTGCCCAGTTCCCGCTTGGTTCCTCTGGGTCAGTGTGCTGTTGGTTCCCCTATCTTTTTTGGCTGCGGTTGGCTGGCGTTTTAAACACGCTAAACTCCCCATGTCCACGGGTTCTCTTTGCCTCATTTGTGGATCTCGGCGGGGGTGCCGACGCAGAGACCGGCGTGTGCCCTCGCTGCGCCTCACTGTCTCGCAGCATGGAACAGCGCCTGGAGCATTCTTTGCCTGCATCGGCACAGTCTGGTGCCGCATCAGGAGATTTAGAATCACCGCTAGAGGGTCCCTCGGGGCTTGCTCCTAACAGTACCTCGACGCCCGGGGCGCAACTAGCTCTGGGGGAGTCGTTGCCCTTGGAGGATTTTTCTGCAGATTTTGTATTGCTTCTGCATCAGGCGTTCTGTCGAAGGCGCCAGGTTATGGGAGGGGCGCCTCTACCACCGCAGGGACTATCCCTCCAGTCCCCTCTTGGAGAGCCTCCATTGTCCGACATCAGAGCGCCGAAGCGGCCGCGGTTGCACGACCCTGGTTCTGTGGAGGCGGACTGGCCTGAGGGGGATGATCCCGAGTTCGATCCGGAGGGAGATGTAGACGGCTTGGAGGAAGGAGAGCTTCCGGAGCCGGAGGATCAAGCGAGGATTATTCGGGTTTTCCGGCGTGAGGAGCTTCCAGCTCTTGTTTCGGAAGCGCTTCAGACGTTAGGCTTGTCTTCTGCGCCTAAGGCGGAAGAGCCGGACGGAGTAGTAGATCCCATCATTCAAGCTGTTCGTCAGACTCAAGTGGTTTTTCCACTTCATAAAGTTATTGACCAGATGATTCAGACCGAGTGGGACACTCCTGAGACTGGTCTCAAGGGAGTTAAGATCATGCGTCGTCTTTATCCTATGGCAGAAACGGATTTGGACCGTTTTCGATCTCCCAAGGTCGACGCAGCCGTGTCGGCGGTGACGAAGAAGACCACCATTCCTGTTGAAGGGAGTGCGGCTTTGAGGGAGCCGCAGGACAGGAAGATGGATGGTCTGTTGAAGCAGGCCTTTGAGGCGGATGCGATTGCGTTACAGGCTTCGGTTTGTGGGGCTTGGGTAGCCCGTGCCTGTTTGCGGTGGGTTCAACGATTTCAGCGTTCTCCATCCTTAGACACTGATACGCTGACGGAACTTCACCGCTTGGAGTCTGGTACGTCTTATTTGGCGGATGTACAGTACGATCTCATCAGAGCTCTTTCCAATAGCATGGCTTCGGTAGTGGCTTCTCGTAGAGCTCTTTGGCTAAAAAATTGGGCGGCCGATGGTTCCTCTAAGTCACGGTTGGGCAAGTTACCTTTTAAGGGTAAACTACTCTTTGGTGAGGATTTGGATAAGTTGGTCAAAGATCTAGGTGAATCCAAAGGCGGTCGCTTACCAGAAGATCGGCCCAAGCGGGGTAGATCCATTCCGGTCACTAGGGGACAATTTCGGGACTTTCGTAGGTTCCGGTCACCCCGTTACGCCAGCGCCCAGCGGGGTAGATATAGTTCCCGGGTGTCCAGTTTTCGCGGATTTCGTGGAGCCAGTCGAGGGTTCACGGCGGGAGGTGCCCCGGGCCCCCGCAAACCCCAATGAAAGACAGCGGGTCCAGGTGGAGCGGCCGATGATCGGAGGACGCCTTCGACATTTTCTCTCCGCTTGGATCCAAATTACTTCCGATCAGTGGGTACTAGACATTATCAAAGACGGGTATGTTCTCGATTTGGCCCGTCCAGTGCTCGACTCCTTTGTAGCGTCTCCCTGTCGAGGGGTTCAGAAGACCTTGCAGGTGCGCCAAACGCTCGATCGGCTTCTTCAACTGGGGGCGGTCATTCCAGTTCCACCAGCGGAATATGGTCTGGGAAGGTATTCCATTTATTTCGTGGTGCCAAAGAAGGGAGGCGATCTGCGACCCATATTGGATCTCAAAGGAGTGAATCGTTGTCTAAGAGTCCCTCACTTTCGGATGGAAACGCTACGGTCTGTCATAGTAGCCGTTCGTCGAGGCGAATTTCTTACGTCCCTCGACCTCACGGAGGCTTATCTCCATATCCCTATTCGAGAAGACCAGCAGAGGTATCTGCGCTTTGCGCTTCCGTGGGGGCATTTCCATTTTCAGGCTTTACCATTCGGTCTAGCGACCGCACCTCGCGTATTCACCAAGATCATGGTGGTAGTTGCCGCGGCTCTCCGCAAGGACGGGGTGCTGGTTCATCCCTATCTGGACGACTGGTTGATTCGCGGGAAATCGCGCGCAGAGAGCTTGGCAGCGACAGAAAAGGTCATCACTCTCTTACAGTCTCTCGGCTGGGTGATCAACCCACTCAAGAGCCAGGTGGTTCCAACACAGCTTCTCGAATATTTAGGGGTGCAATTCGAGACTTGCCAGGGGTTGGTTTCTCTACCCGAACGCAGGATTTTGACTCTTCAGTCTCTGGTGCGAAAGTTTCGAGAGTCTCCAGCCCCGTCGGCGTGGCGATACCTGCAGTTGTTGGGGACGATGGCGTCCTCTCTGGAGGTGGTTCCTTGGGCGCGGTTTCACATGCGGTCCCTCCAGCAAGCCTTACTCCGCCGCTGGTCCAACCAGTCCGATCCGCTAAACAGGCGTCTGCCTTGCCCGATGTCGGTTCGAAGGGATCTCTCCTGGTGGTTGAATCCGCTCACTCTGCGAGTGGGGATGCCATTGGAGCAGCCGAACTGGATTCCGCTATTAACGGACGCCTGTCTGACGGGCTGGGGTGCTCACTGCGAGGGCCAGTTCGTCCAGGGTCTTTGGTCCCCAGAAGAGAGCGCCTGGTCGATCAACCGGTTGGAGCTTCGAGCCATTCGCTTGGCATTGCAGGGCTTCGAGACTCGGATATCGGCTCGAGCGATTCGGGTGCTCTCAGACAATGCAACGGCCGTGGCCTACATCAACCGGCAAGGGGGAACCGGAAGTGTCGGCCTCGCGGCGGAGGCTCGGACGTTGTTCGAATGGGTAGAGCCTCGCCTGTCAGCCATCTCCGCAGCACATATCGCCGGAAAAGACAATGTGACGGCGGACTTCCTCAGCAGAGTTCAGGTGGATCCCGGAGAATGGGAGCTACATCCCCGGGTGTTCGCGCAGCTGGTGCTGCGTTGGGGCCAACCACTCATGGACCTGATGGCCACGTGCCGCTCAGCAAAAGCGGCTCGATTCTACAGTCGGCGAAGAGAGCCGATGTCCGAAGGTCTGGATGCTCTGTTGCAGGTGTGGCCTTCCACGGGTCTGCTTTATGTATTCCCTCCATGGCCACTGTTGGGGCGCGTTATTCAACGTATCGAAGCCCACCGGGGTCGGGTGCTCTTAATCGCGCCGGATTGGCCGCGTCGTCCTTGGTATGCCGATCTGATGAGGCTGATCGACGGTCCTCCCTGGAAACTTCCCTTATTACCGGACCTGTTGTGTCAGGGTCCACTTCGCATGCCCCAAGTGGAGAGATTCTCTCTTACGGCTTGGCTATTGAAAGGGCTCGGCTAAGAAAACGCGGTTACTCCCGCTCAGTGGTAGCGACCCTCTTGCAGGCGCGAAAGCGATCCACTTCGCTGGCCTATGTTCGAGTTTGGCGTATTTTTGAGGACTGGTGTTCCAGACACCAGATCAGAGCGGCTACGGCCTCTCTGCCGATAATTCTGGATTTTTTGCAAGACGGTTTTACTAAGGGTCTAGCCGCCAGCTCTTTGCGAGTCCAATTGGCGGCTCTGTCTTGTTATCGCGGTAAAGTGCAGGGCGTGGCTTTAGGGGCGCATCCGGATGTAGTTCGTTTTTTGCGTGCTGTGTCTAGGTTACGGCCAGCCCGTAGAGTATCGGTTCCCGCGTGGGATCTTAATTTAGTGCTACGTGCCCTAAGTGCAGCTCCTTTTGAGCCGCTCTCTGGTAGTTCGGTAAAGGATTTGACTCTTAAAACGGTGTTCCTAGTGGCTATATGTTCCGCACGCCGTATTTCCGAACTCCAGGCTCTTTCTTGCAGGGAGCCTTTTCTGTCTTTCTCGCCTAACAAAGTGGTTCTGCGGCCTGTGCCATCTTTCTTGCCAAAGGTGACTTCACCTTTTCACTTGAATCAGGTTGTTTCTCTTCCGGTTTTTTCGGAGTCCGAAGGGCATGCTTCTGATCGTGGTTTGAGTCGGTTGGACCTCAAAAGAGTTCTCCGCCGTTATTTACGAGTTACAAATGATTTTCGTAAATCAGACCACTTGTTTGTGCTGTTTGGTGGTCCTCGTAAAGGGGAAGCGGCAGCGAAGGCTTCTATTGCCAGATGGATTAAAGAGGCGATTGGTTCGGCTTACATATTGCACGGTCGGTCTCCGCCGCCGGGACTGCGGGCTCACTCTACGAGAGCACAAGCGACATCCTGGGCGGAATTCAGTCTGGTTTCCCCGGTAGATATTTGTAAAGCGGCCACGTGGTCGTCTTTGCACACTTTCAGTAAACATTATCGTCTTGATGTTTTGGCGGCGAGCGATGCTGGCTTTGGTTCTGCGGTTCTGCGTGCCGGCTGGCACAATCCCACCCGTTAGGCTGCTTTGTTACATCCCATACGTCGAGGACTAAGCTGGAGGAACGATAAGGAAATAGTAATTACACTTACCTGGTAATTGTAGTTCCTTGAGAGACGACAGCTTAGTCCTCCTGCCTCTCCCTGGTTTCTTTTCGCACGGCACGCCTTGGATGAAGAAGACGATTTTTCCAGGTGAGTGCGTGTCATGTTACTTTCTTTTCTCTCTAAGTTTTTCGCTGTGGCAGGAGCGGGACTTTCCGTTCCGGTTGGTTATAATTTTTAGTATGTGGCCTACGCCACCAGTTGATTAAAAAAAAAAAAAAAAAAAAAAAAAAAAAAAAACCAGTTAGGTTGCGGAATATATTTCCTATGAGAGCAGTTTTACTAAAGGTTAGCTATGTGTTTGAGTTTGCTTTGTCAGTAGTTCACTGGAGTTCCTGAGTTGCAGGGTGTGCTTATTCCAGTGGAGCTGAAATCTGATTGGTCCAGTCTTCATGCTGCAGGAGGAGGTGCACTACCCATACGTCGAGGACTAAGCTGTCGTCTCTCAAGGAACTACAATTACCAGGTAAGTGTAATTACTATTTTCAGCCAGAGCTTAACACAAAGGATTGAGGGTGTTAATTGCGCCTTTCTGCTTTTTGCCTTTGAAAAGGAAAAAAAATATATTTTCGTGGCTTCACATCTTAATCGGCCCCACTTATACATATAGGAGGTAATTTGGGCGTAACCTTTCACAGTACCTTATCAATCACAGTGCAAATGTCATGTGTTTTCATTGACTTATTTATGTGCATGGATGATCTTTTATGGATGCTATTCTTTAAGTACCCCCATCAGACTGATGGCGCATACTTTCTGTGTGGACATGCACAGAGACAGTGCTTGGGTAGAGGGCAAATTTATATTTGTAAGTTATAACATACTATATGAATCTCTCTAAATATAGGCACAGGCATTTACACCAAGTCTAGGGTTGGTTTAAGTGATTATTCCTAGATTTGCATGTGAATCTCACGACACACCCCTATTTTATAAAGTAAAGTATGCATGACCTTCATAAAATAGACATCAAATATATACATTGTAATGTGTGTTAACCTAGGTGTCTTATAAAATTACCCTCATAGAGGACAGCTTTATAAAGGTACACCTAGTTTGAGGGCAACTAGGCACCTACTTAGGTGCTCTTCTATAAAGATGGATAGGCGCCTGTGTGTCTTTATAAATACTATTGTAAGCGGCAGAAATTGTACACGAGCAGATATAAATGTTTGTGTGTAAAGTTCACAAATACACACATTGATTAAAATGTTTATAATAATCAACGCATGTACTTGCAAACTCCACCTGTGCCCTTCCCAGACTCTTAAGTATCTGGGAGTGCTCTTTGAGCATGGATTGAGGCAAGGTATTTTTGTGATAGTACAATAAATCAAAGCTACAGGACCAGCTCAAAGATTTTGAGGAATTCTCTACCCTGAGCATTGGCTTATTGGCAGTGATGCTGGACAATGATCTCTTGGGCAAGTAGACATATTGTCCAGTTGGAGACTACACAAGGGGTGCTACAAAGAAGAGCTTCAAGAAGAAGCCTGTGTTCAGGCACGTGCAGGCCCCTGGAGCAGCTGAATTGAGTAGTGCTGTCCACCGATGCTACCCACGAAGCATGAGAGCACTTTTGCAAGATCATGTGATCCAAAGCTGCTGGACGCACGAGGAAAGAGGCTGCTCCACAAATGTATTAGGGATAGAAACATAGAAATATGATAACAGAAAAAGACCACATGGCCTATCTAGTCTGTCCTTCCATATCAACTACAACAGTCCCCTTTGTACCTTTTAGAGATCCTCTGTGTTTGTCCCATGCTTTTTTTGAATTCAGTTACTGTCCTCATCTCTACCACCTCCACTGGGAGACTATTCCACGGATCCACTACTCTTTCCGTAAAGAAATATTCCGCATATCACTCCTAAATCTATTTCCCTTCACCCTCATCCCATGTCCCCTCGTAGCAGAACTTGCTTTCAATTGAAAGAGGCTCTCTCCATGAACATTTATGCCACGGAGGTATTTAAACATCTCAATCATATCACCTCTATCCCGCCTTTCCTCTAAGAGGTGTATATATTAAGATCCTTAAGTCTGTCCTCATATGCTTTATAATGAAGACCACTAATCATTTTAGTAGCCACCCTCTGCACCGACTCCATCCTGTTCACATCCTTTTGAAGGTGCGGTCTCCAGAATTGCACACTATACTCCAAATGAGGTCGCACCAAAGACTTATACAGAGGCACTATCACCTCCTTTTTTCTGCTAGCCATTCCTCTCCGTATGCACCCAAGCATCCTTCTAGCTTTTGCCGTCGCCTTTTCTATCTGTTTAGCTACTTTAAGATCATCAGACACAACCACGCCTAGGTCCCGCTCTTCTTTAGTGGACAAAAGTACTTCACCCCCTATACTATATTGCTCCCTTGGATTGCTGCAGCCCAAATGCATGTTCTTACATTTTTTAACATTAAATCCCAGCTGCCAAATTCTAGACCATTCTTCAAGCTTAGCTAGATCCCTCCTCATGTTATCTACACCTTCCTGGGTGTCTACTCTATTGCAGATTTTGGTATCATCCACAAAGAGGCAAACCTTACCCGACAGCCCTTCTGCTATATCACTAACAAAGATGTTAAAAAGAATCGGACCAAGGACAGATCCCTGGGGCACACCACTGGTAACATCCTTCTCCTCAGAGTGAGCTCCATTTACCTGTACTCTGTCGCCTCCCACCCAACCAATTTCTAACCCAAGCAGTAACTTTAGGGTCCATCCCTAGGGTGCTCAGTTTGTTTATAAGTCGCCTGTGAGGAACAGTGTCAAAGGCTTTAGTGATCCGACTGGCACTAAGACATTTTCACTCGCTTCTCAAGGTCAAAGCAGTAGGGGTATTATCCGTCAATGCTACTGTGGTGGCATGTATAAAAAAATTAAGGAAGGACGAGGAGCCTGCATTTAGTAAGGGAAGCCAGGCTTATTATGTTATGAGTGGAAAGTCATTTCTAAGCTTTAATGGTGAGACATAGGAGTCCAGAATGTTCAGCAGATTTTCTAAGCAGGCACAAGATAGGTCACAATGAATGAGAACTTTTGAAGAAAACCTTTGACATGGTCACAGAGAGATGGGGCAACCAAGCATGAACTTGGTGGTGGAAAGGAATGCCAAGGTGCCAGCATTTTTCAGTTGCAAGAAGATGCAGGTACCAGAGGGGTCATCACCTTGACAGAGCATTGGCCAGTGGAAGGGAAGGACCATGTATGTTTCCACACTGGACATACAGTAGGTAGGCAGAGTGAATCAGAAAGTGGTGAAGCACTTGGCTAGTCATTTTGTTGGCGCTGGACTGGCTGAAGCACTCATTGAATGTAAACCACATAAGACAAACAGCCATTGTGTCTCCTGTAAGTTAAGGGATTATTCAGGCAGAAGCCTATTTGTATTCAGGATCAGACACCATTCTGCTCACAGCATGATAATTCAGAAGTGGTAACTAGACAGGAAAGAATATTGCCGACAGTGGTGACAATTCTACCAGCCAGGAAAATGTCTTGCATGTATGGCAGAATCTGGAGATTGTGTTTTAGTGTGTATGATATCAGGAAGATTCCTTAAAGGTATCAATTCCACACATGTTAGATTTCTTACAGGAAGGTCTGGAATGTGGCCCGTCTTTAAGCACAGTTAAGGTATAGGTATCAGTGTTCATGAGTGGAGGAGTAGCCTAATGGTTAGGGCACTAGCTTGGTAACCAAGAGACCAGCATCAATTCCCACTAGCATGCCTTGGGCAAGTCACTTAACTCTCCATTGCCTCAGAAGAAAGGCCTTACAAGAATTATGTTGGTCCTTCTGGAGTAATAAGGCTAGTATAAAAAATCAAAGATTTACTCCACTTTAACTTGCAGCTATTTCCGGGGCATCTGTGATGTAAAGAACTCATCAATGAACTCTCCTAAGCCCATGAGTAGTCTCAGACAAACGTAGCGCTGTTAATCACCAACACCTAGTGAAACACAAATAGCGCTTTACTAGCATCAATGACTACTGGGCAATTATTTTTATATCCAGTGAAAATGATTTTTTTCTTTTTTTGTCTTGTTACACCACTAATGTTGTGTCCCCTTCCGTTTAATTAAAAACTTGTATCAATCTTTTGAATAAATGAAAATGCTTATCTTTTATCATACGTCCACCTATTCTTGGTGGGTCTCTCCTTTCGCTGAAATTTCTCAATGCCTCACTTGGCGCGCTTGCGTTTCACTCCCTTATGGAGTTTCTTCAGGAGATAAATTGTTGTCTGCTGCCCACGTTTCTCTACTTAATTCTTTCAACTTAATTTTTTCAACCAGAACGCCGCGCCTAAGGAGTTGTTAGCGGGGTGGGAACAGCTGGGGGATGTACAAAAACAGTGGGCAAAACTGAAAGGTGATATTTTAAGGGCTACCATCCTTTTTGTTAAAATGGTAAATAAAGGTAAAAGGAAAAGGAGGCCGCTATGGTTCTCAAAAGAAGTAGCTGAAAAGGTGAAGAAAAAGAGGGAAGCCTTCATGAAATACAAGAGATCACAGAGAGAGGAAGGCAGGCATCTATATTTGGAAGATCATAGAGAGGCTGGCAAAGTAGTAAGGAAAGCAAAGATTCAAAAAGAGGAAGAAATAGCCAATACAATAAAATGAGGGGATAAGACATTTTTCAGATATGTTAGTGAGAGGAGGAAGGGCAAAAGTGGTATTGTATGACTCAAGGGTGAAGGGGAGGAATATGTAGAAACTGATGAGGATAAAGTGGAATTGCTTAACAAATATTTCTGTTCTGTGTTCATAGATGAAGAACCAGGAACAGGACCTCAGAAAACATTCACAAACAGGAGCAGAAGCGAGGGGCATCTTGAACAATTTTCAGAGCACTGTGTCCATGAGAAACTAGCTCAACTTAAAGTAGACAAAACGATGGGACCAGATGGGATACACCCTAGAATACTGAGGGAACTTAGGGACGTTCTAGCAGCTCCACTGACTGACCTTTTCAATGCCTCGTTGGAGTCTGGAGTGATGCCAAAGGACTGGAGAGAGGCTCATGTGGTGCCTTTACACAAAAGCGGAAGTAAGGATGTGGTTGAAAACTACAGGCCGGTTAGATTAACTTCGGTGGTGAGTAAATTATTGGAAACGCTGCTGAAAGAGAAAATAGTGAGGCTTCTGGAGTCCAGCGGATTACAGGATCCGAGGCAGCATGGATTCACCAGAGGCAGGTCTTGTCAGACAAATCTGATTGATTTCTTTGACTGGGTTACCAGGGAGTTGGACCGAGGGAGAGCCCTAGATGTGGTGTATTTAGATTTCAGTAATGCCTTTGACACCGTTCCTCACAGGTGACTTATAAACAAACTGAGCACCCTAGGGATGGACCCTAAAGTTACTGCTTGGGTTAGAAATTGGTTGAGTGGGAGGCGACAAAGAGTACAGATGAATGGAGCTCACTCTGAGGAGAAGGATGTTACCAGTGGTGTGCCCCAGGGATCTGTCCTTGGTCCGATTCTTTTTGACATCTTTGTTAGTGATATAGCGGAAGGGCTGTCGGATAAGGTTTACCTCTTTGCGGATGATACCAAAATCTGCAATAGAGTAGACACATTGGGAAGGTGTAGATAACATGAAGAGGGATCTATCTAAGCTTGAAGAATGGTCTAAAATTTGGCAGCTGGGATATCGATTGGGTCAGGACATGCTAGGGAGATAAATTTTCTAGATGAAATAAAGGACCGCTTCTTGGAGCAGCTGGTTCATGAACTGACAAGAGTGGAAGCCATTTTGGACCTAGTGCTTAGTGGAACACAAGATCTGGTGCAAGGGCTAAGGGTGTTGGGGCCACTTGGCAATAGTGATCATAGTATGATCGCATTTGATTTAATAAATGGAGGAAGGACGGCAAGGAAATCCACAGTATTACCTTTTAACTTTCAAAAGGGAGACTATGATAAAATCAGGAAAATAGTTAAGAAAAACTAAAAGGAGCAGTTGCAAAGGTTAAAGATTTACATCAAGCTTAGGTGTTTAAAAATACTTTCTTGGAAGTCCAGACCAACTTTATTCCATGTTTTAAGAAAGGTGGAAGTAAGTAAAAAAAAACCTACCAGCATGGTTTAAAGGTGAGGTCAGAGAGGCGGCTGTTGCCAAAAAAACATCTTTCAGGAAATGGAAAAAGGAGCCAAATGATGAAAACTGGAAACAACACAAGCACTGGCAAGTTACTGTAGATGCAAGGCATTGATAAGATAGGCAAAGAGAGAATTTGAGAAGAAGCTTGCTATGGAAGCAAAAATGCATAATAAAGACTTTTTCAAGTACATTCGTAGCAAAAAACCTGTGAGAGAGTCAGTTGAACCATTAGATGATAGAGGAGTAAAAGGGACACTAAGAGGGAACAAGGCCACAGCGGAGAGACTGAATGAATTCTTTGCTTCGGTCTTTACTGTGGAAGATGTAGGGATGTTACCCATGACTGAAATGTTATTTAAAGGTGATGCCGCAGAAGAATTGTTAGAAATATCTATACACTGGGAAGATGTATTACAGCTATTTGATAAACTGAAGAGTAGCAAATCATCTGGACCGGATGGTATACATCCAAGGGTGTTGAAAGAACTGAAATATGAGATTACTAATAGTAGGTCTGCAATCTGTAAACTATCATTAAGTCATTTTTAATACCTGAAGACTGGAGGATGGCCAATGTAATGCCAATTAAAAAAAAATTCCAGGGCTGATCTGGGAAACTACAGACCAGTGAGCCTGACATCAGTACCGGGAAAAAGTGGTAGAAATCATTATAAAGAACAAAATTACTGAACATGTAGATAGTCATGGCTTAATGGAAGACAGTCAACATGGCTTTAGCCAAGGAAGGTCTTGTCTTCCTAATTTTTTTATGTTTTTTTGAAGGTGGGAATAAACAGGTACACAAAAGGTGAGTCGGTTGATATAGTGTATCTGGATTTTCAGAAAGCCTTTAACAAGGTCTCTCATGAGAAACGGCAAAATTTAAAAGTCATGGGATAGGAGGCAGTGTACTATTGTGGATCAGGAACTGGTTAAAATATAGAAAGCAGAGGGTAGGGCTAAATGGCCAATTTTCCCAAAGTAGAAAGGTGAATAGTGGAGTACCCAAAGGATCTGTGCTGCTTTTTAACATATTTGTAAATGACCTGGAAATGGGAATAACAAGTGAGGTAATTTAAATTTTGCAGATGATACAAAACTATACAAAGATGTTAAAACCCAAGAGGACTGTGAAAAATTGCAAGAGGACCTTGAGAAATTGGAAAGACTGGATGTTCAAATGGCAGATGAAATTTAATGTGGACTAGTGCAAAGTTATGCACCTAGAAAAGAACAATCCAAATTATGGTTCCACGATGCAAGGTTCCATATTAGGAACCACCAACCAGGTAAAAGATTAGGCATCATCTTAAATAACATGTTGAAACCCTCCACTCAGTGTGCAGCAGTGGCCAAGAGAGCAAATAGAATGCTAGGAATCGTAAGGAAAGGAATGGAGAACAAAATAAAGAATATTTGTAATGCCTCTGTATCATTCCATGGTGTGACTGCACCTTGAATATTGTGTGCAATTCTGCTCGCCGTATCTTAAAAAGGATATAGCGTTATTAGAAAAGGTACAGAGAAGAGCTTCCAAAAATGGTAAAGGGGATGGAAGGATACTCCTATGAAGAGAGACTAAAAAGGTTAGGGCTCTTCAACCTGGAAAAGAGACAGCTGAGGAGAGATATGATAGAGGTCTATAAATTAATGAATAGAGTGGAACGGGTAAATGTAGATAGATTGTTTATGCCATCAAAATGTAGAAAGACCTAGGAGACATGCAATGAAGCTACAGTGTAACTCATATAAGACTAATAGGAGAAAGTATTTTTTCACTCGACGCATAATCAAACTCTGTCATTTGTTACCAGAGGATGTAGTACAAGCTGTTAGTGTAGCTGGGTTAAAAAAGTTTTGGACAAGTTCCTGGAGGAAAGTCCATAAACCATTATTAAAGGGGGACCCAGGAAATCCACGGCTTTCCACAATACAAGCATTGTGGAACCTGTGTCCTTTGGGGAAACTGCTAGATACTTGTGACCTAGATTGGCCACTGTTGGAAACAGGATACTGGTCTTGATGGACCTTGGTCTCACCTAGTATTGCAATCTTATGTTCTTAGTCTGTATACTACAATGGCTGTCTATGCTGTTGGTGCAACTGACATTCCTGCCTTACACATGGGATATGTCCACTCAGAGGGACAGCCCATGAGACAGGCATATACAAATCACATGCCATGGCAGTACTAACAGAATGGCCATGGTTCCCCATACCTGTTGTGTGCTTGTGGTGCAGTTATGGCATGACCTCACATCTTGCAGACCAATTTGTCTGACATGGATTCACTTTTGCCTCAAACGGCTGTTTATGACCGTGTTCTTACATTTGGAGGGGGCCCCTGTTCACACAGAGCTCCTCGCTCTTTGAAAACACAACTAAAACTGTTGTCCACTCGATAGTTACTTTCCGTCTTGCCACTGCACCCTCCTTGCTGGTTTTTCCTCAGTCATCTCTCTCCCCTTCAAGCTCTTCACAACTCAGCTGCATGGATGATCCTCTGCCAGTCCCGATGCACTTTTATAACTTCTCTTTTGATATCACCTCACTGGCTCCTTGTCCGTTTCCATATCCATCTCAAACATCTTCTGCTAACCTATAAATGCATCCTCTTTACTGCCCCTCATTACCTTTCCTCTCTCCTCACACCCCTTCCCATGGACTTTGCTCCTCCTCTGGCTGCTTCCTTCCTATGTCCTTTTTGTCTACTATCATCTCCAGACTCCAGTCCTTTCACCTTGCTGCTCCTTATGCTTGGTGCAAGTGTCCTCTATCCTTACATCAGGTCTCATCTCTCTCTCTCTCTCTCTCTCTCTCTCTCTCTGCAAATCCATGCAGAGGGCATACCTCTGGAGCTGCTTTAGAATCATTATTTCTTGTTGCCTAGTGTCTCCTCTCCCTATTGAACCCTTATATCTTGTGAATTGTACTGTCTGTCATCACTTTATTGTAAGCTCTTCAGAAAGGGACTGTCTCCCTATGTGTTTGTACAGCACTGAGTACACCTTGTAGCGCTTTATGAATCATGTATAATAGTAGTACTGGTATCATCATCTGGCAGGTGGCAGTGCTGGGTGGACATTTTAACTCTGACATGTCCTGTTCTCCAGTTGTTAAGTGCCGTCTAGTCGGTGTCGACTCATGGCAACACTCTGGATAGTTGTCCTAAATTGTGTTCGGTCTTCTGTCAAGCGCCTCATTGTTGACAGACTGTTACCCATAGCTGCTATTATTGTATCAATCCATCTCATTGCTGACCTTCCTCTTTTGCGTTGACCTTCTATCTTGTTAAGCATGATGTTTTTCTCTAATGATCTCTCTCTTTGCATGATGTGTCCAAAGTATGAAAGTCAAAGTCTCTCTTGTCATCTGAGCTTGTAAAGAAATCTTAGGTTTGATCTTCTCTAGTACTGACTGGTTTGTTCTTCGGGCAGTCCATGGTATATGCAGTATTTGCCGCCAGCACCATAATTCAAAGGCATCAATTTTCTTCCTGTCTATCTTTTTCACTGTCCAGCTTTCACATCCATATGATGTTATTGAAAATACCATGGCTTGAACAAGTTGAATCTTTGTATGGAGAGAGACATCTCTGCTCTTGAGAATATTGTCTAGGTCCCATTCTGCCAAGAGCAATGTGTCGTCGGATTTCTTGACTGCTTGTTGCTTCTTAATTGATAGTTGATCCAAGTAGGTTAAAGTTGTCCACAATTTCGATTTCTTCTCCTTCAACGATGAACTTGCTAATTTTGCCAGTTGTCATGATCTTTGTCTTCTTTATGTTAAGGTGCAGGCCCATTTTGAGACTGTCCTTTGATCATGAGAAGCAAATGTTTCAGATCATCTTCACTTTCAGCCAGTAATGTGGAATCATCAGCATAGCGAAGGTTGTTGATGAGTCTTCCACCAATCTTCACACCTCTGTTGTCTTCATACAATCCTATTTCTCTGATGAGTTGTTCTGCATATAAATTAAACAGGTAGGGGGAAAGTATGCAGCCTTGTCTTACACCTTTGCTTATTTTAAACCATTCTGTTTCTCCTTGTTCCGTTTGAACTGTTGCTTCTTGATCAATGTACAGATTGTGCAAGAGAACGATCAGGTGTTCTGGTATACCCATGTTTCTTAATGTGGCCCAGAGTTTCTCATGGTTTACACAGTCAAAAGCCTTGCTATAGTTGATAAAGCACAAATAGATATCCTTTTTGTATTCTTTAGTCTTTTCAAGGATCCATCTCGCATCCGTGATGGTGTCTCTTGTTCCTCGCCCTTTCCTGAAACCTGCTTGCACTTCAGGTAGTTCTTTTTCCAGGTATGGTTGTAGTCTCTTTTGAATAATCTTCAGTAGAATCTTGCTGGCATGTGGGATCAGAGCGATTGTGCGATAATTTCCACACAGTTGGATCACATTTCTTTAGTATTGGTATAAACACAGATCTTTTCCAGTCAGTTGGCCATGATGTTGTCTTCCATATTTCTTGGCAGAGCCTTGTAAGCACGGTAACAGCTGCATCAGATTGCTGTAATACTTCTATGGGAATGCTATCAATGCCTGGTGCTTTGTTCTTTGATAAGGCTTTCAATGCTGCTTCAACTTCTTCTTTCATCACCAATGGTTCCCAATCATAAGGTACAGGTTGAAACGGTTGTCGGTTCACTTGATCTTCATCATATAAAACTCTGTATATTTCCACCTTTTCTTGATCTTCTCAGCATCATTCAACATAGAACCTTGAGCATCTTGTAACATTCCAATTCGAGGCTGGAATTTTTTCTGTAACTCTCATAACTTTAGGAAAGCTGATCTTGTTCTTCCTCTAATAGTTTCAGCTTCTATTTCCTTGCATGTGTCATTGTAGTACTTTTCCTTGTCCTGTCTTGCTGCACGTTGGAAATCTGTTGAGTTCTGCGATTGTCTTTCTTTCTCCTCTGGCTATAGCGTCTCTGCGTTTCTGGGCAATTTTCAGAGTTTCATCATCCATTTTGGCCATTTTTGCTTTTTCACCTTTTGTAGAGACTTCTCACTTTCTTCCAACACAACCTTCTTGATGCCGTTCCATAACTCTTCTGGAGCTCTGTCATTTGTATCTAAAGCAGCAAATCAATTTTGCAGACAGTCTTTAAATTCCAGTGGTATATTCTCAAGGTCATATTTTGCTGCATTCATGAGTGGTTTGCTTTTTTTCAACTTTAGCTTGAGTTTGCATTCTAGTAGTTGATGGTCTCTACCAGTCAGCTCCAGGTTTTGTCTTTGTTGATGTTATAGAGATTTTCCATCGTTGACTTCCTCAGGAACAGTCCATTTGATTTTTTGTACAATCCATTGGATGAAGTCCATGTGTACAGTCGCCGCTTGTGTTGCTGGAAGAAGGTGTTTGAGATGAATAGATCGTTGGTCTTGCAGAATTCTATCAGTCTTTCTCCAGCTTCATTTCCATTGCCAAGTCTATATTTTCCAACCACTTTGCCTTCTTCTTTGTTGCCAACATTTGCGTTCCAATCACCGATGACTATCAGGATATCCTTTGCATGTTCTGTCAATTTCAGCTTGAACTTGTTCATAGAACTCATCAATTTCATCCTCTTCTGCAGCTGTTGTTGGGGCAAATACTTGAATTATAGTTGTGTTGATAGGTATTCCTCGTAGACGAATAGAGATTAAACGTTCACTGACTGCATTGTATTTCATTACAGTTCTTGCAAGTTTCTTTATTATACATGCAACACCATTTCTTCTGTCTTTCATTTCCAGCATAGTAGACCATGTGATCATCTGATACAAAGTGCCCGATGCCAGTCCATTTCAGTTCGCTGACACCCAACAGATCAAGTTGTACACGTTCCATTTCATTCTTGACCACCTCCAACGTCCCTTGGTTCATGCTTCGTACGTTCCATGTTCCAATATGTAAGACATCTTTACAGCTTCTGACTCTCATTTCATGCGCAGCTACATCAGCAGTCAGACGTCCCAAGGGCTTTGAACCAACCACATCATAAATGCTGGCTTTACTCCGAAAAGTCTTCAGCTCTTCCCCAGTAGCTAGTTGAGTGCCTTCCGACCTGGGGGTCTCGTCTTCCAGCACTATAGTGTAATTTGTTTTGTTGTGACTATCCATTGAGTTTTCATGGCAAGATACAGAAGTAGATTGCCGGGCCTTTCCTCTGCGCAGTTTAAGTTTAGTGTTGTTGCTGTTTTCACAAAAATGTGATCCTCCACCGCCAACACTGTCCCATTCTGCTGCTGCCCAGATGGGTTTTCATAGCAAGATACAGCTTGCCAGGCCTTTCCTCTGTGCTATTTAAGTTTAGTGGTGTTGCCATTGTCACAGAAATGTGGTCCTCCACCATCAGCACTATCCCATTCCGCTAGTATTTCTTCCACAGCAGCATTATTCCTCCCCCCTGCCACATGCATATATTTGCCCACTATGTGCGGGTGGGGGGCATCCTGATCCACAGCCCAAGCGATCCATATGGTTAATTAAACAAGTGCCATGGGTCAACAGTCATTGTGGTCAGCCTGCTGGTTGCTCCATTCCTCCCTGCCAGCGTGGCACACATACCAGTTCAGTGCTGCAGGCGGCCTCTAAGATGTTCCACCCATGCACACCTTGCTGCTCCTGCCCCCCTCCACTGGGGGATGTTGGCATGCGTCCTGCTACGTCTGACCTCAGTGGGCAGGGATCAGCATGTGCCCTGCTGTCCTCCTTGCTGAAATGTTTGCCATCAGAATGACTTTGACAACTGTGGTGTTGCACCGGACCCACAGGGCCAGGACAGAGCTTTTTTCTCTTGCAGGTGGGAGCTGCTGCAGCCGCCACCGCCACCATCATACCATGCTGACATGGCAGCATTGTGGCAGTTGGAGTGGGATGCAGTGCCCGCCCGTCCACCAGGTGTGTTAGGCTGATGCCTAGGACGGCAGGTCTGGTTGGGGGCAGCAGCGGCACACATGTCTGGCCAAGCTTCCCCCCCCCACGAGCTGCTGCCGCAGCCCCCCTCCCCAGCTATCATCAATTCCGTCTCGGGATGGGAGGTGGCTAGCCACAGTGACAGTATTTTAAAGGGTGGCTGCTTTTTGCTGCCCCTTTTTAGAGGTGCTGCCACTACCAGTCTCTCCCTCCCGAGAGGGCTTCGGCGCCACTGGGTGGGGGGGGGGCAGCCGGGGTCTCTGCCTAGGGCACCTGAGACCCTTGGGTCGCCCCTGGTTGCACGTCACCTTTTCCATAGCAGCATCATGTCTGTGTGCTGCCATTGTCACTGTAGGTTCATGACGGACATCCCAGATGTGTCCCCTGGGCAGCTGCATGGTCAGCCTTGTGCACCAGCAACCTCCACTGCATTACTCATGTGACAGCTCCTTTGCCCCATTTGCACCATCAACATAGTGCCCTTTCATACTTGGGCAGTATGCTGTTACTGCTAATGGAGCACTGCTATCACTGTTTTGGGTTCCCCTGCATGTGGATCACATTGCAGACAATGGAATAGGTTCTTACCCCTCATGATAGCCCCTTTCCATGAGGTTTTACTTGGCATTAAGGTTGCTAGCACTGAGGGCTCTAACATACGATTGTGCAACCGGCGGTAAGGTAGCACCCATTGTCAATGCCCACTCTCCGCCCCATTAACGCCCCGTCTTCACCTCCTTTTCCCCTCAATGCTTCCTGAACCCCTAAAGCTCATTATTGCTGCATTATCAGCCCTTACTGTAGCGTTAAGGGCGCAAGAGTGCCGATTAACATGCATTAATGGTACACTTGCTCCCTTACCGCCCTTTAGTAAACCTACCCCTAAGTTTTGGGTTTTCACATTCCATAAGCTACCACATTTTAGTAAAGATGCCACAATTTGTATCTGGGTTTAGAAACAACACAGACCACTTTCTTGCTTTTTTTTTTTTTTATTTATCTGCATTTGATTTGATAAACCATACTGTGCTGAGGCTGATGTCAATAGGGATTACTGGAATATTTTTATCTTTGTTTGAGTCACATTTAGCAAGCCAAACTTTGGCAGTGAAGACTGCTGATAAGTTGTCTGATAAGTTCTTAATTGAGAAATGTGTCCCACAGGGATTACCTCTTTCTGCATCGCTTTTTAATTTTCATGTACACCCACTATGTGAGTCGTTGGATCACCTACGTATATACTTCAAAATTTATGCAAATGTTATACTACTGTATATCCTTTTTAATATTACCAGTGGAGTTCACCAAACTCAGATTTCCTCAGACTGAGAACCCAGATACAAATTGGGGCATCTTTACTAAAATGTGGGTTGAAAATTAATTTTAGAAAAACAGAGGCTATGGTTATTACTGTCTAAGGATATCTTTATCTTTAGACAGTGTAGTAGCTTTGTAAATCTTTGCAGACCTATTGCTGGGGGTTAGTTAGGTTACCAAATAAGACAGATGTACATATTTATTGGATTTAGATCACACCTTTTCAGTAGTAGCTCAAGATGAGTTACATTCAGGTATGCTATGTATTTCCCTGTGTAGGGAAAGCTTATAATCTAATTTATTATCTGAAGCAGCAGAGGTCCTATGGGATATGTTTACTAAGCCGGTCTAACAGTTAACCCATGCTATTTGTAACTAGCGCCATTTTGGAAAGCAACCATATGCTGAGCAGGAGCGAGTTGGCCTTGCTCCTGTTTCTGGCCACCAATGGGCCTAGTATTTTTGGGGATGGTGATTGGGGGGTGTGGGGGCTCCCAATCTGTTGGGGAGGAGGGGTCCTAAAGGAGGGATTTATCACATTGGTATTTGATTGGGGTAGCCTTTGTGGGAGAAGGGATTGACAGTATGCTTTGGGGGAGGGGGGATGGAAGAGTGCCTTGGGAGGTTTACTTACCAGGTCTGGATGCAGCCAGGAAGGGAAGGGGTTCCTGGAGTCAGGAATGCACATGTTGGAGGCGTGATGTTGGCATGCATATCTGCTCCTTTCAGTAGGCACTTATTTGTGCCTGGGGGCAGGTGCAAATACTGGCATTTACATTTTTTAATCCAGACATGGATTCTCTATATAAAATGTGGAATCCACATCTGCAGCGTAGGCCCTGCCACAACCACTCCCACTCCCTGACCCATGATTTTCCCTTGGCAGGGTAGATGTGGTGAGCATTCCATGTCTGCAAACAACATGTTCTAAAATGGCATTGTGACCGGTATTTCAGGCTACTTATCTCAGTGCTACTTTTTGGATATGGAAAAGCTTCTAAAAAATGTGGATTTTTTTTCCACACTATCTGGCTCTGTTTTCAGAGGTGTGTCCTTCAACAGAGTCACATGGGAGCATCTGTGCTTCATTGTTCATGCATTTTGGCTACAGCCTGTGACTTGCCCACCACAGCACCTCCTTGCTGTTGCTCTGCCAGAGTGCCTTGAAGTGTATAGTTGGTGTTTAAATTTGGCAGTGTAGCTCTAGCCTGTGCCCTCATCTTTGCCATAATGCCCCCTTGAGGCCACATCAATTTTTCTATGCCTACAGTTCATCGCCTCCACTTTCACAGCACTCTCATACAGCTGACCCTGGAGCACTGCAGCTCCAGATTATGAGGCATTTTTTTTTCTATCTTTGAGAAAGAGCAACTAAAACTGTGTAAATCCATTCAGTGCAGCTCTAAGGGTTGAATTTACTAATTTTTGCCTTTATAGTATATTTGTACTCATCTAAATAGTCTGGAGGGGATTAGGAATGAAAATGTGGCGTAAGATAAATGGGCTTCTCCCAACTTGTTATGTCAAAGCATCTTTTGGCAATGAGGTGCTATAACTTGAGAGATCTGCAATGAACTAATTTAGTCTTAAATTAATAACTTCATAACACCATGTACAGGGCAAAGGGGTCAGCCAGCACCATTTTGAAAGATGGTGCCACTGGTGTGCAGGAGAACATGGAGAACACTCTTGTCCACTATAAAGCACCTGGAATTTTAGGGTAAGCCAGGGGAAGCTTCAGGGTTGAACTTTGTTTAAAAGGGGGTGGATCTACTGTGAAACTAATGAAGCTTAAGCTTCAGGGCTCCTAATCCCGGAGGGGCCCCAGAAGCGACTTTAGCCCAAATTGCTTAAAACATTTGGGTCTATATAAGAAGAGGGTTTTTTTAAAATAGTATTAATAATATACTCTCATTCAATACAAAGTAATAGTTAAAATAAGAATTAAAAGGTTATTAAAGTATCATGTAGGCCAGCCGTAAATGAAAAAAACGTTCTGAGATGTAGTGGTTAAAGTTTTAAAACATTTGTGGTGATCTGTCATGGAACAACCCCATTGAAGAAGATAACAATGGTTACCCAGCCCTCATTGCTGGTTGCGAAGGGGCCCCCATAACAGTTCAAGCTTCAGGATACCAAAAATGCAGGTCTGACACTGGTATAACCAAAGGGCACTTAAAAATAATTATCGCCTGGATGAAGGTTGAAGATTTTGCTCCATGGACCACTAGGGATTTTGCAACCTTTTCTAGTGGTTAGAACACTGGCTTGGTAACCAAGCAACCAGGGTTAGATTTCCGCTAGCACTCCTTGTGGCCTTGGGCAAGTCACTTAACCCTCCATTGCCTCAGAAGAAAGGCCTGGCAATCTACTTCCGGTGACACTGCCAAGAAAACCCAGGAGTTTCTGGGTCGCCAGGAGTCAGGACTGACTCGAAAGCACACATTGCATTGCAACGGCAGTCCCAGGAGCGCTTTGAACTGCATGAGCTAAGATGTTCCTGGGAGAAAGGTTAGTGATCCAGCTCATTAGCATGGCCAAGCTGCACTTGATTTAAGATTAAGGAAATAACACACGGAAGTTTGCAGTAATAACAAATTCCACATTTTATTCCCATTTTGCTTATTATAAGACTGTTTGCTTAGTTGTTGTTGTTAAGTGCCGTCAAGTCGGTGTCGACTCATGGCGACCCTCTGGATAGTTGTCCTAAATTGTGTTCGGTCTTCAGTCAGGCAGCTCATTGTTGATAGACTTGCACCCGTAGCTGCTGTTATTGAATCGATCCATCTCATTGCTGGCCTTCCTCTTTTGCATTGACCTTCTACCTTGCCAAACATGATGTCTATCTCTAATGATCTCTGTCTTCGCATGATGTGTCAAAATCACAACTTCATAAATAGATTTCTTAATATGCTAGGATATCTTTTTTTCACTGGAAATTGATAGACTCATTAGGACAACGGTATTCACTTCCTATATTTGAGAACCCCAAAAGATTCAGATTTTCAGAAAATCTCTGGTCAATCTACAGAGAACAAAGTATATTTGTTAGAGACTTCCGGAAGACCTGAGCCCTTTGCAATCCTCAAAGATGGGAAGTGAATATCACTACATTTAGGCATGAGAGGTGCAGTGCAGCATAACCTGCAATGGGCTCTCTGGTATCTATTTTCATGAACTATAGCAAACTTTCATGAAAGTTCATAAATCCATATGAGTAAAATTGGGCTCAGCACAGTTTTGTGGTTTCTTTCTAAAACCTGGAAAATAAGCAATAACCTGTTTATTCTAAGCAATATATCACAAAAAATGTTCAACTGTGAATATTTTCCTTCTTATTTCAACCACTAATACCATTTTTTTCCATATGAAAACTATGAAGTCAATATTCTGTGCTGTGGTGCATTTTCAGCTGGCTAAAACCAGGCATCAAAACCTGGCTTTCCTTTTCCTGATGTATAAGCCCTACTCGCTGGTAGCTGGGTTCTCTGTTCCTTGCTCCACAGGCATTAGCTTGTTTTCTAGGTATGTGCATTCATTTGTGCGCCTTTGGTTTATTATTATACCCTAACAAATTTAGTGCATACTAAGTGATATGATGGCACAGTTTAGTAACGATATGGACATTGGAATAGAGATATTGAGGTTACAACATTCACATTTCCAATAGTATTTTAGAAAAGGTTTTGCTAAACGTGGAATACAGAATAGGGAGGTGCAGTAGAGCATGTGTATGTGCCAGTACATGGAACCAGAGGAGCCATTTTGCAAATCCACATGTAGGAAAAATCAACAGAGTAAAACATGGCCACCATAGACACGTAAGTGCTGAATTTCATACTCTGTGTAAGTCTGACACTTACACATGTATGACATCTATTTTGCAAGCCTACACAAATAAGTGCCTTAGTCCTCTGTTGTTTATTTCCCCCTCAAAAGTTAAATTAGGTAAAGATAGCAGCAGCTGTTAATTGGAGGCATTCATACTTATAGGCTTGAAAAACAGCCATAAATGTGTGCCAGCATTAACACAGGAAAAGCTGGTGCTTCCTGTAAAGGTTGGCTGAACTGAGCACTTCTGTAAAACCTTAGGGGTCTGTTTTACTAAGGAGCTTAAGGTAGCAAAGGTGCTGTTAACAGGTATTCCTTATCATCCTTCCAGTCAAGTCCCGCACCTCTGAATAGTGTACCTCTTCCAGCAGCTTGGAGGCTGAGCCTGTCATCTTTTTGATGACACTAGTGTACATATGCTGCTGGCACCGCCCACCAGCCCCATTAAGCTCAGCCTCTAAGCAGCTGGAGGAGGTTGTGAGCCAGGGTGCTGGACTCACAGAAAGGACAACTAAGGAGATAGGTTTAGTTAAAGTTTTTGCTTTTATTTCCCCTGTTAGGGTGCAGGTTTCTTTGTTTTTAAAGGCAGAAGTAAAAAAAAAAAAAAGAACCAGAAGGAACAGAGAGACAACAGGGCTGAGGGGAGAATATTCCTTCTTCCCCCTCACCCCCCCCCCCCCCAGGATTTCAGGGGGAGGGTTCTGTGGGGGTCTGCCTCAGTCCGAGACTTCTGGCTGCTCCCGAACCCATTATCGGGTGTGGAGCCACTGCAGGGGCTGCAGTTGCTTGACAGGAGTGAAAGCTGGCAGCCCCGAGTCACCCCCCCTCAGCACCGAAGCCAGGAAAGAAGGCTGAGCACGAGGGGTACAAAAGCCATGCGGCAAAGAGGCTCCAAGGTAAGAGTGGTGGGGGCGGGGGGGGGAAGACAGCAGAAACCTCTAGCAACCGCCAGAACATGAGACAGAGAGCGGCCTGCAACTGCATGTTTGGGAGCCTGCAGCAGTGTGGGAAACTTCCCCTGCTGCATTTAGGTGCGATTTCTTATTCAGGCCCACATGTGTTTAACCCCCTGCTGTGTTTTGGGTGCCTGGGAGAGGCAGCCACCGGAGAATAAAGCAGGACAGAGCAGCCTCTTCCTAGGTGGCCATTTGCAGTTTCTTTTTCGTTTCAGTTAATTAGATTTTATTTTATTTTAGTTCAAGTACTCTGGTGCTCTGTGCCTGAGCCTGTGGAGGTGCACTGTGCTGGGGATCCTGTTACATACCCGGGTACAGATTGAGGGAGTTCCTGATGGGTGTCCCCAGCCTTTCCCACCATGCTGGCCAGACCGCAGTGCTTGGTATAGGATGGTATCAAGGAGTGTGAACCCCACTTAAACCTTAAGCATTCCTTGTGTTATACAGCTGAAAACGTATTCAGTACACAATGACTTGATGCAGACATGTGGGAAAGGCCTAATCAGATAGGCCATTGTTGGTTGCTGGTCAAATTTCAGAGTGCTGTGTCCTGTGTGCCTGGTCAGATGATCTAAAAGAAACAATGTATCAACCAACTGCCTTTCTCCTGAGAAGGGTCTGATAGAAAGTCAGGGACAGGAATAAAGATGTGTTTAAAAAAATATTGCATATAGGTTTGTAGCAGCTATAGCTCTGTGGAAAACAGGAAGTACCTGCATACAAGAAATTTATGTAATTTTGAAAGTGGATAGGAAGCAAATGAAATCCTTCCATCTGTCTATGATCAGTGAGTAACCTGACATGATCATCTCTTGTCTCCTAGCCCAAATTTGTATCTATTAAATCTGTAGTATTGCTTGTAAGGGAAGTGTACTCCCTTATAGCCATTAGTAGTATTAGAATAAGAACGTAAACTTTACTCAGAGAATGTGTCAGTTTTATTGGATCTAAGGTCCATTTCATATCTTTAAGATACAACCCTGCAGTGCAATCTAAAAATCCTCAAGATGTGCAGTCCCCGATGTGGTGTGATCTCGGAGGCAGGTGTCTTCCTAAACTGCACGCAAGAGGAGGTCATGGGAGCAGGACCTGCAGGATGACATGAGGAAGAGAGTCACTCCCAGTTGCAAGAGACTCTGGGGGCGGGGCGTGCCATGTTACCTTCAAGGGATCCAGCCCCCGGTCCGTGCACGATGCCCGAACCATCCACCCCTCAAGCCCAGGGAGCGATAGGGCTCCCAGGGGAGTTCTCACCGGAGTTTGTCTTACTTTTGCATAAGGCGTTTTGCCTACCAAGTGGCTCCTCGGCCCCGGAACACAGGGCTAAGAGGATGTCAGACACAAAAGAGCACGAGTCAGAAGCAGTGGCGTCTAAGCGGGCTAGAGGCTTAGAGGAGTGGCAGCAATCACTGCTGTCAGGGGGGGGCTGGATGGAGAAGACCTTGACACGGAGTTAGATCTGCAGGAGGAGTTGGAAGAAGGAGAGAGCCCAGAACAGGAGGATCAGGGCAGAATTGTTCAGGTTTTCCACCGGGAGGAGCTACCAACGCTCATCTTTATGCTTATGTTTATGCAATTTCTCGATATACCGCGCAAGCCGAAGGCCATCACGGCGGTTTACAATCACTACAAGCAGGTACTGATACAATTCCTCATTCCCTAAGGGCTCACATTCTGTGTGTGCTTTGGCGACCCTCAAGGCCCTGAATATGCCTGCTAACCTCCTGGCAGAGGAAGAGGCACTGTAGGATCCGCTGTTCCAGGCGGTACAGAAATTGAAGAAATTCTTACCAGTACATGGAGTAGTAGGACAGATGATCCAGGATGTGTGGGATCTGCCAGAGGTTGGCCTTAAAGGGGTGCAATCCATAGCGCCCCTATACCCACTGCTGGAGCAAGAATGAGCTCCTTTGATTGCCCAAACTGGGCGCAGCGGTGTTGGCAGCAGTAGAAGAGGCCTTGACTTGTCTCCTGCAGCAGAGAACTGTGGAACTGGTTCCACGAGACCAGTATGTCTGCGGTCGATGCTTCCATGTATTTCATTTTGTCCAAAAGGAAGGTTCCTTTCTCCCAATCCTCAACTTTGTGGGCATGAACTATGGTCTCCAGATACTGCATTTTCACAGTAGTAATGGCGGTAGGAAATAGATTTTTGGTGACTCTCGACCTCACAGAGGCGTATCTTCATATTTCCTTCCATCTAGAACATCAACAGTTTCTCTTCTTTGCAGTGCCAAGGGACTGTTTCCAGTTTTGAGCGTTGCCCTTCGGTCTGGCGACCACCCCCATACCTTCACCAAGGTCATGGTGGTGAAGGCGGCAGCTCTCCACAAGGGAAGAGGTTCTCGTCCACCAATACCCAGACGATTGGCTAATCCAGGCGAAGTCCAGGAATGATAGCGAAAAGAGCAACAGCGCGGGTGGGAGAGTTCCTTTAAAGTCTCGGTTGAGATCAACCTGGCCAAGAGCCAGTTACGGCCGGCCCAGGAGCTAGAGTATTTGAAAGCGTGCTTTGATACCTGTGTGGGCAGGAATTTCCTGCTGGTTCGCCAGGCACAGGAGCTACGACACTTGATACAGCAGGTCCTGAAGAGGGCAAGACCATCAGCGTGGCATTATCTGCGGGTTCTGGGGATCATGGCGGCCACTCTCGAGCTTGTCCCATGGACAAGGGTGCATATGCAAATGCTGTAGAGGGCTCTGCTCCATCAATGGTCCCATCAAAGTCAACCCCTGTCCCAAGTACTCTCCTGCCCATGGAGTACCAGGAGAGCCCTCAGTTGGTGGCTGCATGTGGAAGGAGTCCCTGGTGTGGGTTCCTCAGATGACCAGCATGTCAGGTTGGAAAGCCCATTGTGAAGGACGCTTTGTTCAGGGACGAGAGTCTGCAGGAGGCTCTGTGGTCGATCAACAGGCTCGAGATGCGAGCGGTGACCTTGGTGCTAGAAGGTTTCGAGCCATGGTTGCAGGGGAAGGTGGTCCAAGTCCTCTGACAATGTGACCATGATGACTTACATCAACCGACAAGGAGGCATGGGCAGTGCAGCCCTGAAGGAGGAGGCTGAAGGTCTGTTCGGATGGGCAGTGACTTGTTTCCAGGCATTATCAGCAGCGCACGTAGCAGGAGTTGACAGTGTAATGGCAGATTACCTCAGCCGAGTGCGCATAGACCACGGAGAGTGGCAGCTCAATTAGGAGGTGTTCGAGCAGGTGGTCCGCCAATGGGGCACATGAACATTGCCATTAGGTCCATGACCAGAGTCGGCCAAGGCCTGCCGGTTTTTCAGTAGAAGAAAAGAAGACGTCCAAGGGCCTGGATGCTCTAATTCAGCAGTGGCTCGAAGAGGGTCTTCTCTGTTTTTCCCCGTGGACGCTCATAGGCCGGTTAGTGCAATAGCTAGAGGCGCACCGTGGATTTGTGATTCTGGTGGCACCAGACTGGCTGAGGTGCCCGTGGTATGCTGACCTGCTTTGGATACTGGCGGATTGATTGTAGTGGCTTCCGGTTCAGAAGGACCTCTTGATGCAGGAGCCGCTTTGCATGCCCCAGGTGCATCAATTCTCGCTTATGGCATGGCTCGTGAAAGGGTGAGGTTGAAGAAGAGAGGATAATCAGGCTCGGGGATAGTGACCTTGCTACAGGCCCAGAGGTGTGGTCTACGAACCTGTCGTGCATCTGTGTAGGACGCATCTTTGAATCATGGTGCGGAGAGAGGCAGCCATGCCCTTTCACTGCCTCCATCCTGAACAACCTTGGCATTCTTACAATCCGGTTTTGATAAAGGTCTTGTAGCAGCAGAGCGCAAACAACCCAATAATACCAGGAGTCAGTTCAGAAGGTCCAAATCATTTATTTGTGCACAAGACTCAAGCAGAATCAAATTCAAAATGGCTGAGCGATGTTCTCTGGCAAAACAATGTTTATGTTTATGTTTAATAAAACTTGATTGACCGCCCTTCACAATAAAAGCAGAGCGGTTTACAATGCATAAAATCCATTAAAAATAGGGCACAAAGCCAGTAAAGGAAAAGGAAGTTACATATTTAAAAAAAAAAAGAGAGACAGAAAGGGCAAGAGAGGGTAGGGGGAGAGGAGTAAGGCTATAGAGAGGGGGGAGAAGTGGGGAGGTCAAAGGCTAGGGAAAAGAGGTGGGTTTTTAGCTGCTGTTTAAATGCTGAATGGGAAGACTCTAATCGGATAGCAGAGGGGAGGGAATTCCATAGTGCGGGACCTATAAAGAAGAAAGCTGAAGAACGAGTAGATTGTAAGTGGGCAGCAGAAGGAGGGGGAAGGATGAGCCGGTTTAAGTGGAATGAGCGGGGGGTATATCTGGGAGTGTGAAAGTGGATTAAGTCAGCTAGATATTGTGGGGAGTTGGTGTGGAGGGCCTTGTGAACCAAAGTAAGTAATTTGTATTGAGAGCGGAAGGGAACAGGTAACCAGTGTAAGTGAATAAGAAGAGGGGTTATATGGTGAGAATGAGATGAGTGAGAGAGAAGGTGGGCTGCGGTATTTTGGATTCTTTGAAGACGGTATAAATGAGAGGAGGCCAAACCAATAAGGACAGAATTAGCAAAATCAACCCTGGACATAACAAGAGAGAGAAGTAGGGTAGATAAGGCGGAAGAGGAAAGAAAAGGGCGGATAGCACGGATTTGACGCAGAAAATAAAAGGAAGTCTTTGTAATGTGTGAGATGTGAGCGTGAAAGGAAAGATCTGAATCAAAGAGAACACCAAGATAGCGGAAGGTAGTGACTAAGGATATGGGAGTGTTAGAAAGGGATGGAGCTAACGAGGGGGGGGGATGACCATAGGGGAACCAAATAGCGGTGGTTTTGGCTAGATTAAGGTGAAGACAATTTTGGGTTAACCAGTGGGTGACAGCAGTGAGGCAGTTGTTAAGAGGAGTCAGATCAGGGAGGAGTGGGGAAGTGTGGTGAAGAAGAAGGATGTCATCGGCATAGTAAAAAGCAGAGATCCCAAATTGTTGAATGACAAGTGTGAGGGGTACCAGGAAAAGATTAAAAAGGAGGGGGGCCAGGACAGAACCCTGGGGAACCCCACATGGTAGAGGGAAAGGGGCAGAAGGTAGAGAAGAGGGTGATGTAGCTAGTACAACTTTTATAGACTTTTTCACCATTCTAGACATAGGAAAACATTTCATTGGTTCCGGTAACCTCCCGTACCTCCCGTACCCCTTCTATTGGTCCCGGTACTGATATGATTATCCAATTATGTACTTGGAGTGGGCTCAGCACCTGCTTACCCCCCTTCTAGTCCCAATTACAATGGCCAGTTTACCAACTTGTTACTTTCCTACTTCCAAGGCCACTTAGCTAGTTAGTATGTGTAGGGAAGCAGGGCTCTGTAACCTTTCTGTCAGCAGTTTTAATTAAATCCCTTACAGCTGTACTTTCTTATCAGGGGCATTTAAACATATTTTCTGTATTTTTCCAAGTTTTAGTTCTGCTTGTTCAAACTAATTCAATTCTAATTCTACAATAGCAGCCTATTGGGGGATGTGCAATTCCTATGGGCCTCTTCACAGGCTTCATTTACAGGTCAAGCTAGTTAGGCCTGCCTGCTTATGTCAGACACTGTGGATCACAGGCCTTCACCTGCCGCATTCCCCCCTTTGATTATTCTCACCCGCAAGTGAGAAAGGGTGAGAATCAAATCACATCATACTAGGTAAAGATATCACTCTGTGGTATAGGGTAGTAGTTTCACATAGCTGGTAGCTTTGTAGCTGCCTTATGCTCTACAGTGTTAATAACTGAAGTTATCATTCTCAAGCAAAGTGGCAAGAAACAAGGGAGCAACAAGCAGATAGTCAAAGTCCATAGTTTGGCAAGAGTGGGAAAAAGAACTAAAGGATTAGAAGGTTCAGGAGCATTTATGCCGGACCACCAAGATGTCTTCTTTGTTGTGCTGTTGTAAAACTTCTGATTTAGACAGTCCAGCTGTCCGATCTTCATAGCAAATTGTGGTTTGGTGCGAACAAAACACAAACTGTCAACAATGGGGTGGGCCAATACCCACTCACTAGTAGTATTATGTAAATCAGTCTGATCATAGGGGATGGAATAATTCAGTTCTTGAGAACAAACAGTCATAAATGTGGAGACTAGATGCTACTGCTTCGGCAAGTTCAAGAAACAAGTTCTGGGAGGCATGAAGAACCTTTAGCCCAGTTTGTGTGTTACTTATACAGGCTGCACAGGGAGGTAAAGCAAAAGTCATTTCAAAGCACTCCAAGGCTGCTGCCAAAATAAAGCAATAATAAGATTTCATAATGGGCATAGTCTCTGGAGAATTGGTGGAACTGTTGGCAGGAGTAGGGCTGTAGATCCCAAAGTATCACTGTCCTCTGGGATGTCTCAGGTTCTTAAAATATCATAGTACAGTCTCTCAGGCTATTATTGCCTTGAGGAGATTGGAGTATTTGAACACAGTTTCTTAGAAGACTCAATTTCTTAACACAACACAGTCTATTTCTGATGATTGCAGCTTTCTCCAGATGCGAGGCTTAACTTCAGATAAACAGATAGTCTTGAAATAGTGCAGTTTCTGAGGGACCAATAAGTCTTAGGTCCGTGGTTGTTGTCGTAGGGTGAGGCGCAATGGAGTCTCAGGATGCTGTACAGTAGTCCAGTGATCAGGTTCAAAAGCAGTTGCTGGCTTTACTCGACTATAATGGATCCAAGGTTCGAATTCTGCGACTTTTACTGCAGTTGGAGTTGACAGGATGACAACATAGGGTCCCTTCCAATGCAGGGCTAACGGTATCCTTCTCCACTCTTTGATCCACACCGAGACTCCAGGCTTGAAAGGATGCAGGGGTTCAGGCAAATTGATGGGTGATCGATTTTGTACCCAGGTATGAAGACTCTGCAAAACAGAACTTAAAACCAATAGTTCATGTCTGAAAATTTCAGATCCTATCTGTCTCACATCTCCTTTTATTCCCTATAAATAGGCTACAGATTCTCAGAATCTCAAAAAGGGGAAACTCCTAAAGACTTAGCAGGGGCTAAGTATATCCTAAGAAGGGCTATAGGAAGAACCTGGGGCCACTTCAGGTAAACCTCTTGGCAAAGTTTGGACAACTGAGATTTCAAGGTTCTATTCATACATTCTATTTTTCCTAAAGTTTTGAAAGCTGTAGGTAGTATGCATCAGATATTGTCAATATCTTGGGGCCATACTTAATGGACTTGCTTCCTAAGGTTATCCACCCTCATTATTTGTACGGGGTCCCATGTGCATGCAAGGTTGTAAGGGCATACTTGGAATCTGGGTACACATTTAGACAGAGCCCTTTTCCTATTGGTAGTGCTCTAGTGAGGGCTATCAGTTTCAGGTTTCTGTGATCAATTTTCTGGGGCCAGGGCTGAGGACTCAACTACCAAATCAGGGGTCTCCACTGCATATCTAGCACAACAATGTCCATTGATGATGAAACTGCCTTCAGCCACAAAGAAAGTCTGTTCAGGGTTCTCCAGAGGGACATCAGTCAAATCCTGGCGGCTTGAGAATACAGTGTCCATAATTTCTAAACAGTCATGATCAGGGGATCAAGACCAACTGATAACAACATAGCAGGATTGAAAGCTTGACTGACCCTTCAGTTGTATCTGGGGTTTTCACGCAACATCCTCTGATACTTCAACATTCGTAGATTTGTTAGCTAATAGTTTCCTTTGTGTTTCATATTGGTTAGAACAGAGTGTGGTACAGTAACTTGAAGATTCTGTCTCAAAGTGATCTTGTTAGTTTTGCTTACTAGGAAGGCTGTAGTTGTAACCGCTTCTCAAATAAGGTCCAAGAGATTGAGTCAACACTCCTAGAACATTTCCTTGTGACTCATGAACATAGAGACTGAAAGGTTTTCTGGACATCTGGTAGACCCAGAATTGGTGACAACATCAGAGTGTTTTTTCAAAGATCAAAAGGCTGCATCCTGTTCAAGTCCCCATTCCAATGGAGACTTTTCCATTCCTTTGATAGCTTGATACAATGGTTTTGCTAGCAGCGCAAAATTGGAGATCCATATACAACATACTTTGTGGCACCCAAGAAGGCTCTCACTTGCCTCCTGGTGGTTGGAGTAGGAATACTGCATACAGCTGCTTTGCGTTCTGGTAAGGGTCCCAGGCGTCGAATTCCGCTGGACAATTGGAATCCTAGGTATTTAACTTGTTTGGCATAATTGCACCTTAGCTCTTGAGACTTTGTATCCAGCCTCATTAAAAAGGTGCAAGAGTTCACTGGTGGCTTGTAGACATTCACTTTCTGAGTTGGTGGTTATAAACAAGTTGTCCACATATTGAAGTAGAATTCTTTCTCCTGGAATTACTGGATAACTTGTCAAATCGTTTGCTGAGTGAGGCAAGTTCTTGAATCCTTGAGGTAATCTTGTCCAGGTGAGTTGGCCCCGCCTTCCTGTAGTGGGGTCTTGGGCTAAGCGTATGCAGAAAAAGAAAAACATCTTTTAAATCCAGAATGGTGAAATGTGTGTAGCTTCAGCAGAGATCAGTCCTAAGAGTGTGTAAGGATTTGGCACAACTGGATGTATAGTTCCAGCTGCATCATGCATTCTTTCTTAGATCCTGCACTGAGCGGTAATCACCTGTCCCAGGCTTCTTAACAGGAAGAAGGGGAGTGTTCCAAGGTGACTAACATTCCTTTGAAAAGTCCATACTTCAGCAGTTTCATTAAATGGCAGTGGATTCCTGCAATGGCTGGTCAGGGAAGAGGATACTGCTTCACATGCACTGGTTCCGCTTCTGGCTTGAGGATGACGATGACAGGGGCTATGTTCTTCGCTAGGCCAGGTGCATTATCTTCTGCCCATACCCCAGGTGGGGCTATAGGGTTGGTGGGTATACAGGAACTTGTTGACTTAACTGGAGGTGTGTTATAGAACCGCTACTTCTCTTCTCGGGGAACAGTCAGCACCATCAATCCAGCAGGCTCTGGGTTCACAGTCATTTGCATTTCTCTCTCTCCAGCAAAGGATATCTGTGCCTGAAGCTTTGCAAGCAGATCTCGGCTCCAAAAAGTGGAATAGGGCACTCAGGCATATACAGGAACTGGTGCATTATTTTCTGTCCCCCTAGTTCACACATGTGGTTCTGCAGGATAGGCTTTGTGGCCTTAGCCCCAGTAGCTCTGATAATGGTGATGCATCGAGAAAAACACAGGGGCTACTGGCTTTAGTATTCTGCTCCTGTATCCCTCATAAAGTCCATATATTGGTCCCCTATTTTCAGACTGACCATAGGCTCCTGGGCACCCAGGGAAACTTAAGAGTCCGGCCTAGTCTTCATTCATGCTGTAGCCCTCTCCGGCTGGCTTTTTTTTTTTTAAATCAAGTACTCCCTCCTCCCCCCTGGGGTGGAGATAAGATGCGGGCATTCACTTCTCCAATGTCTTCCTCTGCAATGGGCGCACTGACTCGCACCCAGTTTTTACTTCCTCTGCTCCTTCGATCAGGATAACCTCCTCCACATCATCCAACTAAAGCATCAGCAAGAAGATCTGTTCTCTTCTCCATCTTTACATTTACTTTCTCTATCACATTCAACAATTCACATACTTTCTTGTTCAACTTCCATTAACTATCATGCCCGCAAATCCATCCAGTTTCATTTCTGTTTTATATCTCTCTGGGACTGACTGACAAAAACGCAAATTCTCCTGGGCTGCTAGATTGCATGGGGTATATAGTGAAGGCTGCCTGCGCTATTTGGATTGGGTCTGCAAAGCTGGACCTAGTGCAATGGGATTAGGATTACGTGACCCTCTCTCTTACTGGTAGTTATACATTTGAAGGCATACAGCAATCAGGCTGAACTAGCAAATAAATCCCTACTTGTGCCGGGGCTTCTCTTCTCCTGCTGCGGTGGTGACTTGTGACATTTGCAGCGAGGTATCCCCCCCCCCCCCCTTGCTCCAGGCTCTGCCCGGGATGATGGCAGAGCTGAGGGAACTGGCCTATAAAGATAATAAACGGGCAGGATTTTTTTTTTTATATGTTCTACTTCTCTGCTGTGGGCACATTAGTTCACGCCTACCGGGGGGTGACATCATCGGTGGACTGGGCCCCATCCCCCCCCTTAAGCACTCTGAATGGAGCTGGGGCTTCTTGGGGAGCTACTTACAGAGAGAAAAACTGTATCTAGAGATTCTGGGGCAAAATATGGTGAACTAAGGAAATATGGAGCAACTAGCAGAAGCCACTCCCTTTCACATAGCATTCCTAATTGGGACAGAGACATTTATTACCATAGTCTTCAGTAAATCCCTTACTGAAATTCTTGATCATACTTGAAAAGACACTTATTAAAAAACCTTATTACCGTAAACATAAGCTTAGATTGAGCACAGACATACAATTTAGATACAGTTCTTAAAATATCTTATAGAGAGAACTATAGCTATCTGTTACGTATATTCAAGAGACATGAAACGGATACTTTTCCATAGCTGTGGTGGATATCTAAAATGCATATACACCCTCTTTTTTTTTAACAATAAATATGTCTTCTATCAGGTGCTTGCCACAGTATATCAGGAAATAACGTCTTGAAATTTTTAAAAGACTCTAAAAAAACGAAGTACCCCCTTTTCCTCTGGACACAGACACACAAAGTTCAAATACAGAAAAGCAGATGAATTTATCCTGAATTGTAAAGGTCGTCATTAGTCACTAGTACAGATTTCAAAGATAAAATCCTAACCCAATTTTCTTATTCACTCAGAATTTAAACCATTCATTCTCCGGTTGCAATCTGGTACACTTCCAACCCAGAATGCCGCACCGTCCCCCAAGGTTCTTAACCTCTATTTTTGAGGGTCAAAGGAAAAACACTTTGTTTTCTCTCTCTTGTCTATGTCCGTTAGTTTTTGAATCAACAGATATACTTCCTTTATTTTAAACAAGCAAGAGACTGCTCAATCGGGAAAGGCTGTCTCATTTTTTTTTCCTAGCAAGCTGTGTGAGCCACACCCCTTCGCTCACTGGAAACGAAATGATCACAGTTTCACAGACACACAGAGACATGCTAGCAAGAATCATTTAAATCAGTGTCAAGTCGTGATCTAATAATTACTTTGTAGGTTTATAAGTCAAAGGAAATAAACCCAAAAACAGTTTGCTTAGTTTCTCTATCATTTCTAAAAGGTAACAATAATATAACAGGAGCAGTTGATGTAAAAATACAGACAGAACAGAGAATATAACTAAAAACAGTTTACGGAGCTCCAATGAGGTTAATTCGACCTTCAAAACTAAAAGTCTGACTAAATATTCCTATCGAATGGTATATAATACCTGACCATAGTAGAAGGAACATCACCATTAAAACACAGTGAATAATTGCCCTAAAATAAGCTCTAATTAGCCCAGCAGAACGTTGAAAATATGCCTTCATAGGGTTAAAAAGGCACCTCTGCACAGACACGCCCCTTGTCAGCCTCACACTTACTGTAGGAAAAGCTCTGACTGAGTGAGACATGTTCTTGATTTTTCAGTGAGTCAAGCGGTAAATTGTCATAAATTACCCAACTGAATATAATCTTACATTATACTAGAAGGGAAACTCGTGGTTTCAACAAAAAACAAAAACACACAGAACGACAAACATGCTAGCAACATATTCCAACCCACAATTCAATCCTCTCTATTCTGACTAGTCTTTTACAAGTTCCAAATGCAAGAAGACGGGAGTTTCGCCCTGCGATACTTATGCAGGGGTAGTCGGTCCGTCTTTGAGAGGTGATCAAGCTCTCTTACCAAGTTCCAAGTTCATGCAAGATTCAAGTGGCAGTACTGCTCTTTCTTATCTGTCTAGACATACCAAATCAAAACTCTACTCACCGGATCCGGTCCTCAAAGTTCCCAAGCAAGCGCATGAGTTGGACCTCGGACTCCCCTCTCTCTCGGGTTCGAGGTGTTGGCTCCAACCGGGTCCGGCACCCTCCGAGGCCTGGCCAGCTCCCTCCGATGCAAGGGACCGGTGGCGCCTGGGAGCTAGCCCACGTCGGGAGGGCACGATCCCGGCAGGACCAAACCTGTAGAGGCGGAAAGTCGTGGTATATCAGCTCGTATACCCTCTACTCACCACACGTTCCCGGCCAACGCACCAAGAATATGTAGCAGCAGAGCGCAAACAACCCAATAATACCAGGAGTCAGTTCAGAAGGTCCAAATCATTTATTTGTGCACAAGACTCAAGCAGAATCAAATTCAAAATGGCTGAGCGATGTTCTCTGGCAAAACAACAACTTTTATAGACTTTTTCACCATTCTAGACATAGGAAAACATTTCATTGGTCCCGGTAACCTCCTGTACCTCCCGTACCCCTTCTATTGGTCCCGGTACTGATATGATTATCCAATTATGTACTTGGAGTGGGCTCAGCACCTGCTTACCCCCCTTCTAGTCCCAATTACAATGGCCAGTTTACCAACTTGTTACTTTCCTACTTCCAAGGCCACTTAACTAGTTAGTACGTGTAGGGAAGCAGGGCTCTGTAACCTTTCTGTCAGCAGTTTTAATTAAATCCCTTACAGCTGTACTTTCTTATCAGGGGCATTTAAACATATTTTCTGTATTTTTCCAAGTTTTAGTTCTGCTTGTTCAAACTAATTCAATTCTAATTCTACAATAGCAGCCTATTGGGGGATGTGCAATTCCTATGGGCCTCTTCACAGGCTTCATTTACAGGTCAAGCTAGTTAGGCCTGTCTGCTTATGTCAGACACTGTGGATCACAGGCCTTCACCTGCCGCAGTCTAGCTGCCAGTTCCTTAAGGATGCAACTGAGGGCGATGTTCCAGTTATCGCGGGAAAGTCCCCGGGGTGCCATTGGGTACACACCCAGACGTGCTGAGCTTTCTAGGGGTGGTGACCCACCTCCGTCTGCCAAAGAGGGCAGTGGTACCGCCTTGGAATCTCAATCTGGTGCTGTCTGGGGAACCCGTTGAGCCATTGAGTTGAGCTTTCCTGCAGGATTTGGCTCTGAAAATGGCATTCCTGGTGGCGAGTTGCTCGGCACGCAGGATTTCGGAGCTTCGGACCCTGTCATGCCAGGAGCCACTCCTTTCCTTCTCCAAGGAGAAAGTGGTCTGGTGCACTGTACCTTCATTTTTGCCAAGGTGGTTTCAACATTTCATGTAGATCAGGCCATTTCCTTACCAGCTCTGGCGAGCGCGGATGTGGGTGAGAGCGGGTATGGGCCGTGCCACTCCACAGCTATGCCACCTGGATGGTAAGAGTCCTGCGAAGGTATGTGAAAAGGGCATTGTCTTTTCGGAGATCAGACCATCTGTTGGTTCTGTTTGGCAGGTCGCACAAAATTGAGGCGGCAGCTAAGCCTCCATTTCCAGATGGATCAGTGAGGCAATCACATCGGCATACATCTTGAAGGGTAGAACAGTGCCGGCTGGGTTGCAGACACATTCCTTGAGGGCTCAGGCAGCCTCATGGGCAGAGTATACTTTAGTTCCGTCGGTGGAGATCTGTAGTGTGGCATACTTCTCTGAACATTTTTGCCTGGATGTCCAGGTGGCGGGGGATGCTCGTTTCGGATCGGCAGTGCTTCAGGCCGGTTGTGCAGGTCCCTCCCGTTAGTTTAACTGCTCTTATACATCCCAGAGGTGCGGGACTGGACTGGAGGGACAATAAGGAAAGAGAAATTAGACTTACCTGCTAATTATTGTTCCTTGAGGAACTCCAGTCCAGTCCCGGAACCCTCCCTGAATGCTTCTTGTGATCATCTGTGCACATCCCGGTCTTGAAGCTGGTTCCTTTAGTGGAGGAAGTTGTCGGGAGGAGCCGGGGAGGGGTGTGTAATCAGTGTTTGGGGGAGGAGCGGACCAGAAGAGCTGTCGGTTGCTCGCATCCTGCTGGTTGGAGTTGCTCAGGTTCTCAACAGGTAGGCCTCTTCATCCTGGCGTGGGGGACGGGGTATCCTTCCCAGGGGATGGAGGGGGTACTCGTTTATTTAGATGTAGAAGTGTTTGTTGCATGTTTAACTACTTATTTGTTGCTCCCCTGAGTCTGCTTTGTAAATAGGTACTGGGGCTGGTGGGTGGTGCCAGCTGCATATGTACACTAGTGTCATCAAAAAGATGACAGGCTCAGCCTCCAAGCTGCTGGAAGAGGTATACTACCCAGAGGTGTGGGACTGGATTGGAGTTCCTTAAGGAACAACAATTATCAGGTAAGTCTAATTTCTCTTTATCGGCGTCTGTGGGTGGTTAATGTCGTAGAAAGTGCTAATAACACTGGATTAACATGTGGAAGCTGGGCCCGTAGTGTTAAGGTAAAAGGAGGTGGAGAGTGAGCATTATGGGGCAGAGACAGGGCAGGGATAACATGTGCTGCTTTAATGCCAGTTAGTGTTACTGTGCATTACAGCTCCCAGCACTGAGAACCCCCTGAAAGCTTGCAGTAAGGGCTATTTCTGAGGGAAGAGAGCCTATTTAAATGTATGCAACATGCTCCTCCCATTGTAACTCCCAAATTAGAGGTAGTAGTGCTCTATTGGCAGTAACAGCATGATTAATATTAATAAAGGGCACTATGTTGTTGGTGCCAAATTGGCAAAGGAGGTGTCGCATGATCGATGCAGTGGGGCTGGCTGCTCTACTAGGCTGATAATGTGACTGCCTAGGGTGTACATCTGCGATGTTTGGTATGACTCTGCTGTGACAGTGGCAGCACACATACATGCTGCTGCAGTCAAAAAGGAGTTGCTCTACCGCCACCATGCTGCCATGTCAGCATTGTGTGAATGTGTGGGTGGCGGTCGTAATGATTTCAGCCTGGTGCAGAAGAAATCTGTGTCCTGGCCCTGCATGTCAGTGGCATGCCAAGCATGTCATCATTAGGTACAGTGGAGCACATGGTGATCCCTCCCTTTCAAGGTCCAAAGCAGCAGCATGTGTGCCCCCATCCCCTGGTGGAGGGGGACAGGAGCAGCATAGTCTGACTAGCTGCACGTGTGCAACTTCAATAAGGCCACCTGCAGCACTGAAGTGGCAGCTGTGCCATGATTGCAGGGAGAGAAGGATTGGCCGGCATGCTGTCTGTCATGATCGTTGGACCCTGGCACTCGGCTAGTTGCCTAGTGGATGCGCTGGTGCTGGGATCAGGATGCCCCCCACTTGCACATCCTGTTCCTGTGTTATCTCACTCTTGGTCCTCTTTGAAATGATTACCCCCGCTTCTCTTCAACAGACTTTTCTCTCTATCCGTAAAACCACCTGCTCGACTGATCCCATCCCTTCCTCCTGGCTCTTGGAACCCTCTCTAGCACTCTTCCCATACATCCTTCTCCTGTTTAATTCTAGTTTGTCCTCTGGCACTTTTCCTTCTAGTTGGAAGCACGCTGTTGTCCGTCCCATTCTAAAGTCCCAGTCTTCTGATCCCTCTGCTCTTTCTAACTGGCGTCCTGTATCTAATCTCTCTTTCCTTTCCAAATTCCTTGAAAAATTGGTCTTTATTCAACTCTCTTCTCACCTTGAGGCTTCTTTCGCTCTGCACCCTCGTCAAGCTGGTTTTCGCCCTACTCACAGCACTGAAACTGTTCTCCTTTCTCTTCTAAATGAACTTCACGCTGCTCACGATCGTGGTCTTTATACTCTGGCTGTTTCTCTTGACCTTTCGGCCGCTTTTGATCTTGTGGATCATCGCACCCTTCTCACTCGTCTTCAGGATGCGGGTCTCTCTGGTACCGTTCTTCGGTGGTTTCACTCTTTTCTTTCCGGTCGTTCTTTCTCTGTTGTTTCTGGATCCTCCTCCTCTGCCCCTACTCCCCTCACCTGTGGGGTTCCCCAAGGGTCTGTCCTTGCACCACTTCTTTTCAATGTCTTCTTAGCTCCTCTTGCCCTCCAGATCCAACAGTTTAGTATCTCCGTATATTACTATGCGGACGATATCTTTCTTCTCCTTCATACCGACTCCCTTTCACCGGATATTACCCCTCTTAATCACTGTCTTGCTGCTATTGCCTCCTGGTTCTCTTCCAACTTCCTTCATGTGAATCCTTCTAAATCACACGCCATTTGGTTTACGTTTGGAGCTCCTTCCCCCACTTGTGCCCCCTTCTTCTCTGCACAACCTATCCCTCTTGTTTCTTCCCTCCGTTATTTGGGTGTCACTCTTGATTCTTCCCTTTCCTTTAAGGATCACATTTCTTCCCTTGTCCAACGTTCCTTTTTCTCCCTTAGGCAACTTCGTTCGGTCCGTCCTTTTCTCTCCCCTTCTGCCCTGGCCACTCTCCTTTGTTCTCTTGTGTTGTCTCGTCTTGATTATTGTAATGTGTCCCTTGCTGGTTTGCCCCTTTCCCAATTGTCTCGTCTTCAACGTGTTCAGAACTCTGCTATTCGTCTTCTAGCTCATGCTTCTCGCTTTGACCACGTACCCCACTCCTTCTTCAACACCACTGGTTGCCTATCTCCTTTCGTGTCCAGTATAAAATTCTTATTCTCACCCACAAAGCTGTTCGCACTGGCTCCCCCTCCTATCTTGCGGATTTGATCTACTTTCGCCCTCCCCACCGTTTGCTCCGTGCTATCCATACAAATCGTCTGTCTCTTCCCTCCCCTTCCCAGGCCCATCTTGTTTCTACTCGTTCTTCTGCCTTTTATTTTCTAGCCCCTAGTTTATGGAATTCCCTTCCCCCCCCCCCCCCCGCTTCGTGCGGAAGAATCGTATCTTTCCTTCAAGTCACAACTCAAGACCCATCTCTTCAGTTTAGCGTTTAACCTTCCCACCCTGGTTTCCCCCTCCCCCTCCGTTATTCCCCCTCCCCTCCCTTCATGATGTTGCAGTCCCCTACCGTTGCATTGTAATTATTGTTCTTTCAGTGTTCTCCTTTTCTTCTCTGTCCTATCTATTTTATGGCGTTCCTTTCTTTTTCATGCAGCCTGTTTTTAATTTGTTTTATATTGTTTTATTGTGAACCGCTCAGGTGCCTCTGGTGTTGGGCGGTATATCAAATTTTAATTAAACATAAACATAAACATAAACATATTGAGTGGATATTGTGATAGTGACAGCACTACTGATCAGATGGAATGGGATAATAGTGAGCAGTATGCCTTTAAAAATAAGAGCAAGCCAGGTTCCCATAGCAACAGAATGCTTTCAGCTAGAACAGAGCTCAGCCATAGTGCTGACGTAGAAGCTGAATGCAGCTCTGATGACTTCCACCTGAGTAACCAGAGGGGTGTGGCTGCAGGAGGAAGCCGTTTTAAACCGGCTTCAGAGTCAGACTTTAGCTCAAGGGACTGGAGGAGTTCAGGAAACTCAAGGAGTTCAAGGACCCCAGGATTAGGAGGAAAGAGAAAGGAAAGCACAGAGAAGCCTCGACAGCAGTCTGAGCCACTCAAGCAGCAAAGGTACACAGGAAAGCAGCAACAAGGGAAACTTGGGAACCCAGGTCAAGTTGAGAAAGATTCTGGAAGTTCCATTTCCTTTAACCCTGAAACACTGGAAGCAAAGCCTCTGTGGAAGCCACCCGAGGGAAAGGTAAAACAGTTTGCCTGCACGAGGGGAGAAAGCTCAGAGTACAGAGAAGCCATTGCCAGTAAAGAAGGTACGTCTGCATTATTTCCTAACCAGAAGCTTGCTGAAGAAATAGTACAGCAATTAAAAGCTAGTGCCAATAAGAGCAGAGATAGCACGGCTCTGAAAGCTGCTCATATTAGAAACATTCTTACCAAATGCTTTGAACCAGACATAAAGGCTGTAGTGAAAAGTTTAAGTAAGAACCAGTTTCCTGCCTTAGAAAAAGACACTGCTAATGAGAGGGACGACTTCATAGGGCAGCTGCAAGAAGTTATCCATGAGTTGCTGACTAAAAGTTCCCCAAAGCAGTGCTACAATGATTACAGTGAGGATATGATTATTGACCCAGAAAACAAGTCTGATATATCGGAGAGTTGTGAGATGGACTGTTCTCTGTGTAGGATTGACCATTTGGACTTACGTTAAAAGCCAACTTTGTATGAGGAAAATTCAAAGTTGTTCTGCCTGCTTATTTGCTGTGAAGAAACAGTTTATTACCTGCTTTGTTTTCTGACTTTAATTTGCTCCTGATTTTCCTTTTGTTTTGCCGTGCCATGTTTTGAGCCATTGAACCCATGTGCAAGGGAAGAATCCCCAAATAAAAATGTATCTGTTTAAAAAGGACCCTCGTGCCACAACACATTTGTTGAATAGCTACTTAAACTACAACTCCCAGCAACCCTTGCTGCTATAGTAGTTAATAAGGACGCTTGAAAACATATAAGAGGTCGCCCTCACCATAGAGCCATCGGCCCTAGGCGGGGGAACATAGGACAATATATGCATGTGGGGTGGAAAATATGTCACTGAGGCAGGAATACTGTGCAAAATAATTACAGCTCATGTCAGAATAAAAATGACCCCCCTTGCTCTCTCACCTGCCAAATGATGACCATAATCTGTGCATGAACCGGTGATCCTTCCGTAAGTAAGTACACAGTCGGTTATAACCATCTAAGCCACATGTGAATCTAAAGTTGTTATTGTGGTCTGCAAAATATGAGATTATTCCAGGACTGGCCCACAATCACACACTAGGAAATGGGTACATTGGTCTTTCTGCTAGGTCACCCATGGTCTGGAATGTGTGTTTTCATGTATCCTGGCCTGCGCCTTTTGCTGTACAGATCCAATATGTAAGACATGAACCAGAATCATATCACTGCAGTGCAACATATAGACTTAACAAGATGTCCCTCTCCCACACCTATCTTGACAGACAAGTATGGCACAGAGCTTGCAGAGATGTAAGCAGACATAGGCATACGCCAACTCATGCCTTTATGCATCCTGACAATGACCACATATATACCCATGGATTGATGAACCCAGCTGACTGCTGTGTGGCTCCAAACACATGGCCATAGTGTGTATGAAAGAAGGATCATGGGTTCAAGACCAGCCTGTGAATCAGGAATGGTATGTCCAGATGTGTTAACTTTATCCTATGTTTCCAGCACTGCATTATCATGTGAAACCTTCAACATTTTGTCCAGCATGAGTCCTCAAGCTCAGTTGCCACACTGAGAAGTTGCACCAGCAACGACTGGATGGCAGAGCACTGGCACACTGAGCAGGCGTTGACGGCGTCCAAGCATTGCAGAGTGCACTAATAGTGCCTGTACACTGATCGGCACTATTAATGCACTCTGCAATGCTTGGACGCTGTCAACACCTGCTCATTGTGCCAGTGCTATTGGCGTGCTCTGGTATCCAGCCGATGGTGGTGCAACTTCTCAGTGTGCTACCATGGCAAACCTCTTCCCGATCCTATGCCACCCACTGACATTACAGCAGATTACATGAGCACTCCTCACTGATGCAGTAAAACTGTCTCCCACATTATCATTCCACTTACTGACTAACATGTAGGATACAAATGGATCTGACATGTCCATCAGCTCTCATGCTTCCTTCCATCCATCACCTAAAATGTGACTTTTACAAGGGCTCCCTTATCCTGCGTTAAGGTGCCTGCCATTTTGTGGCACTAAGGTGCATCGTTGCCACCTTACCATCCAGTGTCCTATTAGCATCCGTTAAGTGGAGCCAAGCACCTTTACCGCTGGAATGCCCTGCCCCAGGCTTTATTGCACAAAAACACCATTAATGCTGCTGTTTACACTTGATCTCTGGGTGCCATTACTGCTCTGTAATCCTTAATGTTCTAGGGAGCATGTGTAAATCTCAGTGTGGTCATATACATGTATTCCTTATATGAAATGGGGAATAACATGTAGAATTTTGACCTGTCCAGGCCACTCTTTAACCACGTTCTGACAGGCCCCCTTGCAGTTTCTATGTAATAAGGACATCCAAATGTAAATTCTACTCTTTCTAAAATCTCCATTTATGTGTGCATGCCATTTCCATTTGTAAATGCCTGATTGTACATGTGGACATCACAAATAAGACTTTTAAATTAGCCCCTTAAATTTGCACTAATGTTTAAATTAGCGTATTGTCAATTTGTGTTAAAATTTTGTAACACACATTTAAAAAATCGCTATTAAAACAAATGTTTAAACCTAATAATAGACAAACCTAAAAATTTTGAAAAATTTGAGGAAGCAAATAACCACAATTATTTTGCCAGTGCACATCCCTAATATTTTTCTGTTCTCTGCCCTTTGCAGGACATTTCTGTCTTGGAGCTGCTAGAGTGGTCTTCCTTTTCCTGTGTGTTCTGATATGGCCTCTACTATATTCCTGGCTAATGTCTTATTTTTATTTCTGTCTCTCCTCTCCTATGTCCACTGATGCGCAACAATCCTGTAAACCCACTGTAATGTTGCATGTTGAATTGTGCCACTGAAAAACTAAAATAAGTAAATAAATAAACAATTGGCGCCACTGAAAATTCATGTATAAACTTAAATGGATTTCTTATCTTTCTAAAGTTAGACCTGCTATTTACCAGTTCTCACTTACACATTTAACTTATGCATTTAGTAGCTGTATTGTACTCGGCACAGCATCCACAGCAGTCTGGGGATGGGTCCTAAGGTGGTGAACTGGATCAGAAATTGTTTGCCTGACAGGCGACAGAAGGTGGTGATAAATGGAATTCACTCAGAAGAAAGGAAAGTGAGTAGTGGAGTGCCTCAGGGATTGGTCCTTGGACTGGTACGGTTCAATGTCTTTGTGAGTGATATCTCCGAAGAATTGAAAGAAAAGTACCTTTTTGCAGATAGCATGAAGGTTTGCAACAGAGCGGACTCCTTCAAGAAAGTAGACAAATGAGGAAAGAGCTACAAAAATTAGAAGAATGGTCTAATACTTGACAGTTAAGATTTAATGTGAAGAAGTGCAGAGTGATGCACTTCGGATGCAGAAATCCGAAGGAATTGTATGCAATAGGGGGCAAGAGGTTGATATGCACATATCAGGAGAGGGACATTGGAATGACATGTCTGAGGATCTCATAGTGGCAAAAAAAATGTGGCAAGGCAATAGTCAAAGCCAGAAGATGCTAGGTTGCATACAGAGAGGAATAATGAGCAGAAAGGAGGATGTATCAACTGTACAGTGGCATTAATATAGTCTCCAAAACTGAACACAATACTTCAAGTGAGGCCTCATCTTACAGAGGATATAAAAAGAACTGAAATGGTTCAGAGGAAGGCAACCAAAATGAATTGGAGACTTGAAGACCTAAAAATACCCTAGAGGAGAAGATGGACAGGGAAGATAGGATACAGACATTTAAACACTGTATTAACTTACAAACAAACCTTTTTCAAAGAAGGGAAAGCTGTAAAATTAGAGAGCATGAAATAAAAGTGCAAGGAGGTAAATTTAAAAGGCAATGGTTTTTCACGGAACGGGTGGTGGATTCCTTGAATGCTCTTCCGATGGAGGTGGTAAGGGCAAAAACTGAAAGAATTCAAAAAGGCATGGGACAGATACAGAGGATTTCTGTAGAACAAGAGGATGGAATCAAAATAAACTTAAATGACTTTTTATATTTCAGCAAATAGAAGGGGAATAACCTGCATGGAGCGATGGGTACAACCCTAAATAAAGGCATGGAGTGGCAGTACAACCCCAAACAAAGGCATTGAGGGGGCAATCTGCATGGAGCATCAGGCATGGGCAGATAGATGAATCATACAGGTCTTTATCTACCGTCATTTACTATGTTTCTATGTAAATGTAAACCACTATTGCCATCCCTTATTCTGCACCAAATCATTTCCCTTTTCTAAACATATAGCTTTAATTATATTTATATGTAGCTCTGATTTCAAAGAAAAAGCGCTTATCTGCGGTCAGCGCTACTGTGGATTACGTAAGTATTTTTGAATATTGATCTGTATATGTATTATTTCCCATAAGCGTTAGCACCTATTGTTGAGGATCAAATGTCTGTCTATATGCATGTTTGTTTGCACATACATAACCATACACAAACAAACATGTGAATGATCAGTCATCCTCCCAGTAGGAAAGAACAGTGGAGTAAGGCTGATAGAGATACACCAGCGATGGCGAACCTATGGCACACGTGCCAGCTGTGGCACGCGAAGGCCTTGCAGCTGGCACGCGGGAAGGTCCGCAAGTAAAATTTAAAAAAAAAAAAGCTGTCTTCTCCCGCTGTCGGGGCCGCCGCGGCAGAATCGAGTGTGCCGCGGGGCCCCCCCTGCCCAGCACAGCCTGCCCTCCCCCTCTATCCGCTCTCTCGTCGCAGCTCACAGTGACACGCGCCGGCTTTCAGAGAGCGAGGGAAGAGTTTCTCCCTCGCTGCTCTGTTAAGCCCGCGGGGGCTGATGGGAAATTCCCATCAGCCCCCGCGGGCATAACAGAGCCGCGAAAGGGAAACTAATCCCTTCGCGCTCTGAAAGCCGGCGCGTGTCACTGTGAGCTGCGACGAGAGAGCGGATAGAGGGGGAGGGCAGGCTGTGCTGGGCAGGGGGGGCCCCGCGGCACACTCGATTCTGCCACGGCGGCCCCGGCAGCGGGAGAAGACAGCTTTTAAAAAAAAAAAATTCCCTCGGCTGGGCTGGGCTGGGGGGGGGGGGTTAGGATTGCTGATGTGCTGGGGGGGTTAAGAGTGCTGATGGGCTGGGGGGGTTAGGAGTGCTGATGGGCTATGGGGGGGGGTTAGGAGTTCTGATGGGCTATGGGGGGGCTGGGGGGGGTTAGGAGTGCTGATGGGCTATGGGGGGGCTAGGACAGGAAATGGGCTGATGGGGAGGGGTTAGGACTTGAGGTGGGTTGATGGGGTTAGGACTGGTAATGGGTTGTGGGCTGTTGGGGGGGTTAGAACTGGTAATGGGCTATGGGGGGTTAAGACTGGTAATGGGCTGTTGGCTGATGGGGGCTGTCTGGTAATGGGCTATGGGGGGGTTAGGACTGATAATGGGCTATGGGGGGGGGCTAGGACAGGAAATGGGCTGATAGGGAGGGGTTAGGACTGGTAATGGGCTGTGGGCTGATGGGGGGGTTAGGACTGGCAATGGGCTATGGGGGGCTGACTGGAAATGGGTTGATGGGGGGGCTAGGACTGGTATTGGGTTGGGGGGTTGCTAGGACTGGAAATGGGCTGATGGGGGGCTAGGACTGGAAATGGGCTGATGCAGGGACTAGAAGGGAATGGATGCTGGGTGAGGCTGGAACTAGAAGGGAGCTGATGTTGGGGGAGGATTAGAATGGGATGGGGCTGGGAGAGTAAAATGGAGAGGGGAAAAATATTTTGTGTGGGAGGGATAAAAAATCTACAATTGGCCGGGTATTGGGAGAGTAAGTGGGGATTGAGGATGGAGGGGTAAAATTTGAGTGGATGAAATAGGAATGAGGAAAGAGCAAAAGGAGAAAGATTAGTATGTTAAAGCGGATGTAGAGAGAGAGAGAATGGAAAAAAAAACTAGAAGAGAGAAGAAAGGACAAATGGACAGCAGATGATGGAGAGTTAGCAGAAAACATGAAGAAACCAGAAGAAAGTGGCTGGAGCAATTGCAACTGAAAAAAAATGCACAAAAGGTAGAAAGATATCTCTTTGACAAGTTATCAGCATGCATGCAACAACAAACATCACATTAATTTTTTTCATGTATAGATTCTTTGGGAATACACACCGAGTCCTGACACAGTTAACAGTTTTAAGAAGTTTATCTTTTTTTTACTCAGGATACATTTGACATGTTATGTGAATAATACATTTAAAATATATTGTGTAACTGAATCAAATTCTTCCTAAATTCATTAAATTGAATGAAATCATTAAAACATTATAAATTGCCAATAAATTGAAATGAAAACCAAAGGATTGTGAATCAAATTGATTCTCTGACAATACAAAGATTCCAACCTTTACAAATGATGTTACATAGTTCAGGCAACTTTATAAAGAGTTTTTAGATACTAAAATCTTGTTGTTAAGGTTTAATTGACGTGCTGGCACTTTGAGGAAATTCTTTGGTTTTGTGCGGCAGTTTGGGCACTCGGGCTCAAAAAGGTTAGCCATCACTGAGATACACTGTGCCCACGAGAGCAGCATCTCCCACAGGCAGAATATAAGAGCAAGGCCGTGATTGCGACCAGGAGAGCTTTTGAGCCCAGAGAGAGGAAGATTATGTAGGAAAAATTTAAAGGGGAATAATTTTGGGAAAGGAAATTGGAGAGGAGGAAGGGCCGGAATAGAGATCAGGGTGTGAAAGCACAAGGGGGAGGGAGAAAGGGATAATGGGGAATGGGGGGGGGGGGGCAGCTGGAGAGGTGCTGGAGGTGAGAGAGAAAAGTACAAGGGGTTGGAGGTTGAATGTATAAAAGCATGGGGAGAAAAGACCATAATGTATATTTGCCCTCATCCTCCACACCACACCATGCAGAGAGGCATCCCCTTCTCACGCAGCACACACTCACACCCATGCATGCATTCCACCCCCAAAACACACACACATATACACACCCCATTCCCATATCACACACAGGCACCCCACCATGGTACCATATACACAGAGCAGACACTCCAACCACACCCACACAGACCCCCACCCCTGTACCACTTGCTCAGAAATATAGGCACCCCACACTCAACAAACACACATCCCACCCCTGCACCCCACACCCACCCACTCAGAACCATCCCACCCCTGCATCAGACACACACAGGTACCCCATGTCCATACTAAACAGACACAGATACTGCACCCCTGCACCAGACAAACGTGCACACACACATATACCCCACCCCATGTCAGACATGCATGCATACACAGGCATACACACAGCCACCCCATCCCTGCTGCAGACACAGCTATACACACAACCACACTACCCCCATTCCAGAAACACACACCTGAAATTAGACACACACACACACACTCCATCCCTGTAACACCCATCCACATAGTGGCATCTTACCCCTCCAACACCCACACGGGCACTTCACCAGTGCAAAGCATCCACACACACACAGGCATCCTACCCCTGCCACACACACACACACACACAATCTGAAATTAGACACAAATATATAGATGTTGTTGTTAAGTGCCGTTGAGTCTGTGTCGACTCATGGCAACCCTCTGGATAGTTGTCCTAAATTGTGTTTGGTCTTCAGTCAGGCGGCTCATTGTTGACAGACAGGCACCCATAACTGCTGTTACTATATCGATCCATCTCATTGCTGGCCTTCCTCTTTTTTGCGGTGACCTTCTATCTTGCAAAGCGTGATGTCTTTCTCTAATGATCTCTCTCTTCGCATGATGTGTCCAAAGTATGAAAGTCGAAGTCTTGTCATCTGAGCTTCTAAAGAAAGCTAAGATTTGATCTCCTCTGGTACTGACTGGTTTGTTCTTCGGGCAGTCCATGGTATATGCAGTATTTACTGCCAGCACCATAATTCAAAGGCATCAATTTTCTTCCTGTTTATCTTTTTTACTGTCCAACTTTCACATCCATATAATGTTATTGAAAATACCATGGCTTGAACAAGTCGAATCTTTGTATGGAGAGAGACATCTATGCTCTTGAGAATCTTGTCTAGGTCCTTCATAGCCATTCTGCCAAGAGCAATGTGTCATCTGATTTCTTGACTGCTTGTTGCTTCTTTATTGATAGTTGATCCACGTAGGTTAAAGTTGTCCACTATTTCAATTTCTTCTCCATCAATGATGAACTTATTGATTTTTGCCATTTGTCATGGAAATTGTCTTCTTTACATTAAGGTGCAGGCCCATTTTAAGACTATGGGGCTTGTTTACAAAGCCGCGGTCGTTATCAGAGCCGCGGCCCCATTGAAATCAATGGGGTCGCGGCTCCGATAACGATTGCGAACCGCTACCGCAGCTTTGTAAACAAGCCCCTATGTTCCTTGACCGTGAGAAGCAAATGTTTCAGATCATCTTCACTTTTAGTCAATAATGTGGTATCATCAGCATAGCGAAGGTTGTTGATGAGTCTTCCACCAATCCTCACACCTCTGTTGTCATCATACAATCATGCTTCTCTGATGATTTGTTCTGCATATAAATTAAACAGGTAGGGGGGAAAGTATGCAGCCTTGTTGTACACCTTTGCTGATTTTAAACCATTCTGTTTCTCCTTGTTCTGTTCAAACTGTTGCTTCTTGATCAATGTACAGATTGTGCAAGAGAATGATCAGGTATTCTGGTATACCCATGCTTCTTAATGTGGCCCAGAGTTTCTCATGGTTTACACAGTGAAACGTCTTGCTGTAGTCAATAAAGCACAAATAGATATCCTTTTGGTGGTGTTTAGTCTTTTCAAGGATCCATCTCACATCCGCAATGATGTCTCTCGTTCCTCTCCTTTTTCTGAACCCTGCTTGCACTTCAGGTAGTTCTTTTTCCAGGTATGGTTGTAGTCTCTGTTGAATAATCTTCAGTAGAATCTTGCTGGCATATGGGATCAGAGCGATTGTGCGATAATTTCCACAGTCAGTTGGATCACCTTTATTTAGTATTGGTATAAACACAGATCTTTTCCAGTCAGTTGACCATGATGTTGTCTTCCAAATTTCCTGGCAGAGTCTTGTAAGTATGGTAAGATTCCTCATACAGTCCATGCTGGCATATCAGACACACTTTATCATCTCAGTTTGAAATTTCCTCCCCCCCCCCCCCCAGACATGTACACTTTTGCAGATTAAGAAAGAGGAAATGTGCCATTTTGTCACACTATAATTGTACTGTTTTCAGATGCATACACAGTCCCTGACAGATATAGACATACACAGCCCCTCACACACATGCATGCAGCTCTTGACACTTCCCTTAATACACATACACATACATGCACGTAGAGTCTGACATTCCAGATGACACACATGCATGTGTATGTTGAACATAAGAACATAAGATGTGCCATACTGGTTCAGACCAAGGTCCATCAAGCCCTGTATCGTTTCCAACAGTGGCCAGTATAGGTCATAAGTACCTAGAAGTTTCCCCCAAAAGACACCGGTTCCACAATGCTTGTATTGAGTCAAGCAGTGATATCCTGGGTCCCTTTTAATAATGTTTTATGGAACTTTCCTCCAGGTAACTTGTCCAAACCTTTTTTAAACCCAGCTACAGTAAAAGCTTTTACTACATCCTCTGGTAACAAATTCCAGAATTTGATTACACGTTGAGTGAAAAAATATTTTCTCTTATTAGTCTTAAATAGGTTACCCTGTAGCTTCATTGCATGTCCCCTAGTCTTTCTATATTTTGTTGAGGTAAACAATTGATCTATGTTTACCTGTTCCAATCCATTAATTAATTTGTAGACCTCTATCCTATCTCCCCTCAGCCGTCACTTTTCCTGTTGAAGAGCCCTAACCTTTTTAGCCTCTTTCCATAGAGTTATCTTTCCATCCCCTTTACCATTTGGGTGGCTCTTCTCTGTACCTTTTCTATTAACACTATATCCTTTTTAAGATACAGTGACCAGAATTACACATAATATTCAAGGTGCAGTCTCACCATGGAACGATATAGAGGCATTATAATATCTTTTGTTTTATTTTCCATTCCTTATGATACCTAGCATTCTATTTGCTCTCTTGGCTGCCGCTGCACACTGGGTGGAGGATTTTAACATGTTATCCACGATGATGCCTAAATCTTTTTCCTAGGTTGTGGTTCCCAATGTGGAACCTTGCATCGTGTAACGATAGTTTGTATTGTTCTTTCCTAGGTGCATAACTTTGCACTTGTCCACATTAAATTTCATCTGCCATTTGGATGCCCAGTCTTCCAATTTATCAAGATTCTCTTGCAATTTTTCACAATTCTCATGGGTTTTAACAACTTTAGTTTTGTGTCATCTGCAAATCTGATTACCTCACTTGTTGTTCCCTTTTCCAGGTCATTTATGAATATGTCAAAAAGCAGCGGACCTAGCACAGATCCCTGGGGTACTCCACTATTGACCTTTCTCCACTGGAAAAATTGGCCATTTAGCCCTACCCTCTGCTTTCCATCTTTTAACCAGTTCCTGATCTACAATAGTACACTGCCTCCTATTCCATGACTTTTTAGTTTTGACAAAAGTCTCTGATGAGGGCCCTTGTCAAAGGCTTTCTGAAAGTCCAGATACAATACAGTGTATCAACCGACTCACCTTTGTCTATCTGTTTATTCACAACTTCAAAAAAACATAATAGATTAGTTAGACAAGATCTTCCTTGTCTAAAGCTACATTGGCTGTCTCCCATTAAGCGACTCACTTGGTTTGCAGCTTATCGTGCTGTGAGGGTTTGCGTGCATCAGTGATGCTGAGAGCTAAACTATCGGTAGTTTAACTACTGGCAGGGTCTCCCAAGATGGACAGGTCTCAGCTGAGGTGCCAGACCAAGACAAACTACCCATCTGGGCAGCAGCAGAATGGGACAGTGTTGATGGCGGAGGATCACATTTTTGTGACAACGGCAACAACACCAAACTTAAACTGCGCGGAAGAAAGGCCCGGCAATCTACTTCTGTATCTCGCCATGAAAACCCAATGGATAGTTACAACAAAACTAATTGTGCTATGGTGCTGGAAGATGAGACCCCCAGGTCAGAAGGCACTCAACTAGCTACTGGGGAAGAGCTGAAGACTTTTCAGAGTAAAGCCAGCATTTATGATGTGGTTGGATCAAAGCCCTCGGGAAGTCTGACTGCTGATGTAGCTGCGCATGAAATGAGAGTCAGAAGCTGTAAAGATGTCTTACACATTGGAACATGGAACGTACGAAGCATGAACCAAGGGAAGTTGGATGTGGTCAAGAATGAAATGGAACGTGTACAACTTGATCTGTTGGGTGTCAGCGAACTGAAATGGACTGGCATGGGGCACTTTGCATCAGATGATCACATGGTCTACTATGCTGGAAATGAAAGACAAAGAAGAAATGGTGTTGCATTTATAATAAAGAAGAAACTTGCAAGAACTGTAATGAAATACAATGCAGTCAGCGAACGCTTAATCTCTATTCATTTACGAGGATTGCCTATCAACACAACTATAATTCAAGTATATGCCCCAACAACAGCTGCAGAAGAGAATGAAATTGAAGAGTTCTATGAACAAGTACAAGCTGAAATTGACAGAACATGCAAACAGGATATCCTGATAGTCATGGGTGACTGGAACGCAAAAGTTGGCAACAAAGAAGAAGGCAAAGTAGTTGGAAAATATGGACTTGGCAACAGAAATGAAGCTGGAGAAAGACTGATAGAATTCTGCAAGGCCAATGATCTATTCATCTCAAACACCTTCTTCCAGCAACACAAGCGGCGACTGTACACATGGACTTCACCGAATGGATTATATAAAAATCAAATTTACTACATATGTGGAAGTCAACGATGGAAAAGCTCTGTAACATCAACAAAGACAAAACCTGGAGCTGACTGTGGTACAGATCATCAACTACTAGTATGCAAACTCAAGCTAAAGTTGAAAAAGAGCAAACCACTCATGAATGCATCAAAATATGACCTTGAGAATATACCACTGGAATTTAAAGACTGCCTGCAAAATCGATTTGCTGCTTTAGATACAAATGACAGAGCTCCGGAAGAGTTATGGAATGACATCAAGAAGGTTGTGTTGGAAGAAAGCGAGAAGTCACTACAAAAGGTGAAAAAGCAAAAACGGCCAAAATGGATGATGGAAGAAACTCTGAAAATTGCCCAGAAACGCAGAGAAGCTAAAGCCAGAGGAGAAAGAAAGACAATCGCAGAACTCAACAGAGATTTCCAACATGCAGCAAGACAGGACAAGGAGAAGTACTATAATGACACTTGCAAGGAAATAGAAGCAGAAACTATTAGAGGAAGAACAAGATCGGCTTTCCTAAAGCTACGAGAGTTAAAGAAAAAGTTCCAGCCTCGAATTGGAATGTTACAAGATGCTCAAGGTTCTATGTTGAATGATGCTGAGAAGATCAAGAAAAGGTGGAAGGAATATACAGAGTTTTTATATGATAAAGATCAAGTAGACCAACAGCCGTTTCAGCCTGTACCTTATGATAGGGAACCATTGGTGATGAAAGAAGAAGTTGAAGCAGCATTGAAAGCCTTATCAAAGAACAAAGTACCAGGCATTGATAGCATTCCCATAGAAGTATTCCAGCAATCTGATGCAGCTGTTACCGTACTCACAAGGCTCTGCCAAGAAATATGGAAGACAACATCATGGCCAACTGACTGGAAAAGATCTGTGTTTATACCAATACTAAAGAAAGGTGATCCAACTGACTGTGAAAATTATCGCACAATCGCTCTGATCCCACATGCCAGCAAGATTCTACTGAAGATTATTCAAAAGAGACTACAACCATACCTGGAACAAGAAATACCTGAAGTGCAAGCAGGGTTCAGGAAAGGGCGAGGAACGAGAGACATCATTGCGGATGTGAGATGGATCCTTGAAAAGACTAAAGAATACCCAAAGGATATCTATTTGTGCTTTATCGACTATAGCAAGGATTTTGACTGTGTAAACCATGAGAAACTCTGGGCCACATTAAGAAGCATGGGTATACCAGAACACCTGATCGTTCTCTTGCGCAATCTGAACATTGATCAAGAAGCAACAGTTCGAACGGAACAAGGAGAAACAGAATGGTTTAAAATAAGCAAAGGTGTAAGACAAGGCTGCATACTTTCCCCCTACCTGTTTAATTTATATGCAGAACAAATCATCAGAGAAGCAGGATTGTATGAAGACAACACAGGTGTGAAGATTGGTGGAAGACTCATCAACAACCTTCGCTATGCTGATGATACCACATTACTGGCTGAAAGTGAAGATGATCTGAAACATTTGCTTCTCACAATCAAAGAACATAGTCTCAAAATGGGCCTTCACCTTAATGTAAAGAAGACAAAGATCATGACAACTGGCATAATCAACAGGTTCATCGTTGAAGGAGAAGAAATTGAAATTGTGAACAACTTTAACCTACTTGGATCAACTATCAATAAAGAAGCAACAAGCAGTCAAGAAATCAGATGACGCATTGCTCTTGGCAGAATGGCTATGAAAGACCTAGATAAGATTCTCAAGAGCAGAGATGTCTCTCTGCATACAAAGATTCGACTTGTTATTGAAAATAACATGGCTTGAACATCATATGGATGTGAAAGCTGGACAGTGAAAAAGATAGACAGGAAGAAAATTGATGCCTTTGAATTATGGTGCTGGCGGCGAATACTATGTATACCATGGACTGCCCGAAGAACAAACCAGTCGGTACTAGAGGAGATCAAACCTAAGCTTTCTTTAGAAGCTCAGATGACAAGACTTCGACTTTCATACTTTGGACACATCATGCGAAGAGAAAGATCATTAGAGAAAGACATTATGCTTGGCAAGATAGAAGGTCAACGCAAAAGGAGATGGATCGATACAATAACAGCAGCTACGGGTACCAGTCTGTCAGCAATGAGCCGCCTGACTGAAGACCGAACACAATTTAGGATAGCTATCCAGAGAGTCGCCATGAGTCGACTCCGACTCAACGGCACTTAACAACAACAACACATGTTCAGTAATTTTATTCTTTATGATAGTTTATACCATTTTTCCCGGCACTGACGTGAATCTCACCGTTCTGTAGTTTTCGGGATCGCCCCTGTAACCCGTTTAAAAATTGGCGTTATATTGGCCATCCAATCTTCAGGTATTACAGATGATTTTAATGATAGTTCACAGATTACTAGTAGCAGGTCTGCTATCTCATATTTCAGTTCTTTCAACACCCTTGGATGTATACCATCCAGCCCAGGTGATTTGCTACTCTTCAGTTTATCAAATAGTTGTAATACATCTTCCTGGTGTATCAATATTTCTTTCAATTCTTCTGCAGTATCATCTTTAAATACAACTTCAGTCATGGGTAACATACCTACATCTACCAAAGCAAAGAATTCATTCAGTCTCTCCACTATGGCTGTATCCCCTCTTAGTGCCCCTTTTACCCCTCTATCATCTAATGGTCCAACTGACTCTCTCACAGGTTTTTTGCTACAAATGTACTTGAAAAAGTCTTTATTACGTGTTTTTGCTTCCACAGCAAGCTTCTTCTCAAATTCTCTCTTTGCCTGCCTTATCAATGCCTTGCATTTAGCATGCCAGTGCTTGTGCTATTTCCAGTTTTCATCATTTGGCTCTTTTTTCCATTTCCTGAAAGATGCTTTTTTGACAACAACAGCCTTGCTGACCTCACCTTTAAACCGTGCTGGCAGTTTTTTGGACTTCCTTCTACTTTTATTAAAGCGTGGAATACAGCTGGTCTGGGCTTCCAAGATAGTATTTTTAAACACTACCCAAGCTTGATGTAAGTCTTTAATCTTTGCAACTGCTCCTTTTATTTTTTTTCTTAACTATTTTCCTCATTTTATCATAGTCTCCCTTTTGAAAGTTAAAAGATAGTACTGTGGATTTCCTTACCATCCCTCCTCCATTAATTAAATCAAACGCGATCATGCTATGATCACTATTGCCAAATGGTCCCAACATCCTTATCTCTTGCACCAGATCTGGTGTTCCACTAAGGACTAGGTCCAAAATGGCTTCCCATCTGGTCGGTTCATGAACCAGCTGCTCCAAGAAGCAGTCATTTTTTCTTCTAGAAACTTTATCTCCCTAGCATGTCCTGCCATAACACTGAGCCAGTCAATACTGAGGTAATTGAAATTACCCATTATTATTACTGTGCTGTAACGTTTGTTAGATTCCCTGATTTCTTTGAGCATTTCATCATCCATTTGTTCATTCTGGCCAGGCGGTCGATAGTACACCCCCACTGCCATCGCCTTCCCCTTTTTACATGGAATTTCAATCCATAGAGATTCTACAGCAAATTTTGTTTCCTGCAAAACTTTAGTCCTTTGTGATTCAATGCCCGCTCTAACATAGAGCGCAACCCCTCCACCAACTTTAGCCATTGACAATGCTCTGATACAGACCCAGATATGCACACATCCCCAACATTTCCTATGGCATACACAGATGACCTTCCTTCTGCAAATGGGGGAAGCACACTTTTCAACATGTTATATTTCATTGAAGGTGAACTAACATACACGCTACCGCATATTTAAAACAGCCAACAATTTAGAAACCTCCGTTTAAAGGCTTAATGCATGATGGGTTTGGGACTGAGTGGGTTATGGGTAGAAAATGGCATGGACTGCACATTGCAGTTAGCCCACAATATTATTGCATGCTGCCAATTTGCAGTTAACATGGGCGCACTTAAGGTCAATTCAAGAGGACGTATTAAATGCACCCATCCTAACTACAATGAACTAAATGCATGGTAAGAAACTTATCTGGTTATTTTAAGGGACATATTGGTCACGTCCCTGAAAGTGCATAGCCTCTGCATCTATGCTTATTGTTTTTTGCTCCTAACATGCAGTAGGTACAAAAGTTACTGCATTTTGGTCAAAGGGTCGCATTGCTTTTTATTGAACTGAAATTGTATGACTGATGGCTTTGATAGTTTGTATTTCTAATATTATTTCAGATAGTGAAAATTGATGCCATGATTATACAATTTGTTCCTTTTGGGGGGATTGATATCTATTTCATCCAGGTACTTTATTACTATTTTCAAAATTAAAATATGATTCAGGACCATAAAATAGGAAAAGGGGTGGGTGGATGCATGAAGCATATTCTCAGAAAATGTGATATGGTAAAAATGATTTTATGTTATACTATGTTTTAGAATTAAAATAAAAAAATATAAACAAAAAGAGGATGATGGCACATGAATGCACAATGGTAAACCAGATAACGAGACCACAGAACCAAGGATATATTGATACACAGATAAGAAATAATAAATGCTGTAATTTAAAATATCATGGGACAAGAACAGAAGAATCATAGCCTCAAAAAGAGAGAGTATATCAGAGTGGGGGATTCCACGATGGCGGAGGAGTAGACGCCGCCAGTCGGAGCTCAGGATAGCAGTGAGGTGGACGCGGCTCCGATGGGGAGAAAGCGGAAGCAAAAGTCAACACAGCCCTCGGCTTTTTCTACCCTTATTGGGGGCTTGGTACAAACCTCTATTGCTTCCTTCTGTGCTCGTCCGATGGCTATCATGGCTTCAGCGGATCCCTCTGAAGTGTCGGGGGATCTGAGCAGTGACGGGGTGGATCTCAGCCCTGTCAGTCAGCTGTTGCCGCCGCAGCCCAGTAGTCGGCGAGAGGAAGCAGAGAGAACGGGTTTGCCTCCAGGTCAGGAGGAACCTACCGTGTGCGAGGGCGCTTCCTTTCTTCCGCCTAGGAGCCCTGTGGTACATTCGGGAGGAGCAATGGCAGCAGAGTGTTTTTCTGTCGGGGGACCCGGTAGGGCTCCAATATCAATCGAGTCGACAGGACCTCCAGCAATGCGGGTGATATGCGGCTTGAAGAAACCAGCTAAGGTAACCTTAGATAGCTTATGGGAAGCTATCTCTTCACTCCAGAACTCCCTTGCTCCGGTAGTGGGAGCATTGTCTCAAGAATTTTTACTTGTGAAAGGCCGGTGTGTGGCGGTTGAGTCCAAGTGTGTGGAGCAGGCTGATAAGATGGCAGTATTGGAAGCTAAGGTGGAGGAGTTACAGAATGTGGGGGAGGCTTCTACCAAGGAACGTTTGATATCTTTGCGACGATTGGAATATATGGACAATGCTTTGCGTAGGAATATGCTGCGGTTTTTGAACTTTCCGAGATCACCATTATTGGAACCACTGGGACTGGTTCGGAAGTACCTTACGGAAGTCCTCCTGATGCCATCGGACAATTTACCGCCTATTGTTAGAGTGCAGTATGTTTTGCCTTTTGGGTCTGGGGCGAAGGGAGGGGATGTGGGAGCTTCTGAGCCGGCCCAGTTGGAGTTAACAGATTTCCTGGAGAGCTCCCTGGAGGTGGTTACCGGTAAAGCCACCTTGTTAGTCTCCTTTGCCTTTGAGTCTGACCGCAATACCGTGCTTAGGTTATATTTCACTAGAATGTCATTCGCTCAGTTTTTGGGCTCAAAGGTAATGTTATTTCCTGATTTGTCTAGAGACACCCAAAAACGGCGGAAGGAGTTTCTGGCTTTACGCCAGAGAGCTACTGCTTTGGGTGCCCAATTTAAGTTGAGGTTTCCTTGTAAGTGTGCATTATTGTATCAGTCTAAGCATTTCTTGTTTTTTGAACCCTTACAACTACTTAAATTTCTACAGGCGAGGGAGGCGGGAGGGGGGGAGGTGGGATAATTCCTGTACTGGCTGCCATGTGTTATATCTTTGCTCAATTGATTTTACATTTTTTTCCTTTATATGATTACTTTGTTTGGAACCCTATAGAGGTGTTTCTATTGGGGACTAAGTTAATGGAACTATTCTACTGATTATTGTGAAGTAAGTATATTTTGTTGTATATATTTTTTGCGTGGAATGTTCCTAATTTTTTGTGTTTGTAAAAATGGGAAATTGTTTAAATATTAAATAAAAAAAAATAAAAAAAAGAGAGAGTATAATTATAGATTACTGTAGATTGGGTCTTTTGATATTGGGAAAATGGACAAAGAGGATGGGCTTTGAAGGTCTTTGCCTTTGATTTAACTTTTTTTTTGCTATGATTACATTTGCAGATCTCATTTAAATATGATTTCATCTTTAGGGCACTGTGAACAGATGCACCGACTTGTTGTGCTGAAGTTGCCTTAGTTCTTGCCGGCAATAACTTTGTCCCAGATATGGGAAGGGGAAGACTATACCCCTGGATGGCACTCCTTCTCAGCCTCTCCAACAAGCAAAGTTGAACTCTTTCTGGGCTCCGGCCAGCTCTCCATCTTTTCTATCCTTGGGCCAGCCTGTTGGGCAAGTAACGGGCATCAGAGAAGGGGCCTTGTTGAGCCCCATTCTGCGTACTCTGCCCCTGAGGCCCGGAAGCTTGCAGAGAGCTGGCGCATTGGAGGTCCCGAGATGGTCTGTGCAGCCCTTCTTCCAGGAGACTCTCCAGCAGCCACGTCCTCCCCTCTTGGTAAAAGGAGTCCTGTTGAGAACTTAGACACTCACAAAATGTGAGTGTGATCATGCAGGGGAGGGGAGAGTACACCTCCGGGCTGTTTCAGTAGCAGGCAGTGAAACCAGATACAGTGACAATGGAGTCATGCCATACAAGATCTCAGCACCCCCATGCAAGTTTTTTTTTCGCTCCACTTGGTGAATGATTTGACGATTGTTCCACCACTGTTTGCGACACAATTTCAAACACTGGGATCTTTGGTTGCTAGATATGAAACGGTAGATAGCCGCCTCACTGCTGCTCGGTACTGGGAAAGGCCATGGTAAAGGACAGTAACCTTACCCACCATCTGCTGGAATATTTGGAAAACCAAGCATGTAAAAACAACTTAAGGTTCCTGAACTTTCCTTGGTCACCTGTCATTACCCCAATTGATATGGTGAAGAAATACTTAATGGAGGTTCTTAATATGTCATCTGATGCTCTTCCACTTCTGGTTCAAGCTCATTTCCTGCCTCCTGGGTGATTTGTTCCCCCAAGGGAGCAGGGGAGCTCTGAGGGATTCAACCTGACTGAGTTCCTTCAGTCATCACTAGAGGTGGTAACTCAGAGATCAACTTTAATTGCTACCTTTGCACTTGAGCTTGATCGATCCACTGTGCTTCGTATACATAAGAACATAAGATATGCCATACTGGGTCAGACCAAGGTCCATCAAGCCCAGTATTCTGTTTCCAACAGTGGCCAATCTAGGTCATATGTACCTAGCAGTTTCCCCAAGAGACACAAGTTCCACAATGCTTGTATTGGGTCAAGCATTGATATCTTCGGTCACTTCTTAATAATGGTTTATGGACCTTTCCTCCAGGGTTGATAAGTTGTTTCTTGGATCAAAAGTGCAGTTTCCTAGATATTTCTAGATTTACGCAAAAAAGGTTCCAGGAATTCCTGGCCCTGAGACCAAGGGTTTTGCACTTTGATTTCCTAAATCTTACGTTTTTTGATTCAGGACAACTATCTTCTTTTCTTTCTGCAAGGGAGGTTGTAACGGTGCAGACTAGTACCCCAGAAGTAGTACTATAGGTCCATTGGAGATGGGGGGGGGGGGGAGTGTTTGTTTTGTATTCATTTTCCTTTCTGTTATTTCCTAATTCTTGGATCCAATTTTCTTTGTTGTGGGTTATAGAGATTATGCTTTTTTTCTTTCAGAGTAATCCGTATGTGAAGTTTCTTTGTACCTTTGCTAATATTACAATTCTGAATTTCAGATTCACTTTATTTTCTGTTGAAGTGTATGTATTAAATCACATAAATAAAAAATAAAATGATTTCATCTTTAGCCCAAAACTGCATTAACAACCAGATCATCTATGGAAAACATACATTATGAAATATTGTTAACAGAAATTATTTGTTTCGCACAGAGAGGGCCACACAAATCTTTGAAACTTACTATGATTTCTTTTATCCTAATGAGATGTGTGTATAGTTTTATAAGGCTATCTGTTATCTTGCTACTTGCCTCTAGGTTTCACTTTAATTGTTAACATTATACACTGTTTAATTTGCCTCATATGTTTCTTCTTTAGATAACATAGCCTAAACAAATTCAGACTGAAGTGGGATCAGCTACTTGCAGCTAATCCTGAATCCCACAGTAAGCTCAAAATACAATCAGAATTCAGGATAAAAACTAATTAGGTTGGCCTCCTTCTGTAGTTTATGATTTATCTAATTGCTATTTATACAGTTTTTTGGATGACATCTTCTGGATCAGTCAGGAAAAGAAACATATAATTGAATTCAGCAGAAAACAGTGTCACTTCTGCTGAGCGATGGACTTTAAAGAGATAAGTTTATAAGTATCCTATGTAAAAAGTTTCACTATTAACACACGCAAATCACCTATTTTTCTTGATTTACATGCATACTTCAGATGGTTGCTATTCTGTAAGTATGTGCGTCAAGCCACTGGTATGTAGCTTCACTGTGGAGGTGCAGAGCTTGGGCAGAGCCAAATCTGCATGCATAAATTATACAATACTATAATTTTGGGGCATGTTTACTAAGGCGTGCTAATGTTACCAGCGTTAAGTGCAGCGGTAATGTTACCAATGCCATATAAGGAAGTGGGCGGTGTGGCGTTAAGGTAACCTGAGCCATTATCGTGCGATACAGGGCGCCCTGGCCAGATACCATGCGTTAAAGGGTGCCTGGCTGTCTAACGCATGTTAAAGGGACAGCGCATGGCATGGAGACAAACAGGGCATGTGAAGGCTGACAAAGTGCCCTAACCTAAGGCGCCGTATCCCAGGGCGCCCTGTAAGGCGCCTTATACGGTGCCCAAACCTAAGGCGCCTCATAAGGCACCTTAGGTTCATGCACCTTATAGGGTGCCCTAGGATAAGGCGCCTCAGGTTAAGACAGGTGCAGATAGATGGACTGAAGGATGGTTGGCAACTGTTAGCAGCACAGATCTGCAGCAATGTGACTGTCACAGGCATGAAGATTATATGAAAAGTATAGCCATAAACAAGAGAAAAGCAAAGAGGAAGTAAACCCATGACCCCTGCCCAGAAAGGCATTGCACAAACCAGTAGGCTACACCCCCATGTTGAGTTCCACAGCAATGGTTGGATACAAAAACACTGCAAGGCACCGCACAAAATGTCTGCAGTGTGTCAGGATAGGGTAACCCCACCAGTAGCCATGATGCAATGCACATGCACAACAGCAGGCTACAGCTGATATCACAGTCTGTAATTGGGACGTGAGTCACAGATAAACACATGCACACCCACCATGAAATGGTATGTAGTGAAAACAACATGCAGAAGAGTCAACAAATTAAACCAAAAGGGCGTCCGGGGCAAGTCTGAAGGGCCAGCCATGTGGCTGGTGTGTGTACAAGGGCAAAATGGGAAAGAGATCCAAAAAGGAGCATGTGAGAATTGAACCGGTACACTGAAGAGTCCAAGCACAGCTCACCAACAGCAATACCAAACCACTGAGCCAACAGCCCACACAGACAGCTCAAAGAAAGGGACCATATGTAACAGCTAATATGTGACAGATAGGCTGCATGGAGAGCACACTGTAGTACACTGTGAAGAGAAGGAAGGGTGTGTGCAGAAGCTGCAGCCATTGTATGGTAAGGTTAGCAGAACACAAGAAAAAAAAAGGAAAGGAACATGTGGAAATCAAACCCGCAACCTCTATGGTGGCTCAATGCACATCTGTAACCACTATCCCAAACAACCACAATGCAAATATGTTCCACCAAAGGGAATGTATGTACGGAAACCCATAGCTCCCCTGTGAGGTGGCAGACAACTGGCACACAGACAGCTGCCACCGTTCAAGGATTTGAGCTCAGGTGGGCCATGTACATCAGCAGTATACCACTAAATACGTTGGTCAGTGTGGTGATGCAGCAGCAGAGATAAATGTGTGTCCAATATGTCACACAAACATTCACTGGCCCATCCACAGATGATGAGTAGGACAGATCACGTCCAGGAGCTGCATGGTGTGTACTGCTCAGTAGACCCCCCCCCCTCCCAATACAGCTGCATGCTCCAAATGCTGTAGTCCCATATGCGTGCATGTAGACCATAGGTTTTCAACCCAGTCCTCGCGGAACCCTAGGCCAGTCAGGATTTCAGGATTCCCACAATGAATATGCATAAGATAGATTTGCATACAATGAAGGCAGAACATGCAAATCTTTCTCATGCATATTCATTCTGGGAATCCTGAAAACCTGAGAGGCCTGGGGTTCCCAAAGGACTGGGTTGAAAAGCCCTGATGTAGATAGTAGGTGGTGCATGATGAGGACCCAACACTCATCAGTTATGAAATGTCCACAAAAACATACCTGCTCATCAATACAGGACACACAAACCTGAAAAAGCATACACATCAAAATGTTTGCAAGTGTACAGACATATGTATGTAACTAGTTATGTAACAGTTTTCCTATACTGCTTTATCATATCAATCAAAGTGGTTTACATTATAGCTTAAACCTGGTAATGTACATTAAAGAAGGACATTGTTAACCTGGATCTTGTCTGAGCAATGGAGGGTGAAGTGACCTGCTCAGTGGGAATTGAACCCTGGTCACCTGGTTCCCAAGCCAGTGCACAAATCATTAGGCCACCCCACCACATGAATAGCTCTGCTGTCGATGTGTAGACAAGGAGGCAGGCAGATCTGTAATCCGCCCCGCCGCCACTGTCAGCAGCAGTGCCAATGTGCACCAATGCCAGCTATGTCCCTGATACACCTCCCAGGTGGGGATGTACTGGCACCAGCCTGACCATGCATGTGGCCAAGTAGTAGAAAACCCCACACAAAAGAAGCCACAATGGTCTAAATGAGCTGACATTCAATTGGCCAGGCACATGGAACTGAAGAATGTAGCTGTGTTAGAATGTAATACCTATGTGGATATCGGTGAAACCATCTGTGGGCAGGAATGCAGCAGCACAATGTTGGAGGCACCTCACACATCCTGTGTATGATAAAACACCCACACTGGGCAATGATCACAAAGGTGGTCTGGGGTTATTGTGCTGTGAGTGATCCAGATGGCACCGAAGTACGTTGTCTGCATCATCACTGCAATAGCAAGAGAACACATGGCACATGGTTGACGTTCCAACATACCTGGCTGGAATGTCTGCACATGTATAGCTGTCAGTGTTAAACATCTGTGCACGAGTCATCATAAGATGGACAGGACAAAGTGATTGTAACATGTGTCCAATGTCCACCAACTGTACCATGGCCATGTGAGTGCTCAGATAAGTGTGTCAGCCATGAAATATGTGTCGGGCCACACAACTGATAGGGAGCACAGTCTAGGCAGGTACACCAAGCTGACCCCACAACCACAAGAAGATAAGTTAGGAAAGGAAGATACAGAGATGTAATGCCATGCTGCCATGCAGAGATGTGGATTTGCAGTGCACAGGCAAATGCAAAAACATGACAATGATGTCATGTCCCAATGTCCCAGCACAACCCCTCAGCTGTGTAGACCATATGTGTGTGTATCAGTGGGTCATACAGCAGTGTAGATGGCCTGAAAAACAGTATGTGATGTGCCGAGAGACAGCAGAAGTCAGATACCCAGGCAAATACACACCTTTAATGCACAAATGGGTCCAAAAACAGTGACACAATGTAAAATGAGGACATGGATACAGGTATGAGAGGCACATGTTGCCAAAGAACATACAAAGCAGAACCTCACAGACGTGCAGAGATAGCACTATGCAGAAGGCCTGCTGCAATGGGTGCTGTGGATACAGGAACATCACACCTATGTCAAGGTGCATGGAATGCACAAATGCAGGTAGAAAATAGACACACCTACTGCCACACTGCAAAGGTACCCGTGCAATGTGAGTGGCACAATGTCATGCGATAAATATGACTGTTCAGACATGCAATGATTATTGTGTACATCAATGTAGAGCCAAACACAATAACATGTATGTGGAGGTAGAAAGAAATCTCAACAATGGTGCACTAACCACACCAAATCCACATCGGCACATGCACTGGTATACCAACATATTCAGTCACATGCATCGTCTACGTTGAACCATGACAGAGTGCTTCCCCAGATGCACAGTAACACTCCTGGCTAGGGTCAAAAAGCAATCCAAGATGTTGGCGCACATCACTGTGGTGTGGTGGCAAACAGCGTGTCATGTCCAAGTGTAAGGTAGCCAGACAGAAAAAACAGGACCTACACAATATTCCTCTTGTGCCACACACATGGCTGTATGCTCCTATTGATCCAAACATATGAGGATATCCAGTGATGCAAGTCACACACATGGGCCACACACACGAACGCAATGTCAGATGGATTTACAAAATACAGTGAGCATGTGAGTCCCTGCTGCACATGTATGGACCAGTACACAGTCTCCACAGTGCAAATGGTGTCTGCAACCATACATGTCCTGTTAAGACTGTCCTTGAATCCCTATACATGCATAGTGTAACAGTGCAGACCACGAACAACCCGAGAAAATGCAGTTCAGCATAAAGGAGCACAGGAAAAGTGACAGGGTAAACAAGGAAATGTCAGATGGTTACCGGGAGCAACCTAGAAACACGTGCAAAAGCCCAATGAGGACACAGCCAGCAAAGGAAGGGAATTCACTTTACCTGACAGGGTTCAGCTGGGTGGGGGTGGAGCAAGGAAACACTGGGATAAAATAGGCTCCCAGACAATCAGAGAGAGAGAGAGAGAGAGGAGCTGAACCAGCCACAGACACACTCTGAGAAAATACAGCAAAGGCAGCTAAAACCCTGGGAAGCATGGAGCAGGTATGAGAATGTAAGAGAGAGTGACAATGAGGCTTTGGAGCAACTAGAGAGCCAGCGTGAAGGTCAGAGGGGAACCGAAGACCTGAGTGAAGCAGAGAGATATCAACAGCTAGATAGTGTGTTTGAGCCAGAGAGACGTAAGAAGACTGCAGTTGCAGGTTCCAGTGCACAGAGTGAATGCAAGAGTGATTTGCCATATGAAAGAAGACAACCCTGGAGGTATGGAAATAGGCACACAAGGTCCCACTATCTAGAGGCTGAAAATATCCCTTCTTCTGGTTTTAAAAACCCTAGAAGAAAAAGGTTTTACTTACCAGATAAAGCTGAAGAGTTTTGTAGTCATTGTAAGCTCACAGCTCCCTGTGAAACTCCGTCACGAGCTCTCCAATCTAGCTCAGCTGGGTTACAAAAGGGAAGCCTGAACCGGCAGAGAAATTCCCTTAATTATCCCACTAGCAGAGCAAACCAGGAGTTGAGCTATATTCTAAAATACCAGCAGGGGCAGTGCCCTGAAAAGCTCAACTCTAGAATACATGGTAATTCCCAGAGAGACACTAGCCCTAAGGAAGAGAGGAACTTCCTGTCTGACGAGGTTAACCAGCCATTCTCCCACGTTACTGCTGAGGTCCAGAATGAACCTTCCAGTCAGCCAGAGTTAATGGAATATCAAAATGCAGAAGAAAATGATATGCCAGAATTGATGGACTGCTCTTTGACCTTGATTGAACCTGAGTTCTCTCTCAGATAAGTAATTGGTTTGTGTCCTAGCTTTAGTGGTATAAGCAACAGGCTGCAGCTCTCTCTAAGTAAAGTAGATATAAGCTGTGCTGTCAGCTACAGGAGAAAGAACCATATTGAAGTATTTAAGCTGTTTTGTTCTTTTCATTTATTTGTTGTTTTGGAAGCTGAAGGAAGCAAGTTCTGTTTGCTTTTGTTACTTTATGTTATATGTCCAAGCAAGGCATTTGATTTATGTTCCTGAAGATAAAGTACCCTCAAGGGACGGGGAATAAAACCCTTTAATTTGGAAAGAAGTGTTTTGTGATTTATATCAGTGAAGGCACAACTACCACCCTCCAGAGCCTTGCAATACTAGTGGCTACCGCTTGGCCAGAGAGGGCACGACAATAGTCATGTGTGATATCTCAATGTGCCACAGTATGTCAAAGGTGACATGTGTCCCCTGCGATGAACACGACACCCAGCAAGAGTAGGGCAGCAATGGTGTGTTGGTCATCCTTATGATGCACAACGTACCAGTCAAACAATAATGTCCATCATAGGCATGTGTCCCACTCGCATAGGTCCATCACCATATGGCACCATCTGCCAGGGATCGTTGCATGGTGTTGCTGTGTCCTCCAACAAATGGGTGATGGTGACTATAAATGCAGTGTAGTAGATGTGCTGGGTGTGTTGCCTGTGCCCTGTGGTAAAAGGAAGAGAAACACCGTTATGGTATGTGTCACACAACATTAGGTCACATTGCAGGGAGTGAAACATCAATATGTATATAATGAAACGTCAGACATGCAAACATTACACGATCACAACACAGAGCACATTGCATGTCGATGACATTAGGAAATGGCACTGAAGATTAAGTTGTCAGCTCGACATGGTCATGGCTATACCCATGTCCCACAGGCATCTTAGAGGTCCGCATCATATCCATCAGTGTTGGTGCACATAGACCCCACAAAAAAAGCACAACAGAACTAACAGCTAAACACAAACATGTAAAGGTTGATGTCAGCCACAAATGATCCAAGGTGCAACCTACCATCTGTGTGCAGCAAGTGTCTGATAGCGGCAGTCAGAGGCAGTCAAAGTCTACAAGACATCATAGTAAAGGCAGAATATGTCATTGATATGTGTTGAATGACCATGTCTGCATGTGCAGCCATCATTGCCACATGTCCAAAGTATGGTGACGTGTGAAACTGAAATGTTGATGCATAGTGGTCTGTCAGCAACACAGAACACATGCACACAATGTTCACAAGGTCAACATCAGAAAGGTAGAAATAGCACATTGGTCACCACTCCACAGGTGTCCAGACACATCCCATCACAAGATAATGCGATATGGCTGCATAGTGTATTGCTACATAGACACGCCCAAAACACACATACACACACACAAAAAGTATGACAAGGTGAGCATGCCTCCAGTAGCATATGGCCTGTCTGTCCACAATCCGAGCTCAGTGGAGATGATTATAACAGTCCATGTGATGATACACTGATGTTTTGTAATGCCACAATGTCAGGGAAGGGTGTACATGCCGTTCATCGCCACAACACCTAGGACCTGTAGACACATCCAGCTCGGTTGTATGGGTCCCAAATACAGTGGTGAAACACATGAACAGGTGAGGAACACATGGGCATATGTATGCCAACATGAACATATGGGGTATGGGGGTGCATGTCAAAGAGGTGTACAACAACATATGTGCAGTGGACAGATAACCTCATACATGTACTATGCTGCACCGTCCATACAGTACAGTTACCTGTATGTCTACCTACCCCTGTCTCCTGCAAGTTGAATGACGTACACACAGTTTTCACTGCACCACAGCACCAGGCAGGTCCAACAGAATATTCTGTGGAGTCACAAACACAAGTGAAACATACATATGTCATGCTGTAGTGTTGGAACACACATGGCAGCATGTACATGTATACCCATATGCATTTTCCCACATATGCAGGACTTACATGAGAAGAGCTCATTAATCAGATGTTGCCTGATTGCCGTGCCCACACGTGTGTCACCACAGGCACGTACAGGATGGCACATAGGATCATCTTCCCGATCTCAATTAATTTTGACTGGGATATTGTGCCTGACAGCAATGTTGTGCAGGATGCAACAGGCCACAATGATTTGTGCCATAGTCATGGGTCGGTATTGTAAGGCCCTGCCGGTCTTATCCAGACACCTGAAGCGAATCTTCAAAACGCCAAAGGTGCGCTCGATGACTAAGCAGCTGGAGGCATGGGCTTCATTGTACCTCATCTCTGCATGTGTCCATGGAAGACGCACAGGGGTCAACAACCAGGCATGACACCCATATCCAGCATCACCTGCTGAAAGAAATGTGGAAAGGTCAATCAGGAACTGATGTTCACACACATGCACACAAGCATGTAGGTGCAAACCAACGACAGATAGAAAAATGACACAAACATATGATGGCACACAACAGCTCTGCGCCAGTGTCTGGAGGTTTGAGACACAGAACACCGGGGAAGGGTAATGAGGGCAATACACATCATCTGTGTCCACAACAAACACATGACCAACCACCTGTATCCTAAAGGCATTAGCGGCAGTCGTGAATGCATCAGGCAGACATGCACCTTGGACAAGAGCAGAGATGCACATGTGTGCAAGCATGTGATGGCCATGATACTGTTCACACACAGCAGGTGTTACAGTAACATATACCAGAGGAGTCCAGTCAAGATGGCAGAAACAACAAAATGCTGTTGATATACATGACACATACATGTGTGTTGTAACGTGTCAACAGAAATATAACAACATAAATTGGTCAAAATGATCAAAGGTGAATGGCCTCCCAACACACAGTACTGCAGGAAAATATCAGGAAGCAATTCTAACACCCCCCCCCCCCCCAGTTATCACACACACACACAGACAACTAGGGACACACCACAAAGGCAGACACATGTACATGTGCGTATACGGTTAGTCTGAGGCTGAGAGCAATAGTTGTTAACCGAAAGGTGTTGCATACCACCATATAATGAACACACCATATGTGTCCATAAGTGCCCTGTCTAAAAGGCCCATGCAACAGAGCAGCAGTAACAAACACCAATGGAAACCGTATGTGTGCAGAGACACCCAGAAGAGCCATGACACACATATGGTAGACATATGTCAATGTAGAAACTCACAAAGGTATGTGAATACATCCCCAGAGATAGTGACATGGTGCGATAGCAGACACAGCTCCATACAAGGTCAGCACTCCACCACCACAACACAAAACAAGGGATGTAGAGGTCATAATTGCCAATGGGACCAACTAAATCACACACTGGCTGGCCAGTGATATGCCACTGCCTGACAGCCAGTGTCCTGAATGTTCCCAGAAAATGAATCAGATCTACATCAGGGCATGTCATGTGTGTCACAGGAGATATGCAGTCAGAAAGGTCCCGCACCAAACCACAGGTGACTCTGGTCCACCTGTGAGAGTTGGCAAGCACCCCAGGACACAGGAACACCATGTGCACGTTAGAGATGAGAAATACCCACCCAGCAGGACACAGTCCTCATATTGTCTGCTCTCAAATTGGTCGAATAGTGCCGAGTAATGCAGGATAAAGGAGTCATGGGTGAACCCTGGAAACCTAGGAACCACATTCAGAATACTCATATTTGCATCACATACAACCTGCAGATTCAGGGAATGGTAGTTTTTGTGGTTGTGGAACACTGCCTCCCTGTCTCAGGGCGGGACCAGGCAACATGTGTGCAATCCATAGCTCCCATCACGTGTGGTATTCCTGCAATTTGCTCAAAGGCCAGGTTCAGGACCCCCCACTGTTACCTACTGTTAGGAATAGCAATGTAATTCCTTACCCAGCTGACCATGGCCTGCAGTACCTGGTGGAGTCGCGTGAGAGGTGGGCCGGCTCATCCAACCTACTGCGGCCACCGAAGAGTGGAAACAGCCAGTAGCAAAGAAATATAGGGCACCCAGGAGCTTGACCAAACCCGGTTTGGCATGGGACCGGCCAGTCAGGGGCTCAAGGTCAGGTCTTGGATCCTCAATGAGCTCCCTAATAGCCCCCGTGCTCAGACGGTAGAGGGAGATGACCTGGTTACAAAGCATGCCCTGGAGCATGGCCCTGGGCCTGTAGAGGCGAGGCTGGCGAGGGCGCACCTCAGCATGCCTATTGCACCGTGCTGGCAGAACCCCGGCCTGTGGAGCCTCCACAGCTGCAGGTCTGTGTTGCAGCAGGACTGCATCCATGCCCTGTGCCACACCCCCATGGATACCATCTCCCTCTTCAGGCAACCGCAGATCCACCTCACCATCCAATGCCTGGATTGCACAGGCAGCAAAGACAATGTGAGCCATCATGGACATCAGATAGAGCAAAGACACATGCAAATATGGTGTGGGGAGTGGCAAATGATCAGAACAAACACCACACCTGTACATGCAGCAGCGCAAACAAGCAGCAGCGTATAAAACCGGTCCACGCCCTGTGTGCGTAACACGCCCTACATAAGCGTAGTACCGTGCGGGGACGTATCATCGACCATGCTGCTTAGACATGCGTGACGCGCAGTGCACATGCTCAAGGCATGGTTCTGCACGCCTTCCGCATGTGCAGGGTGCGGTCTCGTATGTGGTGTGCATAAGCAGAGCATAGTCTTGCGAACATTGCACATGCACACCTCGTGCATGGCCAAGCACCCTGCACATGTGCAACGTACGCAAGACCGCACCCTGCGCATGCGCAGAAGCATGGGCTACACATCTTGCACATGCACTGCGCAGTGAGACCGTGCCTTACGCATGCGCAATGCGCACAAGACTGTACCCTGCGCATGCATAAAGCATGTCACATGTGCGCAGAAGGCTGAGGGTGCATAGTAGGTGAGCAGGAGCAAGAGGACGGAGCGATGTGCGACAGGCAGGAAGAGGATAGTGAGAATAGGAACATGCAGGACAAGGAGACAACTGGAGGGGAAGGTGGGGGAATACCTAGCCAGCAGTCCCCAGAGGCGGCAGGGATGGGCATCCCGGCCCACACAGGACCAGCCTGAGAGACTACTAGGTGGGAAGAGAAGGCGGAAGCTGGTGCCCACGGATCCAAGGAAAAGGGCCTTGAGATTCAGCCATCAGGAAAACGATAACCTGCTGGCCAGTGTGCTGTAGAATTACAAGGTTCTGTATGGCCGGCTCAGCAGCAGAACACCAATGAGCACACGGATCATGGTGTGGGAGGAGGTCCGGGAGGCTGTGGCCGAGGCTGGTGAGCCACACAGGGACCTGGACAGCCTCCGGAAATGCTACAACGATATAAAGCGTGGAGTCCGTGCCCACATGACTGCGGAGAGATGGCATGCTATGGGCACTGGTGGGGGTGGACCCATCGGACCTGGCCTGACACCCCTGGATCAGCAGCTGGCCGAACGACTGGGGCCAATATACCTGCATGGACTGTCCCCAGCGCTGGACACAGCACATCCACTGGCAGGTACATCTGAGATATGTATCCCATGTACTGCTAACAACCCAGCACATGCAGGGGCAGCCTCAGGGGGGTGCAGGGCCATGTCCTGAGACCCGGTGTGGGGCAACATATCCACAAGAGGCCACAGATGTAGCAACAGTTGCATAATGGGCCTGGAAAAGGTTTGGCACAGGTTCCTGGGGGAAAGGTCCATAAACCATTATTATAAAGGGACCCATGATATCAATGCTTGACCCAATAGAAGCATTGTAGAATCTGTGTCATCTGGGGAAACCACTAGGTACGTAGGACCTAGACTGGCCACTGTTGGAAACAGGATACTGGGCCTGATGGACCATGGTCTGACCCAGTATGGCATATCTTATGTTCTTATGTATGTTCTTATGTAATGTTAGCATACACCAACTGTGTATCAAGAATAAATAAACAACAAACAAACACATGCCTCTTAATGAGTGCATGGTGTGATACAGCGGACCCTCTTCTGGAGAGAAAAATAGTTTTGAAGTCTGAAAGAAAAAGAAATTGCCTGCAATTTCCAGAGGATTCACCTAGAGGGAGCAGGAGAGTTAGGACAGAGACCACAGAACCACGCCCTAGTAGGCAGGACTCATGTTCCAAAACCTCACATTTAAGAGGAAGCAAGCAAGAGTCAGGGGGAAGCTTATCTGCTAGGAGCTTACCTGCAAGAAGCTCAGCTGCTAAAACCTCATCTGCTTGGAGAGCTACTACTCAGGGAGCTGTGGAAAGATCACCCTCACCAGTTGGGAGAGACCAAGCGAATGCGTGTTCCAGAGAAGGACCAAAGAGATGCTATGAAGGTACTAGCTCAAGAGTGGGATCTAGGCCGCAAGCAAGCCTGAGTAAAAGGACAGGCTGGGAAAGGAGAACCAGTCCTGTAAGAGAGAGGACAGGCCGAGAAGGCCGAAGCCAAGCCAGACCGGGCCCTGAAGCCCACAAGAGAACAGGCCTCAAAGGCCAGAGGAGGAAAGACTGGGAGAGCAGGAGGAATATACCTGAGAGCACTGATACTGAAGGCAGCAGCCAAAGTAGGCCTCCAGCCTCACCCCAGAGAACCAAACGGAAACCTAAAGGTAAAGCTTTTAACCTTTGTTATTGTGTGCCTGAAGTCAAGCTAAGAGAAGAATCCTGGGAAGGTGGTTCTCCTTATCCTAAAACAAGAGCCAAAGCAAAAGTTAAAAGATAGTTTGAGCAAAAAAAGAACTTTTAGAGGAAAACATTATAGAGAGAATGTTTTTAAACCTCTAGAGCAAGAAATGCCATTTTGGTATTCCACCACGCTGAACCGTGGGCCCAAACAAACTGTCAAGCCTTGGGAAGCAGTGAGACGAACTCACATGAAGGACACTTACCTTGATCCCTCAGAGCAGTCAGAGGAGGCCATGCAGGTGGAATCTGTACAGGAGGACATTGATAGTCCTATGGAATGTATATACTGTGCTGGAAGTGATATAGAAGCATTCCAGAGCTCATTGAGTGAATGAAGTAATTTGCTATTGGATGTTTTTGACACTGTGAAGTTAACAGTTTTTGGTTATTCCATCTCTTACTTTCAAAATCTGCTGTAAAGACTTGTTTTGCTACGTACCGGAGTGTTTATCCTATGTTATGAACCCTTAGTGCTAAAAGGGGAAAATAAAGCCTTTTTCTTTTCCCTCCACTTTCGTGCAAGACTGTAGTCTCTTTGGGAGTTGGCAACGAGGCTGGCACAAGGCTCTGGCCCTTGACCCTCGCACCCGCCCAACCCTGATCACAAACATCTTGGTGACCCCCGGTCCCAGCCCTTCGGTGGAACCACTACGCCGCCACCAGGGGGTGCTGTGCGACCGGGGTGCGTCACAATGGACAAGGTATGAGTACCAAATATCTACAGTACCATAATCCAGTGCCAGCTGGCGTCCACATCAGGGAGAACTGCAAACACTGCCCATCTAGAACCCCTAGCAAACCCGCCGTAACCTGACAGGACTACCAGTATTCACAATGCACTACACCAGACCTAACACAAGACAGCAGTGCACTTATCAGACCTACACATTGCAGAGACTAAACATACATGACCTACTGGGGAAAGAGAACAAGTGGCAATGTGATATACTATCCACAGAAACATAATACATCAGCTCATTTACACATGCTGAACAAAAACCATCACCAAACAAAGATCAAGGAAACACAATGTAGATATAGGAAGACAAACATATAACTGGTAATACCAGAAGCCTAACATGGAATGTACACCACCACTGTAGGAAATATACTACACAATAAAGTCCACTTGTACAACAAATAGCGCAGACGTTGTGACGTGGTAGCATTGCCAGAAGCCATGGAAACAGATAGTGACCCGGTGGAAGGTTCGGGTACTGCAGGTAAATGCAGGATTTTCCCTTCTCAGCACAAGATGCACATGGCTAATCAGCTAACAGAGCTCACCTCGGGGGAGGGGAGAAGCAGAGTTGCTGATTGGGCACGCCCTAGCAGGAGGCGGGTTCCCCAGAGCAGAGGCACCTTGTTAAACAGAGAGAAGGAAGACAGAAGACGGAAAGGGAAAGAGAAAGAGAGGAAAGAGAAGGAAGTAGAGAAAGCTGAACGCTGGAGAGAGAAAGCAGAACACTGGACAAAGCCAGCAGAAGTGTGCTTTAGAGATGGAGCAAAGCAAGGACAAAGGAAGCAACCTGGAAGGCAGGAACTAGCCTTGGATGCCAGAACCTTTGACTTTGAAGGAGAAACGCTCCCCAGCTGCAATCCTAGGAGAACGCTTTCAAAGCCAAGAAGCAGGTACCAGGGAGACTCAGTGCCTGGAAGAGCCTTCTGGGAGAAAGAGAGGGGCGAGGCACTGAGAGACCCAGGCATAAAGCCTATGCTTTTGGAGCAGAGAGCTGACCCATGGAAAGAAAGGCAGACTGCTAAAGAACTTTCAGACATTCCTCAATATAAGGTACAGCGTGTCTTTAATTCTGATAACAGCTTTTATGAGAAGCCAGACTGTGTGAATGTTAATTTTAAAACCCAGGGCAAGCCCAGTTTTTATGAAGACAGTTGGCTGCAACCTGAAACTCATTTATCTAAACCCAGCTTTTCTCACCAAACTGCTGACAGACTTAGCAAGCAGACTAGCTACAAGGACACAGCTGATTTAAATGGTAGAGATATATGCCGGGAGGATTTAGGAGGCCCTAAGTTTGAAGTGCTGTTTAGAAACACTCCACATGCAAATGAACTGAATGACCCAACACTGGCTTACAGAGACAAGTGGGGGAGGGGTAACTCCAGTGCAGTGAATGAGCGTTGTAACAGAGACGACATTGTTTGTTTGCCTGAAGCAAAACCCACAAACAATTACCCAACTCAGGAAGGAGCTAATTCTCAGCCCAGCCCATATAGAAAGCAGGCTGAAGCCCTCCTAAAAGAGTTCAAAGAATTCTTAAACAAACGAACCATTCCTGAGCAGAAAGTAGTGCAGTCAGTGCAGAGCCCAGAAGCAGATGTGTCATTGGTTCTTCCCTTGCCAATGATTGAGTTAAATCAACCAATGGACTGCTCAACCTGTCTGATTGACAAGGAATAGAAAAGCAAAGCTTGAATGGTCCTTTTTCTGTGATAACCTGAAATGTTTGCTATTTAAGTGCCCGGCTGAAGAGCTTTACTGAAGTTAAGAATAAGCTGAAGCATTGTTTGGTTATAGCACATGGACATTATTGTTTTCCTTGTTTTGATTGCCAAGTAGAGTCCACATGAGGGAATGTGAACTCCAACATTAATGGACACTTTTGAGCACAGCCTTTAAAGAGCCTTATTTTCATTTTTCCTGTGTTTTTGGCTACAATACATTATCCTTTATGCTTGTCCTATCCTTTTGAAGCGGGAGAAATAAATCCTTATAAAAAAGAAATATTCTTTTGCCTGCCTTATCATTCGACCTACACAACTACAACCTTAATCTCAAGGCCCACCCCTCCTCAAACCCTCAAGGTTAGGGAGTGGGTGGTGGCAACGTTCATGATGCACATATTCCATCTATGAAGGTCAATGGATCGGAATAGCTCCCCATCTTTTGTGCATTTGTATAATCAGTTGCAATTGCACCGGCCACATTCCTCTGGTGTCTTCTGTGAACACTCCACCGTCTGCTTTGTGATTGCCCTGTCTTCTCTCCTCTAATTTCCATCCATCCTCACACAACATCTGCCGTAACATACAAACTTTTCTCCCCATGCCCTTTCTGCCAGCAGACGTCATTCCCCAGTCAGTCAATCACAGTGTACCACGCCATCTACAATCCCAACACACCCAATACCTGGCCAAATGTAGAGCTACCCTCCCTCACACACAGAGGACCCTTTCCCCCCATACCATATCAATGCCCCATCCCCATCCCAGATGAACCCTCCCCCAATAGCAGCTAGCTTCCAGTTCCAGCCCCACCCAGTGTCAGCTCCCATCCAGCCACCGCAGTGGCACATATCCAGTTCCCGTAACCCCTCCCACAATCCACCATCATTCAAAGCATCCCCCTCCCACACACCTTCAGAAGAGGGCCGTGGCTAGCTAACAGGGAGCTGGAGAGTACCCTGTTCCCCCCACAGCTGCCTCAGGGAAGATAGAAGCCACCCACCACCGCTGCAGCTGGTCAAGGGAGCTGGGGTATCCTCGGCCTTCTCTGAGGCGGCCCGGCCTGCGGATATGCAAATAAGGATGTTGTGTGTGCGTGACCACCTGAAACGTGGGGCCCTGTGCAGATAACATTCCTGCCAGATGGACGTTCAGGCCCTGAACACATGGACATGCTGAGACCCCTAATACATGATGCATGGCATGTACACCTCCACACACGTATCTGCAAACACATGACAGTGTGCAGAGTACTGCCTAACAGACACCCGTGTCACACCACACACATAACTGGTGTGATGGCTCCCAGTACAGCCATAGCAGAGGGACAGATACAGCAAACATTGGAGGACCTATTTGACCCACTACCAGGGCCCCCAACAGTCAGTTGGCATCGGCCATACAGGAAAGGATCACATATCCATGTACCTCTCGCCCCCATTCCCCCCCATCCACCACCCCCCCACCATGTCCCCCCCTCATCCCCACACTACTGAAAACTGTCCATCCACTCCCCATAGCAGTGGCCAATGAGGCAGTCCCCACACCTGGCAGGCCGACTGGCACACCTGGACCAACACCTACCCATGTAGTCAGACACCCTCCGTTGCACACACGCCACTCATCCACACTATGACCAGTTCCAGTCATGATGCCGGGACCCTCCCAACCCTCTGGAAGCATGTATCTCTGTGCCTAATCTCCAGAACCCCCTCCGATGGCACACCTATCCCTGCCCACAGTAGGCCCATCACTCACCACCCCGTCCTCACAAACATACTTGACAATGTGGCGCATCCCCAAATGCACCAACACGTGGTGATACCCTCCCTGTCTGGTCCATCCCATTGGACTGTGATGTATGGACTGCATTATAACCGCAGTGACATTGGTTTTATGCGGTACATACATCGCTTTAGGTAACAACGTAACATAGAGCTATACATAGATGTGCAGGACCACCACATATAAACTGTGTACCATGTTCCTCCCTAGGTGACACACAGGCCATGGAGGCTGAGGAGACAGAGGATGGCACGGAGACAGGGGCAAGGGCCCTGGCCGAGGTGTCAGCCATGGATGTGGCAGAGAGCGCTGATGTGGAGGCCCCAGGGGGAGATGTGGTGCAGGAGGAGGAGGGGGCAGCGATGGTCCATCCCCATTGGAGAGCAGCAGCAGCACTGTGGTCATGAGGGGGCCCAGACAGTGGGAGCAGAGCCCATGTTGGCAGCAGGGAGACCATTGCCAGGACCAGAGCTGGGTCTGGGAACAGCACACACCGCCAAGGGGGTGGTCCTGTGGGAGATGCGTGGCCACTCTGCCATGGCCCATGCTGATGCTGAAGGTGGGTGACTGACCAGATGGTTGCATGTGGTGGGGTGACACCCCACCTCCCAGACATGACAGTGGGGGTACACAACCATACACTGATGGTGTGTGTCCCCATGTACATGTACCCACAGGGGAACAGACATGTCAGCCGCATTGGGGCAGGTGTGGCTAATGTGTGCAGAAGCCTAGCAGGACACGGGACAACATGCAGGAGTAGGTGCTGAGGGTCACGCAAAAGGGGGGCCAAGGTCAGGTCCAGCTGTTACCTGGGGATGGGGGAGCACACAACAGCATGGCCGTAGGGTGACACAACCCATCCTGGCAGATGACAGGTCCTCCACACCACAACAGCGGGTCTGGCCCACAGAAACAGGTCCCTGTCCTCCGTGGTTCACATTTCAGCCAGCACTCTTTGCTTCAACTCGTTACCCTGACAGATATAACAAATACACTGGGTGCACAGATGACACAGCTATGATCCATGGACGTCCTATTTACCCATACCTCAGATAACCCCCAGCTATGCTACCTACATTTGCAGATTCCACACCATATGTAGCAGTCCCCCTTGTTGTCCACCAGGACACCGGTTGCATGTGTCACAGTGCAGGCATACGACAGGAGCTCAGGGCCATATGACAGGAGATGCATGGACAGCATTAGGAGACTCAGGGCATCTGGCAGGAGATGCAGGGTCTCTGGCATGAGGTGGGCCAGCTGCAGGATGTCGCTCTGTGGCGTGCCCTGGGGACTGAGGCATTTGGTGGCAGGTATCCCAGGATATGGTGGCAGGTATCCTGAGGATGGCAGAGACATTGGAGGCCATCACTGGATGAAGGCAGCAGCCAGTGGCAGCAGCAGCACCAGCACAAAGGGGTGGGAGGGGGCCAGGTTGGCACAGACATGGGCGTCCACACAGGCAGTTGAGGTGGGGGGACACACAATATGTCAATGTCAATAAAGGCATCTGATTTAGTTGACACCTGTAGCCACATGTCCAGTGTTTCTTTCTCTGCTCCCATGGTTAGTCTGTCCTCCATGTGGTCTTTCTGGTTGCATATCCCTTGCCATGGCACCTACACCGTGTGGCATGGCATTCCCTGTCCCCATCCCTTGTTACTGGGGGTGTGTGGTGTGTCTGCCCTGCCACTGTTCAGCACATCTATATGTTGGCTTGGCACACGTGCCATGCACTGTGCCATGTGCCCGCTGCTGGCATGTCAGTGTCACCAGACATGTGTCCATGTATGTGGGTCATGCCAGCACATGGGTACATCCCTGTGCTCGTGTGGGATGCACACAGCACTGCGCCTGCCTATCCCCCCTGCATGCTGTGTGGACCATGTCATGTACATGGCATCTGTATTGCATGCATATACACATGGGCATGCTCATATGTGTGGGTCTGTGCTACTGCATGATGGGTGAGGGGGCACATGAACATAGAGATGTGGGTCAATGTAAAAATTAAACTCTTTATTTACAATGCAAAAAACAAGGGTGTTGCCCTGCCCACACCCACCTGTGCCCATAGGTGGTGGCAGTCCTGGGGCACAGGGCTGCACAGAGCAGGGGTGCCATGTGCCACTGATGTGGTCACTCCCCCTGGGGCCCACTATGGCCATATATGGCCCATGAGCTGCGCTGCCTGTGAGTGCCTCACTCAGCATGTGCAACTCATGGGCTATCTGTGCCATGGCGCCCACCACCTGCACCATGGTCCGGGTCTGCTCCCATTGGCCGAGGGAGACAGCATGCAATGCCACAAACAGGGGGCGTGTGCAGTCACCCCCACACAAGCACCATGTGCATGGTGTCTGTGTGGAGGCATCTGCACACGGCCTGTCTGTGGCACTGTATGCCTCCCCTGTGATCAGCTGGGGCACATTCCCTGGGCCATGGTGCAGGTGGCAGGGACCCCCAGTGCCCTGTGAAGTCCTATGCTGCACAGGACTGGTCCCGACCTGCCCAGTGAAGCAGGATGCACCCATGGTTGTGTGTGGCTGTGGCAAGCCCACTTCATGCACCACCAGGGGTGCATCCTGCCCCAAACCCTCCCCCTCCCCACCAGCCACACCCACCCTCCCCTCCCCTCCCACCACACCTCCTCCCATTCCCTCTCCCACTCCCCTACCTGGCCCTCCCCCACACCATGGGCAGCAGCCACCTCCCCGGACTCCCCATCCTCATTCTCCTCTCCCTCCGTGGCCTCCCCCTCCACATCAGTGGCCTCCTCCTCCACCTCAATGTCCATTGCCTCGGCCACCCTGGATGCCTCAGACTCTTCTGGGGGGCTGGCCGGCTGTGGCTGGGCCTGAGATGCCCCTCTGCTATCTTCTGTGGCCTCTCACTGGCATCTGCATCTGCTGTGAGGAAAAACAGACATTACCACCTTGGTCATGTGTTCACCACATTATTGACACATATTAGGTGGCCCCACAACCTGCTGGGGCATTGAAAATTGCTGTTATGTGACACACATGCTCCATCACTCACTATCCTGTGTGGCCATCGCCTCCTGCTGCAGCCACAGAAGGTATCCTGGGCAGCACTGCTGCATCTCCCTCCCTTTCTTCCGCAAATCCTCCACTTGGGGATACAGCAATGGATAGTTACTGTTAGGGGACACACATGCCTGGCCATCATCTGATGCACGTCACACATGGCTGTGTGCAGCAGGATGATGCTCCTGCTGTACACTGATGGTCCAATGCTATCCATCGACAATGCCGTCCGCTTGTGTGCGAGTGCGGCTGGGCATATGTGGTTTACCCCTTTGTTTCCTGTGTGCCACCACACTGGCACATCATGCCTACCTGACGGTTTACCGTGGTGTTACATGTTCGCCCCATGGCATATGTGACGTTGACATCTGCTGATCATAAACATCGTACAGGCTCTGCCGTATGGTACCTGTATCTGTGTGGGGAGTTACCAAGGGGGTGTTGGGACATGCGCTAAATCATACACATATGTGCTGTATCTGCATGTCTGCTACACCTTTTGAAATGACAACAACATGTGGTTATCAGATGATGTGACTACATCCACTTGTGCCACAGTACTCATTGGCGACATTGCTGAACATGTGGATGGCCATTGTGGACAGGTGTTTCCTACTAAATGTCATGTCCGGCCGTGCACATGGCAAATGAGACGTGGTATGGCAACATGCTATGTTGTGGGACAGGGACATGACGTCTCAACATATGTGGTCACCATGCGGGCCACCTCAGCATGGCCAGACATATAAACCTGCATAGACCTGGGGCCACCTGGGGGTAGGGCAGGCCTGCACACGGCTGCAGGCGCACCTACAATGGTCCAAGCGATGTAACACAGACCTCTCGGTGGTGACCTGGGGCCACCTGTGAGTGGGGATGGCCAGCACACATAAGCAGGCGACCTACTTTATCACCATGAGTAATGTGATAAGGAAGCTTATCATAGCTCAGGTAGGAGCTATAGAAAAGATGATGTGACTCTGAACAAGCAACCTGTCAGTTCTGGTAGAAGTAAGAAAACAGAGTTTTCACATAAAAGACTACCAGTCCCAGAATGCACCAGGTTTCCAGCAGCCATGAGAGGGGCTGAAGTGAGAAAATGTGTGTGCAATCAAGAGAGCTATGAGGTAATCCCTAAGCACTCATCTCAAAGGGCAGGGCCTGATTCAACACAGCTGCGCTGTGTTAGGGAGGAGCACACATTAGAACAGAATAAGAATAGAGCTTATTCTTCAGATAATAGCTTCAGGAACAGCTTCAGGAAAGGATACAGCAACGGCTACAAGCTCAAGCACCAGTATCGCCTGGAGAAACAGAAGCCAAGCCAAGCGGATAGAGAAAGAAGGAAACTCTCTGGAAGGAAGAGAAGAAAGCCCATTGGATGGTCTGGGAGAGTCCAAGGCAGTACCCATACTGGGAGATATTCCAAGTGCCAGCAGAGTCCATTGGACTGGAGTCAGCCAGAGGAATGGAATGGCAGAGATAGGAATCACCAGTGGCTACCTGGGAGAGAGAAGACTGCACATGGAAGGGACTTTCAGACCAAGGCCAGAAGGTATGTGAGAGGAGATCCAGTGTCCAGGGATCAAGATTGGAAGGCTGGACATCAGAATTGGATTACATACTGGCCAGGCTATACAGAGAGGAATTATGATAGCAGGAGAGGCTCAGGTATGAACACTGATCCAGACCCTATCTATAATAGTGAATGGCAGCAAGGGAATAAGCATTCTCATGATAATGCCTTATTGAAAGACTCGTCTGTGCCAATGTATGATAGTGACCCTATGCTGATTGATGAAGGGGGAGATACAGCAGATGAAACTATTAATTACATGGACTGTTCTGTATCTAAGTGCTATTGCTAGCTTTCTGTGAGCAAACACATCAGCCATCACAAAGAAACCTAACTTTGTTCTTATTTCCACTGCAAAACAGCTCTTAAAGCAGGATTTGGGTTCACACAGTAGCAGCCAGCCAGCTAAAGGGTTTCAGCTGGTCAATTGATAGTAATTAAAGCTGCACCTGATTGTGTGTGTGAGCAAGGAAGAATCACTGCAGGATCTGTGTGGAAAATAAGCAGAAGTTAACCTAACAAGCAAAGTTCATTTATTTCTTTGTGCTTTTTTATTTGGTAATTATTAGCTAAGAAAACATTAGCTAATTGCCTGATAAGTTGAAGGTTGTTTTCTGGTTTGCTTTGAGACTTTATGTTATCCATTTAAACACTGCAAGCAAGTAACCTCATTTATATTGCTACCAAGCATATTTGTGCTGGGTGAATTAAACCCCATCAATAAAAGAAGTATTTTATTGGCCTTACCACTGGTATCACAACTCAATTATTGTCTTCAGCTGTGTTTGGGAGTGAAAGAACTACATTACCCACAATACCTTGCAAGAATCATATGAATATATGCATCGTCAAGATTGTGTAAGTTCTCACCCTAGGCAGCCGTCTGACAAATGGCGTAGTTTTTCGGATTGCTTTTGCACCAAGAGGATTTATTTGCTGTGGATTACAAATAAAATTCAAGTTTGAAGCTGAAAGAAGATTTTTTTCCCTCATCTGCACTTTGGAGGAGAAGTGGTTGTTCCAGGAAGCTGTCCCAGATGAAAAGACCCTGTGCAAAGCTGGATTCATCACTGAGACAAGGTAATATGTACCTGGGCATGTCTAGTGGTGGATGTGTGTAAGCACAGGGGGTAATTGGAAAAAAGAAAGTTGAAAAAAACACACCTGGTTGGAAGGTGCTGCACTTTGTTTTTTTTTTTTTTTATTTCTTGCAGGGATCAAGATGGATCCGAGGGAGATGGCTCAGTGGATGGCAGCCCAATTTAGCAAGCAGCAGGAGCTATCACAGCAGGCCCAGGACACTGCTATGAAGGCCTTAATGGAACAGCAGAAGCCAGTGCTTGATCTGGTGCAAGCTCTAGTTCAGCTGCAGAGCCAAAGTGGAACAGATGCAAGACCAGCAGTTAGTACTGGTACACCACATGTGGACAGTGTGGGACTCAATCAAGGGATTGGGGCATTTAATTTTGGGAAATTAACTCCAGATGATAATGTTGATGATTTTCTAGAGTCTTTTGAAAGAGTGGCACAGGCTTTAGCATGGCCAGAGACCCAGTGGGCAGTAAGGCTGGCAGCCTCATTAACTGGAGAGGCACTTGCAGCTTACAGAGCGATGCCAGCAGCCCAGGCTTTGAATTATAAGGATGTAAAGGCAGCTATTAGAGATCGCCTAGGGTTGTCTATTTCAGAGTATAGGCGATTGTTCAGAGCTGTTACATTGAAAGTGGGTGAGACACCCAGGGCTCTGAGTCAGAGAATCAGAAGTTTAGCTGTAAAATGGTTGGAGCCTGAGCAAAAGACAGTAGAAATGTTATTAGATATTATAATGCTGGAACAATTTATGCTTGGGGTACCTAAAGATTTGAATGTTTTTCTTATACAGCAAAATTGCCAAAATCTTGGAGAGGCAACCATGCTAGCAGAGAGATTCTTGGAAGCCACGCAGGCTTGCCATAGAATGGGTGGCCCTCTAAAGATGGATGCTGAGGCTAAATGTGCTGTATTAGAAAAGAGAATAATTAAGAATGTTTCTGAAAATGAATGTACTGTATCAAACCAGATGACACAGTGGAATAGAAAGAAATGTTTCAAGTGTGGAAAATTGGGACATTTAAAGAAGAGATGCCAGACACACACTAGTTTAATGGGTCTGGATTTAAAACAGCCCAAGGAAGGATTTCTGTTGATGGTTGATGTGCAGGGAATTACCACAAATGCATTATTAGACTCTGGGGCAGACCAGAGTATGATGTCAAAAAGGCTTTGGAAGAGGATAGAGGCCCAAGAAAGATTTGTGCCTAGAACCCCTGAAAGCCAAGTTCACATCAGATGCATTCATGGTGCTGCATCATCATATCCCACCTATAGGCTAAAGGTTAAGTGCCTAGGGAAACAAGAGGAAGTCCTGTTAGCAGTGGTGCCTAGGCTACCCTTTGATTTGGTTTTAGGAAGAGACTGGCCAAGATTTAAGCAGGGTCTAGTGGAAGGACTAGGAAAGAAGGAGGGAGAAGATTTAATGGTAGTAGCTCCCGGGCCTTTATTTGGAAGTCCTCAGACCCCAGCTAAAAAGATGGTTAAGCGTCCAGAAGACCAAGCTACCCCAAAGCAGATATTCGTCCTAAAGTACCATAAGGTCTCAGAGAAGGCCCAAGCTCCTAAGCGGGCAACCCCTCAGTCTGCTGGGTTTGACCTGTGCAGCATAGAAAATGTGACTGTACCTAGCCAAGGGAGAGCCCTGGTGGACACCGGTCTCCAAGTGGAAATACCTATTGGATGTTATGGGAGAGTAGCCCCAAGGTCCGGATTAGCCCTTAAATTTTTCATTGATGTGGGTGCGGGAGTAATTGATCCCGATTACAGGGGCAATATTAAAGTTCTGTTGTTTAACTTTGGACAGAATGAGTATCACGTGAAGACAGGAGACAAAATTGCCCAATTGATCTGTGAGAGGCTGGGTTTTCCACCTGTGGAGGAGGTCACATCCCTAGAGAATTCTGAACGTGGAGCCAAAGGCTTTGGTTCTACTGATGTCAAAGGGGTTAAAAGCTTAGCTGCCACCTGTGCCCGAGAGAGGGAGGTGAGTGAAGAGGATGATTTGGGACCCCAGGTATCTGATTGTAAAGAAAAATCAGAGCCCCAAATAGGTGAGGACCTGACAATGGTACAACAGGAAGAAATTAGGAAGTTGCTTAAGGAATTCCCAGATGTGTTGACACCCATACCTGGGGAGACCCATTTGGTGGCCCATGAAATAATAACTCCACCTGGGAAATTGGTTCGTCAAAGGCCATACCGCTTGCCTGAAGCCAAAAGACAGGAGGTAGTGGCACAAGTCCAGGAGATGTTGGACATGGGGGTAATAGAGGAGTCAAAGAGTCCCTGGAATAGCCCCATAGTCCTGGTGCCGAAGCCTGATGGATCCTTAAGATTTTGTATTGACTTCCGGCAGGTAAACGCCATATCAGTTTTTGATGCATATCCGATGCCAAGAATTGAGGAGCTGTTAGACCAGCTGGGACAGGCTCAATACTTAACCACCCTTGATATGACAAAAGGATATTGGCAAATCCCTCTCACCAGGGAGTCGAAGCCGAAGACTGCGTTCAGCACCCCCGTTGGCCTTTTCCAGTTCAAGAGGATGCCTTTCGGACTGCATGGAGCAGCGGCTACCTGCCAAAGGTTAGTGGATCAGGTACTTCGACCCCACCAAAGTTATGCTTTTGCATACATGGATGATGTCATAATCCATAGTAACACCTGGGCGGAGCATTTGAAGAGGATCAGGGCAGTCTTGTGCTCTATGAAGCAAGCGGGAATCACTTTAAACCTGAAGAAGTGTGCCTTTGCAAATAGGGAGGTAAAATACCTAGGCCACCTAGTGGGAAGAGGAAAAATTAAACCTCTATTAAGCAAAATAGATAGCATCAGGAATTTTCCTCCTCCAACAACAAAGAAACAACTAAGAAGTTTCTTAGGACTTATTGGATACTACCGCCGGTTTATACCGCAATTCGCAGAGAAAAGTGCCATTTTCACGGATATGCTGCGAAAGAATTGTCCAAACCAGATAAAGTGGACACCAGAAGCTGAAAAAGCGTTTTCAGTCTTAAAAGAGAAATTGTGTACAGGACCGGTACTGAAAGGAGTAGACTTCAAGAAACCCTTTCTGGTTCAAACCGATGCATCGGATGTAGGGCTAGGAGCGGTCCTATCCCAGTGCCATGATGGGGAGGAGCATCCTGTGATGTACCTGAGCAGGAAGTTGTCACCGGCTGAACAAAAGTATTCCACAATAGAAAAAGAGTGTTTGGCTATCAAGTGGTCAGTGGAGGCGCTAAGGTTTTACCTTACAGGGAGAAAGTTCCAGTTGGTCACGGACCATGCCCCACTTAAGTGGTTGCAGCAAATGAAGAACCACAATGCCAGGTTGACACGCTGGTACATGGCCTTACAGGCGTTTGATTTCCAAGTTGAACATCGTGCCGGGAAGTTACACAAGAATGCGGATGCACTTTCCCGTATTACGGACTGTAGAGAAGAAGTTTCACCAGTAAAACCAGTCCGTAATAACTTAAGCAGGGGGGTATGTGATAAGGAAGCTTATCATAGCTCAGGTAGGAGCTATAGAAAAGATGATGTGACTCTGAACAAGCAACCTGTCAGTTCTGGTAGAAGTAAGAAAACAGAGTTTTCACATAAAAGACTACCAGTCCCAGAATGCACCAGGTTTCCAGCAGCCATGAGAGGGGCTGAAGTGAGAAAATGTGTGTGCAATCAAGAGAACTATGAGGTAATCCCTAAGCACTCATCTCAAAGGGCAGGGCCTGATTCAACACAGCTGCGCTGTGTTAGGGAGGAGCACACATTAGAACAGAATAAGAATAGAGCTTATTCTTCAGATAATAGCTTCAGGAACAGCTTCAGGAAAGGATACAGCAACGGCTACAAGCTCAAGCACCAGTATCGCCTGGAGAAACAGAAGCCAAGCCAAGCGGATAGAGAAAGAAGGAAACTCTCTGGAAGGAAGAGAAGAAAGCCCATTGGATGGTCTGGGAGAGTCCAAGGCAGTACCCATACTGGGAGATATTCCAAGTGCCAGCAGAGTCCATTGGACTGGAGTCAGCCAGAGGAATGGAATGGCAGAGATAGGAATCACCAGTGGCTACCTGGGAGAGAGAAGACTGCACATGGAAGGGACTTTCAGACCAAGGCCAGAAGGTATGTGAGAGGAGATCCAGTGTCCAGGGATCAAGATTGGAAGGCTGGACATCAGAATTGGATTACATACTGGCCAGGCTATACAGAGAGGAATTATGATAGCAGGAGAGGCTCAGGTATGAACACTGATCCAGACCCTATCTATAATAGTGAATGGCAGCAAGGGAATAAGCATTCTCATGATAATGCCTTATTGAAAGACTCGTCTGTGCCAATGTATGATAGTGACCCTATGCTGATTGATGAAGGGGGAGATACAGCAGATGAAACTGTTAATTACATGGACTGTTCTCTATCTAAGTGCTATTGCTAGCTTTCTGTGAGCAAACACATCAGCCATCACAAAGAAACCTAACTTTGTTCTTATTTCCACTGCAAAACAGCTCTTAAAGCAGGATTTGGGTTCACACAGTAGCAGCCAGCCAGCTAAAGGGTTTCAGCTGGTCAATTGATAGTAATTAAAGCTGCACCTGATTGTGTGTGTGAGCAAGGAAGAATCACTGCAGGATCTGTGTGGAAAATAAGCAGAAGTTAACCTAACAAGCAAAGTTCATTTATTTCTTTGTGCCTTTTTATTTGGTAATTATTTACTAAGAAAACATTAGCTAATTGCCTGACAAGTTGAAGGTTGTTTTCTGGTTTGCTTTGAGACTTTATGTTATCCATTTAAACACTGCAAGCAAGTAACCTCATTTATATTGCTACCAAGCATATTTGTGCTGGGTGAATTAAACCCCATCAATAAAAGAAGTATTTTATTGGCCTTACCACTGGTATCACAACTCAATTATTGTCTTCAGCTGTGTTTGGGAGTGAAAGAACTACATTACCCACAATACCTTGCAAGAATCATATGAATATATGCATCGTCAAGATTGTGTAAGTTCTCACCCTAGGCAGCCGTCTGACAGTAACCACAGACACCTGTCATTGGCCCTGAGTTCCAGCACTAGGGCCTTCCCCTCCTGGAAAAACACCCTGTGAACCTGGTATTGTCTTTGCAGCTTCGGTTGCTTTCTCCTGCGTTTCAATCCATTTCGCCATCATCTGTAGTAGTGGTTGTTGTTGGGATCGGAGCATGGCTGTCGCCTGTTCTTGGCTCACTGCTGCCATCTCCCTCTGTTTGGCGAATTGATCTGCCACCCAAGCCAGAATATCAGCACTCTCCATCGCTGGACTGATGCTGTGAAGACACACAAAAAAACACAAAGTGCAGCACTTTTTATGCTCCCCTTTCTCCCTTGGTGAGCACTAAGGTAGCCTCCCCCTTACACCAGAATCCGAGCCTTAAACCCTCTAGCATACGGGTTACCTGGCCCTGGTGCAGGACTTCGCTTTGCCACCACTTTTGATACGGACTCCGGCTCCGATGCCACTCCGGATCTTCCTTCCGTTCCACCAACTCTTGTTGACACCGTCCTTTCTTGGGTCTTTTCCTTGCTCCAAAAGTATGGAACTTCAAGGTGTACCAAGCTTGACCATAGGAAAAAGAAAAATCCAAAGAACTACGCCACCTGTGGCGGGCGTGCCTCCACTAGGCAGTCGCCTAGTGAAGACGGGCTCCCATCTTGTATCTTTTAGCTTTAAACATGTAGTTGTGTATTGTGATGGCGCAGGCCAGAAAGAACATAAGAAAGAGGAGAGAAATCCAGGGATTTTCCCAGTGAAAGACAGAGAAACCAGAAGTTCAGGGGTTAAAACTTCTGAATCTGAAAAAAACTCCACACAGAAAGCTGGTAGGCAAGGGACACGCCCTAGTTCCCTAGTAACCAAGCCCGTGCACGAGGGAGTGCAAGGGGTGGAGTCAGCAGGCAGTGAGAGAAACTGCAGGTATAAACACCAGAACTTTGAACAGAGAGAGGAAGCCAAGGAGGAGGCCAGGAAGGAAACCAAAGCAGGAGTTCAGAGAGGAATCCCAAGCAGATGGGAAGGAGGTCGTGGAAGTATCTGGAGAGCCCAGCAGAAAGGTCCTCAAACTGCCCAGCCCAGAAGTGCCCGAGAGGGAGGTGCTCAGAGAGCAGAATGGAGGTACCCTGCAGGGGAAGGCAACCTTAAGGGAAGGTGTTTTAGGAGACCAGCTTCCACTGACGCTGATTCTTCTACGGGAAGAGAAGGGACAGACAGAAGCTCCATTCCTGAATCCAGCCCTAGGGTAATTGGGTCAGGAAATTCCAGGAAGGGAAGAGTTTCTGGGAACTCAAGGATATTACCAAAGAAAGGCACTCCAACAGTGAAAGAAGCCTTACCTGAATTTCCAAGCAGAGAGGAAAAAACAGCCAAGGGTTTTAAAGCTGGCCAGGGAGAGTTCACAGACCATGTGAGTAATTCACAGCGTTTCCTAGAAGATTTTACAGAGATTGAGCCAACAGCTGCAAGGACAGCCAGGTGCTTATCTCCACAAAATAAGGTGAGCGTGGCTAAGACTTTTAACCATTCTAAGAGTAAGGAATCGTATGAGAGAAAAGGCATTGCCCACAGGAAGAGAGATTCTGCTTTAAAGAAAGTTCTGAGATTGTTAGACCGTTTGCAGCCAGAGACAGCTGGTTTTAAACATGAGGCTATTCTAACAGAGTCTGAACCTGAGAGCATGGATTTTGAAAGTGCTATAAACCAAGAGCTTAGTTCTGAGTCAGAAATGGAATGTCTTCCTGTTTCATTATAGTAACTAAAGAGGTTTTTTGAAAGCATTAAAACTAGCAGTGGTGTTCCAAGGCTGAGCTGAGGGGCTTATGCAAATTAGGTTGGCTAGAAAGCCTGAGAAAGCTTAACCCTTAATGCGAAGGGCTGCACACAAAGTATATTGAGTCTGCTAGAAGGGCAGATAAAGAAACCTGGTTTTAGGAAGAAAAGAAAACCTTTTGCAGAGAAAGTTTGGCACTGCTGTTTTGCTGAAGAGACTGCAAATGTTTTAAAGCCCTTTTTGGAAAGGAGGTTTTTATTTCCAACCTTGTTTCAATGGTATGAAGAAATACTTTGTTTGAGTTCATTAACAAGCTGCATGTGGAAGCTGTTTATTTTTGTTACCTGTTTTTCTGGAAATTACCCGCCTTTGTGTTGAATATTTGGGACTGTATGTAAAGGTTCACTTTGGCCTTGTGGAGAATAAAATCCTGCGTGCCTATATTACTGCTCGGCTGAAGTTATTTTGCCATATCACAACTACACCCATAGGCACTCTTATAAATAAAAGACTCTCACCACTTCATATACCTAGGCAATCACCTAGGGCCCACGAAGTCGTGACAGGATAAAAGCAGTCCAAGTAGTTTTAAAGCAACACAGGAATTTTTATTGATTTTTAACTTGGTGCAGTTTAGTAACAGTCCTTTGTAGAAGATTCCAAACTCAGTAACAGAAAACAAGGATATTTTCTCCCAAATAAAGTTCTTTACAAACAGTGTGTTTCAGTGGTATTATTTACAAGTAAATGTCTTTACTTCTTTCATTAGGAAATTTCTCATCTCAGAAACAACAGCTTTATTTGCAGTTAAAGCACACAACGGAACTCAGTAATTCTGTCGGCTCCCTTTAGCTGCTTCAGTTTAAAACACTTCTCAGCTGGTCAGGACAGAACTCAATTGCATCATCTATTTCTCTTCAACAGACAGAGCTTTGCAAGTTTTAGACTAAGAGATTTCCTTTCTCTCTTTTCAAAGCTTTCAGCTATCATGAACCTGAGAACTGCTTCCTGAGATTCTTCCTAGTATTTTATTTCTTTCAATCAGCAGTAACACATAGAGCACATTCCATTTCAGAGCAAGTGGAATCAGGGTCATCTTCCTTATAATCCACCTCCATTTCTTCCTCTGCACTGCCTGATTGTGGAACTTGAATACGTTCAGGTACTTTAAGGTTTATATGCTTTAACAGCTTAAACAGTTTCTCCCATTGAACTACCTTTCTTTCTCTTGGTAAAACATTAACAGGCTTTGTTTGCTTGGCTTTATCTACAAAGCCCTTCTTCCTGTTCTGCGTGCTAGCAGGTATAACTGTCTCCTCAGTATCTGAGCCAGAGTTATAAGCATTAACTCTTTCCAGCTTTCCTCTCCTACCTGGGAGCTTAACTGTGGGAGTTTCACAGCTGTGACATCTGTTGGAGGTAGCATCCTCTGAGTCAGAGCTGCTCAGGGAATCACTGCAGGATTTTCTTCCAGCTTTCCTGGGCTTTCTCAGCCTGAAGATTTGTCTTTCTTCAGAAGAAGCTGAGCCTTCCTGTTCTAGCTTTCTTACAGCCAGCCTTTTGCCCTTCTCTCTCCTAGAAGGAAAGTACTCAGCCTGTCCTCTGGCCTTTCCCCAGCTGCTGCTTCTCAAGCTGTTCCCGTGGCTTCCAACACCTCCAAGGCTTCTAACAGTTCTACCGAGTCTATCACTTTCTGTTTGCTTAACCTTAAATGCTGGGCAGTGTGCCTCCCCCTCTGGCTCCTCCCACGGGTGTCCCTTATCCTTACTTAGGGTTGCCATGGAGTCTGGGTGTGGCTTCAGCCTAGCTCTGCAAGCGTGGTTTCTTTCACTGCTTTTACTTTTGCACATGTGTTTAGGTGAGCCCATCCCCCTTAAAGAAGCAAAAGTTCCTTTTTCCTCTATTTCCCAGGGCTGTGCTACACTCTCCTTACCACAATATACATGAGAAGGGCCAGTCCAGAGTTGGTTCAAGATATTGGCGCTCTAGGCATCCCTTCAGCCTTATGCCCCCTCCTGTTTGTCAGAAGCAATTGTTTAGCTTTGAATGCTCTTCTCTTTTCTGCCCCTTCTCCTCCCAGAAGCTTCTACCCTAGGTGACTGCCTAGTTTACCTAATGGTTCGGCTGGCCCTGTACCTTGAGATGTTTTTGAGTGGGCACTCTGCTGTTTCTCTTTGTTAATTTTCATTTATTTTTCTTGCATAATATCTAATTGAAATTCCCAGCTATTCTGAAGGTCGTTTTATAAAGGATTTTTTCATGCATAAAAAACATTTTATGTGCATAAAAGAAAATTACCCCAAGGGTTTCATGCATAAAAGTATGTGTGGTAACAAGAGGCTGCCCTTTTACACGAACTATGTGTAGACATGCTCTGGGGTGGTTTGGCTGGATTTTAGGTGGAGTTATGATGTAAATGCATTTTTTAAATAAAATATGTGTATACCTGCATACTTTGGGTCAGTTCTACTAACACTTAGAACATAGGAATAAAATGGGCCATGCAGCAGATAGCACATGCTAAGAGGCCAATTCTGTACTGGCCGTCCAGCTCCTGTACAGTCTATCACAATCGGAGCATACAGAGGTAGACCCAATTCTGATCCCATGGGGGCTAGATGTGCCTGCAGGATCAGAATCGAGTCTACAGCCTTGACGTACAGGCCAGGCCCCGATTCTGATTGACTGCATGCCTAGCCCACATACCCAGCTAACTCAGCCAGGCTCCTGAATGGAGCCACGATCCCTAGTCGACAGCGACACCTTCCTTTCTCCACAGTTCGACCCCCAATCTGGCTTCCCAGGGACAGGGTCAGGTTGCGGGGATCTCCCTGCACCCCCTCACCTTCCATCTCTGCCTGGCACCGCAGTCCTCCAATGTCCAGGGGGACTTATTCCACCTCTGAGGTGGAATAAGTCCCCCATCTCCGTGGCTGACCCCGGACGTACAGGGCCGACCTCAGAATCGTCCCTGCATGTCCATGGTCGCTCTCCACCCACCACCCGCCCTCACTCTGCCTCTGTCCCGCCCCCTCCCTCCCACGAACGGAACTCCCTATACAAATCGCCTGTTCGTACGGGGAGCTCTGTCTCCGGCAGGCTGCCCGGTCATTTAGTGGGTCTGGACATTCGGATTGGACATCCAGACCCACTAAATGGAGTTCAGAATGGCTCCTTAAATGTTTAGTAAAAGGGGGCTCTTTATGTGCTAACATGTATGTTTGTCCCCAAGCAGGCATAAATATCCACAACTTCAATCTAATGACTATTTCTGCTGGTTTAGCTCTAGTTTTTTTAATAAAAAATGCATTGCCAATGTGTCTTTACAAAAATAGGCTAAAAATGGCACTTATGTGGCCTTTAGACAGGTGGCCTGTAATGAAATTACCTCCAAATTCACCTTGTAGTGCCTGTTTGTTTTGGTGTTTTTCTTGGATTCACTTTTTGTGTGATATTTGTTCTGTATGCACTATTCTGTACAAATGGCCTTTTTGGTATCTGTTTATGGAAATAATAAAACTTAAAAACTTCTGTGAAGTTGATGAGTACATGCTCAATCTACTGAAAATCTGCTTTTGGTATGTGTCCCACACTCCCCTTGACTCCAGATAAAGGGCTTGTTACTGTATATGTTAAATGCCCTATATAGTCTGCTTCTTAAAATTTGTTGTAACTTTTTGGTTATGGCATTTGTGTGTGGTCTTGTGCTTTGTAATACAGTCAAACCTCGGTTTTCATTTGCCCCGGTTTTCATACGCTTCGGTTTTCAACGTCTTTTTTGACTGAGATTTTGTCTCGGTTTTCATACATCGCTTCGGTTTTCAGCGTCTTTTTTGACTGAGATTTTGTCCCGGTTCTCGTACATCGCCTCGGTTTTCGTAAAGTACAGTACTGTAAATACATACACCCTCGCGCTGCACACCGGTTTGTATACACTGCCAGAACGCCCACCCGGTCCCGGCAGCACTGCCCCCCGGACTCACCGATCGCCAGCGTGATGAGAAGCGAAAGCCAGCTGAGCACGTAAATGAAACACATCCTCGAGCCTGGTCAGAGTTAGAGAGGCAAGGATTGCGCAGAGAGGAAGGCCCCGATCTCGTCCACCGCCTGCCCGTTCTCTGGAGCGCTCCCTCAGGTTCGGAGGTAGCAGGGAAGAAAAGCTGTCAACGTAAGCAGGAGATGTTGCATGAATGTGGGAGGCAGTTCTTTCTCTTGCAGGGTACGTCTGAAGCTATATCATTAAGATTTTCTGCCATTCTGAAGCATTGAACAGATAATGTAAAGGTATTTTAATGGGCTGAATCCAATGTGATTCCGAAGAGAGCTGGGCACAGCAGCTTGTCAGGGGTGGCTATGGCCAGATGTTAACATACTGTACTGTACAGTACTGTACTTAGCTTGCTTTCAGTGATGTTAAATGTTCATTTATCCATTTCATTAGTCATTTATATGTATTTCTCATTGTTTTCTGTATGTAAAAATATAGTTATTCTCTATAAAATGTATTTTTTGTGAATATTTTTGGGTGTCTGGAACGGATTAATTGGATTTACATTATTTCTTATGGTAAATATTGCTTCAGTGTTCATACGTTTCGGTTTTAGTCAGACTATTTCGAACGGATTAATCATGAAAACCGAGGTTTGACTGTATGCCTCTTTCATGATGTATATTTCAGGTCATGGATTGTGAGGTTGTTGATTCTTATGTTGTATGAGACAGGTGCATTACCCTTACATAACACTCCTACCATTTCTATTCTAGATTGCCATGTAAAGTTCTAAAGTGTCAGGACATCTTATCCTAGGAGGAGTGTAGTTGAGAATGATGACATTTCAGATTTATATAAAGTAGTGATGTTTTTAGTGAGAGAATGTTCATTCTTGGGTGCAGTGCTCAGAAGAGACAGAATATTTTATTAACCTTTTTATATTCTTCATATATGTGGGCCTTATGATCCAGGGGAGAGGGGTCCATCTGTAATAATATATTTTTATTTTCATATTCCTTTATCTCATTGCTGCCTTTGGAGTAGGATCATGCAAGTGTTTCTTCTCGTATTTGAATGAGCCAATATGGTGATTAAAGTGTGGGTAGAGGCTTTTTGCTTCCTGTCCTTAGGCTGAATTGACATCACAATAAGAGCCCGCATAGATGGCATCCTCTACTATATTTCAAATACTGGCATTATCATAAGAGCAAATCCACATATTCAGAAAGAGATAATGAAGTTATGTATATTGTATTGAAGTCAGTAATGTATTACCTGACTTAAGAGGAAGTTAGTCTTATGGGAAGTTGACAACATTTTTGTGAGATACAGTGGACCTTGGAAATGTGTTGTATTAAAAGAAGGCAAAATCATTTTTATTCACAAAATATCCTACATGTTTTAGAAAATCTGTTCTAGATTGTTCAAGATTTGCAATGAATAATTTGTGTTTGAAATTTGTAATTTTTTTTAATAAAAAGATACTCCATGCAGAAAAACAACTTTTTCATTTGCTGAGTCACCTCCTAATTTATTAACTGAGATTTATGGGAGATTTTTTTAAAGCTGTAATGAAAGAGATAAGAAAATAATTACGTAACTGGAATACATTTCATCAAATCGCCTCTGTTAACTCTATGTATTTTTCATCCAATAGAGCTTTGGGATATGTGAAGATGAAGTAGTGAAACTGCAAACTGAAAAATGCAGGCTAAAATGGAGTAAATGTGAAGGTTGCTAGACCAGGTGGTTATCAAATTATTAGACTGCAGCAGAGCTGTAGGAAAGAAAAGTAATCTCCTGAAAAAGATAATATTAACTAGAGTGTACTTTGGAACAAGGACATTCTGTTTTGATACATTTTGCAGTTGATGAGAAAAACAATCCTACCTGTCAACCTGAGAAGAATCTTTAATATGGAGCTAATAATTCAGCAAATTAATTTCCTAATCAGACCACCACAGAGTGTAATAGATTTATGTAATGTCCAAAAGCAGATAAAGATATATTGTGCATGAAGGATAATTCTTATGGGATACCGTACATCTTTTTGCATGGAGGATGCTTGTATGCTGCTAAAAAACCTGATACATTAAAAGCCAGACTTTTGGGTATATAGGTTTGTCTGCTCCTTGGATTTTGGGCTATTTAGTTTACTAATTCATTAGTAATTATTGTAATATTAATGGCTAGCATGCTCATCTTCTTGCCAATTGGTTGAAACGGTGTCAAGTGAGCAGAGAGAGCGGCCACTGGTAAAAACACGTGAAGGCAACATTTAGATTGTACATGAAGATTGGAATTGTGTTGATGAGGTTGGGTTGGGCCATACATAGTTACAGAAGTATTGTAGATAAGGCTTTGTCAAACATGGAGCCTTTTCTAAAATATGTATAAGGATGTACAGGAGTGTACATGTATTTGCTGATGCATAGAGGTATGTTTACTAAACCGCGTTAACGTAGCAGTGTCTACGTTAACGAGCGTTATGTAACGTCAACACGCGTTAAGGATACTTAACGTATGTTAACAATACCGTCCACAGTAAGTCCCGCAGAGGGCGGAGAGAAGGGGTCAATGGGCGGGGAGAAGCTCCCGCAACACTAACGCTGAACATTACCGGGACTGAAAACCTGTCGTTAGATGCAGATATGCAGGAGGGTGAAACCATTTCAGCGTCAGCAATGTGCAACATAGGCAGGGAGCCCAAGAAAAGTGATTATAGTGATCCATATGCAGTGATCCAAATATGAAAGGCCACTATGGTGATGTGCAAATGGGGTATAGGGGGCTGCAGGCAGGACATGTAGTGGGGGCAGTCGGGGTACAGGGTGGACTAGGCTGTTGTCTAGGTGGTACATAGGAACATAGAAACTGGAAATCAGCAAGACAGCAGCTGACCAAGGCCAAAAACAATCCACCTACATCTACCTGGTCCACCCTATCCAATAGTTGCTAGGGCACTGCCCTGACATCCCCCAGCCATCCCTCCCCCATGTGGAAGGGACATAATATTGGTAGGCGGTGATGGGGGGGATGTGAGGATGTCCATGTATGCCTCCCCACCCCAGACCCCACTTCCTAGGCGACTGCCTACCTGCACAGTGGATGGCCTGGGACTGCGCACTACCAGCACCGACAGCATATGGCCAGGCAGCATGGCAGGGGGCATGTGTTGGTGCTGGAGGGGGCAGTGGCACCTGCCTGCAGTGCACCCAGGCCATGTCCTGTACCAGTACGTGGTGTACAGTGCAACAGAAAAGGTCTGGTTGAGGAGAAGTAAAGGTAGCCCCAGGGACTGCTGGGCTTCTGTGGCAACATTGTGGTGCAGTACACACAGCCAGTATGTCCCAGAGCAGAAGGTAACAGGTTCAGGTCCCAGCTGTGGATCCTGCAGAGCATGTCCCTATATTTTACCCTACAATGCAGATACAACATCAACATGTGCAATCCCCAAAGCAGCAGCCAACAGGGTTGCAAACACCCACTTACACAGGTTCCACTATCCAAAGCTCCATGCAGAGTCAGGCTGTTGGCCCCAGCATGGAGCCACAGTCACCACCAGAGCACTGCTACTACCTCCTGCACAGTCTGGCAATGTTGGCACTGTGATCAGGACCAGTGTGGCGGGCAGGGTTGCCAACTGCCCCTATCTTTGCACAATGCTGCAATAGGTGTCTGTGTGTGTGTATGTCTATCCATTGTTTCGTGGCTGCCTACACCTCACTGGGCCCACAATGTCCTACTATTACCAGAATTAGCCTGCAAATGTGCATAATGAGGGGCAAGGTATTGTGGGTATGGCCCGGGCAGGGCAGACGGGGCAGGATGCATCTGCAGAGGATATAAGGCAATGGCTGGGACATTGTAGTGTCCAAACACCACCTGCGTGGACAAGGTGGCCACAGCACATCTTGCTGTTAGGGCACTCTCACACTGACCAAACTGTGACCATGGCACGGCTATGTTCCCACATAGTGCTACATAGTATCTGTCTCAGGTGATATATGTGTGCCCCCTGTTCTGGGGGACAGTCACTGGAGCACCTGCCAGATGCCTGTGCCATACAACTCGGGTCTGGATGCGCATAGTTCCACTGTGAACATGCAGGATAGACTGGCTAGCGGAGTGTCCGCGGTTAGTTCGTGCATGGCCGAGACACCTGGTGTGGTGCAGTAGGTACAGTCTGACTTTGCCTGCTGCTGTTGAATGTCAGACCATGGTTGGGAGCTGGGGAACAGCTGTAGTCCTAGAACTGGTGGAAGCACAGGGGAAGGGCAATGGACAGGTAGTCTACTGTAGTGCACAGTATTGTGGTGTACGTGTGTTGCATCTTACATGCATTATGGTGAACACGCATTGCAGCGCTCATAATAATGCGTGTGACGTCTGTTTGGAACGTGCGTTGTTACGTGCCATAATCTGACCACATATGCTAAGGCGCCTAGACGTATCTCATAAGGCACGTTGAAAGCTCTATAATGTCACACGTGTTATTGTGCGTGCTGTGCATCAGACGCCCTGCTACGTGCGTTCTCCGCAATGCACATAGGATGCACTACTGCGTGATAATCTAGCAGACACGATGGCCACTTAGTGGAACATATTTGCATTGTGCTTGTTGTGGTTGTTTGGGATAGTGGTTGCAGACGTGCGTGGAGCCAACATAGGTTGTGGGTTTGGGTCCCACAGGTTCCTTTTCCTTTCTTTTCGTTTGTTCTTCTCTCCTTACCATACAATGGCTCCGGCTTTGTCCCTTCTCCACACACCCTTCCCTCTCTTCACTGTACTCTGCAGTGTCCCCTCCATGCAGCCTATCCATCACATGCTAGCTGTTATATATGCTCCCTTTCTTTGGGTTGTCTGGGTGGGCAGATGGCTCAGTGGTTTGGTATTGGTGTCAGTGAACTGTGTTTGGGCTCTTCAGTGTACCGGTTTGATTCCCTCTTACTCCTTTTTGGATTCCCTGCCCATTTTGCCCTTATACACACACCAGCCACACAGCTGGCCCTTCAGACCAACCCCTGACGCCCTTTCTGTTACCGTTGTTTACTCCTCTGCATGCTGTGTTCACTGCACACCATTTCATGGTGTGTGTGCATGTGCTAACTGTGGCTCACATCCCTATTACAGACTGCGATATCAGCTGCCTTCGGTCTATGGCCTTACACCTACGGCTCAGTTTCTCATGTAGCACCATGTCTGCACATCCCTCAGTGCGTCTTCTACTGTCAGCGCACCTTAGATTGCAACCCCTTTTGACGCGCTGCTGCTTCCCGTCGGCTGTGGTGTTCACACGCGGTGGGTCCATGGTGCACTGTACCGCGCGTTAAGTGCCTTGTAACGCGCGTTACCTGACATGGCTTGCTTTACTGATGCACCACCCACTCCTTTATATGGGCATCCGTAACATTACCGGGGAACTTAACGACGGTAATATTACCGGAGTTTAGTAAACATACCCCATAGAGTCAGAGGAGCCTTTGTACAAATCTATTCATGGAAAAAATCGATAAAGGCAACGCGGCAACTTACACAAGTAAGCTTGTAATTTACAATTTACATGTGTAACTTCCACATGTAAGCTGATATGTTGGAACTTACACATATAAGCTACATGTGTAGGTTGATATTTAGCAAATCTATATGTTTAAATGCCACCAATTAACTACAGAGTCAGCTATCTTTAATTCATTTCAGTTTCGAAAGGGAAATAGACAACTGGAGATTAAAGAGAATAATCCTCTTAATCCCTGCTATAAAGGGCTGTCCAAAACTAGGAATTTTAAAAACATTTATGTGCCATGCTATAAATCCTAACATGGACAATTTTGGTCATACATATGCATTCCCTGTACGAAAGGGAGAATACATGTATAGATTTTTGATCTGCACAGGCTATGCTCCAACCACACCCCTAACACAACCCTTTGTGATTTCTACATATTATGGACATCAATATGTTAATTTAGCCCTTTATAAAATATCTTTTACATGTGGATGACTATATCTGAATGCCAAATTTTGGAAGTAGAAATTACAAATAAGGCTTCCAATATAACCCGCATGATCTCCACTGCTCCCCTCCCCCCCACACTAAAATGAAGATTTTATTATGTTTGCTGCTCAATAGCACGAACGTGTGTCTATCTCTAATATCGTAAAATCATTCATGTTAAACTTTATAATTACTCCAGGCAACGTAGGTCTCAGACTGATGGGCGTGACAATTATTCAGACTTATGTATATGTTCTGAAAATCGCCCCAATTTGCATCAATGACCTTATAATATATATTGTTGCTTGGAAATATCTTAAATAGTTAATGAATAGAGAACTTAGAGATTGTGCTTAGCTTTCAACATCGTCACCAACGCCACCTTCAGCGCTATATCTGCGTTTCACCCCCCTCCGGTTTCTTCAGGGGGTTATGTGGAAAGTTCTGCAATTTAAATGATAATCATGCTGACAATGTATAGCCACTTTCCATAAACTAAAAATTAAAATTATACCACATGTATTAATTAAGGAAACCATCTACCTGTTCTCAATCAAATCTCAGGGATTGAACAATCTCTCACTGTTCTCATCTCTTGCCAAAGTTTTTCAATCCATGTCCGAGCATAGCGGCTTACAAAAACGCTGCGCATGTGCAGTGTGTCTTATGGACCCCATTGGTCCCTCCCCCCTCCTATCATCAGCCGAAGGGGTGTGTATTTAATCCGCACACCTCCCATTCAATGCGGGCATTTAAGCCACCCGGAATCACGGATTTCAATATATATATCTAGCGTTGTTCATGCCAGATTAAAGCTTGTTCCTTAGATTTCCCTTTCTGACCTGTCAATACCTGGGCAATGCAAAAACACCGTCAAATTTATGGTTGTGACTGAGGCAATGCTCCACTATGGGAGCTTCACGCCGTTGACATTTTATTCTACTTTTATGCTCGTACATGCGTATTTTAAATTCCCTGATAGTTTTTCCCACTATGTGTGTGTTTGTACCTTTATGTTCATGCATATGGTCCCATGGTTCAAGTGGGACATAAGAAGTGTGGTGAATGCGGCATATGCAATATCACTATGGAGATCACTGAATTCCAATATCATGGAATAGTTTATCGTATGCATAATTCAACTTCTTGCACATCAACGTATGTGATATATTGCATACAGTGGAAAGGAGAGGAAAGGAAAGAAGAGTTGCAAGTAGAGTACTCAAGTAGAAATGGAGTGGCCTGTGACCAAGAGACTAGGGTTCAATTTCCACTAGTACTTTTTGTGGCCTTGGACAAGTCATTTTACCCTTCATTTCCTTGGAAGAAAGGCCTGACAAGTTTATCAAGAAAAACCAGGAGCTGCTGGGTTGCCAGGAGTCAGCATTGACTCAATGACACACATTGCATTGCAGATAATGTGAACAATTCAAGAGTAGAAAAAAGTTAGATTTCTAGGAGTTATTATTGAGAGAGAGACTATTGGCAAGGGCCAAATCTCTAACATGTTACAGTCTGCATTCCTTAAATCTACATCTTGAGGAGTGGCACTTTGTACAGTAGTTTGGTTTTCAGTATGCTGGACTACTGTATCTTTATCTTTATTTCTCCATTTTATATACTGCTCTTGCTATATCAAGGGTTTCTCAGTGAAGTAAGAGTCATACACTTCAAGTTATACAACATTTGGCAGCCAGGCTGAACTTGTGCAGTCAGAACAAGGAAAAACGTCTGCCTGATTTTTATTAGAGAAATTACATTGGTTACCTGTGAAGGAATGTAGTTTATTCAAATTAATTCTAATTGTTTACATAAAAATAGGTACATAAAAATAAATGTACATAAAAATAAAAAACTGAGGTACTTGAAGAATCAAATAAAAGGGTATGTGCTCAGGAGAGATTTGCATTCATTAGATAGCAATTTTTTGGAAGTACCTGGAGTGGGAATAATGAGGAAGTTTATTAGAGATAACTGAGAGGTTTAGGTAATCTACTGTCTTTAAGAAAAGATCTGAAAACATTTCTGTTCTCTAAAATGTGAATTAAGAGATATAAAGGCAAATTTTAGATAGGATGTGGAGATTAGAATTGGGATGTTGAAATCATCATGTTTACAATTGTGCTGGTATTTTAGAAACAACTCTGCTAAAGGTGGAGTTGTTTCTAAAATATGAATAAGAAGGTGCAGGGACACACAAGGATATAAAACTACATGCAGTGAGAGGAACCACTTCACAAATGTACCGGTATATGAGGAAAAATTGTTGGAGCTGGCTTTTCACAGCTTACACATGCACGTGCATCTGAGCCATTTTGCAAACCTAGGGGACATTTGCTCTTAATTAATGATATGATATGACCTCATTTCAATTTGGAGGGGCAAATAAACATTGGGGGACTATGGGAAATAGCCCCTTAAGCCCTTCTTTAAAGAAATGGCCAAAAGGAACATTTTTTAAATTCCCATTTGTGTCAAGGAGCAGGTGTAAATCCAGATGTGGACAATTTGGGGTTCCACATGCATTCCTTAGACTGTATGAAATGGGGAATCCACATGTAGATTTCTATATCATTCAGGATACATCCTGACACATCTTCATGCAATTTTGATGTGACATGGACAGCCACGTATAAACTGGACCTTTTTTAAAAATACACGGATGCAATTTACATGTGTATATGCCTGATTATACATATGCAAATTGCAAATCCCCATAATGGATGGGTTGGATGTACTCTATTTTATTTTATTTGTAATTTCTCTTTTTTTAAATATTTTTAAATTATTTTGTATTTTAAGAGGTGTTTATGGTTTTATTTAGGGAGGATTAGATGGTATCCCTTGTCTTTATAGTTATTTATCTTGACTGGATTGAAGCTGCTTGTTTTTTTTAAATTGTATTTTATGAAAGTGTATAAACCATTTGGAATTATAATGTTTTGGGAAGATGGTATATAAAACTTTCATAAATAAATACAAATAAAAAATTTCACATAGGCCATTAAGATAGAAATTGAGATGTCCAGGTTGGGACATGCTCAGTTCTCCCTGTATTTTACACAAGACTCTGCTGAATACAGAGCCTTTTGTAAAATCCCTCAATGGATGCTGGTAAATGCACATGTATTTGCCAGGATGTCCAGTGACAGCACAATTTAGAAATCTGTGCATGGATAGAAACAGTGGCACCATTCAGGGTATTATGTGTGTTTGTGCCTTTATGTTCATGCATATGGTCCAATTTTGTGGATTTTAGAAACCACTTCAAGGAGAGGATCGAACTAACACGTCCTTATCATCCTCCTAGACCAGTCCAATGAGTGGGTTATGTCCCTCTGGCAGCAGGTGGAGGTAGACTTGAGCAGCTTTCAGTGATATCAGCTGGTATATCTAGGGTTGCCAACTTTTTGAACGAGAAAAACCCACCACCTGTGGCTAATCATGCTCTGCCCCTACCCACTCTTGCTCCGCCCTTTCCCCGCCTCTTGTCCTGCCCTTCCCATCCTTGTCCCATCCCCTGTTCCCCAAAAATAATTGCAGAGAGGACATTGTGCAAACTGAACAAGCAAGACTGCTACACATTCTTAAACAGAAATTCCATACTAACAGAATACTCAGCATTGGTTGTACATACATACACACACAAACAGACAGGCACAAAACGAAAAGAGAAATATATAGACAAAAATTAAACTAAAACCTCAGAAAGCCAGATGCTGCATGTAGTGCAACACAAGAGAAATAGAAATACATTTCCCATGTATGTACAAAATAAAAGACAGCGGATGTCAGGACTGACATTAGGAGGTATGCAATCTGGTAATTGCCATGGACCCACAAGCCAGAGAGGGCTTCAGATCTGTCAGAGCCCTAACTTTTTTTGCCTCTCTTCATAGGGATATCCTTCCATCCCCTTTACCATTTTGGTGGCTCTTCTCTGTACCTTTTAATGCTATATCCTTTTTAAGATATTGCGACCAGAACTGCATGCAATATTCAAGGTGAGGTCACACCATGGAACGATACAGAGGCATTATAGTATTCTTTGTTCAATTTTCAATTTCTTTCCTTAGGATACCTAGCATTCTATTTGCTGCATGTTCTTTATCATGGCTCTAGCTATCACCCATGTCTTCTACTGCAGCAGAGCTAACGGGTCCAGGGCCATTCTTGCAGCCATACAGCTAAACAGTTGTGTGGAAGAGCATCTGATTGCCCTAGTTGCATCACATATTGCAAGCTTCATTGACATGTGAACCAGCTGTCTGTATCAACTCCATGAGTCCAGCCCTCCCACATGTATATCTCTTGGTGCAAAGATGTGGCCTTCCAGTACCCCTTGTGTTGGTCACTGTAGTGATGCCAATTGTGGAGCTGCTTCAGGCACAGGGGGATTCTGCTGATGACAGGCTGGGAAACCATTCTGAAGGAATCGCCTAGGGGAGGGATGCTGTGTCTCTCTGACCATGGACCTTCTGCACAGATTATTGTTTCATCTGGTTCTGGTGATCCTAGGAGCCCTGGATTGAACTTGGGCACCATGTTACTGGACACTTTAGCCAAGAGGTGTGTATGTTCTCTTCCTTAGCAATTTACACCACGCAAGGAGATTCAAAGCATTCAGCAAGGAAGACTTCCTAACGCAAACCCTGCCTAACCTACACAAAAACTCCAACAACCTTGATGACCTGATCCACAACTGGAATACCACAATCTCCTCAGCAGCCAGCACAACTAGAAACAAAACCAACACCAGACCCATCTCCTCAAAAGCCCGATGGTTCACCCCCAGCCTCCGAAAACTAAAGACCAGACTTAGAAGAACCGAAAGGAAATGGAGAAAAACCAAAAGCGAAGGAGACAAAGCAAAATACCTCCATGAACTCAATGCGTACCATGCAGAAACCGACAACGCCAAAAAAACCTACCACACCAAACTCATCACAACAGCCATAAACAAACCTCGAGAGCTCTTCCAAATTGTCAAAAAACTAACAAGACAAATAAGATAGTGGTCAATCTATCACAGAGCTAAAAATTTGTCAAAAAGAAAGACTCAACTTTGTACTTAGAACTTGAAAGTAAAACAGTATCATCAAAAGCTGGTGTGTGCATAGAACCCACAGACAGATAATTCATAAGTTTTCAATTATGGCAAAGCTAAATCACGACACACACACACAGAAGCAACAGTAGGTCTCAGACTTCCCGGACAAAACATAAACCAGTCAGATTATTCTGACACGGCATAGCCCTATTAGCATCAACGACCTGTGATGAATAGTTGCTCTGGGGTGGGCATCAACCAACTCTTTCACTTCAAAAATGGTTAATAACACAGGTACACTACCAAAAAACTGCCTCCAGTTTTGCAACTGATTCCTATAGCTTTTGGGGTGCTGAATCCAGGAAAAATAGCCAAAATGTTCCATCACGTCACGTTTTCTTGCAAAATTAGATTTCTTACCCATATAAGGAATGTTCACATAATTTCTTTTTAGCTGACTGCAGTTTATTTTCTGGGCCAAAATAGAGGTTGTAATGGTTAACTAACTAGAAACACTCCCTCATGATATTTTAGAGTGTTTTTGTATTCATTTTATACATTAACAGGACAATTGGGAGGCGGGGGGGCTAAATCCAGTACTCGCGCTGGCGCATGTTTCTTCCTGTTCGCCTCGCCTCGTTCGCTCGCTCAAACACGGTGGTTGCGACATGAACATTCCTGTTCAAATTTCAGTTTCTTCTTGCAAGTTCATTATTACCTTTTGTTTGCTCAGTCGTAATCCAGCGCTTTATTCCGAAGTGGTTCACTACAGTTGTAGTTTTGCAGTGCTGTGTATTTGTGATGGCTCACAGAGCCAGAGGTTGCGGTCAACTCTCCGGACAGTTTTTGTTTTATTTGTGGGGAATATACTGTGAAAAAGCGGCAGAGGAACATTTCTGCATTTATTAAAAAAGTATATTTTTGCCTATTTCGTTTGAAGTTAGGCATCAAGACAAACCGTGGGCTCCTCACCAAAGTGTGCAAGACATGTGAGGAAAATCTACGCTTATGGATGAAAGGTAAAAAAAAAAAACAAGCATTTCGTTTCGGAATACCTATGATGTGGCGTATACAAAGAGACCACAGCAGTGACTGCTATTTTTGCTCTTGCATTGTGAAGGGATACAACTTAAAAAAATAGAACGTAATAAGTTTACCCCAACCTTCCCTCAGCAAATTAGGCATATGCTCATAGCAACGAAGTACCTGTGCCTGAACCACCAAAATCTTTGGATCATATTTGTGTGGGATGGTTCGATCATGATGAGACTCATTAGATGGCTTTTCCCGATGAGTCCAGTACTTCCGATTGATTAAACTGAACCAGATCCGAACCTGAACTTTTCTCTCAAGCTGATGAATTGAATGTAGTCTGGGATTTAGGACTCCCAAAATATGCTGCCCAACTGCTAGGTTTCTCGGCTTAAACAGAAAAATCTATTGTCACCAGGAACAACTTTTTTTTATTGGTACCGCAACCGCGAGACACCAATTTTTGAAGTATTTCAGCAAAGAGGAAGATTTGGTATTTTGCAACGATATATACGGAGTGAATGGAAAAAGTTTAAAACTCAAGTAATGATCCTGCTGAATGGCGGCTGTGTTCATGATTCGTCAAAGACAGCATAAAAGGTGTTCTTCTTCATAATGGCAACACATTCGCTTCAGTTCCTATTGCTCACTCTGTTATTCTCCAAGAAAAATACGAGAATTTGGCCCTGATTCTTCAGAAGATTCGTTATGATGAGCATAAGTGGATGATTTGTGGAGACTTTAAAATTCTATCCATGCTATTAGGGCAGCAATCCGGTTTCACCAAATATCCCTGCTTCCTTTGCTTGTGGGATAGCCGGGCCCACGACCTACACTGGGGAAAAAAGACTGGCCAATTCGGGAGTATTTGAGACCCGGTGAGAAAAATGATGTTCATGAGAGCTTGGTACCATCGTGATAAAATTCTATTACCACCTCTCCACATTAAGTTGGGTCTCATTAAGCACTTCATCAAGTCCCTTCCAAAAGATGGTGAGTGCTTTCGGTACCTTTGCTCAAAGTTCCCCCGACTTCTGAAGCAAAGCTAAAGGAAGGAGTGTTTGTTGGCCCTGATAAGGAAACTCATTTCAGATGGAGCATTCGCTGAAACGATTGTCTGAGAAGGAAAAAGATGCCTGGGATTCTTCAAGGATGTTGTTCTCAAATTCTTGGGGAACAGGCGGGATGAGAACTATAAGGATATTGTTGCCAGGATGCTCAAATGCCTTCAAGAACAGGCCTGTAACATGAGCCTGAAAGGTCCATTTCTTGCACTCCGCATTGGGAACTACTTTCCGAAAACGTGGGGCGTACAGTGAATAGAACAATGTGAAAGGTTTCACCAGGACATCAAGGACGCAGAGAGAAGGTACCAAGGAAGATGGAACACACTATGATGGCTGATTTCTGCTGGTTGCTGCTGCGGGAAACCCCAGATGAAAAATACGCCAGCAGCGCACCAAGAGAAGCATTCGGGGAAGAAGAAACGGGCCCACCAGGAGATTGATTGACCCAAGAATGACTTTAAAATCTAAAACTGTGTTGACAAATATCGTGTTTTTACTAACTTTGAAATAAAAATTTGCTAGTTATTACCACAGTGTCGGATCTCATTTATTAGAATTTTATTTTCACACCATCGGATGTTTGTCTTCATGTAGTGCAATGGTGCGGTTTGCGTTTTCTATTCTTACATACATACCTGTACAACATTTTTTGCACATTTTCTTTGCTTTGCTTTGTGTCTAACCTCGCTCTTATATCTCAATGTTGTGCACATGTATGTGGCTGTTTTAAGTGCAGACAATTTTGCTACCCATCCAGTGTGTTTTTGTTGACATTACTCTATTCTTATGTGCTGCCTTGTTACAATTTTCTTTATTCTTATTTGATAACTACTAAAACAATTAGTATAAAGAATTCATCCAAGAAACTTTTATCTCGATCGCACTCAATCTGAACGTTCACCTCAACTGCTAACCCAATGTAGCAAAAAAAATCTGTACGTGATGGAGCAAATTGGTTACCAGATTTGGATTCAGCGCACCAAAAAACGTAAAAATCAATCGAAACATTAGAGGCAGTTTAAAAAATTTTTTTTTTAGTGTACCTGTGTAATTTCAGCTAGAAAACTCAGCCACAGTGTATCAAAAGAGTGGTTTAACAGAACTTAACTTTGCAACAGTGCTTGAATATCAGTGCTAAGCCAATGCCATGATCCCCAACGCTCTCACTCACGCTTGTCTTGCGTTTCACCTAAAGAGGTTTCTTCAGGGGGTGGCTGAAAGCACTGTAAGACACAAACACAGCAGACTTTAATAGATACATACTTTCGGAAAGGATGTTTACTTGTTATATCCAGGTAATATGTAGAGAGAAGCGCAGTCACACACCTTGGAATTCACTGAATGGAGACACTAGCAAAGTTCGCCAACCGATGTAGAACGCCACGCATGCGGTCTAGGAAATTTATAGAGCGGACAGTGCAGCCTGCTTGCTCTTACTGCAGAGAAAATCAAGTGCAGACATCCCATTCCACACGTGAATTAAGACCAAAGGGGACTACAGAGCCCAGCATGTGGATCCAACGTTGTTCCTGACACAGGAGAGTACCACCCCTAGTTCTACCTGATCGAGATGAATTAACAAAATCAAGGCAAAAACATTGTAGTTCCTCGAACTTATGTTGCAGCTGAAGACAATGATCCACAATTGGCGCTTCACGGCGCTGGCACTTCATTTTACTTTTGGGCTCATTCATACGCACTTTGAACATTCCAATTGTTTTACCAATGTAGATCAAGCCACAAGGGCATATAATACAGTAAACAACATACACGGAAGTGCAGGATGTACGATGTTTTAACCGATAGGCCTTGCCATGATAACTAAATTCTTGTAATTCTTTTGTAATAGGGCATATATTACATTCACCACATCGTACATGCCCAATGTCATTAGAAATCAATGGAGATAAAGGACGCAGCACAGCCGGGCTTAACATCTCTGAGATTAGTATTGCGCTGCCACACACATCGTACATTCTTGTTTTCAAGACCAGGAATACTGTGAAGCACATTCGCATGTCGTTTAACTATATGCTTTAACTGAGAACTATAAGGGGAATATTTGGTGATGAGATTAACACATGAATCCGTACTAGATGGCAATGCTGAACGTTGACGAGAGCATAACATTAGATCTCTATTGGCCTAAAGTGCTCTTTTATATGCCTTATTAACAACAGGCCGGGGATAGCCACGGTCAAAAAAATTCGGTTTCAAAAGCCATGCTTGATCTTTATAGGCTTGAACGGTAGAACAGTTCCGGCGATAGCGTACAAATTGTGACAGCGGCAAGCTGTCTTTCAGTTGTTTAGGGTGTGCACTACTATAGTGAAGAAAAGTATTGCGATCAGTTTCTTTCCTATAGTTGTTGTTGTTATGGAAGGACAGACTAGATAGGCCATGTGGTCTTTTTCTGTCATCATGTTTCTATGTTTCTATTTTCTTTACGGAAAGAGTAGTGGATCCGTGGAATAGTCTCCCAGTGGAAGTGGTAGAGATGAGGACAGTAACTGAATTCAAAAAAGCATGGGACCAACACAGAGGATCTCTAAAGGTAAAAAGTGGACTGTTGTAGTTGTTGTTATGGAAGGACAGACTAGATAGGCCATGTGGTCTTTTTCTGTCATCATGTTTCTATGTTTCTATGTTTGTTTCTATGTTTCAATGTACAAAAGTAAACCAACCAGCCACGGTTTTTTGAACAGCCACATCTAGAAACGTAATCCTCTCTGCATGATAATGCAGGGTAAACTTAAGATGCACATCTCTAGCATTCAGCCACTGGAAGAATTCTTCAAGATCAGCAACAGTACCATGCCATATGAAGAAGATGTCATCTATGTATCTTCGCCATAGTTTAAGATTTTGCCGAAATGGAGAAACATCAAGCCATTGCCGCTCAAACCACTGCATGTAGAGGTTAGCTACGGACGGGGCGCAAGTAGCGCCCATCGCCACCCCAGCTTTTTGATGATAAATCACATCCTCAAAAACAAGAAAATTGCTGTCACAATTTGTGCGCTATCGCCGGAACTGTTCTACCGTTCAAGCCTATAAAGATCAAGCACGGCTTTTGAAACCGAATTTTTTTGACCGTGGCTATCCCCGGCCTGTTGTTAATAAGGCATATAAAAGAGCACTTTAGGCCAATAGAGATCTAATGTTATGCTCTCGTCAACGTTCAGCATTGCCATCTAGTACGGATTCGTGTGTTAATCTCATCACCAAATATTCCCCTTATAGTTCTCAGTTAAAGCATATAGTTAAACGACATGCGAATGTGCTTCACAGTATTCCTGGTCTTGAAAACAAGAATGTACGATGTGTGTGGCAGCGCAATACTAATCTCAAAGAGATGTTAAGCCCGGCTGTGCTGCGTCCTTTATCTCCATTGATTTCTAATGACGTTGGGCATGTACGATGTGGTGAATGTAATATATGCCCTATTACAAAAGAATTACAAGAATTTAGTTATCATGGCAAGACCTATCGGTTAAAACATCGTACATCCTGCACTTCCGTGTATGTTGTTTACTGTATTATATGCCCTTGTGGCTTGATCTACATTGGTAAAACAATTGGAATGTTCAAAGTGCGTATGAATGAGCACAAAAGTAAAATGAAGTGCCAGCGCCGTGAAGCGCCAATTGTGGATCATTGTCTTCAGCTGCAACATAAGTTCGAGGAACTACAATGTTTTTGCCTTGATTTTGTTAATTCATCTCGATCAGGTAGAACTAGGGGTGGTACTCTCCTGTGGCAGGAACAACGTTGGATCCACATGCTGGGCTCTGTAGTCCCCTTTGGTCTTAATTCACGTGTGGAATGGGGTGTCTGCACTTGATTTTCTCTGCAGTAAGAGCAAGCAGGCTGCACTGTCCGCTCTATAAATTTCCTAGACCGCATGCGCGGCGTTCTACATCGGTTGGCGAACTTTGCTAGTGTCTCCATTCAGTGAATTCCAAGGTGTGTGACTGCGCTTCTCTCTACATATTACCTGGATATAACAAGTAAACATCCTTTCCGAAAGTATGTATCTATTAAAGTCTGCTGTGTTTGTGTCTTACAGTGCTTTCAGCCACCCCCTGAAGAAACCTCTTTAGGTGAAACGCAAGACAAGCGCGAGTGAGAGCGTTGGGGATCATGGCATTGGCTTAGCACTGATATTCAAGCACTGTTGCAAAGTTAAGTTCTGTTAAACCACTCTTTTGATACACTGTGGCTGAGTTTTCTAGCTGAAATTATTAACCATTTTTGAAGTGAAAGAGTTGGTTGATGCCCACCCCAGAGCAACTATTCATCACAGGTCGTTGATGCTAATAGGGCTATGCCGTGTCAGAATAATCTGACTGGTTTATGTTTTGCCCGGGAAGTCTGAGACCTACTGTTGCTTCTGTGTGTGGGTGTCGTGATTTAGCTTTGCCATAATTGAAAACTTATGAATTATCTGTCTGTGGGTTCTATGCACACACCAGCTTTTGATGATACTGTTTTACTTTCAAGTTCTAAGTACAGAGTTGAGTCTTTCTTTTTTAAAAAACTAACAAGGGCACCCAGTAATTCCGACCAGCTGCCAGATATCCCTCCTGATCTTCTAGCCTGACAATACAAACAGCTTCAGCAACCGCAAAGCTCACATCACTATGCTGAAACAACCAAGACAAATTCATGCCTCATCCTGAACAGAGATTGGAATACATTTGACACAACCTCAAAAGAAGAAATATCTTCCACCATCTCCTGCTTGAAGACCACCACCTCCCCGCTGGACCCATGTCCTACCGACTGGATAAAGAAAACCAAAGAAGACCTGAGTGCACCATTAACCCACATCGTAAATGAATCCTTTACCCAAGGACACATGCCAGACGCCCTCAAGACCACAATCATTCGACCAACCCTAAAAAAGCACAACCTAGATCCCCTAGACCCCACCTCCTACAGACCAGTAGCGAGTCTCCCAATCACCACAAAGATAATCGAGAAGATAGTCCAACGTCAGCTTCAAGAACACCTGGACGTCAACAACATACTGGACCCGCAGCAACATGGATTCCGACCATTACATGGAGTCGAGACCCTCATGACCACACTGATGAACACCCTCGTCATAGGAACCCAAGAGAAACACTCCGGATACATCCTGATTTTCCTGGATATATCAGCGGCCTTTGACACCATCTCCCATGACACCCTCATCCACAGACTACAAACAATTGGGATCAAAGATACCATACTCCGATGGTTCAGGTCCTATCTAACCAACCGACAGCAACTGATCCGCACCAAAATCTCAACCTCACCCCCCTTCCAGCAACATCAAGGAGTACCTCAAGGATCCACATTATCAGCCATGCTTTTCAACATCTACCTCCGTCCACTCTGTTCAGTCATACGCACCCACAATGTCAACTTCCACATTTACGCTGACGACATAATGCTCTACGCCCCAATTACAACCACAGACCCAACAAACGACCAGCTATCAGCCTGCTTCATCGACGTATCCAACTGGCTACAAGAGAACAACTTATCCATTAACATAAAGAAGACCGAAGCTCTTATAGTGACAAAAGACCCAGACTTCAAACCACCCATTCACCTCACCATGGGAACCACGCAAATTCAAATACAACCACACATAAGATATCTCGGCATTATCATTGACCAAGCCCTAACCCTTAAGCAGCAAATCAACAAGACCACTGGAACTGTATTCCACAAGGCAAAAACGGTACAACGTCTCCGACCTCTCCTCGAACCGCAGGACTTCAGGACAGTAATGCAGGCTCTGACACTCCCTCATCTGGACTATTGCAACATCATCTACCATGGCCTTCCTGCCACACAAACCAATCCCCTCCAAACTGCTCTAAACACCACGGCAAGAATAATTCACAATGCAAAGAAACGGGACCATATCACCCCAATTCTGAGAGACCTTCATATTCTCCCCATCAAAGCAAGAATCAAGTACAAAGCTTTTCTACTCACCCACAAAACCATCCACCAAACACAAGGCACCCCACTCCACACCCTACTGCCTCGCCCAACCCACAGCAGAACAACCAGACAATCCTCCAACAGCTCCATTGCCGTCCCCCACAAAAGAACCAAGGCAACACAACGGACCTGCAACAGAGCCTTTGAACTCTATGCCCCATCCCTCTGGAACTCTCTGCCAAACCACATCAGGAACAACAGTGATCTCCCATCATTCAAAAAGCAGCTTAAAACCGTCCTATTCCAGGAACATCTCCGAATGGGAACCCCCTCCCCCTATTTCCTTCAAGAACTTCAGACCAGTAACTGTGCTGTCCTGTCCTGTCCGTCTCTATGTTCATCCCAAAGTCATCAATGTTGAGCCCCCGGTGATGGCCCTCCCTACTATTGATTCCCCCCCCCCCCCCTGTTATGTGTCCCACCGCTTTGACCCAGTGAAAAGCGGGATATAAATACAGTTAAATAAATAAATAAATAAATACTGGAGAAACATGGCAGGGGCTGCTGGTAAGTCAGTTTCCCGGTTCCTTCTCACTTAGAGCCTTGTCATAGCGGTTGCCTGCTGGTCATTTTATATTTAACTATTTTATTAAATTTTCAGTATACATCCAACAAGAATATACTTCATAGAAATATTGAGAATTCACCATAAACAATCAGCTAGGAAACACTACAAAATCAAACAAGCATCACTCATTAATTAGTCCATATAAATAAGGAAAAAGGGAGGCAACAAGCAATATACTAAAGAACCCTCATCTCACACACACATTAACTAAATCCAGACAGGGCGATACTTACGCGTCAGCCATATGAGGTACCACACTAACCCCAGACCCATCCCTAGCAACTAGGAATTCCAGGAGCTGCCCTGGTTCAAAAAACAGAAATGTTTTATCTAAATAAGAACTTATGCAATGAGAAGGAAATCTCAAAACAAACTTACCCCCCAAGGAGAGGACCCTAGGCCGCAAGCCTAGAAACTCCTTCCTCCTCTGCTGAGTAACTCATGATAAATCAGAAAAAATGCAGACATATGAACAAAAAAACTGCACATTGAAATTCCTAAAGTATGATCAAAGAATTAGACTTATCAGGTTCCAAAGCTAGGGTTACAAGCAGGATAGTACGCTCAGTAATTACCTTCAGAGAACCCTCCAGGAACCCGGTCAGATCTACCAGAGACCGAGAGGGATCACTGGAGCCTATCCCCCAAGAACCAGAGCCCAAGGACAGATACTGAGCCCACACAAGAGGGGGCAACATAAGTACCTCCTGAAAATACTTGCACGCCATCTCCAAGGCAGACAGAACAGGGAATTTAGGAAAATTTAACAAACATAAATTATTTGTATGAACTTGATTATCCAAATATTCAGTCTTTCTCGCTAGGACAGTTCTGTCTTTAACTTGGGCAGCACACAAACCATGAAGTTGCAACAACCCCTCTTCCATATGAGCTATTTTCCCCACTTGCTCCTTCTTTCACAGAGAAACCTCAACAGTATTTGTTTCCAGCGTAGATAACTCTATATTTACGGTCCCAACAACAGTCTGAAGAGAGGAGTTCATTGAGGCTAGGGCATCCCATAGCGCATCCAAAATAATGCTTCCAGGTCTAACCAAGCCACCGGCCACTGGAATCTGGACTACTCCACCTCCAGCTCCTGCGTGGTCTTCAGAAACAGGGACAGATGCACCCGCTGATCCACCAACACTCCTCAAGCACACAGGAGTAAGAGACATGCCAGACTGCACAGCCGCTGACCCCTCTTCACGCCCCCTCCCCCCAGGCATGCTTGTTGGCAAACGGGGGAAGCACTCCATCAGCTGCCAGATCACTTCTGGGTCTCCGTGGGGGGGGGGGGGGGAGTTGCGCTGCTCCAGAGAGAGCCATACCCCTTATGCGCCCAGGGCTGCCGATGAGTCACTCAGCCACCCCACTAAAGATGCCGCTCCAGCCGCCAGGGAAGAAAAGCCGCACTCCATCAAAATCTTCTGCCCAGATATGCTGTTCCCAACCAAGCCTGAGGGTAGGCTGGCTTGCTTTCATTTGCGACGCCCCATAGCTTCAACAAACTATCTCACCGGGCTCAAGGATGACAAGTTAGTACAGCTGACTACCCGACAGCACCTCCCTGCTGCCATCTTGCCTCCCCACCAGCGTTTTTGATGCTGGTCATTTTAAGCTGCTTAGTACCACCCTGCTTGTGATTTGGTGACTCTGTACCCTTTTAAAAGTTTGACCTGAACTGTGGCTTGGCCTTGAACCTTCAGGATTCAAGTGGCGGCCCTATTCTACTTCAGGATTTGCCTCTATGGGTCTCCTTAGGGGTAACTCTGCAAGGTTCTTTCAGCAGGAGTGAAGCAGTTCTGCCTGCCTGAGTATCCTACTGGGTCTTAGTGGGCCCCTGTGATAAGGACCCTGGAAAGGACGCTTCTTGGGGTCCATGTATAAGGCCTTCCTGATGGGTTGGTTCTTTTCGATCCATTATAGAGGTCTCTGGCATCCATCAAAGAGTGTTCATGCTGAAGTCCTTGACTTCAAGTATAGCTTTCACTGTGAAACCTTTGCCATCCTTTCTTCAAGGAGATTGTCTCCCTCCCTCCTTTCTCATCTTGACTGAATTGTAGTCCTGCCTTCCTTCATAAAGAAGGGTCTTCAAATGGACTCCTTGCTGGGTCTGGTGGATGGGCGCAGGCTGTTACTCAATTTTGAAGTAATTTCTCATGCCTGCCATCAGTCTGACTTTCTCTGTCCTTGGCAGTTTAAGAGAAGTACTGGCAGAAGTCACATTCTCTATTGCCTGTTCACCCCTGGAGACTGTTGGGGCAGGGTGCATCCTTGCTTGGTATGTATGTTCAGGCGTTACTTGAAGTTGACTCCATGGTGTGCAACCCTCTTGAGTGGAGTTCACCTGGGGTTCCTCAGAAGACAGTTATAAGGCTCTTGACTTTCGGTGATCACCTTTGTGAGGCCCTCCAGGTTATTCAGATGACTCTTCTAACAAGGTGACTCTTATTTGTTGTCTTTCTCTTAACCTGGGTCCTGACTACTTGGGTAGATCCCACTCGTCAGAATAAGTCTAGCAGGATGATCAGAAGGGAGAGATTTTAACATACTGGATAATCTCCTTTCCTTGACTCGCACTGGACCAGTACAGGACCTGCCCTGGAAGACTGCTTTTGCAGGTTGGAAAGCCTGCTGCCTTTTGATTGCATTAGCAATGTTACATGGGAGATTCTTTTTACAGGTTTGGGAGATTCTGTCTGCTGTGGAAAGTCTAGTCAGTCTTGTTGTCTGGCTCCAGTTTTTTCATGGTGAGAGAGCCAGCCAAGCATGGTGAGAGAGCCAAGTACTTGCTCATGTTTATTGTGTCAAAGATGTTTGTGTTTATTGATGTTATCTGAGGTTTTTTTCTGAGTTGTTCCATTTTTGCTTACTGCTTGGGAAGTGTTATATTGGCTTCTCTTAGTGCTATACCAGGTGATGACATCACTGATAGTTACTCCAATCTGCCTCCACTTGCTGGCAGAGGGACATAACCCACTTGTCTGGACTGGTCTAGCAGTATTCAAGGAAAGGAGATTGTCAGGTATGATTAAATTTGCACCATTCCTCAGAATTATTGAGGTTGTGGTAGACACCATAGAGGTTTGCACAATTGCCTCCTCAATCAGTGGTTAAGACCCCACATACAAATGAGCAGGTAGCTGGCATTTGCATGTGTCTTGGAGCCGATGCATATGCCAATGCAATTGTACATACTTTTTGGTCTGCCCAAACCACACTCTGCACTTGAAATCTCCTGGGTTTTCTTGGCAGTGTCACCGGAAGTAGATTGCCAGGCCTTTCTTCCGAGGCAATGGAGGGTTAAGTGACTTGCCCAAGGCCACAAGGAGTGCTAGTGGGAATTAAACCCTGGTTGCTTGGTTACCAAGCCAGTGTTCTAACCACTAGGCTACTCCTCCACTCCAGCAGAAATATTAGCTTTATAAAATTACCATGTACATGTGTAGCCACTATTTCCACATTTAAAATGTTTCTAAAATGACTTTCTATGTCTCATGGCACTACTATTCTTGTGACATATCCCTGTAAGTGTTTGCTTAGATTGGTTCATATTAGATATATGTTTTTTGAGCTCTCATAGTTGAGAAAATTTCTTTATTTAAAAAACATGCAGTTGCAGGACTCTATGAAGAACAAGAAGGTGGCTTTGGGTTTTTTTTAGCCCCAACAAGGTATGAAGATTATTTTTGTATCTTAGAAATTTGGGGGTATGTTTACTAAGCAGCGGTAGCGGCTTCCGTGCGATATCGGAGCCGCAGCCCCATTGAATTCAATGCGGCCGCGGCTCCGATATCACACGGAAGCCGCTACTGCTGTTTAGTAAATATACCCCTTGGTTTTCTTTTTTTACTGTTTCCTTGTTTGTTGTTTTCTTGGCTTTCTTTTCTTGGGTCCTATTTGTTTGTTTTGTGGAGACAGTTGCTAAGATATTTTTGTTTGTTGTTTTGTTTTTGCTAATTTGGTATGTCTTACTGGATTATTTTTTCAAGTGTAATACTTGTGTTTAATTGTAAATGAATATTTACATAAATATAAAAAAATAAAATCACATACAAAAGAAGTTTGTCTTGCTCAAGAAAAGATTTTGGCTGACACAGTAATTTAAGTTGCCATCTGGGCTTATGGAGGGTAATTTTTTAACCTTGTGCTTATTTAACACACATTCCTTATCGTCCCTCCAGTCCAGTCCTGCACCTCTAGATAGTGTACCTCTTCCAGCAGCTTGGAGACTGAGCATGTCATCTTTTTGATGACACTAGTGTACATATGCAGCTGGCACTGCCTACCAGCCTCAGTATGCTCAGTCTCCAAGCAGCTGGAGGACGTAGTGAGCCAGGGTGCTGGACTAATGGGTTTAGTATATTGATGGCTATGTAATAGATATCTTTAATTTTCCATCATATGTGGAGGTTTTTTGCCTGGTTTCATATTGGATACCTCTTTAAAAAATGGCAGCTGACACCTTTGCTTATTCGGAGGAACATTTGGATAGACTGAGGCAACGTCCAACTTTATTTGATGAAGACAAACATGAGGATTCTGCATCGGTCTCTATCGCAGCTTTTAAAGCATTGAGAAAACGTTTGGTGCGAGCCCAACTTCATGGAGCAGGAATGACCCAATATTTAAAGACCCGCATTATTCCGCGTGGTTTATGTATGACAAGGGCACCTGAATTGTTTAAATGGGACGCTGAGTTTGTATCCAAATGGAATATGATATCAAATAAATGTAGTTTTGATTTGATAGTGCTCATTTTAGAACGGACTATTCAGGAGGAAGAAACTATACAGAAAGAATTGGAAGAGGCACGTACTCCTTTAAAAGAGTCTTTGGGGGAGGATCCATTTAAATTTAAGATGGAAGAAATGGATCGACAAATAAAAAGTTTTTTTGAATATTTAAAATCATTGAAATTGAAGAAATTTCTACGAGATAAAGGTGATTATGAAATAGGACACGTTTATTATTGGATGTATGAAAAAGAGAATTCTAAACAGAAACATGTCACATTTGATGCCTCCTCTGATGATACTGATGATAGCTTACCTTCTATGGAGCGAAGACAACAACCCAACAAAGGGGATAGAGGTACTCAGGGGTTTCGACGTAACTTTCAGGATTTTCGGGGAGGTTGGGGGCGGCGATCCAGAGGAATTTATCAGGACGACGAGTGGGAACCTCCCAACACCCGGACACGCTCCCGGCAAAACCATCCCCCTCCTTAGTGGTGAATTTAACTGGGCGGGCATTATCATCATCTCAAGAACGTCTTCTAAATTATGGGTTATCATTTGTACCGACTGCGAGATATGATCCTTTTACTATGCGGGTGAGCCTATATAGGTTTTTTCGGAAGTTACACATTATGAAATATTTTCAAAATCAACCCACGATGGACGATGGATCAGTGGTTAAATCTGCATCCCGATGGTTACCTCCGGGGGCGGGTGTCGATGCGATTGTATCTGCTTTTCAAGCATTAGTAATGCGTTATGTTGAGAAATTGGAACGGATTCCATTAAAGCGTTTTTCCAATTTGAATAAAGAAGATTGGAAAGCTTTGGGAGAGTTGTCATCTGATCCTACACTGGTGGTCCGAAGAGCGGACAAAGGAGGAGCGCTAGTGCTGATGGATTCTCATAATTATACACAGCAACTGTATGCACATATTCAAGATTCTTCTGTTTATAAATTGCTGGATGCTGACCCAACTGATGATTTAAAAAAACATATTCGATCTATTGTGGAGGATGCGTTCCAACATGGTTGGATTACTTCAAAAGAGAATAAATTTCTGATGGTGACTCACCCTATAGTTCCTACATTATATCTTGTACCTAAAATCCATAAATCTTTGCTATCCCCCCCAGGAAGACCAATTGTCTCCTGTCGTAATTCAGTTCTTGAACCACTCTCTATCTTCTGTGATGTTTTTTTGAAAAAAGAGGCAAGAGCGGTACCATCAATCTTAAAAGATTCAACACATTTTTTACAGATTATTTCGGACTTTACGATTCCAAAGGGAGCTTTGTTAGTGACTTTGGATGTAACAGCACTTTATACTAATATTGATCAGACTGAAGCTTTGACATTGTTGGAGAATTTATTTATTTTTGCTCCTGCTCGACTCCCAAAATCAGTTTTGTTGGATTTGGTGTGTCTGGTGCTGACTCAAAATTACTTTTTGGTCAATGGGAATTTTTACCAACAGATATCCGGCATTGCTATGGGGGCCACACTGGCACCATCTATCGCCACTCTTTACATGGGACAAATGGAGGAGGTTTTAATAAAACAATCTACTTTATACCAACATGTGTTACTTTGGAAGAGGTTTTTGGACGACATTTTCTTTATTTGGACGTCCGATCTGCCTTCTCTTCATACTTTTGTTGGCTGGTTAAATCTGTTGAAATCTAACATCACATTTACTGAACATATAGCAGCGGATAAAATTGAATTTTTGGATATATTAATATCTGTGGAGGGTGATAGATTAGTGTCCTCATTGTATCGGAAACCAGTTCAACGGAACAGTTTACTTCATTATCGTAGTTACCATCCAGGTCCTCTTAAACGTGGCCTGCCTTTTGGCCAGTTTTTAAGACTTCGCAGATTGTGTCATTCAGTATTGGAGTTTAAAACACATGCTTCCGAATTAACACAACGATTGTTGGATCATGGGTACCCATTGCAGGTGGTTTCCCGAGCCTATCGACGTGCCCGTTATACCCATCATGAATGGCTGCTAGATCCCCAGTATTCATCTTCCGCATCACCACCTGTTGATTTTGTAGTGGGAGTGTTACCTTTCACGGAACGTAGTTCGGATATAGTCCACATTTTACATTCTCACTGGCCTATGCTGAGTTTACATGATTGCTTTAATAAACCTTTATGGCTGGCTTTTTCACGGGGATCAAATTTGGATAATAAATTGGTAAAGACATCAATGTCTTTGGATAGACCAATTCCATCGGGTCATGATGGTGGCCATACTTCTTGTAATAATTGCATTTATTGTGATAAGACTATTTCAGGTCCCTGTTGGCAACATCCTGACACTCATCGGGAATATGTACGACGATGGAAAACGACATGTCTTACCCTTTTTGTGGTGTATTTTTTAAGATGCCCCTGTGGGCTTTTATATGTGGGACGCACCACTCGATCCATGTGTAAACGCTTAGCAGAACATGCTTCAAGGATCAGGAATAAAGTTTTGACGGCTCCATTGGTGGAGCATTGTGATTCTCTGGCTCACTGTTTTGAAGAGTTGGCTTGGACAATCATCAACCATGTACCCTCTGACCCACAGGGAGGGGATCGTGAGTTGAAATTACAGAGATTAGAACAACGCTGGATCTTTGAATTGAATTCCATTCATCCTCATGGTCTGAACCGAGAAATTGAGTGGAACACTATTTTGTGACGTTAGCTGTGGAGTTCTTCCTCTGACCAAAGTTTAGACCAATAGCAGTGTGGATACCCCTGGCAGTGGGGATATTCCCGCTTCTGATTGGTTGCTCCCCTGTTTAAAGCTCGGGTATTTTGTTATGCCATTGAATGAAGAATACCCATGACCGCGGAGACGGCGTTTTTTCGTTGCATGAATGAGAAGATCAGAGCACTTGAAACAGAGTTTTTACCCGAAACGTGCACGTCGTGCAACTTCATGGTTAGCAACTCAGAAGAAAATAAGAAGAGTTTTTTCGATATTTATTGAAGATAAGTGACTGTTTAATGCACTATTATTGGGGTGAGAAATGAAATAGAATAAAAGAAGTTTGCCGTCTGGTGGGGGTTGGTTATGCTGTTCCAGCCCTCCCTCGGCAGGCTCCGACATAAGAAATATAGTATGACTAATGGGTTTAGTATATTGATGGCTATGTAATAGATATCTTTAATTTTCCATCATATGTGGAGGTTTTTTGCCTGGACTCACTGAAGGGACAACTAAGGAGATAGGTTTAGTTAGAGTTTGCTTTTTCTCCAGGACCAAGCAGGAAGTCAGTCTTCACATATGGGCGACGTCGGCGCCAACGGAGCCCCCGTGCGGAGCATTTCCCCAGCTTTCAAGGAAAGCCTTTGGGAATGAAGTGCGCAAGCGCGGTCCCCTTCCCGACCAAGGGTGCCATCTTGCTCAGTCTTTCTTTTTCTGCGGAGCCCAACAGACGTGAGTTCGTGTCACCCGGGAAAAGTTGATTTTTTTCTGCGATTTTCGCTGTGTCTTGTCCGGTTCGACGCCAATTCCCCTTCCCGCCTGGACTTGGTACACCAGTATCGAGTCCGGAGTTTTGATTTTCGATTTTCGATTTTTATCCTTCGTGACTTGCGTTCGCGCTCTTTTTCTGTTTTCACTGACAGCCTGGTCTTTTGACCTTGCAGGGGCCCTTTTTCCTCCAATGGCTGCCAGCGGGTTCAAAAAGTGTGATCGGTGCAAGAAACTTATGTCTCTCACCGACACACATGACTGCTGCCTCCGTTGCCTTGGGCCCGACCATGACCCGCTGGCCTGTGGCCCGTGCAGCAAGATGTCGTCGAAGGCGCTTTGGAGCCGTCAGCATCAATGTGAGCGAATTTTCTCTGATTCCGCGTCTGGCTGGGCCCGGACTTCGTCAGAGGCCTCGACATCTTGGGAGTCTGGCCCCGAGCACCGTCGGGGTTCCTCTGAGAGGGAGTCTCCCACCCGGGAGCACAGAAGGAGGAAGAAGCTCGTGAGGGCGTCATCAGTGAAGTCTCCTGGTTCCTTGAGGGCCAGGTCGCGTAGCCCTGACCGCCACCCCGGGCTCTCGGAGTTGGAGAGGCTGTCCAAGTTACCTCATGTGGAGCCGGAGTCTCTGAGTCACGTAAGTGCAGTTGTCCTTGTGGACTCTCCCCCGGGGGAGCCGACATCGGGCCGACGCCGTCGGGGCCCGAGTCGGGGGCTGATGAGTCTCCTGAGCTTGGACTCAGGTTGATGGCCTTGGAGAGCAGCTTGGCTGCCTTCATGGAACAGCAGCGGGTGCTGATCGCCAGTCTGACCGGTGCATCTGCCCCGAGCACCGGGACCTCGACGTCTAAGTCGACCCCGGAGACCGAGCCGATCCTCGAGTCAATTAAGTCTCGAGTCGATCCTCGGTCAAGGTCTCCCTTGACCTCCCGTGCAGGGCCGAGGTCATTGACGCCGATACCCTCGGCGTCGGGGCGGGTGGCACCGAGGCCCACATGGCAAGAGTCGACCAATTCCTCCTCGGAGGAGTCGGTGTGGGAGATGGAGAACGAGGAGTCCCTGGACACCTTTCGGACCCGGTACGTTCCTTCGGACTCAATGGAGTCCGAGCCTCGGAGACGGTCCCCCCCCGGAGGATACATGGTTCTCGGACTTCATGAGGGACATGGCCAAAGTCTTGGCCTTCCCTGCGGACGCCGAGGAGCTCGATGCCCTACAGTATGACTTTCCTTTGAAGGAAGAACTTGCTGTACTGGTTCCTCCGATGCTGGAATGGCTGCACTTCCGCATGTGGGAGGCACCGGCCTCGACATTGGTTCTTAGCAAACAGGTCAATTCCATTTATTGAGTCCGTAAGAGCCTTGGGTTCCAAAAGGCGCAGCTACTGCACAACTCCATGGTTGTGGAATCGGCCATGCACTGTCTGAAGAATCAGAAGATGCACTCCTTGGTGCCTCCCGGCCGGGAGGCCCAGAACCTGGATGCCCTCAGTAGAAAATGCTTCAAGGGCTCTATGCTGTCTTGCCGTGTCCAGACCTACTAGCTGTACATGGGCATGTACTTACGAGACCTGGCAAAGGAGAATGCCGGGTTCTCAGCTGGCCTCTTCGAGGAACCTTTGCAGAGATTCAAGGCTTTGTCAACAGGCATTCGAGAGTGTTCGAAGTTTATCTCTCGAGCAGCCTATGATGGCTCTGAGGCTTCGGCCCGGGTAGCCGTGGCTGGCATCGGTGCATGCCTTCAGGCCTGGCTGCAGTCATCAGACCTGGAGTCATGGATGCAGGACAAGTTGGTCGATGTCCCTTGCCGAGGTGAAAACCTTTTCGGTAAGCTCATGACTGAAAAGGCTGCGGAAATCGAGACTGAGACCCTCACCAGGACAAGGCTGTCCAGAAAGACTTCTGCCCCTTCTCAAAAAAAGAAGGGTTCGGGAAAGAAGCCTTTTTTCCCAAGGAAGGGTGCTGCCTACAAATCCTACCCTCACTATCAGGTCTCTCCAGCTCCCCAACAGGGCCAGCAGGCCAAGGGGCAGGGGCATGGGCCCCGTAGGCAGAACACCCCCAAGCCGCCAGCTCTGGCTCCTGCACAGCAGGGAGCGGAGTTTTGACTCCCACAGCATAGGAGGTCGGCTGACCCTGTACGCCTACAGGTGGCCAGCCATCATAGGGGATACCTGGGTACTGAGCATAGTCCAGAAGGGCTACATGCTCCACTTCCACCAGCCAGCCCCCTCCTACTTTCCAGGGGAGCCTCCAAGGCTCCCTCTGCACAGAAACCTCTTCCTTCAGGAGTTGGCAAGTCTTCTAAAGGAACAGGCGGTGGAACCGGTGCCTCACCACCTGAAAGGGCAAGGCTTCTACTCCAGGTACTTCCTGGTACCAAAAAGGACAGGAGGCCTCCGGCCTATCCTAGACTTGTGAAACTTAAACAAGTTTCTGGAGAGAGAAAAGTTCAAGATGCTTACCCTTGGGATACTGCTGCCCTACCTCCAGCAGGGAGATTGGCTATGCTCCTTAGACCTAAAGGATGCTTATACTCACATCCTCATCCATCCAGACCATAGACAATATCTCAGATTTGTGGTGGCAGGAAACCATTTCCAGTACAGAGTACTTTCCTTTGGTCTAACTTCCGCCCCCAGGGTCTTCACCAAATGCCTGGCGGTGGTGGCGGCCTATCTCAGGAATCAGGGAATTTTTGTCTTCCCATACCTGGATGACTGGCTCATCAGGGGCCAGTCTCTCCAGGAGGCCAGACAAGCCACTCTTCGCACTGTCTCTCTTCTTCAGCATCTGGGCTTTGTCATAAACTGCGCAAAGTCCACTTTGCTCCCCTCACAGAACCTAGAGTTTATAGGGGCAAGATTAGACACCCTGCAAGCAAGAGCTTACTTGCCCAAGGACAGGGCCCACAGACTGATGGACTTGGCCAACCAATTCCAAAGCAATTCTCAGGTCTTCGCCAGGCACTCCCTGCAGCTCCTGGGCCATATGGCATCCACGGTACATGTGACTCCGAATACCTGTCTGCACATTCGGGCTGCTCAGTGGTGCCTCAGAGCTCAGGGGGCGCAGGCCACAGGTGACCTCCGAGACAGAGTAAAGGTCTCCAAACCACTTTTGGACTCCATGCAGCGGTGGCTAAATCTCCTGAACCTTCTCGGGGGGGGGGGGGGTTACCTTTTCAGGCCCCAGCACACACAAGGTTGCTGACGACCGATGCTTCCTTAAAGGGCTGGGGTGCAAATTGCCAGGGCACGTGCACTCAAGGCCTCTGGTCTCCTCAGGAGGCCACACAGCAGATCAATCTTTTGGAGCTGCGAGCAATCCACTTGGCTCTATAGACTTTTTCTCATGCCCTCTCTCACCAGTCTGTCTTAGTTCAGACAGGCAATCAGGTAGCAATGTTCTATGTGAACAAGCAAGGGGGCACAGGGTCCAAACTCCTATGTCAGGAGGCGCAGGCCCTTTGCTCCTTTGCAGTCAAACAAGGCATGTTTCTCAAAGCAGTTTATCTACCTGGTCAGGAGAACTTCTTGGCAGACAAACTAAGCAGGATTCTCCAGCCTCACGAATGGCAGTTGAATCCACTGATGGTCCAGCAAATCTTTCTACGATGGAGACTTCCATCCATCGATCTCTTTGCAAGTCCACTGAACCGTCAGCTGCCCAGGTTTTGCTCCAGACAGCCACATCCCCTGAGAATGGCAGCAGATGCTTTTCTGATCTCTTGGTCTACGGGCCTCCTGTATGCGTTTCCTCCAACACCCCTGGTGGCCCGAACTCTGTTCAAGATTCTCCGGGACAAGGCCTCGGTGATTCTGGTAGCCCCCAGATGGCCGAGGCAACCGTGGTTTCTACTTCTGCTGCAGTTGGCGGTGGAAACTCCATTCCCTCTGGGGTTGCAATCCGATCTCCTGTCTCAGGATCAGGGTTCCCTTCTGCACCCCAATCTCAGATCCCTCAATCTGAAGGCCTTGCTGCTGAAAGGATAGTGCTAGCTCCCTTACTTCTACCTAGGGAAGTTGAGGAGGTGGTCTTGGCCTCTAGGAGGCAGTCCACCAGAAAGTCCTATGCCCTCAAGTGGCATAGGTTCACAATATGGTGTGCTCAGCGCAATGAAGATCCTTTCTCCTGCCTTGTACCAGTAGTACTGCAGTATCTACTTCACTTGTCAGACCTAGGCCTTAAGTCCAACTCTGTTCTGGTCCACCTCAGTGCTCTGTCAGCACACCACTCACCGGTGGAGGGACAGTCTCTGTCGGTTCACCCCTTGGTGTCCCGTTTCCTCAGCGGTCTGCTTCTGCTCAAGCCTCCGGTTTGTCCACTGGCCACTGAGTGGGATTGAACGTGGTCTTGCAGCAACTTACTCGCCCACTGTTTGAGCCGATACCTACTTGACATTTACGCTTCCTTTCTTGGAAGGCGCTCTTCCTGGTAGCTCTTACCTCGGCCAGATGTGTGAGTGAACTACAAGCTCTGGTTTCTGATAGACCGTACACACGTTTCTATAGGAACAGGGTGGTCCTATGGACCCATCCGAAGTTCCTTCCAAAAGTTGTCTCCTCTTTCCACCTCAACCAGGAGGTGGTTCTTCCAACATTCTTTCCCAGGCCGCATACCAGCCGGGCTGAAACAGTCTTGCATACCCTGGACTGTAAGAAGGCATTGTCCTTTTACATAGAACATACGCGGGGGCATCGAAGGGCCACTCAGCTCTTTGTCTCCTTTGACCCTAATAAGCTGGGGTTACCTGTCTCCAAGCGTACATTGTCCACTTGGGCAGCAGATTGTATCACCTGGGCGTATAAGGCAGCTGACCTCCCCTTGCAGGGTCGAGTCACAGCCCACCGTGTCTGGGCGAAAGACGCGTCTGTAGCTCTTCTCCGCTCTGTTCCATTGGCAGACATCTGCCGGGCCGCTACTTGGTCTTCAAGCCAGACTTTTGCAGCCCACTACTGCCTCGAGAGAGAGTCCCAAAGGGACAGTGCTTTCGGACAGGCGGTGCTCCGTAATCTCTTTGAGGTTTAGTCAACTCCTACCCTCTGGCCCTTGTGTTGGGCTACCGTACGGGGCGTTCTCAGAGGATATTCTTATCATGAATGCTGAGGCTCTTGAGAGGGAGCCATTTTTCTGCTGTGGGTTCCTGGTAGCCTAGAGCTGGGGAGTCCCATATGTGAGGACTGACTTCCTGCTTGGTCCTAGAGAAAGAGTAGTTACTCACCTGTAACAGGTGTTCTCCAGGAGCAGCAGGAATCAGCCCTCACGACCCTCCCTCCTCCCCTGGAGTTGCAGTCATATAATTCATTTTGGTTTTTGCTGTCTTTTAGCTATGTCATCAGACTGAGCAAGATGGCACCCTTGGGCAGGAAGGGGTCCGCGCATGCGCCCTGCTTTCCCAAAGGCTTTCCTTGAAAGCTGGGGAAATGCTCTGCACGGGGGCTCCATCGGCGCTGACGTCACCCATATGTGAGGACTGATTCCTGCTGCTCCTGGAGAACACCTGTTACAGGTGAGTAACTACTCTTTACTTCCCCTGTTAAGGTTCAGGTTTCTTTGTTTTTAAAGGCAAAAGTAAAAAAAAAAAAATCAGAACGAACCGGGGGACAACAGGGCTGAGGGGAGGATATTCCTTCTTCCCCCTCTCCCCCCAGGATTTTTTTTGGGGGGGAGAGTTCTGTGGGGGCCTTCCTCAGTCCGAGGCTTCTGGCGGCTCCCGAACCTATTATCGGGTGAGGAGCCACCACAGGAGCTGCAGTTGATTGACAGGAGTGAAAGCTGCCAGTCCCGAGTCGCTTCCCTCAGCGCTGAAGCCGGGAAGGAAGGCTGAGCATGAGGGGTAGAAAAGCCATGCAGCAAAGAGGCTCCAAGGTAAGAGTGGTGGGGGGGGGGGACAGCAGGAACCTCTAGCAACTGCCAGAACATGAGGAGACAGAGAGCAGCCTACAGCCGCATGTTTGGGAGCCTGCAGCAGTGCGGGAAACTCCCCCCACTGCATTTAGGTGTGATTTCTTCTTATTCAGGCCCGCATGAGAGGCAGCCACCAGAGAATAAAGCAGGACAGAGCAGCCTCTTCCTAGGGGACCATTTGCAGTTTCTTTTTAATTTCAGTTTCAGTTAATTAGATTGTGGTTTTATTTTATTTTATTTTATTTTAGTTCAAGTAATCTAGTGCTCTGTGCCTCAGCCCGTGGAGATGCACTGTGCTAAGGATCCTTTTACCTACCCGGGTACCGTTTGAGGGCATACCTGGGGAGTGCCCCCAGCCCTTCCCAACATGCCGGCCAGACTGCAGTGCCCGGTATAGGATGGTATCAAGGGGAGTGAACCCCACTTAATCCTTAAGCATTCCTTGTGTTATACAGCTCAAAACTTATTCAGTGCACTATGACTTGATGCAGACTTGTGGGAAAAGCCTAATCAGATATGCCATTGTTTCTGGGCAGATTTCAGAGTGCTGTTGTACCTGGTCAGGTGATCTAAGTGATACATTGTGACTTTCTCCTGAGAAGGGTCAGATAAAAAGTCAGAGACAGAAATAAATGAAAGATAAGTGGGGGAAGGAAAAAAATGTCACATATTGGTTTGTAGCAGCTACAGCTTTGTGGAAAACAGGAAGTACCCGCATATAAGAAATGTATGTAATTTGAAAGATAGTCAGTCAGTGAATAGAAGGCAAATGAAATCCTTCCATCTGTCTATAGTCGGTGAGTAACCTGACATGTTCATCCCTTGTCTCTTAGCCCAGATTATGTACCTATGAAATTTGTAATATTTATTTATTTATTTAACAAGTTTTTTATACCGCCTTTTCCTTAAATCAAAGCGGTTACAAGACATACAAAGGTTATAAAGTAAGGGAAATATACACTGTATAAACAAAACATGAGAGGGGTAAGGAAGGATAAACAATATAGGTCAACCACTACAGCAAATCATTTTATAAAACAGCTACAATAGACGGAATATAGTTAATTGTTTGATCCGTAGTGTTCAATGAAGAGTATCGTCTTTAATTGTTTACGAAAGTCCTTTAAGTCGTCAATTGATCGTAAGTCAGGAGGGAGAGAGTTCCATATCAATGGGGCAGCCAACGAAATTGCTCTTTGTGTAGAGAAATTGCATGATTTTGCATAGTTTCTTGGGGTGCTGAGGGTGTTTGAAGTGGTTTGCCTCCTTGGTCTGTTGCTGGAATTAGGGAGTAAGAGAGCATGGAGGCTGAATGCAGAGCTCTTATGTCTAATTTTGAAAATATTTATGATGATCTTATATTTGATACGGTGACTTATTGGGAGCCAATGGAGTTCTTTGAGGATAGGGGTAATGTGGTCATAATTTGAGGAGCCGTTGATTATTCTGGCTGCTGTGTTCTGAGCCATTTGTAGGGGTTTGAGAGCATGTTTTGAAAGACCGTTGTAGATTGGGTTACAAAAATCTAGTATGGGAGTTATAAGCGCTTGACAGACTGTACGGAAGTGTTCATATGAGAGAAGAGGCTTGAGGCGTCTGATTATTTTCATTCTGTAATATGCGCTTTTAACCGTTTTTCTTATGTGGGACCATAGGTTGAGTCCTTTGTCAAGGGTCACTCCGAGGTATCTAACTTCGTCTTTAATTGGTATCGTTGTGTTGTTACATGTGATGTATGGTGGGGGGCTAAAGTTGGTCATTTGTAGTATTAGAATAAAAACGTAAACTTTACTCGGAGAAAGTGTTAGTTTGATTGGATCAGTGCAAGGTCCATTTCATATCTTTAAGATACAACACAGCAGCATAATCTAAAAATCCTCAAGATATGCGGTCCCCGATGGGGTGTGGTCTCAGAGGCAGGCATCTGCCTAAACTGCACGCAAGAAGCTAAGTCATGGGAGCAGGGCCTGCAGGATGAGATGAGGCAGGAGAGTCCCTCCTGGTTGCAAGAGACCCTGGGGATGGGGCGACATGTTACCTTCAACGGATCCGGCTCACGGTCCCTGCACGATGCCCGGACCATCCACCCTCAAGCCCAGGGAGCAATAGGGCTCCCGGAGGAGTCTTCACCAGAGTTTGTCTTACTTTTGCATAAGGCATTTGCCTACGTCAACAGGGCTTAGCACGTGGCTTATCAGCCCCAGAACACAAGACTGAGGGTGTCAGATGCAAAAGAGCACAAGTCAGGAGCAGTGGCGTCTAAGCAGGCTAGAGGCTTAGAGGAGTGGCAGCAATTGCTGTTGTCGGAGGGGCTGGTTAGGGAAGACCTTGACACGGACCTAGATCTGCAGGAGGAGTAGGAAGAAGGATAGAGCCCAAAACAGGAGGATCAGGCCTGGATTGTTTGGGTTTTCCTCCGGGAGGAGCTACCAACACTCATCTTTATGCTTACGTTTATGCAATTTCTTGATATTATACCCAGGCTGAAGGGCATCAAAGTGGTTTACAATCACTACAAACAGGTACTGACACAATTCCTCGTCCCCAAAGGGCTCGCATTCTATGTGTATCTTGGAGTCCCTCAAGGCCCTGAATATGCCTGCTAACCTCCCTGCAGAGGAAGAGGCACTGTAGGATCCGCTGTTCCAGGCAGTACGGAAATCACAGAAAGTCGTCCCAGTACATGGAATGGTAGGACAGATGATCCACGATGAGTGGGATCTGCCGGAGGCTGGCCTTAAAGGGTTGCAATCAATGATGCGTCTATACCACTGCCGGAGCAAGAACGAGCTTCTTTGATCACCCAAAGTGGACGCAGCAGTGTTGGTGGCAGTAGAAGAGACCTTGACTTGTCTCCTGTAGCTGTGAGCCATGGAACTGCTTTTGCGAGACCAGTATGTTTGCGATCAATGCTTCATGTATTTCATGGTGCCCAAAAGGAAGGTTTGTTTCGTCCAATTCTCAATTTCGAGGGCATGAACTGCTGTCGTGGGGTACCACATTTTCACATGGAAATGCTTCGATCAGTAATAGTGGTGGTAGGAAGTGGAGAGCTTTTGGCGACTCTCAATCTCACAGAGGCATATGTGCACATTCCCATCCATCCAGAACATCAGCAGTTTCTCCGCTTTGCGGTGCCAAGGGACCATTTCCAGTTATGAGCATTGCCTTCACCAAGGTCATGGTGGTGGTGGCAGCAGCTCTCTGCAAGGAAGGGGTTCTTGTCTACCTGTACCTAGACGATTGGCTGATCCAGGCAAAGTCCAAGGACGATAGCGAAAGAGCAACAGTGTGGGTGGGAGAGTTCCTTCAAAGTCTCGGGGGTTCAACCTGGCCAAGAGTCAGTTATGGCTGGCCCAGGAGCTAGAGTATTTGAGAGCATGCTTTGATACCTGCGTGGGCAGGGTTTTCTTGGCAGATCGCCGGATACAGGAGCTACAACAGTACATACGGCAGTTCCTGAAGATGGCAAGACCATCAGCGTAGCATTATCTGCGGGTTCTGGGGACCATGGCGGCCACTCTCGAGCTAGTTCCATGGCCAAGGGCACACATGTGACCACTGCAGAGGGCTCTGCTCTGTCGATGGTCCCATCAGAGTCAGCCCCTGTCCCAAATACTCCCCTACCCGTGGAGCGCCAGGTAGGCCCTCAGTTGGTGTTGCATGTGGGGAGCCTGGAAGGAGTCCCCGGTGTAGGTTCCGCTGATGACTGATGCCATCCTGTCCGATTGGGGAGCCCATTGTGATGGACACTTTGTTCAGGGACAGGAGTCCGCAGGAGGCCCTGTGGTCGATCAACAGGCTCGAGATGCAAACGGTGACCTTGGCGCTAGAAAGTTTTGAGTCATGGTTGCAGGGGAAGATGGTCCAAGTCTTCTCGGACAATGTGACCATGGTGGCTTACATCAACCGGCAAGGAGGCATGGGCAGTGCAGCCCTGGAGGTGGAGGCTGGAAGTCTGTTTGGATGGGCAGAGATTCATCTCCAGGTGTTATCGGCGGTGCCCGTAGCAGGAGTTGACAATGTGACGGCAGACTACCTCAGCCGAGTACACGTGGTCCCCAGAGAGTGGCAGTTCAATCAGGAGGTATTCGAGCAGGTGGTCCACCGATGGGGCACACTGCTCATGGACCTAATGGCAATGTTCGAGTCGGCCAGGGCCTGCCGGTTTTTCAGCAGGAGAGGATGTCTGAGGGCCTGGATGCTCTAATTCAGCAGTGGCTCAAAGAGGGTCTTCTCTGTTTTTCCCCCGTGGGCGTTCATAGGCTGGTTAGTGCAACGGATAGAGGCGCATCGGGGATTTGTTATTCTGGTGGCACCAGACTGGCCGAGGTGCCTGTGGTATGCTGACCTGATTCGGATACTGGCAGATTGATTGTGGTCACTTCTGATTCGGAAGGACCTCTTGACACAGGGGCCGCTTCGCATGCTCCAGGTGGATCAATTCTCGCTTATGGCATGGCTCTTGAAAGGGCGAGGTTGAAGAAGAAAGGATAATCGGACTCGGGGATAGTGACCTTGCTACAGGCCCAGAGGAGGTCTACAAACATGGCATGCTTCTGCTTAGGGCGCATCTTTGGATCATGGTGTGGAGAGAGGCAGGCATGCCCTTCCACTGCCTCCGTCAACATCTTGGCATTCTTGCAATATTGTGGGAATGTCCACGGGGTGCTGTTGGGTACACACCCACACATGCTGAGCTTTCTAGGGGCGGTGACCCACCTCCATCTGCCAAAGAGAGCAGTGGTTACCTCCTTAGGATCTCAATCTGGTGCTGACGATGCTGTCTGGGGAACTCTTTGAGCCATTGAGTCGAGCTTCCCTGAAGGATTTGACTCTGAAAATAGTACTCCTGGTGGCAATTTGCTCGGCACGCAGGATTTTGGAGCTTCGAACCCTGTCATGCCATGAGCCATTCCTTTCCTTCTCCAAGGAGAAAGTGGTCCTGCGCCTGGTACCTTCATTTTTGCCCAAGGTGATGTTAGCATTTCATGTTTCCTTACCGGCTCTGGTGAGCGCGGATGTGGGTGAGAGCAGATATGGGCCCTGCCACTCCACAGCTGTGCCACCTGGATGGTAAGAGAGTCCTGCGAAGGTGCAAAAGTGAGGTAGCAGCTAAGGCCTCCATTTCCAGATGGATTGGTGAGGCAATCACATCAGCATACATCTTGAAGGGTAGAGCAGTGCCAGTGGGGTTGTGGACGCATTCCATAAGGGCTCAGGCAGCTTCGTGGGCAGAGTATAGTTTAGTTCCGCCGGTGGAGATCTGTAGGGCAGCATACCTTTTCTGAAAATTTTGCCTGGATGTCCAGGCAGCGGGGGATGCTCGTTTCAGATTGGCAGTGCTTTAGGCTGGTTGTGCAGGCACCTCCCGTTAGTTTAACTGCTCTGATACATCCCGGAGGTGCGGGACTAGACTGGAGGAACTATAAGGAAAGAGAAATTAGACTTACCTGCTAATTGTTGTTCCTTGAGGAAGTCCAGTCCAGTCCCGGAACACTCCTTGAATGCTTTCTGTGATAATCTGTGCACACCCCGGTCCTGAAGCTAGTTCCCTTGGCGGAGGACGTGGACAGGGGGAACCGGGGAGGGTGTGTAATCAGCATTTTGGGGGAGGGCGGACCAGAAGAGCTGTCAGTTGCTCGCTTCCTTCTGGTTGGAGTTGCTCAAGCGCTCAACAGGTAGGCCTCCCCATCCTGGAGGGGGGGGAGGACTGGATATCCTTCCCAGGGGATGGAGGGGGTACTAGTTTATTTAGGCGTAGAAGTGTTTGTTGCATGTTTAACTACTTATTTGTTGCTCCTCTGAGTCTGCTTTGTCAATAGGTACTGAGGCTGGTAGGTGGTGCCAGCTGCATATGTACACTAGTGTCATCAAAAAGATAACATGCTCAATCTCCAAGCTGCTAGAAGAGGTACACTACCCAGAGGTGCGGGACTGAACTGGAGTTCCTCAAGGAACAACAATTAGCAGGTAAGTTTAATTACTCTTTTTTGGCTTTATGCCTGTTTTATAAAGCCAAGTATGCACGTACTTAGCTTTATAAAGTGAGGCATAAGTGCAAAAGTACAATACGTGCTTTCATTTAAGACATGATCATTTATACCACCCCTAGAGCTAGTGTAGATGACCATGACTAGATTTGTAAAGAACACACGTAAATGATAAGATTTTATAATTTACATATGTACTGGTGCCTACAACCCATGCTCTGCCCAAATTCCACCTATGCATATGCCCACAGTGAAAGTACACGCCATCAGGGCAATGTGTGCTCTTTTAAAATCGCAACCACATCAATTATGCAGGTACATACCCATTTATGTATGTAAATCACTAAAATATCTTGATTTATACATGTTGATGGCATGTAATTTTAGATACTGTCTTATAAAAATGAATTTATCAGACTTTATTTATTTATTTATTTCAGTTTTTTATATACCGCACTATTTATAATCAGCGCGGTTTACAGATGAACACAAAGACCAGAACAACAGGCTGTTCGGTATTACATATAACAGGAGTATAAACTTGGATAACATGGGAGAACTATATACATAGAATAAATATTCAATTAGTTCTATAGCATGAGAAGAGGTACACTAAGTTCGATTTCTATGGTAATTCTTGAACACTGAATATGCTCTTCATCAATCATTGACCAGTTTGAAATTTCAAAATAGCTACTTCTACATTTCTTAATTCATAAGATTTCAGATTCACTTACATTTAACTTTATGATAAACTAGCCGCATGTACATAGCATCTGAAAATCTAAACATTGATTCAGCCTACTCAGAATGTCTTCTTGTAAGCCCATTAGTGCTAGAAGCTGCAAATCATCAGCATAAAGAAAGAATTGAAGATTAAATTTCTGGATTAACTCAACCAATGCTTGTACAAACATATTAAAATGCATGGGGAAGAGTATAGATCCCTGCGAGACTGCATACTGCTATAACCGAGGCACGGCGGACTCGGCGCACCCTCCCTTACCCCCCCCCCCCATGCCCCAATAAAACACACTACTCCAGTATTGGCATCAAACACCGGTCGCAGCTTTATTGACCTTAACAACTTGAACAACAATTCCAACAACACCATTCCGCCTCCACCCCAACAGTAATGCCTCACCCGCCATGTGGGTAGCAAAGTGAGGTCATCACTGTTGCCACAGCAGCGAGGCTACTGCTCATCCTACCACCCCTTTCTCCGGCTTCGCCATACTACTAGCAAAAGCCTCACCGGGGTTATCCGGGTCGGGGGTACCCCACCCCCGCCCAACTAATACCCATGGCTCCGGACCCCGGAAACCTCCGGGATCCCGCCACTCGCCACCCCCAGCTGCAACACCCCAACCCCCCCCCACCCCCGGCCCCTTGGGTGGGTGGGTGGGACGTCCGTTGTCTCGGGGCCCGCATCCACGAATGCGCGCCCCGAGCACAGACCCAGATGCTGGCTATCCCTCCCCCCAGTCAAGCCGAGCTGATTGGCTCCCGCCGCTGTCACTTAGCCGCGGGAGCCAATCGCTTCAAAAAATGCTGCCAGCCACCAGCATTCCTCCGGCCCCCGCGGCCCAATGAGGGTGCCACGAGCCGCCGGCCCGGTTAAACCCGGCCGGCCAGGTACGGGCCCTGCGGCCTCCCTTATTCCGATGGGGTCAAGAAATTCTAAGTTATCCTAACCTTTAGGGATGTACATTTTAAAGCATGCTGGTTTGTTAGCATGCTTTAAAATATTTAGGAAGAGTGTATACAAGGAACCCCACAAAATCACAAATAAAAATCAAAGTAAAATAAGGTGTCAAAAAAACTTTCATTAGAAAAAAACTTCAAAGAGACATAAAATCACATTTGGTCATAGCTTCTATAACTTAAGCTCCACCAACAACCATTGATTCATCATTTGTTTCCCAGGCAACTTATTTTTTGTTTATGTATCCACAAATATTCTCCCACAGTTCATATATTATTTTTCATGGACAGTCACCTAAATGTTAGCTTTAAATAGTGTTCCTTGAAGTAAAAAAATCCAATCAGCTGAAGCACTGTCAACAGTGCCCCTGAAGCAAGCATGCTTAGCTGAAACATCAATGTCAGATTATGAAAATAAGTTGGAAATGAGGGTAGTAGGGGCATGCATTTCTGAGCACAAATTACAAACATAGAAACATGATGGCAGAAAAAGACCACTTGGCCTATTTAATCTGCCCTTCCATATCAACTTCAGTAGTGCCCTTTTTTCCTTTAGAGATCCTCTGTGTTTGTCCCATGCTTTTTTGAATTCAGATACTGTCGTTGTCTCTACCACTTCCTCTGGGAGACTATTCCAGGCATCTACCACTCTTTCAGTAAAGAAATATTTCCGCATATTACTCCTGAGTCTATCCCCTTTCACCGTTATTCTATGTCCCCTTGTAGCAGAACTTGCCTTCAATTGAAAAAGACTCTCCTGTGCATTTATGCCACAGAGGTATTTAAATGTCTCTATCATATCTCCCCTATCCTGCCTTTCCTCTAAAGTGTACGTATTAAGATTTTTAAGTCTGTCCTCATGTAGATCACTAACCATTTTAGTAGCCACTCTCTGCACCGATTATAATCTGTTTATATCCTTTGAAGGTGTGGTCTCCAGAACTGCACACAATACTCCAAATGAGGTCGCACCAGAGACTTATACAGAAACATTATCACCTCCTTTTTTCTGCTGGCCATTCATCTCCCTATACACCCAAGCATCCTTCTGTCTTTTGCAGTCACTTTTTCTACCTTTTTAGCTATTTTAAAATCATCAGACACAATTACGCCCAGGTCCTGTTCTTCTTTCGTGGACAGAAATACCTCACCCCCTACACTGTACCACTCCTTTGGATTTTTGCAGCCCAAATGCATGACCCTGCATTTTTTAGCATTAAAGTTCAGCTGCCAAATTCTAGACCATTTTTCAAGTTTAGCTAGATCCCTCCTCATCTTATCTACTCATTCTTGGGTATCTACTCTAATGCAGATTTTGGTATCAACCACAAAGAGGAAACCTTACCTGACAGCCCTTCCACAATATCACTAACAAAGATGTTAAAAAGTATCAGACCAAGGACAGATCCCTGCAGCACACCACTGATAACCTCCTTTTCCTCAGTGTGAGCTCCATTTACCTGTATACTTTGTCACCTCCCACTCAACCAATTTCTAACCCAATCAATAACTTTAGGGTCCATCCCTAGGGTGTTCAGTTTGCTTATAAGTCACCTGTGCAGAATGGTGTCAAAGGTTTTACTGAAATCTAGTACACCACATCTAGAACTCTTCCTCAGTCCAACTCCCTGGTCACCCAGTCAAATCAATCAGATTTGTCTGACAAGGCCTGCCTCTGGTGAATCTATGCTGCCTTGGATCCTGCAATCCACTGGACTCCAGAAACCTCACTTTTCTCTCTTTTGGTAGCCTTTCCAAAAATTTACTAACTACAGAGGTTAGACTAACCAGTCTGTAGTTTCCAATGTCATCCTTATGTATGCTTTTGTGCAAAGGGACCACTCCCATATCCTGACCACCCATAGCCTCTGCCCCGCTATGAGTCCCTATTAACCACTTTTATCCTTCTGTCCTCTCTTGCTATTTTTCCTCTCTCTCTATGATTATATTACTACTGTCCTGTCATACAATGGAGTTCTTTTTCCTTTTCCTGGCTCACAGCCAACACTCTTTATTTTTTTATTTTGTAAACTGCCCTGGTGTTCTGAAGGAGTGATATATCAAGAAGCCTAATAAACATAAACAAAGAAGCATTGAAATGGTCAGACAGTGGAAGTGCTAAAATGTCCCCACGTTCTCTCAGACTCCCATCCGGACCCATCGCTTTCTCTACTTTTAGTTTAGCTAGTTCCTCATGAATACATGAATATTTGTTAAGCAATTCTGCTTTATCCTCAACAGTTTGTACATGTTACATAAGAACATAAGATATGCCATACTGGGTCAGACCAAGGTCCATCAAGCCTAGTATCCTGTTTCCAAAAGTGGCCAATCTAGGTCATAAGTACCTAGCAGTCTCCTCAAAAGACACAGGTTCCTCAATGCTTATATTGGGTCAAGCAGTGATATTCTGGGTCCCTTTTAATAATGGTTTATGGACCTTTCCTCCAGAAACTTGTCCAAACCTTTTTTAAATCCAGCTACACTAACTGCTTTTACTACATCCTCCGGTAACAAATTCCAGAGTTTGATTACACGTTGAGTGAAAAAATATTTTCTATTATTAGTCTTAAATAGGTTACCCTATAGCTTCATTGCATGGCTTTTTATATTCCGAGTACATAAACAATCGATCTACGTTTACCTGTTCCACTCCATTCATTAATTTATAGACCTCTATCATATCTCCCCTCAGCCATCTCTTTTCTAGTTTGAAGAGCCCTAACCTTTTTAGCCTCTCTTCATAGGAGTATCCTTCCATCCCCTTTACCATTTTTGCTGGCTCTTCTCTGTACCTTTTCTAATAACGCTATATCTTTTTTAAGATACGGCAACCAGAATTGCACACAATATTCAAGGTACGGTCGCACTATGGAACGATACAGAGGCATTATAATATCCTTTGTTTTATTTTCCATTCCTTTCCTTATGATACCTAGCATTCTATTTGCTCTCTTGGCTGCCGCTGTACACTGGGCATAGGATTTTAACATGGTATCCACGATGACGTCTAAATCTTTTTCCTGGGTTGTGGTTCCCAATGTGGAACCTTGCAACGTGTAACGATAGTTTGGATTGTTCTTTCCTAGGTGCATAACTTTGCACTAGTGCACATTAAATTTCATCTGCCAGTCTTCCAATGACCAGTCTTCCAATTTATCAAGATCCTCTTGCAATTTTCCACAATCCTTATGGGTTTTAACAACTTTAAATAGTTTTGTGTCATCTGCAAATTTGATAACCCCACTTGTTATTCCCTTTTTCAGGTCATTTATAAATATGTCAAAAAGCAGTGGTACCCGGTCTACGATACGTGGTGATAAACAAGGATACTTTATTTATTGTATTCAAAAACCTGAGAGCCCGACACAGGCCGTGTTTCGTATTATCACTTCATCAGGGGATACAGGTTTGCTCTGTTAGTTAACATTTGAAGCCAGCAGCCTAACCCCCCCCTGCTGGCCAACGAGAGACGCGACACCTTCAGTCCATCTAACAGCTACACCCTGTTTATTCACACCTTCACTGAAAATACCACTTTTACCCTTCCTCCTCTCACTAACCTATCTGAAAAATGTCTTATCCCCCCATTTTATTACATTGGCTATTTCTTCTTCTTTTTGTATCTTTTATCTTTCCTGACTACTTTGCTAGCTTCTCTAAGTTTTTCCATAATATAGATGCTCGAGCTGTGGTCCTTCCTTTTCCTGGGATGCTTCAACCTCTACATCCAGGGCTGCACACTGGTTCTTCATTTCATGGACTGGAGGAGTTGGAGTGTCGGTACTGCAGGCTCTGGTGACTCCTGTCCAACCTTCTTCATTCTATAGCCTCCCATCTTCACCTCTGTCGGAGAGTTTGTTTAAATTTAAAATGTATGCATATAACTTGTATACATGTATTCCTATAAACTAAAGTGCAAACAATTGTGCTCTTACAAAATTTCTAGTGCAAAAAACCCAAATAGGTAAAATATGAAAAAATGCCTGAAAATCAGCAAACTTTTATTTTAAATGAGCATGAACCAAAATATTTTTGGCCATGCACCCATCTAGAAGGTAGCCAATTAAAAAAAAAAAGTTCCAGGGTGACTTAACTTCCAACAAAACTGTGGTAATCTTCATGTAGCAGCCATGGTTATAACCCTGACATCAATGAGCATGCTTGGAACAGCTATGGAAGGCAGTGGTAGAAAAGGGGTTCAGAGGTTGAGAGAAAAAAACGGGAGAGCCGCTATGGATTAAAGTATATTTTTAGGCTATTCTCAAGTGGTACAAAACTGGAGAGGAAAATAACTGGGCAAACTGGATAGGTTAATTAGTATTTATCAGCTGCTATTTACTATGTTACCATATGTTAATTCACAAGGAAGTCGCATCCCACATCCTTTTTTCAATGGATTGTTCCACTATCAGTTGGGTGAAATGGATAAGAGCCCTTAAAATTCATCTACCATGCTGCCTTTGCAAGCAGAAGTTTATGTAAAGAAAAAGGAATTGTGTGCATGTTGTAAATGGCATTCTAACTTTCAGGATATGTCAAGCAGTTTTAAAGGTAAGCATCATGATCCTTGCCAAGAAAACTGGCACTGGTCCAACAAAATATTATTTGCCAGGGAAAATTCTGCCAGTGTTTAAAAGTCAGGTATTACTGCCAGCAATTAAGAAAGCAAAGTCTTTGGATTACTCCAAAATATGTGAAAACTGCTCTGCAGCTGCAGCAACTGGCACCAGAAGGAAGTTGAAAGCGCCAGTAGCTCGGAACCCCATTGGGCTCAGAGCCTCACCAAATAAATATCCCCCAAAATCTTAAATCCTGCATATAGGAAGTTTGCGTTGAGTCACTATAGGATGGAATTAAACCTCTGGAGGTTACTACTTTTTACTCTCTATTATTTTAGTATTGACTAACCAGAAAATAAATGAAACTCTAAGCAGACAGCCAGTATTTCATTCACATTCCTGAGGCTTTTACAGACATCAAGCATCAAGAGTGTATAAAAATATTTGCTGCATTAGTTTACTGCTTTGTGCAACCCTGCTTTAATTTTATTGCCATTTGGAAAGAAAAATATACTTTAAATAAAGGTGAGATGTTCTCAGGATTTGCATATTCAGAAGGAAATGAGAAAAACCCAAGCTAACAAAATATTACAACTACTCTAAGGTCAGCCAATGGTACTCCCTGCATTAATAGTACAAGTGTTGTATAGCTCAAATGAAAGAAAATGTACAGGTTGTGAATAAGCTGTCTGCATACTTTTACCTGCTCTGCTTGAAGCAAAAGACCCTTTTCCTGTTCCTGCGTTGGGGGGGGGGGGGGGGGCGGGGGTTGGGCTGGGGATAGCAGGGAGCTCTGTAATGAACTACCAATCAGATGATGGAGCTACTCCATTTCTATTATTACAATTATAGTCATCATTGTACATGTTTCTTTATAACTCGTTTTGAACTATGGTGATTAAGAAACAAGTCTTTGAAATAAAATAAATAAATAAAGTATAGAAAGCACTCAATTTCATGTCATAAGTAATGTGGTTGTCATGTCAGTCTACTTAAATGCATATAAATACAGACCGGTAAACAACTGCAGCTCATTAATTTTTATTTTTATTTATAAACTTCGGAACATTTGCCTGACAACACGACAACAGCAGAAGCTTGACAACATGATGATTTACAATAAAATGTAATTCCCAAGAGGCATCAGATGGCAAAAATGCATAAACAAAGAGATAAAATAAAAGCAAAATAAAATAGAGCAAAACAAATGACAAAAGACACATACCTAAAAGGAGGGGGAGTGAATAGCACTGCAATCTTTGTATCAAAAGACATGGAACTGCCAGAGATAACCTGTGTGTAAGGGTCAAAGAAGAGGGGGACATAGACACAGGCTGGAAAATATCATGGATCCAAATATTCAAAGGATTTAAAAAAGAATCAAGTTTTACAAACATAGAAACATGATGACAGAAAAAGACTATGAACCCGATATTGAGTTAGGAGGGCTATGCACCCCTTTGGCGCATAGCTCTCCCAGCCGACCTCTAATACTAGATATTCAATGCCGGGGTTATATGCAGCTCAGCATTGAATATATGGAATTACCAAACTGCCTCTCACCCGCAGTCGATAACTGGACAGGAGTGATATTGCTGCCCTGTTAGCTCCGGAGCTTAAAGATAGGCGAGCTTTTGCCTCGCCTAACTTTTAGGGGCAGGTCTCTAACCAGGTGGCATGCAATATTGCTGCTGCCCGGTTATCGATTGTAGCTGCCTCCGCTCCTCTTTGGAAATCTCCGACATGCCACGATGCTAAGCGGTTAGCATTGGGGCATTTAAAGGAGAAGAGGGGATATTCAGAGGCACTAACCATGTTAATGCCATTGAATATCCTGGAAAGCAGCATTTACATGGTTTACAGGTCTGTAAATGCCTTTTGAATATCAGGTCTCATATTGCTTATCTAGTTGCCCTTCCGTATCAACTACACTAGTCCTTTTTTTTCCTTTAGAGATTTTCTGTGTTTGTCCCATGCTTTTTTGACTGTCCTCGTCTCTACTACCTCCACTGGGAGACTATTCCACCTATCTACCACTCTTTCCATAAAGAAATATTTCCGCATATTACTCCTGAGTCTATCCCCTTTCATCCTCATCCTATGTCCCCTCGTTGCTGTGCTTTCTTTCAATTAAAAGAGGCTCTCCTCCTGTGCATTTATGCCATGGGGAATTTAAACGTCTCTATCAAATTTCCTCTAAAGTATACATATTGAGATCCTTAAGTCTGTCCCCATATGCCTTATGATGAAGTCCACTGACTATTTTGGTAGCCACACTCTGCACTGACTCCATCCTGTTTACATCCTTTTGAAGGTATGGTATCCAGAATTGCACACAATGCTCCAAATGAGGTCTCACTAAAAACTGATACAGAGGCACTATCACCTCCTTTTTACTGCTGGCCATTCCTCTCCATAAGCACCCAATCATCCTTTTGACTTTTGCCATCACCTTTTCTACCTGTTTAGCTACTTTAAGATCATCAGAAACAATCACGCCCTATACTGTACCGTTCCCTTGGATTTTTGCAGCCCAAATGCATAACCCCACATTTTTTTGGCATTAAATCTTAGCTATCTTCCAAAAACAAACCCCAGTGCCAATTAATTCCATACAATTCTTAATTCTCAATAATAGTCCCTGGAAGAAAACTTGCAATAGAGGAGAAAAGACCTCAGCAAATTTGCTTCTCCCTTTATGCAGAAGTTTTCTTCTAGGGGCTATTATTGAGAATTAAGAATTATATGGAATTAATTGGCACTAGGATTTTTTTTGGAAGATAATTTGAGAGCTTCAGTGTGTCTTTTCTGTTAAATCTTAACTGCCAAATTCTCAGCCATTCTTCAAGCATAGCTAGATCCCTTCTCACGTTATCTACCCCTTCCTGGGTGTCCACTGTATTGCAGATTTTGGTGCCATCTGCATAGAAGAAAACCTTACCCGATAACTTTCTGCAGTATCACTAACAAAAATGTTAAAAAGAATTGGATCAAGGATAGATCCTTGCGACACACAACTGCTAACATCCTTCTCCTCAGTGAGTTCCATTCACCTGTACCCTTTGCCGCCTCCCACTCAACCAGTTTCTAAGTCAATCACTTTATGGTCTATCCATAGGGTGCTCAATTTATTTATAAGTCACCTGTGTGGAATGGTGTCAAAGGCTTTACTGAAATCAAGGCATACCACATCTAGGGCTCTCCATCCAACTCGCTGGTCACCCAGACAAAGAAATCGATCAGATTTGTTTGACAAGATCTGCCTCTAGTAAACCCATGCTACTTCAGTTCCTGCAATCCACTGGACTCCAGAAACCTCACTATCTTCTGTTATAGCAGTTTTACATTAATTTACTCACCACAGAGGTCAGGCTAACTGGCCTATAGTTCTTAACCTCATCCTTCCACTTTTGTGTAAAGGGACAATGTGCCTTTTTCCAGTCCTCTGGAACCACTTCTGACTCTAAAGAAGCATTGAAAAGATCAGACTGTGGAGCCATTAGAACTTCCCCAAGTTTCTTCAGTACTTTTGATCTATCCCATCCAGTTCCATTTCTTTGTCTACTTTTAGTTTAGCCAGTTCCTGACAAACGCAGTCTTCTGAAAATCGTTCAAGATCCCCTTTGCTTTATCCTCATCAGGTTCTACATGTTCCTCCCCTTTACCTTTGAGTCTGACAATACCACTTTTGCACTTCCTCCTCTTGCTAACATTCTGAAAAATGTCTTGTTCCCCTATTTTTTGCATTGGTTATTTCTTTTTCTATCTTTGCTTTCCTGACTACTTTCCTAGCTTCTGTAAATTTTTCCAAATATTGCTGCTTGACTTCTTCTTTCTGTGATCTCTTGTATTTTATGAAGGCTACCCTCTTTTTCTTCATCTTTTCAGCTACTTCTTTTAAGAACCATGGTGGCCTCCTTTTCGTTTTATATTTATTTACCTTTCTTACAAAAATTGTGTTGCCCTTAACATATCACCTTTTAGTTTTACTCATTGCTTTTCTAGGTTGCACAGCTGTTCCCATTCCGCTGACGACTCCTTAAGGTATTGTCTCATGTTGGCAAAATTAATTTTCCTAAATTCTAGTCCCTAGTCCTACTATTGAACCACACCATCTGGTGATCACTGGATGTGAGATGATCTCCCACTGTAACATCAGAAACGCTTTTCCTATTGGTAAGCACCAGGTCCAGTATGGCCCCTTCATGTGTGGGTTCTGTTAACAGTTGATGGAATAGTTTTCCCTTTATAGAAGCTAGGATCACCTTACTTCTAGATGACACCACAGCAGGGATGTACCAATCAACATCTGGCATATTGAAATCACCTATCAGTAGCATCTCTCCTTTCATGGCAATAAAGTGTATGTCTTCTTTTAAATTTCCCTGTGAAGGAGATCTGTATATCACACCATTGCAAATTATTTCCCATTCTCTCTTTCTAGTTTAACCTACAGTGCCTCCTCGCTCCCTTATAAACCCTATATTTCTATAGCTTTAATATAATTTTTTACATATAGATTGCCTCTCCTTCTTCCTACACTGTCCTTCCTGAATAAAGTATAGCTTGTCATAATTACATCCCAGTCATGGTTTTCTGTGAACCATGTCTCCGTAACTGCCACCAAATCCAAGTTAGCCTCTTCCATTAAAGCCTCAACATCTGAGATTTCATTTCCCATATTATGGGCATTTGGACACACCACTTTACAGATGTTGCCTGTTTGTACAGAGGTATTTAATGTTTTATTTACGTGAGGGCTTTCACTTACTTGGGAGCTTTCTTCACCTATCCCCAATGAATGTAATTTAAAGCCCTTTTCAGTAGGTTACCCACTCTGTTGCGGAAGACACTTTGACCCTTCTTGGATAGATGGATACCACCTCTGCTCTGAAGCCCTTGGAAAATCATTTCATGGTCGAGGAAACCACAACACTCTTTGCCTTAGTCTTTATCCTCAACAAGAAGGATTGCAGAGAACACCACCTGTTGGGGGAGCATATTCATGTTCATGTTCATATTCATATTCATGTTCCCTGTAAAATAGTTATCTCCAAGTTATAATGCCCTGTTCAATGTAATTTCAGTTTGTTCAATGTAAACCGCACTGATGCAGAATAGCGTGGTATATAAGAGAATATAAATAAATAAATTCAGCGGTGCTGGCTTGATAAAATAAAGCATCTAGCCACCACAACTTTAATTAAGACCTGATATTCAGCAACAAAACATATCCAGTTTCCATCATTCAATATGCAGGCTGCCAGGGAACCAGAACTGCTAACTGGTTAGCGGTCATATTCAGCTGCTAACCAATTAAAGTTAGGACAGCCATTCCCATCACCGCCTCTGCTTAGCCCACAGGCCACCCCAGTTTTAATGAGGCATTTTATCAATTGTCTGTGGGGAACATGTTTTAGCCAGTTAGCAAGTCTGCTAACTTGAAAATGCTCCCTCCCCCTCATTATCTTTAATGCGTTGTTATTAGCTTGCATAGTTTGCTCATTTGAGGTGCCTGTATCCTCTTATAGCAATAAAAATAACTAAAAAGAAAATACAAATTTGGAAGAAGTGAGTCAATCTGAAAGTGTCTGGAATAGACATCTGCATCCAGAAGCAAAGACAGGAAAAGGTCTTAGGGGTAAAGGTTAGCAGGTGTAAGAACAACACAACACTTTGGAAGAAGATGTTGAAAAAGATATTTAAACCCATTTCTTCTTTGAAAAAAAAATTATCTCGGCTTTGTAGATGGCCAAACTATTAATAATGTGGTCATCATGGAATACAGTCCTCCAGAGAATTTTTTTTTTTTTTAGCCATGGAGTGTACAGAGTTCAATCCAGTGTCAGGCCACAAAGCTTTGGCCAGCCCTTTTTTCTGCATATTTCAAAGGCCCTTGAAAAATAGCAGTAACCTTGTCTCCCACATTAAAATGTAATCATGGATGCTATGTAAAAAGAAAAAAAACTGGCAGGACAGTAAAGCAAAGGGTAAGGTGCTCTCTAAGTGGGTCAAGGTGCTCCAAGTTCCTCTTTTGCAGCAATGAAAGAACAGCACATTTGGCAAAAGAACATCTGCAGCTTCAGCCTTCACTGAAGCACATCTGTTCACAGTTATGGTTCACTGCCCACAGCAGAATTAGAGTTACATACTGCTTAAAAAAAGGACTAACTGATTCTGTAGCAAGAGCTCAAGAAGGCTATTGAGTGAACCACATTGTAAAATGCACTTTAATTCAGTACATTTAAAGAACACAACAAAAACAACATTAATTTTGGCAATATTATTATGTAAAAGAATATAGATGGGTGTTTTGGCTCATTCATATCTTCAAGCATTTGTTCTTTTCACCTAACTGATCGTAAATGAAGCTGTGTATAACTGTCATTCATGATTGGCTAGGGCTTTAGTTAACCATTATTTGAAAGAACTTTACTTCCTAAATATTTACGCATGTAAATATACATATAACCTTACAAATATCATACTGTATAATTCCAATTCTGTGTTATGCATATGTAAACAAATTAGATTCCTGTTATATGTAAAATGTTTGTTGTGATAAAGTTTAATGTAAAACCGCTACTGATCGCTGGAAGAAGTGGTATACAAATGTAACCAAATAAAATAAATAAATAAATTTACGTAACCACCTTCTCTGGATATACGTACTTCTAGACTGGGGAGTGCCTCCTAATATCGGGGTTTAGTCCTGTCAAACCCCAGCATGTTCCATGTTTAACATTTATTACTATTTATTGCAAATGAGTTCTGATGAATCTGTTGCTTGTAAAACTGTGTTCATTGTAAACCACCTTGATAAACTTGAAAAGTGGTATATAAATAATGTCAAATAAATAAATAAAATAGGGGAAGGTTATGCCTTCAGGAACCAAAGTGTAAGAATTGTGTTGGTCACAAAGACATGACACACAGGTGATGATGGTGCTCCAAAATAGAGTTCTTTACTGAAAAATCTTTAACTTACATGTTGTAATGAAACAGCCTTTGTTGCAAATTCAATGTTACAAATTTGCAGATAGACACGGCGCTTTTGTTCCTTATTTTTTCATCTTTCTTGGCTCCCTTAACTCCCTTTTCTAGAATTTAGGCTCCCAACTCCCTAAAAACCCTGATATACCCATTTATCCAAATACTCAAATTTTTGCTCTTTTCTCCTTTCACTTTTATGCTCCTTTGACCTTCCCCACAAGATTAGCATCTCTGGATAGGTATCTGACACAGCTCTTCTCACTATTCCTGCAATCAGATTAGGGTCCTCTTTCCATTGAAAGAGAGGCCCATAGTGTGATGCATATTCCATTAGAGTAGGGTTGCTCTCCATTTCACTGCTAGATTCCTCAGGAACAACTTTAGTGCAGTGCCAAAAACACATTACAGGACCTGACTATATGGTGCTCTGTAATCACTGCAGGAAACTGGAGATAACAGGCAGGCTTGCCTTCTCTCTAAACTCCATCTCCTTCCTTCAGAACCCAATTTTCTCTCAGGTCTCTAACCAATGCCTGGGGCAATACCGCTGTGGCCACTCCTACAGAAAGGATCATAACTAAGGATTCATTCCACTCACTTCTTTTATCTTTTTCAGTATGTCCTCTCATCAAAGAAGCAATATTCTTTGTAAAGAGTTCATAAACCCCTTTACACTTCCTACTTTTAACAGACAAATCTTAGAGCATAATATTCCAAAACAATCTCAGCTTCTAAATTTAAGCTCTTATTTTAGGCTCCTAAATATGTGCTCTGTTTTCAACACACTTAGAAGACTAAGTTTGCAGCTGAAAATTCATCTTAATTTAGATGCTTAAACATTGTGGCCCTTATTCTGACCCATGTTTAGCGGGTCTGGATGTCCAATCCCGACATCCAGACCCGCTAAACGCCTGGATCTTGCTGGTGGGAACAGAGTTCCCAGCAAGTAGATGTGAAACAGATGTAAAAATGGCCTGTGGCATTATACATACCGGTATGTATATGTCATAAAATAGGTGTGTTTTACACACAGAAAATCTAATAGGACGATAGGGCAGGAAAGAAATGCAGCCGTGTTCTAAAATATGGCTACTCAGGCACAGGGGCGGCCCAAGGGGGGTGCGGGGCTATGTGCGGAGACTCAGTGTGGGGCCTCATTTGCATAAATATTTGCATAATGTTACCATACTCTAACTTTTAGTAAACATGCCTTTTAATGAGTGTATGGATAAAGAAAGACTAAAAGATTTATACATTACTATAATCCAGTGCCAACCGCCAGGCACATTAGGAACTACTACAAACACTGCCCAATTAGAACCCATTCTAATATACTACACCCCCGGAAATCAACCCCAATGTATCCAAACAAAACTTGATTCCCCTACCAATTTACCACCCTAAATAGTGTCCCACCAAAATGGTAGCCCCCCCAAAAACTCCTCTATACCATCTATTTTTTGTCGGATTATTCACCGTGAAAAGAAACTTTAACTTTCTCGAAGTGAACCCTCCATTTTAATCAATTTAAACATGGCCCAATATCGGCCTAAAAAACCGACCAAACAGCACTTGCTGCCATCAGTTGCAATTGAAATAATGTCCAGTATCATCTCAAATCTCAGGGCTGAAAAGGACACAAACAGCCTTCAAACATGCCAGTCCTTCCCACTGATATTAATGAAAATTCAGAGAGAAAAAGCACTTAGTTGGACCTATAAGCAGGAGGAGATGCCTCAGCAATAACCAGCTCCACTGCCATGCTTCCAAACCGAGATCTTCCATCTCATCATCAACGGCATGGCAACCACAGGATGACGGTCGAGCACCTCCAGTAGAATGGAAACAAGGTTCACGTGACACTAGTAGTGTTTCAAGCCACACACCCGCTTCACAGCTCTTCTTCAGGCTGAAAATTGGTAAATTGGTAGGGGAATCAATTAGAACCCATAGCAAACCCGCCGTATCCTAACAGCACTACCAGGACTCACAAAGCACCAGACCCTACCTATCAAAAGGCAAAACTGCAAATATTAAACCAATACATTTCAGAGAATAACAATTCATGACCTACTGGGGAAAGAGAACAAGTGGCAATGTCAAATAGGAATTACATAAACAGAATACCTCAGCTCAGTTACACATGCAGACCATCACCAAACAAGGAATCATAATTTAGAAACAGGAAGACAATAATTAAACTGGGAACCCCAAAAGCCAAACTTGGAATGTACAACACTGTAGAAATAAAACTATAAATTAATTTCCTCTTGTACTAAACAAAGCGCAGATGTTAATGATGCACATTTCCTAGAGCTGACATATTCCAGTTAATAAATTCAAAATAAAGAGATATTTGTCTACCTTTTGTGCATTTTTTTTCAGTTGCAATTGCTCCAGCTACTTTCTTCTGGTTTCTTCATGTCTTCTGCTAACTCTCCATCGTCTGCTGTCCATTTGTCCTTTCTTCTCTCTTCTAGTTTTTTTCCATCCTCTCTCTACATCTGCTTTAACATACTAATCTTTCTCCTTTTGCTCTTTCCTCATTCCTATTTCATCCATTCAAATTTTACCCCTCTATACTCAATCCCCTCTTACTCTCCCAATATCCGGCCAATTGTAGATTTGTCTTCCCTCCCACACAAAATATTTTTTCCCTCTCCATTTCACTCTCCCAGCTCCATCCCATTCTAATCCTCCCTCAACATCAGCTCGCTTCTAATTCCAGCCCCACCCAGCATCTGCTCCCTTCTAGTCCCTGCATCAGCCCATTTCCAGTCCTAGCCCCCCATCAACCCATTTCCAATCCTATCCTAGCCCCACCATCAGCCCATTTCCAGTCCTAGCTCCCCCATCCATTTCCAGTCCTATCCGAGTCCCTCCATCAGCTCATTTCCAATCCCAGCCCCCCATCAGCCCATTTATAGTCCTTTCCTAGCCCCACCATCAGCCCATGTCAAATCCTAACTCCCTTCCACTCAGCCCATTTCCAATCCAAGCCCCCCCATGAGCCTACTTCCAGTTCTAGCCCCTCCATGAGTCCATTTCAATTCAAGCCCCCACTACAGCCCATTTCCAATCTTAGCACCCCCCAACAGCCTATTTCCAAACCTATCCTAGCCCCTCCATCAGCCCATTTCCTGTCCTAGCCCCCCTCAGCCCATTTCCTGTCCTAGCTCCCTCCCCTCACAGCCCATTTCCATTCCAAGCCCCCTCCCCATCAGCTGTTTGCAGTTTAAGCCCCCCTTCCACTCAGCCCATTTCCAGTCCTAGCAACCCCCACAACCCATTACCAGTCCTAGCCTCCCATTGCCCATTACCAGTCCTAAGCCCCCCCACAACCCATTACCTGTCCTAAGCCCCCCATCAGCCCACTTCCAGTCCTAATCCCCATCACCCCATTTTTAGTCTTAGCCCCCCCACAACCCATTACCAGTCCTAAGCCCCCATCAGCCCACTTCCAGTCCTAACCCCCATCACCCCATTTTCAGTCTTACCCCCCCCCCACAGCCCATTACCAGTCCTACCCCCATCAGCCCACTTCCAGTCCTAACCCACCCATCAGCCCATTTCCAGTCTTAGCCCCCCCATAGCCCATTACCAGTCCTAATCCCCCCATAGCCCATTACCAGTCCTAACCCTCCATCAGCCCACTTCCAGTCTTAGCTCCCCCATTGCCCATTACCTGTCCTAACCCCCCCATCAGCCCACTTACAGTCTTAGCCCCCCCCATAGCCCATTACCAGTCCTAACCTCCCTCCCCCCAATCAGCCCAGCTAGATAAAAAAAAACAAACAAACCGGCTGCTGCTGCCACCGTGGCAGTGGCAGAATCGAGCACCCCACGGCAGGATTAACAGAGCCGCAAGAGGAGAAGCTCTCCCTTTGCGGCTCTGGCAGCCGACACTGAGGGAGTTGATGCTGAAACGAAGATTCTGCAGGGCAGGGGGGGCCCCACGGGGTGCTCGATTCTGCCGCTGCCACGGCGGCAGCAGCAGCCAGTTTCTGTTTTTTTTTTTATCTAGCTGGGCTGATTGCTGATGCAAGATATTTTTTGTGCGGGGCCCCCTGAAACGCGTGGCCCTGTGCAAAAAACATTCTTACTCAATGGATGGGCCGGCCCTGCTCAGGCATCTCCACCGGCAGGGCCAGATGCATGTTGAAAATGAACAGGGCAGCAATAGAATAGTTGCATGTGCAAACCTATGTATTTTTGACCAGTCCACATGTACCTTACCTGTGCAATTTCTGTTTTGGTGGCAAAATGCACATATTTGCCTGCACTCCAGATGCACAAGGCACATCTTCCCCTGAGGAATCATGTTTCCAGTCATGAGATGGATGATGACACCATGTACCTATAGCATGGAGTGCCAGACTGTAGCTCCAGCATCTCTAGCACTCCAAAGAAGGGGCAGGGCTGGAATGGCTGAACCTGGCAGAGTGCCATGAGCTGCTGTCAGCAAAGGTGCACGAGAACCCCAAATGTGTTGAAAATGTGATAAAGAGCAAGTAATGGTAGCAAGGGAGATCCAGAGTCAAGGAATAAGTAATCCCTGGAAGGGCTATAGGGAAAGGGAGGTTTGGAGTGTGAAATCCACAGGACAGGATACATATATGATGGATGGTGAGGACACTACATGTGGAAAGATAGGACAACACATATGTCAGTATCTGCCACTGGCCACATATTTAGACCCCACACTGTTAAGGTTTCTGACAGTATGGTGCCTACACCAACATTGGACTTGTCATGCACCACCTCCCAAAATGCACACAGTTGTCTGAGGGTACAAGGAGCAGCAGTATATTTTGCATAAAGTCATGATGATGCATTCCACATACATATTGACCAGTGATACAGCACAAGGTCTAAACAGTTGCAGGAGATGCATATGCCTTGCACTGTGGAACGTTACTATAGTAGCACCACAGAATACATAACAACATGCAGGTGAACTCCCTGAACAACCTCAAACATGAATCAGCAGTGTTGCCCTAGCGCCAAATCTTTCCCAAGAACATAACATAAGAACATAAGATGTGCCATACTGGGTCAGACCAATGGTCCATCAAGCCCAGTATCCTCCAACATTGGCCAAATCACCAGATTATAAGTACTTGGCAGGATCTCAAAAGGTAGACAGATTTCATGCTATTTATCCTAGGGATAAACAATGGATTTTCCAAGTCCACCTTAACAATGGTTTATGGACTTTTCCTCCAGAAACTTGTCCACAACGTTTTTAAACCCAGCTACACTAATAGCTTTAACTACATCCTCCGGCAATGAACTGCAGAGTTTAATTACATGTTGAGTGAAAAAATATTTTTTCCAATTTGTCTTAAATGTTCTATTTTGTAACTTCATTAAATGTCCCGTAGTCTTTATAATTTTTGAAGGAGTAAACAACTGATTCACATTTACTTGTTCTGCTCTGCTCATCATTTTATAGACCTCTGTTATACCTCCCTGGCTACCAGAAGAGCATAAGTTCAATTCAAATTTTACTAGGGAAGAAAAAGGCTTCAGCAGTTAAGATGTACTCTTTCCATATGACAGAGACCTGCCACCTGGCTAAAGGGGAAAATGCTTTCACTCAGCACCTGGGTGGACCCAGCACAATCGTGCTATGAAATCAGCTCGCCGTGACCAAGAGAAGTTGGGGCCAAGCTGTGCCAAAATGGCAGAACAGCCGCCCCCCCCCCCCTGAAATCCCCAAGTCAGGCGACGCTCATGGAGGAGGTAACGGCAGGAGTTGTTGGGGCCTTGGCAAATCAACTTGGGGATATTGCAGGCAGGATTGAAGCCCTCAATAAGACATTTGAGTCCTTCGGAGGCTGTTTGCGGTTAGCGGAGCAACGCGTCAAAAAGATGGAGGAAGTGGTAGCAGCCCAGGCACGGGAGATCCATCACCTGCAGACACAGGTGGAAGTGCAGACTGCTAATATCGACGACCTAGAAAACAGGAGCCACAGACACAACTTGCGATTTCTGGGAATCCCAACAACGATAGCAGACAATGAACTGAAGGGGTACCTGGAAACGCTTCTGCCCATGATCCTCCCCCTGGGAACTGACTGCGGGACACTAACAATTGAGCGGGCGCACAGAGTAGGTCCGTTGAGACAGGAGGATCATCAACCATATATGGTTGTAGCCCGGTTCTTAAACTACACACAGATCGGATCCTGTGGGCTGCAGCGACCAAGGGCCCAATTAAACACGGGGACATCTATCTAAGGATCTACCAGGACTACTCAGCGGCATTAAGTCAGCGACGGAGGGCCTACGCAACTGTTTGCCAGCGACTGGTAGAGAATAAATTGAAATTCGTGGTTCTCTACCCAACGCGCCTCAGAATATTTATTAATAGCATGGCGAAGACTTTCGACTCTGGCGGAGGCCACCATGAAACACATGACAGAGCTAAGGCCAGCACTGGTGGGAGCAGACTCATAGGAAATTTACAGGGTGACAGCCAAAAGAAAGAGGAAAGCTGAGCACTATCCTCCATAAGACCTGGAGTCGAGCCCAGAAAGAGGGGAAATATGAGCTATGACTGCTGGAAGGTTGTAGGTGGTAAGGCGGAGCCCCCCCAGAGGAGGAATGGTACCTGAAAGCGGAGACAGACTGGTGAATTGGGACTCTGTGTGACTATCAAAATTTAAATCCCTGCTCTATGCAGGTGTAAATAATGAAGGTATGGAACTTGCGTAAGGGATGGAGAGGAGGAGAGGAGAGGTGGAAAGAGTGGAGGGGAGGGCAGGAGACTGAGGGAGGGAGAAGGAATTGGAAGGGGGCAGATGCTGCAGAAGACCATCTGGGAGTAGCGGGGGAGAGGAGATCAAGGGGAAAAAGCGGAGGTCTGGGGCCGGTTTATGGGTATGCCGTGGCTCGACAGGTTCATTCCTCTAAGTCTACTAGGGACAATGACATGAGTGTGTCAGCCAGGGATGGCAGGGGGTAGTCCAGGAGGGGGGAGAGGGAGGGAGAGAGGAGAGATGGACAATGGGGCTAGAGCCAGAGATGGCAGTGAGGAAGGATGGGGGGAGGGGGCCCCCTAATACATCAAAGTGTGATTCAGCTGAGAGTGAAGAGGAGTCCAGGGAGTGGGGAGGGAGGGGTGTGGGGGAGGGAGGGAGGACAAGAGAGATGAGGAGGGGGGAATCAAAATTCATACCTAAATGGAAGGGAAATGTTGGGAGCAAGAGGTCCGACGATAACACCACGGAGAGAGTCGATAATATAAAAATTACCTATATGAATCCCAGAGTGCAGGGAGGGGAGGCCCTAGGCTGGGGGGACTTCCTAGACCTAGAGCAAAGGAGGACAGAGTCATATGGCATTGTCTGGGTAAGATTGGGTATAGGCTGAGGATCTTTTCCTGTGGTATAGGGACCCCCATTAAATGGTATAAAATCCTTCATGCGTTGGCACTTCATCAATGTGATATAGCGCTCCTCCAGGAGATACACTTATCAACAGTAGGCAATTTTTGAGGAGACTACACCTAGGTTAGGATGGACTAGCTTCAGTTTAAGGTGGCAGCTTTTGCAGACGACTTACTTGTGCATATCACAAGTCCGCAGGTAGCACTGCCCAGACTACTACTCTCCATTGAATCCTATGGGAGATTAGCAGGGCTAAAACTGAATTAACACAAGTCAGAAGTGCTAGGCATACTAGGCATGATATGGGAGAGGTGGGGACCGACATTCCCACTGAGGTGGGTGGACAACGAGTTTATATACGTAGGGATTCATATGCCATGGGACCCCACCCAGTTATATCAGTGGAATTGGGCCAAGACATTGGAACACATAACCAATAGGTTGAAGGAGTGGACTCCACTGCCCTTGTCGCTGCTGGGTAGAGCAGCGGTGTTCAAGATGGTTTTGTTCCCTAGGTTGCTATATGTTTTGCAGACCTGCAATGTGCCTCTTGCGCCAAGACATTGAATTCTTAGAACGCGAGCTGCGCAGATTCCTATGGAGAGGAGGCTCGGCCCATATACCTTTTTCTCAACTTTGGGGCTTGTGAGACCAAGGAGGGGTAGGGATCCCTGATATTACTAGATATGCACAGGCAAGTACTCTGAGACATTTGAGAGACTGGAATGGGCAAACAGAGCAATTCACCCCTAGGGATCTTGAAGAGGAATTTGTGAAGCCCTACTCGTTAATGGCAGTTCTGCATCTAAGGGAAGCCGAGATGCTGAAATGGCTCAAACGTAGTTTGTTGATCAAGCCAGTACCAGGGATCTCGTGGTATCTGTGCTCTAAATGGAACATGTCGGAGACATCCTCAAGGTTTTTACCAATTTGCGGTAACCTTAGATTCCAGCCGGTGATGGATAAGTGCACTTTTAAGGAGCGGGGACAGAAGGGGATTCGAAGAGTAGGTCATGTGCTTACTCTGGAGGGTACAATAAAATCTCTTTCTGAACTCAGTAAAGAGTTTGGACTGGGAAAACCCCAATACTTCGCATACTACCAACTGCGCCATTATATTCTCTCCCTTCCCGGGGACAGTTTAGCAGTGGAGCGGGCAGTGCAAGTCCTGCTGTTTTTTGAAATAGGAGACCGGAAGAGCATATCACTATCTAGTTTCGTGTAGAAACTGGCTCAGTGGCAGTCCCCAAAAGACTACCAGGGGTTGAGTGTATGGTGGGGAGCCAAGCTGGGGAGCCCGGTGGCAGAGGGAGGAATAAGGGACGTGTTGAAGCGGGTCCTGAAAGTGGTAAATTCATCAAGGCTTAGGGAGCTTCAATTGAGAGCGATATGTAGAGCTCAATTTTCACCTATGTGAGCTTTTTGCAATGGGCTTAGATCAAATGGGAATTGCCCATGGTACAGAGCTGAAATGGCAACCTTGGGACATATGTGGTGGCGTTGTGTGAAGACGCAACAATACTGGCGTCTTATCCAGACATACATGCAGGCTCTGATAGGATAAGCAGTACAATGGACAGCAGCTCTGGTGGTATCTTATTTCTCCCCTTGGCCTGTCCGAAGGGTCGGTAGGAGCATCTCTTGATACGTAAAGCATGTCTAGTGGGGAAACTACCAATGGTGCGCAAATGGAAGGAAGAGTCTGTATCCTCTTAGTGGGACTGGCATCACTGTTTTCACCAGCTAATGATACAGGAGCTGATGGCCTCAAGAGGGAAACCAGAGAAGTGAGCGCATTTCCTGGTACTCAGGGGGGGGGGGGGTACCTAGATACTCTCCAACCGGTGGAGAGGAATGAACTTTTGACATTATAAGTAGGATAGGGGGCAACGAGGGCTAAGGGGGAGACCCTAACAGTAATGGGGAGGACAATTGAGGCGGGTCTGTTGGGTAGAGTGAGGGAGGAGGGAAAGGGAGAGAGGGGCAAGTGGGTGGAGTGGATTCACAAAGAGGGGGAAGGGGATTGTCAGTGTCAACTGCTGAGATGGGAGCATCCCTGGACAGAGTATCACAGCAAAGCTCTGCCCAGGGAGTCTGGGGGAGATAGTAAAAGATAGCACATGGGTGGTAAGGAGGAGGGGGGGGGGTTGTTCCTGGGAAGTTGATACAGTAATCTAATGAATAAGAGTTAATGAGAGACCTCTGTGCAATCATACTTTAAAGAAGTAACTGCTCATATGTACAGAGAGAAGGGGCAAATTTTGGGTTACGAAGTGCATCAATTAGACAAGGGATGGGGGGATTGGGTAAGCATGTACATGTAAATACATACACAAATGTAAAAATGTTTGATGGACCTTGACTTGAACTGTAAGTTACGGGAATATGTAAAATACCCTCATGTTGGAATTTTGTTATTTACATTAATAAACAGATTTATACAAAAAAAACCCAATTTTTTATTCATCACCAATCAAATGCTATTTTTATTATAATTTTAAATATTTCAATTAAAATATTTAGCATAAACTTTTTAAAGATATTCTTATGTTTGAAAGTTGTAACTAGCACTCTAGTACCACCCAACGATATCAATATCTGCTAGCCGGGTCCGCTGTTCAGGCAGAATATCTTTAAAAGAATAAAAATATTAGAGGTAGTGAGGTGGGCTTAATGTTAGTATTTGAAAGTCTCTTTAAAAATATTAGTTGTGTACATACATGACAGTCATGAACCCCACTCGATCAGGGTATGTGGAGTATGATCTCAGTCTCTTAAATTTACTGCTAATGCTTGGCTTAGTACTTGCATCATGTCAAAGAAAGCTTTCTTCTGGAGTTCGTAAGATGTAACAGAACATATAAACATAAGATATGCCATATTGGGTCAGACCAAGGTCCATCAAGCCCAGTATCCTGTTTCCAAAAGTGGCCAATCTAGGTCATAAGTACCTAGCAGTTTCCCCAAAAGACACAGGTTCCACAATGCTTGTATTGGGTCAAGTAGTGATATCCTGGGTCCCTTTTAATAATGGTTTATGGACCTTTCCTCCAGGAACTTGTCCAAACCTTTTTAAAACCCAGCTACACTAACAGCTTTTACTACATCCTCTGGTAACAAATTCCACAGTTCGATTACACGTTGAGTGAAAAAATATTTTCTCTTATTAGTCTTAAATAATTTACCCTGTAGCTTCATTGCATGTCCCCTAGTCTTTCTATATTCTGATGACATAAACAATCGATCTACGTTTACCCATTCCACTCCATTCATTAATTTATAGACCTCTATCATATCTCCCCTCAGCCGTCTCTTTTCCAGGTTGAAGAGCCCTAACCTTTTTAGCCTCTCTAATGGGTAATTTGTCAAGATGTGCTTGGAAATTCTTTTTTATCAAGCCTGTGGTTCCCATTAAAATGGGAAATATTTCTGTATCTTTCTGCCACATTTTCTTGGTCTTTGACTGCATTTCTTGGTACTTCAGGATCTTCTGCCTCTCCACGTGATTCACATAATAATCACTTGGAACTGACACCTCTAGTATCAATGCTGTTTTGGTGTTTTTATCCTTAACCACCATGTCAGGTTTCCTCACAACTAGTTTCTTATTTGTTAGAATGGGAATGTCCCAGTTGATCATTCTCTGTAATTCTCTTAGGGTCATGATCCCAGTGCTTTTCAGAGACAGTAATGTTGTAGTGTTTACAGAGTTTCCAATGGATGAGGCGTGCTACTTTGTTGTGCCTTTTTGTATAGAAATTTTCTGCCATCAGAACTTCATAGCCAGCTATGAAGTGAGTCACTGTTTGCAGGTCTTTCTTACAGAATCAACATATATCTCTTTTGCCAGTTTTTTCAGTGCTCGCTGTAAACCATATTTTCTGTAACACAGAAGCATGACAGCAGAAAAAGACTACATGGCCTATGTAGTCTGCCCATCCATATCAATTACTACACGAGTCTCCTTTTTTTTCCTTTAGAGAGCCTCTATGTTTGTCCCATACTTTTTGAATTTAGATACTGTTCGCATCTCTACCACCTCCACTGGAAGACTATTCCACACATCTACCACTCTTTCCGTAAAGAAATATTTTGACATCTTACTCCTGAGTATATCCCCTTTCACCCTCATCATATGTCCCCTCATAGCAGAGCTTGCTTTCAATCTAAAGAGGTTCTCCTGTGCATTTATGCCACTGAGATATTTAAACATTCCAATCATATTATCTCTGTCCCGTCTTTCCTCTAAAGTATAAATATTAAGGTCCTTAAATCTGTCCTCATATACTTTATAATGAAGACCATAAACCATTTTAGTAGCTACTCACTGCACCAACTCTAACCTGTTTATATCATTTTGAAGGTGTGGTCTCCAGAATTGCACATAATACTCCAAATGAGGTTGTACCAAAGACTTATACAGAGGCACTATCACCTCCTTTTTTCTGCTAGTCATTCTTCTCCCTATGCACCCAATCATCCTTCTAACTTTCATCATCACCTTTTTTACCTGTTTAGCTACTTTCAGATCGTCAGACAAAATCACGCCTAGGTCCCGTTCTTCTTTCGTGGGCAGAAGTATGTCACCCCCTATACTGTACCACTTCCTTAGATTGTTGCAGCCCAAATGCATGACCCTGCATTTTTTAGCATTAAATCTCAACTGCCAAATTCTAGACCATTCTTCAAGCTTAGTTAGATCCCTCCTCATGTTATCTACATCTTCCTGAGTGTCTACTCTGTTGCAGATTTTGGTAACATCCAGAAAGAGTCAAACCTTGCCCGACAGCCCTTCTGCAATATCACTAACAAAGATGTTAAAAAGAATCGGACCAAGGACAGATCCCTGTGGCACTCCACTGGTAACCTCCTTCTCAGAGTGAACTCCATTTACTTTTACCCTTTGTCAGCTCCCACTCAATTTCTAATCCAATCAGTAACTTTAGGGTCCATCCCAAGGGTGTTTTGTTTATAAGTCGCCTGTGCGGAACAGTGTCAAATGCTTTGCTGAAATTTAAATACACCACATCTAGGGCTCTCCCTCGGTCCAACTCCCTGGTCACCTTGTCAAAGAAATCAATCAGATTTGTCTGACAAGACCTGCCTCTGGTGAATCCATGCTGCCTCGGATCCTGCAATCCATTGGACTCCAGAGCCTCACTATTTTATCTTTCAGCAGCATTTCCAATAATTTACTCGCCACTGAGGTTAAACTAACCGGCCTGTAGTTTTCAACCACATCCTTACTTCCGCTTTTGTGTAAAGGGACCACATATGCCTCTCTCTAGTCCTCTGTCACCACCCCAAACTCCAAAGAGGCATTGAAAAGGTCAGTCAGTGGAGCTGCTAGAACGCCCCCAAGTTCCTTCAATATTCTTGGATGCATCCCATCTGGTCCCATCGCTCTGTCCACTTTAGTTTAGGTAGTTAGAAACACAATCCTCTGAAAATTGCTTGAGATGCCCCTCATTTTTGTTCTTGTTTATGAGTGTTGTCTGTGGTCTGCTTCTGGACGTTCATCTGTGAACACAGAACAGAAATATTTATTAAGAAATTCCACTTTATCCTCATCAACTTCTCCATATTCCTCCCCTTCACTTTTTCCTTTGTTCCTCTCACTGACATATCTGAAAAATGTCTTATCCCCCCATTTTATTGCATTGACTATTTCTTCTTCCTTTTGTACCTTTGCTTTCCTGACTACTTTGCCAGTCTCTCTTAAGTTTTTCCAAATATAGATGCCTGTCTTCCTCTCTCTGTGATCTCTTATATTTTATGAAGGCCTTCTTCTTTTTCTTCACCTTTTCAGCTACCTCTTTTGAGAACCATAACGGACTCTTTTTCTTTTCCTTTTATTTACCATTCTAAAAAAAATGTTGGTTGCCCTTAAAATATCCCCTTTCAGTTTTGCCCACAGTTTTTCTACATTCCCCAGCTGTTCTCATCTCGCTAACGACTCCTTGAGGTATTGGCCCATTTTGGCAAAGTTAGTTTTCCTAAAGTCTAAGACCCTCGCTTTTGAATGGATTTTATCATCCCTAGTCCTAATACTGAAAACACCATCTGGTAACATCAGAAACGCTTTCCCCATTGGAAAGCACCAAGTCCAATATGAACCTTTCATGCGTTCTGTTACCAGTTGCCTGAATACTTCTTCCTGTAAAGAATCCATGATCTCCTTGCTTCTAGATGACACCACAGCAGGGGTGCACCAATCAACATCCGGCATATTGAAATCCCCTATCAGTAGCATTTCCCCTTTCCTGGCAATGCTGCGTATTTCTTCTATTAAATCTCTGTCCACATCTTCTCCCTGTGATGGAGGTCTGAATATCATGCCAATGCAAATGGATTTCTCTTTCTCTCTTTTTAGTTTAAGCCTCACTGCCTCCTCTCTCCCTTTTAAGCTCTGTATTTCCATAACTTTAATATTATATTTTACATTTAGTACCACTTTTCCTCCCCTTCTTCCTACCCTGTCCTTTCTGAATAATGTATATCTTGGTATAGTTATATCCCATTCATGGTTGTCCATGAACCATGTCTCTGTAACTATCACTAAATCCAAGTCAGCCACTCTTAGTAAAGTCTCAACATCTGGGATCTTATTTTCCATGCCACGGGCATTTATAGACACAGCTTTCCATATGTTGCCCCTTTTACCTATTTCTATAAAGGTATTTAATGTTTCACTTACCCTGGGGGCTTTCACTATCCTGGGCTTCACTATCAATCCCTCATCCTTTGGTTTCAGTTCACCTCTCCTTAACCATCCATGTGTCCGTTCTTGATCGAGAAAGGGTTCCTGGAGTAACACTTTGAGGCACATTTCAGAATGGGACATCCAAGTGCAATCTGAGATGTCAAAACCAGAACTTCTGAAAAAAAAAAGCAGGCACATGTAAGTTCAGGCAGGATTTTGGAAATGTGGACAGGTCTGATATGCACGTCTATCAAACATCTATATAGACATCCCCAGGACAGCATTTCAGAACCAAGCTGTCTAATACCATAATGGTTAGAGTAGTGGCTTAAAAATAGTGGTCAGGGTTCAAATCCCAGTGTGGGCCTTTGTGATCTAAGGCTAGTCACTTTAATTCTCTATACTTTCTGGATTTCTTAAGGTGAAAACAAGCACTTTCCTAATGCCTATTCATGCCTGGAACAGGTATAAACATTGATATGCCTCCAAACATCTTCGATGTTTCTGAGATCAAATGGAGATGTGTAAGTACATTGCCACTTCCTGGACCTGCCTGCATGGACTGACCTGCCTATGTGGACAGCTCTGCACTGGAGACAATGTCTAAATCACAACTAAACCTTTTAAAGTGATTCTCTGTATTTCCCATTCTATTTGTGCATTTGTCACTTGTTTTTCCTCATCTGCTGATCTAATTCTTTGAAGATTTGTTTCTCTTGATTTGCAAATTCTGTTGCTTCCTTTCTTGTGCATACTAGTGGATTCTCACTCATTCCTTCTAGTCGTCGGAACGCTTGTCCAATTTGATGATGGAGACAGATTCTGGATGTTTACTTTCACATTTCAGTACTTTTTGAGTATTTGGATCTGATGATGCTATCAGGTAGGCCTGGAGGCCTATGATAGTAGCTCTGTAGATGTAATCAGTCTCAATGAGGCCTAACCCTCCTTCAGCTCTAGGAATGTACAGTTGTACATTCTCTGATCCTTTTCAAATGCAGGCTGAAAACTCACCTCTTTGCTGCTGCTTTCAGATCTTGATTCACCTGAACAACCTCAACTCCATCTCTCAGTGCCCAGCCACGAGAGCACGCAGCATGGTACTCCAAGGAGATGAGAGCACGCAGCATGGTACTCCAAAGAACTGCGATCATCACTCCTCCACTTGCGCAAGCTCGAGAGACGATGGCGCCAATCTCGCTCCACCGAAGCACACAGTGCATATAGCTTCCACCTAAAAAAGCATTGCGAAGAAATAACGGAGAGAAGGAAGCAATTCCATACAGACCTCCTGAAGCACTCAATAAGTAAGCCACACGACCTCTTCAATATAGCAAAGACATTAGCAAGAGAGCCAGCGCCAGACCAACCATACATGCCGCAACCGCAGGTTTATGCTGACTACCTACAATAAAAAATGATCCAGACTGACAAGAGCACAAGCCCCACATGCCACACCCCTTTACAACAGCCGCCACACCCATCACTACTGACCAAATTCAACACCATATCAAACAAAGAGATCGAAGACAAAATTGCCTCCATCAACACCACCACTGCACCTAATGACCCCTGTCCAGCGTCCTGGATAAGAGAACTTCGTTGTGATCTAAGCCAGTTCCTGAACAAAATCTTGGATCAGTCATTCTCAATGGGATCCTTTCCACAAAGATTAAAGCACACATCCATCAGGCCGTTGCTGAAAAACAACAAACTGGACCCATTAAAAGTTGAATCCTACAGACCGATTTCAAGCATCCCACTGCTCGCCAAAATAATTGAAAAGGTAGTCCAACGCCAAATCCAACAACACATTGAAACTGAAGCCCCTCTGGACCCGTCCCAACACAGCTTCAGGGAAGCACACGGCATTGAAACCCTCCTCACTACCCTCTTCAATACCATAATCGCAGGAATCGACAATTTCCGACAAGGATTTGCTCTTGTCTTCATGGAAATCGCAGCAGCTTTTGACTCCGTGAGCATGATATACTCATGGAACGTCTCGAGGAAAAGGGAATACAGGGCACAGCCCTAAGATGGTGCAAATCCTATCTGTCCAACAGATGGCAATACGTGAGGACCGACACCACAACCTTGGAACCGTTTCTACAAAAACAGTGTGTGCCACAGGGATCCTCGCTATCGGCATTAATGTTTAACATTTACATGCAGCCCATCTGTGCTCTGATCCAATCATTCAACGTTGCCTGCCTAGCATACGCAGACGATATTCTTCTATACATGCCATTTGCGATGGACCAGCCCGATTTCTCCCCACTAACAAGCTGTTTCGACGCAGTTGCGCACTGGCTCCATACACAAAACCTTTGAATCAACCACAAGACAGACGTCCTCTTCATTACGAGGAACCAAGATTTCACTCCCCCACTCTCACTAAAAGTGAAGAATGCAGAGCTGATAGCCAAACCCACAATCCGCTACCTAGGTATCACCTTGGACTAACGGCTGGACATGAAAACCCATATAAGAAACACAGTAAAGACAATATACCATAAAATACGGACACTACGGCATCTATGACCACTACTTGACCCCACCGACTTCCGAACAATCTATCAAGCCCTAGTAATCCCACACTTTGATTATGCTAACGCAATCCTATATGGCCTCCCGCAAGCAATGCTAAACCCACTCCAGCTTGCAATGAATGCAGCCGCAAGAGTTCTATACGGAGTATCAAGGATGGACCACATCACACCAATTCTGAAGAAACTCCACTGGTTACCTATACATGCCAGACTTCATTACAAGATCTTAATTATGACTTTCAAAGCCTTAAACAATCAGCCCCCCACATCCGTCACCGAGTTGATCCACATTACACCCCCAAACAGAATCAAAAGATCCACAGCGGTGAACATCCTGATAATCCCAAAAGAAACAACAAAATGCACAAAGGCAACATCTAACAGGACCTTCATGATCTATGCTCCTAGAGTTTGGAATGCCCTCCCCACAGATATGCGAGTCATCACTAACATGACTCAATTCAGGAAGGCATTGAAGCATCATCTGTTCGCAAGACACTACCCAGAAACCAGCTACAGAAATCAGGCAGCAAGCACTCTCACCAGTCACCTTGATCCTCCCCCCCAATAACACACCCAGCACGAAAAGGGGCAGCCAGCCCCACCTGTCCAGTCCCGAATAGACTATAGTTGGAAAGTATAGCCATTAGTGTGAATAATTTGTAGAAAGTTACCCCAGTTACATCCAAGTTTTAGTTCCTGTTCACTGTAAATACAATGCGGTCCGTCTGCATGGTATAAGGTTCTGTTGAATGTACACCACACTGATAGGAATAGCGCGGTATAGAAGAGACGTTAAATAAATAAATCTCCTTCTGTTTCCCTTGTATTGCCTATTTTGACTAGATTGTAAGCTCTGATGAGCAGGGACTGTCTCTTACATGTCTGTGCAGTGCTGTGTACGTCTTGTAGTGCTATATAAATGCTCAGTAGTAGTAGTAGTTGTAATAGTTCTGGCATACACTGATTTTTGTAAATAACTTCATGAACATAGAGGAGTTTTCTTGTTTGCACATTAAGTTTTTCAAGATCTTGAAGAGGCTAGTCCAGAATCGCAAAGCTGTATGAGCATACAGGAATTGCCAGCTGATTGATGGCTTGTATCCTATTCTGTGATGTTAAAGCATTTTTCAATAACAATTTTAATCTTCTGCAGTATTCTTTACTGATCTTCTCTCTCAGGAATTTCTGCTTGAGTGTCGTTCCTTTCTCTGTTCCACAATACTTATATATGCCTTCCTGTTCAAGGTACTTGATGTTACAATCCTCAAGCCAGGGAGATGTTTTCCATTTTGCTTAATTTTCCTATAAAAAAAAGTTGCCTTAGCACACTTGTCAAGGCCAAAAGTCATCCTGATTAATTTGTACATTAAGAACCTGAGATTAATCTTGAGGTGAACAAATTCCATTTTATGTATTAGATATAGCTTTATTAGAATATGTATCCCCAGCAAATCTATGTAAGTAAACAACTTAAATACATAAACCCAAACTTAAAACTAAGATACAGACAGCAGTCCAGCAGTGAAATGGGGGCTTTCCAGTCTTTTGCATTGAGCGTCACATGTATGATTTTCTCCCAGTTGGTGAGGGGTCTTATGTGTGCACTAGGTGCAAGGAGCTCTTTGCTCTCATGGAATGAGTCTGATCTCTGGAGGCTAGAATAGCAGATTTGGAGGACATAAGACAGAGAGGTACATAGATGAGACCTACAGGGATATAGTACTGAAGTCCCACCTCTAGTTTAGCAACATTTCTGTTGTCATGGAGGAGAGAGGTCACTTGAAAGGAAAACATCACCCTGATAGCTAAGACCTGTCCTCTAGGTGATGTAAAACCCTCTCACTCCGAGCAGGTTTCTTCAAGGCCATGTACCCACGAGGGAAGGGTTAGCACAGCTGTTATAGTTGGTGGTTCACTCATTAGACATATAGATAGCTGGGTGGCTAGTGGATGTGAGCATCACTTGGTAATATGCCTGCCTGGTGTGAAGGCAGTGGACCTCATGCACCACCTAGACAAGGTCTTAGCAGAACCCTCCCCAGTACTATTTGTCTTGGTACATGTTTGTATCAGTGAACATAAGAACATAAGATATGCCATACTGGATCACACCAAGGTCCATGAAGCCCAGTATCCTGGCTCTGGCACGTCAGGTGAGTCACAGGTCTGTAGTGTCAGCAAGACAATTTCTGCGCCTCCTCGGGCACATGGCTTCCACGGTCCATGTGACCCCAGACGCCCACCTCCACATGCGGACTGCTCAGTGATGCCTCAGAGACCAGTGGTCACAGGCCACAGGTTGCCTGAGGGACAAAGTCACAGTGTCCAGGCAGCTAGTACAGTCCCTGGACTGGTGGCTTCAGCCACTCCACTTGGAGGCGGGAATGCCTTTCCAGGCTCCTCTACACATGAGGATCCTGACCACGGATGCGTCCCTGCTGGGCTGGGGAGCCCATTGCCAGGGGTTCCGTACTCAGGGAGTGTGGTCCCCAAACGAGAGAGCACAACAGATCAATTTCTTGGAGCTCTGTGCCATTCGCCTGGTCGAGGAGTTTTCTAGAAGATCCTGGCCCACGAACCTGTCTTGGTACAGACAGACAACCAGGTGGCCATGTTCTTTGTGAACAAGCAGGATGGCACGGGGTCCCATCTCCTATGTCAGGAAACCATGGATCTGTGCACATTTGCAGCCCAGCATGGCATTCATCTGCGGGCCGTCTGCCTGTCGGGCCAGGACAACTGGTTAGCCGACAGGCTAAGCAGGATTCTCCATCCTCATGAGTGGCAATTGGACCGTGGGGTAGCCAATTGGCTTTTCCAGACCTGGGGATGGCCAGTGATGTATTTGTTTGTGAGTCCAGTCAATCATCAGTTGCCCCGGTTCTGCTCCAGGCAGCCACACCCGCACAGGCTGGCCGCCGATGCCTTTCTGATGTCATGGTCCGTGGGCCTCCTGTATGCGTTTCCTCCGACCCCTCTGGTGGCCAAGACTCTATTCAAGGTCCTCCAGGACAAGTCCTCAGTCATCCTGGTAGCTCCATGTTGGCCGAGGCAACCCTGGTTTCCACTTCTCCTTCAGCTAGCGTTGGAGGCCCCCATTCTTCAGGGGTCCTCCCCAAGCCTCCTGTCCCAGGATGGAGGCACTCTCCTGCACCCCAACCTCAGCTCCCTCAACCTCATGCCGTGGCTGCTGAAAGGGTGATGCTCGCTCCGCTCCTCCTTCCAAAGGATGTTGAAAAGGTCTTGCTGGCCTGAAGGAGGCCGTCGACTAGATGGGCCTATGCCTTGACGTGGCATAGATTTGTGACTTGGTGTGAGGAGCAGGGTGTGGGTCCTTTCTCCTGCTATGTTGAAGTGGTTTTACAGTACCTTCTCCACCTCTCAGATTTGGGCCTCAAGTCCAACTCCATCAGAGTGCACCTCTGCACCCTTGCAGCGAACCACTTCCCAGTAGAGGAGGAGTCCCTCTCAGCCCACCCCTTGGTTTCTTGTTTTTTGAGAGGCCTGCTTCTTTTGAAGCCTCTAGTCTGCCCTCCGGCGACTGAGTGGGATCTGAATGTGGTTCTGGGGCAGCTTACTCGGCCGTCCTTTGAGCCGATGGCGACCTGCCATCTCCGCTACCTCTCTTGGAAGGTGTTTTCTCCAGTATCAAGCAGGAAGTCAGTCCTCACATTTGGGTGTCATCGACGCTGATAAAGCCCCAGCGGAGCATTTCCCCAGCTTTCTATGAAAGCCTTTGGGAATGCAGGCACGCATGCGCGGTTCCCTTCCCGCCTAAAGGTGCCATCTTACCTCAGTCTCTCTTTTTCCGAGAAGCCCACCGGATGTGTGTCCTGTCATCCCGGATAAAAGTGTGATTTTTTGGCGATTTTCGCTATTTTTTCTTCCCGGTTCGATGCCGGTTCCCTCCCGCCGGGTTCGGTACACCGGTATCGAGCCCGATTCTTCTTTTTCGGTTTTTGCCCTTCGTGGCTGGCGTTCGTGCCCTTTTTTGATTTTTTCCTGGAAGGCCGGTCCTTTGACCTCGCAGGGACTCTTTTTTCCCCGATGGCTTCCAGCGGTTTTAAAAAGTGTGATCGGTGTAAGAAGTTGATGTCTCTCACCGACACACACGACTGCTGCCTTCGGTGCCTCGGTCCTGATCACGACCCTAAGACGTGTGGACCATGTGGAAAGATGTCTTCCAAGGCACTACGAAGTCGCCAGCAGCAGAAAGAAAGGCTTTTCTCCGACTCAGCCTCCGGCCGGGCCCAGACCTCATCTGAGGCCTCGACATCTCGGGATTTGGATCCCGAGCGCCATCGGGGCTCCTCGGACAGGGGGTCCCCTGACCGGGAATGCAAGAGGAAGAAGCGGCTCGTGAGGGCGTCGGAGGAGGAGGTCCCTGGCTCCTCGAGGGCCAGGTCTAAGACCCCCGACCATTGCCCTGGGCCCGTGGAACAAGAGAAACCTGCCAAAGTTCCTCGCGTGGACACGTAAGCCCTGTAGTCCTCGAGGACTCTCCTCCCAGAGAGCCGACGTCGGGCCCGGTGGCTGCTGCGTCTCCCGAGCTGAGTCTCTGGATGACAGCCTTGGAGTGCAGACTGTCTGCCTTCATGGAGCAGCAGCGGGCACTGATGGCCAGCCTGTCTGGCACATCTGCCCCGACCACCGGGACATCGACATCGAAGTCGACCCCGGAGACCGAGCCGATACTTGAGTCCATGATGGCTCGAGGTCGACCTCGGTCGCGGTCTCCCTCGACCTCCCGTTTGGGACCAAGGGCGTCGATGCCGGTGCCTCCGGCGTCGGGGCAGGTGCTCCAGGGCCCCGTGGGGTCGGACCGCGACTCCTCGTCGGACGAGTCTGCCTGGGAGATGGAGGATGAGGAGTCCCCTGACACGTTCAAGACTCGGTGCGTCCCGTCGGACTCACCGCAGTCTGAGCCCCGGAGTAGATCCCCTCCGGAGGATACCCGGTTCTCGGAGTTTGTCCGGGATATGGCCACCGCGTTGGCTATCCCGGCGGACCCCGAGGAAGAGCCTCGAGCCGAAGAGCTCGAGGCCCTGCAGAACGACTCTCCTCCGAAGGAGGCCTTTACTGTCCAGGTTCCTCCAATGCTGTAACGGCTCCTCTTCCGGATGTGGGAGGCACCGGCCTCGGCGCCGGTTCTAAGCAAGCAGGTCGATTCGATTTATCGACTCCGGAAGAGCCCTGGCTTTCAAAAGGCGCAGCTACCACACCATTCCATGGTTGTGGAATCGGCCATGCATCGCCTGAAAAGTCAGAAGATGCACTCCACGGTGCCCCCCGGCAGGGAGGCCCGGAACCTTGATGGTGTAGGTAGAAAGTGCTTCCAGGGCTCGATGCTTGCTTGCCGTGTCCAGTCTTACCAGCTGTACATGGGCATGTACTTGCGAGACCTGGCCAAGGAGTTGGCCGGGTTCTCTGCTGGTCTCTCCGGGGAGCCCTTGCAGAGATTCAAGTCCTTGTCCTCGGGGATTCGGGACTGCTCGAAGTTTATGTCCCGCGCCGCCTACGATGGCTTCGAGGCTTCGGCCCGAGTTGCGGCAGCCAGCATCGCGGCTCGACGCCAGGCATGGCTGCAGTCATCGGACCTCGAGCCATGGGTTCAGGACATGTTGGTCGATGTCCCTTGCCGAGATGAAAACCTTTTTGGCAAGCCCATGGCCGAGAAGGCCGCACAGCTCGAGACTGGGCACCTTACAAGGACAAGGCTGTCCAGAAAGACCTCTGCCCCTTCTCAAAAGAAGAAGGCCTCAGGTAAGAAGCCCTTTTACCCGAGGAAGGGTACTGCCTACAAACAGTACCCTCAGTATTAGGCTGCCCAAGCTGCACCCCAGAGTCAGCAAGCCAAGGGGCAGGGTAATGGGCCCCGTAGGCAGAGGACCCCCAAGCCTCCGGCCCCTGCTCCCACTCAGCAGGTTGGGGGTTTTTGACTCCTTGAGTGTAGCCTCTCAGTCCCTGCTCTCCCAACCCTGCACAGGAGGTCACCTTGCCCTCTTTGCCCACCAGTGGCCCCACATCATTGGGGACAGTTGGGTGTTGAACATAGTCCACAGGGGCTATGCTCTTCATTTTCACCAACTGCCTCTGCCATACTTTCCAGGGGAGCCTCCAAGGCCTCCTCTGCACACAGATCTTCTCCTCCAAGAGCTTCAAGGTCTGTTGGTGGACAGGGCGGTGGAGCCTGTGCCTCCCCACTTGCAAGGTCAGGGGTTCTACTCCAGGTATTTCCTGGTGCCCAAAAGAACCGGTGGCCTTTGACCTATTCTGGAAGGAAAAGTTCAAGATGCTTACTCTTGGAACACTTCTGCCCTACCTCCAGCAGGGAGATTGGCTATGCTCCTTCATTGTTTTATATGGAAATACTAATTTTAAAAAAACCCACCCGATATCATAGTTAAGAAATTCAAGAGCTATGATATGTAGCTTAAACATAGGGTATACCTGTATCAAAGCAACAAGTGTTGCTATACTTTTACACCCCTTGTTCTTAGTACACAAAGGAGCATGTTTGCTAAAAAGCACTCCGGTGTCCACAGTTGGTCATGAAACCAGCATGGAAGCCTGCACCAACTTCAGAAGGCGTGTGTCCATCCTTCTGCCATTGGCATGTTGCAAATCCAACGGACAGTGGAACCCAGCAAATAAATGGGTGTACCTAATGCCACCCACTGAGGTGGCATTAAGTGCACCCATGCTAACGGCAAAAATCGCAATTACCATGTGCCCATCACACCCAAGCTAACCGCAATGCACCATCAGTGTCTATTTTCTATCCACACCCACCCTGTCTCCACCCATTTGTGTGCTGACCTGATAGTATGGATTTTTTATGCAGGGCCTTGTGTTTTTTTGCACAGAGCATTTATGTGCTAAATCCTGCTTTAGAAGCTAGCATGATTTACTAAACATGCCCCATAAAGCCAAGACTGGTTGCAAAGTTAGTTCAAGGTGTTGGCATTTTAGACAAACCTTAAGCTTTACGCTGCACCTGGCTGTCAGAATCCATTGTTTAGCTTGGAATGCTCTGCTTTTTGCCGCCTCCAGAAATTGCCACCCTAGGCGTTCAGCTAGTTTGACTAATGGTTGGGCTGGCCCTGCATAAAGTGATACTCCAGGAACAATATGTAGATGAAGCCAGGACACATGAATGATTTAGAAGAGGTGACATGAATCCCAAGGATGCACAATTGATATTGCAGCTCAAGACAGTGGATTACAAATGAGATAGTTCACAGCATGCATAGGAAAAACTGGTAAAACAGACGTATACATTCTGAAAGAAAGATCTGGAAATGATTACTCCTCATAGCTGGTTGTGAAATTTTGATGGCCAAGAATTTCTATGCAAAAAGGCACAACAAGGTTGCATATGCAACCCCCTTCTTATAATATATTTGTCTTGTATATTATGTTTTGTTTTACTTTCTTTAATGTCTTGATTATATACAATGTTTTAATTTCTGTTTGTTTTTTTTTAATTATCTGTTTATTGAAATTTTTACAAATCCAGCAAGAAATTTACAACATTCCTTACAGGGAAAAACAGAGTAAAAATGAATATCATTCAAGGAAAATACAAATTCCGGAAAAACAAATAAATGTACTCCATTATAATCCAAATGTGAAGGGAGGAAAAGGAGAATACATCTAACCAAAGCAGAGACTTTGGATAAGTACAATATAGAAATTCCCAAAGATATCAGTGACTGCGGAGGACCCAGGATACTTAACCAAAATGAGGATATACAAGATGTTACAAATCACTCTGGTGCAGAAATAGGCATAGTATTAGCAGGAAGTCTGGCATTAATGAAAACATTCAGATCACTTGGATCAGAAAAGACATACTTAGCATCCTCAATAATAACCAAGCACCTACATGGAAATCTAAGGAAGAAAGATCTTCCAATTTTCAAACCCCCCGCCTTATAAAGCAAAAATTGCTTTCTCCTCCTCTGGGTTTCCTTAACTAAGTCAGGAAACATAGATATTTTACAGCCCAAAAAGGTTTGCAATCTTTTTTTAAAGAACATCTTGAGAAGTCAATCTTTATCTGTAACAAGAGCACATTGAACCATTAAGGTTGAAGAAATCGGTACGGAAAGTTCACCCCCAGAGTCTTCGAGCAGTCCTGACACATCCAGAACGTTAAAGTTCACTGTAGACACTGCCACAGGAGTCTCAGAACTCTTTTTCCCTCGAGGTAGATAATACACCTTACTTAAGGGTGGAGTTAATTCAGCAGGAATTTTCAGAATCTCCAACATATACCGTTTAAACATGTCACCAGCTGCAATACCAGGAAGACGTGGGAAATTCAAAATTTGGAGATTCACTGCCCTGGAGGCATTTTCCAACACCTCCAGTTTATATCGTAAAATCCCATTTTCCTTAGTTAATGCAGCTTGCATATCAGTAACATTCTCCAACTGAGACCCAAACGTTTTGCTCTGTACCTTCATTTGTGCTTGTGTAGACATTACCATCTCAATATTCTCAGTATTTTTCTGGATGTTGGCACAATTCTCTTTGACCCGGGAGGCAACTATTGCTGATTGGGAATACAGCGTAGTAGAGAGAGTAGAAATCGCTTCCCAAATTGACTCTAAAGTAAATACCTTAGGGCGAACCAAAGGAGGAAAATCCAAGACCAAAGGAGTTGAGACCAATTGAGGGAATTAATTTCTGTTTTAATTTTTTATTTTCTTTTTCAGTTTTTAAAAAGAATTGTAAATGCTATTATGTCATCAAAATGTTCAAATAGAAATATTTGGGCAGGCTATACACCACTATGGCACATAGCTATACCCGCCAACCCTTAATCCCGGATATTCAATGCTGGAGTCATATGCGGCCCTGGCACTGAATATCCGCGTTTGCTGCACATAACCGGAAGCTGCAGTAGCTAACCGGGAACAGCGATATTGCATGCTGCCCGGTTAGCTTCTGCAGCTTAAAGATAGGGGAGGGTCTTCTTTGCCCAGTTAGGGACTGTCATCGCTTCCACTCCTCCCCAGAATACCCCTGACATGCCCCGATGCTAAGTGGTTAGCTTCGGGACATGTAAGGGAGAAGAGAGGGGATATTCAGCAGCACTAACCATGCTAGTGCTTTTGAATATCCTGTTCAGTGGCAGTTACATGGTTTACAGGTCTGTAAACCGTTAACTGCCTTTCGAATATTGGGTCCATCAAATTTAGAACAAATAAATAAATAAAAAGTCTCATCCATTGAAAATGTTGTAAACACTACAAAATTGCTGTACTGGAAAAGCAACGAGATCATAACCCTAAATGAAGCTGATGTATGGATTGTATTGCTTTGTGGTGCTTCTAATTGTCTTATAGTTTATTTTGGTTATTGTATTATGACTGAAAATGTAATAAATATAATTTTTAAAAAACCCTAAGAGAATTATGGAGAATTAAGAGGTTATGATTGCCTGGGACCCTCCCATTCTGACTGATATGCTGTATGTGAGAAAACCTGACAGTGGTAAAGGATAATCCGGGGTCTCCCTACTTCTAGATGACATCACAGTAGGTATGTCCCAATCAACATTAGACATATTGAAATCACCTATCAGTAGTACTTCTCCTTTTAAAGCAATATTGTGAATGTCTTCAATTAAATCACTGTACACTTCTGACTGTATATCACACCAATATAGATAGATGTTCCATTCCCTCTTTCCAGATAAACTATTGCCTCCTCCTTACATCCTAAGTCCTGCAATTCTGTTGCTTTAATATTAATTTATACATATAGTGACACTCCTTCTCCCTTTCTTCATACCCTGTCCCTACTGAATATATTATAGCTCGCTATATCTTTATCCTAGTCTTGGTTTTCTGTGAATCATGTATCTCTAGGAACAAGCAGGAATGTAGTCATCTCCAGGAACAAGCAGGAATGTAGTCTTCACAAATGGGTATCATCGGTACCGACGGAGCCTGCGTGGAAACGCTCCCCAGCATCCAATAGGAACGCTTTTGGGAGCATCCCTCAGCACATGCGCGCTGCCTTCCTGCCTTTCCAACTGTCCCTCTTCAGTTCTTCGTTTTCCGCGGAGCCGACAGGATCCATACCCTGTCACCGCAGAAAATTCCGTCTTTAAAATTGTTTTCTTGTGGTCGTGTTTGCCTGCCGCACGACGCTTACTGGTACCGCCGGTTCTTTTCTTTTTTTTTCTAAAAAACAAACAAACCTTATACTTTGAGCTGTTTCTCTTCAGAAACTTTTCTTTTTTGGTGCTAGGCGCCATTTTGGGCACTAGGCCCCATATTCCTAAAACATGGAAAAACCAACTAGTGGTTTTAAAAAATGTACTAAGTGTGGCGGTACTATTTCTGTCACTGACACCTATGATTGGTGTCTTAAATGTTTAGGGCCTGAACATTCTCCATCTGAATGTCTCTCCTGTATGAGGATGACTAAAAGAGGAAGACAGAACCGGGCTGAAAAGCTCGGTACCCTCTTTTCTTCGGATGCCAGATCCATTGCATCAACATCTTTAAGGGCCTCCTCTTCCTCCCATGGATCTCAGATAACTAAACATAAAAGCCGGTCCTCAAAGGGGAGCTCTCCTGCTAAGCATCGAGAGGTCATTGGCATTGCCCTTGAGGGAACCACATCGGCAAAGCAGCCCTGGCGGGAGGCTTCGGCTTCCAAAGCATCAATGGGGCTTCAGGATGTTCTCGAGGCCCTGACCTCGCAAGAACTACCTGTGCCATGCTCAGGGGTTCCGGCCGTTTTCACCGGTACCGATACCCAGGCATCGGCAGTGTCGATAGACCAGAGGTTCCTCGCTATCGAACGCAGCATCGGAGCTCTTCTCTCAGCTGCGGTACCATTGGTCCAACGGGCACCGGTACCGACATCAACACCGATGCCGGTACCTACACTGGTACAGACATCGGTATCGGTACTGACAATACTGGTACCGATGGTACCAGCCCCAGTGGGAATTCTTCCCACGCCATCTTTGGCTGGAATCGACAGATCGGTACCGGATCAACTCGGTACTGACTTCGATCGATATCGGGACCGTGCTTTGAATGAGCATCGTGGTCAGGAATACTTCGAATCCTCCGATTCCGAAGACTCTGACAATTCTGCTGGTACTAGAGGGTTTCTCCCAGAGGATCCCTCTTCTCCCCAACGCAGATTGTCACCTCCAGAGGACGTCTTTTCAGGATTTTATTCGTGATATGGCCAAGGGCCTTTCAATCATGGTGGCTCCTGAAGAGGAACCCAGAGAAAAGGAATTGGAAATTCTCCATTATCCTAAAGCTCCAAAGGAGGCAGACACTGCCCATCCATGAAATTCTGCATAACTTGATGCTCAGAATGTGGGAGACACCTCTGACTACATCTCCTCACTCTAGGAGACTTGATACTATGTATCGAGTTCTGCCATGTCCTGGATTTCAAAAGACTCAGCTGCCCCACACCATTCAATGGTGGTGGACTCAACCATGCGAAGGATGAAAAGTGCAAAGAGGCATGCATCCAATCCTCCAGGTCGTGAATGCAGGACTCTGGACGCTTTTGGGCGCTGTACTTTTCAGGCTTCCATGCTTTCAGCTAGGATCAGTTCATATATACTGTATATGGGAATGTTCCTCAAGGAAGTTACAGGAGATTTGGAGCTTATGAGCCCATTTCTCCCAGATGACAAGAGACAAGACTTTCATGCTCTAGTTAAGCATGCTCAAGATGTCTCCAAGTTTGTGAATCGTGCAGCCTTTGACTGCTTTGAATGCATCAGCAGAACCTCTGCTATTGCCATTGTCGCACGATGGATTGCCTGTACTTCAGGCATCAGACTTGGAGACTTGGGTACAGGACAAGTTAGGCAACATTCCTTGCATGGGAGAGAATCTCTTCGGCAAGAACTGGCAGGAAAAAGCTAATGAGTTAGATGCTGACAATACTACTCTTTATTTATTTATTTATTTAACTATTTCTTTTATACCGCCCCTTCCAGAGATCAAGGGCGGTTTACATATAACAAGTCAACAGTCATGTACACAGTTTGTATACATTTTACATAGAACATAGAACATAGAACATAGAACAATAGAAATCAACTATTTACATTAAACAGTAAATATACCATTTATAGGTATTAAAGCAAACATATTAAACTTTATACAAATGAATATTTACAGTGTGTGGTGTGTGTGGTGTGTGGGGCAGGAAGTTGCCCAAAAGGGACACACTAGACAGCAAAAGAAGCCAAAAGGCCCGAGAGCCCAACCAGCTCTACAGGTTCAGCCCCCTCAAGGGCTTTGACTCCTTCCTAGAGAGCTGAGCCTTCCTGCCTCTGAGGGGTCCCCAACCCCCCAATATCCTTGGCAGGTTATGCCACTTTGCCAACAGATGGCATCAGATAACAGCAGAAGATTGAACTTTGTCCATTGTAGGAGAAGGGTACAAGCTTCATTTTCACAGCATGCCCCCTCCTACAATTCTAAAGCAATTCAATTCTCAAACCTCCGCAAACAATCTGTTAGATCATGAGGTCTCAACACTTCTTGCCCAAGGGGCAATAGAGGAGGTACCCATTCTTCAATGGGGTGCAGGGTTCTACTCCCCCTATTTTCTTATTCCAAAGAAAACAGGAGGACACAGACCCATTTTAGATCTCAGAGAATTGAACAAATACCTGTTTCGAGAGAAGTTCAAAATGATTTCTCTAGGAACTCTTCTGCCATACCTTCAAAGCCAGGGTTGGCTTTGCTCTCTAGACTTAAAGGATGCACACACTCACATTCTGATCCATCCAGATCAAAGGAAATTCTTACGATTCCTTTTCAAGGGAAAACATTTCCAGTACAGGGTTCTTCCCTTTGATCTAGCTTCAGCACCAAGGGTATTCACAAAATGCATGGCAGTAGTAGCTGCATTTCTACGAACCCTGGGGATATTTGTCTTCCCTTACTTAGACGACTGGCTCATTCGAGCCCCTACAGTTGCAGAGGCCAGCACTGCACTGTTTCGAACAATGCGAATCTTCCAATACTTGGGGTTGGTAATAAACTTCCCAAAATCCCAACTTGTTCCTTCCCAATGCCTGGAATTCATAGGAGCCTGTCTAGATACCAGACAGGCAAGGGCTTTCCTTCCACAGGCCCGGTGTCTTCGCATAATGCAACTAGCTTCTCAAGCAGCAGGGAAATCCTCCCTAACTGCTCGAGAGCTACTACAGTTGCTGCTGGGACATATGGCATCCAGGGTTCATGTAGTCCCATATGCTCGCCTCCACATGCAAGCAGCTCAGTGGACCCTATCCACACAGTGGACCCTATCCACACAGTGGACACAGGCCACAGGTCATTTATCGAACAAAATAATAAACTCTCAATGACTAATTTTGTCCCTCCAATGGTGGCAATCCCTAGAAAATCTGACAATGGAGTCTCCTTTTCATCAACCCCTTTTTCAGGCCACCCTAACAACAGATGCATCGCAGGTGGGTTGGGGAGCACACCTGAATCATCTCTCTACCCAGGGAACCTGGACTCCACAGGCAGGGGCGGCCCAAGGGGGGTGCAGGGCCATGTGCGGAGACTCGGTGCGGGGCTTCATTTGCATAAGGGGCCTCATTTGCATAAATATTTGCATAATGTTACCATATACTAACTTTTAGTAAACGTGCCTCTTAATGAGTGCATGGATAAAGAAAGACTAAAAGATTTCTATATTACTATAATCCAGTGCCAACTGCCAGGCACATTAGGAACTACTACAAACACTGCCCATTTAGAACCCATAGCAAACCCGCCGTATCCTAACAGCACTACCAGGACTCACAAAGCACCATACTCTACCAATCAAAAGGCAACACTGCAAATATTAAACCAGTACATTTCAGAGAACAAGAATACATGACCTACTGGGGAAAGAGAACAAGTGGCAATGTCAAATAGGAATTATATAAACAGAACACCTCAGCTCAGTTACACATGCAGAACATAGACCATCACCAAACAAGTAATCACAATTTAGAAACAGGAAGACAATAATTAAACTGGGAATCCCAAAAGCCAAACTTGGAATGTACAACACTGTAGAAATAAAACTATACATTAATTTGCTCTTGTACTAAACAAAGCGCAGACGTTAATGATGCACATTTAACAGAACTGACATATTCCAATTAATAAATTCAAAATAAAGAGATATTTTTCTACCTTTTGTGCATTTTTTTTCAGCTGCAATTTGCTCCAGCCACTTTCTTCTGGTTTCTTCGTGTCTTCTGCTAACTCTCCATCGTCTGCTGTCCATTTGTCCTTTCTTCTCTCTTCTAGTTTTTTTCCATTCTCTCTCTACATCTGCTTTAAGATACTAATCTTTCTCCTTTTGCTCTTTCCTCATTCCTATTTCATCCACTCAAATTTTACCCCTCCATCCTCAATCCCCACTTACTCTCCCAATACCTGGCCAATTGTAGATTTTTTATCCCTCCCACACAAAATATTTTTCCCTTCTCCATTTTACTCTTCCAGCCCCATCCCATTCTAATCCTCCCCCAACATCAGCTCCTTTCTAGTTCCAGCCTCACCCAGCATCAATTTCCCTTCTAGTCCCTGCATCAGCCCATTTCCAGTCCTAGCCACCCATCAGCCCATTTCAAGTCCTAGCAACCCCCCAACCCAATACCAGTCCTAGCCCCCCCATCAACCCACTTCCAGTCCTAACCCCCTATCACCCCATTTTCAGTTTAAGCTCCCCATATAAGCCATTACCAGTCCTAACCCCCATCAGCCCACTTCCAGTCCGAACCCCATCAACCCATTTCCAGTCAGCCCCCCCTAGCCCATTTACAGTCCTAACCCCCCTCCCCCATCAGCCCACAGCCTATTACCAGTCCTAACCCCATCAGCCCACCTGAAGTCCTAACCCCTCCCCATCAGCCCATTTCCTGTCCTAGCCCCCCCCATAGCCCATTATCAGTCCTAACCCCCCAACAGCCCATTACCAGACAGCCCCCATCAGCCCACAGCCCATTACCAGTCTTAGCACCCCCATAGCCCATTACCAGTTCTAACCCCCCAACAGCCCACAGCCCATTACCAGTCCTAACCCCATCAGCCCACCTCAAGTCCTAACCCCTCCCCATCAGCCCATTTCCTGTCCTAGCCCCCCCATAGCCCATTATCAGTGCTAACCCCCCATAGCCCATTACCAGTCCTAAACCCCCATCAGCCCACAACCCATTACCAGTCCTAACCCCATCAGCCCACCTCCAGTCCTAGCCCCCCCAGCCCATTTCCAGTCCTAGCCCCCCCATAGCCCATTACCAGTCCTAACCCCCCCCCATCGGCTCAAGTAAAATTAAATTTAAAAAAAAAACGCTGGCTGCTACTGCTGCCGCTGCTGCCGCAGCAGCAGCAGAATGGACTGTCCCGCGGGGCCCCCTCTGCCCGGCTGAATCCCTCCCTCCCTCCCTCCCTCCACGACAGCTGAGCCCCTCCGTGCCGGTTTTGAGAGTCGCGAAGGGAGAGTGTCTCCCTCGCGTCTCTGTTAAGCCTGCAGGGGCTGATGGGAAATTTCCCATCTGCCCCTGCAGGCTTAACAGAGACGCGAGGGAGACACTCTCCCTTCGCGACTCTCAAAGCCGGCACGGAGGGGCTCAGCCATCACGGAGGGAGGGAGGGATTCAGCCGGGCAGAGGGGGCCCCGCGGGACAGTCCATTCTGCTGCTGCTGCGGCGGCAGCAGCAGCGGTAGCAGCCAGCATTTTTTTTTTTAAATTTAATTTTGAAAAAAGCAGAATGTTCTTTGCGCGGGGCCCCCTGAAACGCGGGGCCTTGTGCAAAAAACATTCTTGCTCAATGGACAGGCCGGCCCTGTCCACAGGAGGCTGGTCTACACATATACCTCCTGGAATTAAGAGCAATCTATTTAGCTCTTCGAGTATTCCACGCCCAGCTCAGCTACAAGACAGTCCTAGTCCAGATGGACAATCAAGTAGCAATGTTCTGTGTGAACAAGCAAGGCGGGACAGGCTCTCTGTCATTATGCAACGAAGCTTTACGACTATGGGCCCTCGCCAGAGAGTATCAAATTTACCTTCTAGTGGTATATCTTCCAGGCATTCAAAACCTTTGGGCAGACAAACTCAGTCGAGTACTGCTGCCTCACAAGTGGTCCCTCCAGCTGGACCACGTGGCAAAGATATTTCATCTCTGGGGCACGCCAGACATAGACCTTTTTGCAAGTCCACTGAATGCCAAACTTCCCCGGTTCTGTTCCAGGATTCCGGCTTACAATTGTCAGACAAGGGATGCCTTCCTCCTTCACTGAGGTCAGGACTTCCTCTATGCCTTCCCACCTATTCCCCTCATCCCCAAAACACTCTTCAAGTTTCAGGGGTCGCATGATTCTCATAGCGCCACGATGGCCACGCCAAGCGTGGCATCCTCTGCTTCTACATCTCTCTCAAGCTGCACCTCTGGAGTTAGGGCATGCTCCAGATCTCCTTTCCCAAGAGAACAGGACGCTATGGAACCAGAATCCCAGTCCCTGCATCTCACGGCCTGGTTGCTGAAGGCTTAGACCTCCAGGATTTCAACCTGTCCCAGCAGGTAAAGGTTATCCTTCAGGCTTCTAGGAAACTTTCCACAAGAAGATCTTATGCCTTCAAGTGGAAACATTTTATTATATGGTGCTCCAAGAAGGGATTAAACCCCCTTGGCATACCCTTAGAATCGAATCTAGAGTATCTCCTTCACTTATCGAATTCTGGTCTAAAGACCAATTCGGTAAGTTTCCATGTTAGTGCAATTGCAGCTTCTTATATGCCTCTGAATGGACAACCAATTTCCTCTCATCCACTCATATCCAGATTTATGAGAGGTCTTCTATTAACCAAACCTCCCATTAAGCCACCACCGTTGGCATGGGATCTAAATCTAGTTCTCGGGCAGCTCATGAAGCCGCCTTTTGAGCCTTTAGCCACTACAACCCTTAGGTTTTTGACCTGGAAGGTCATCTTCCTAATTGAAATCACCTCTGCAGGTCGCATTAGTGAACTGCAAGCTTTAGTGGCTAATTCTCCTTTTACTAGGTTTCACCATAAGGTTGTTCTTAGAACTCATCCACACTTTATGCCAAAGGTGGTATTACCTTTTCATTTAAATCAATCAATTTGTCTTCCTGTATTTTTTCCAAGGCCTCACGCCTCTATTGCAGAAAGAAACCTTCATACTTTGGATTGTAAAATGGCCTTAGCCTTTTACCTACAGAGAACAAAGCAACATAGAAAGTCCTCGCAACTTTTTATAGCTTTTGACCCTAGTCATTTGAGACAACCGGTCTCCAAAAGAACTTTATCTAAATGGATTGCCCAATGCATATCCTTTACTTATGAGAGTAAGGGTCTTCCTCTTCATGACCATGTCACAGCTCATAACGTGAGAGCCATGGCAACTTCCATGGCTAATCTCCACTCTGTGTCTATCGATGACATTTGTCGAGCAGCCACCTGGGCTTCGGTACACACCTTCACAGCCCACTACTGCCTGGATAAAGCCTCCCGTTGGGATGCCTTCTTTGGCCAAGCTGTTCTTCAAAATCCCTTTCCGACCTAATTCAACTCCTACTCACCAATCCTGGTGGAATGCCAGAGATCCATGGGAGGAAGGATTCCCACCTTTCCAGGGGGGCACCTTCCTGGGGCTATCTCCCTGGCATCTTCAGCTAGGGAGTCCCCATATGTGAAGACTACATTCCTGCTTGTTCCTGGAGATAGTGTAGTTACTCACCTGTAACAGGTAATCTCCGGGAGCAGCAAGAATTTAGTCTTCACAACCCACCCACCTTCCCTAGGAGTTGTCTCTCTATCTCTTTGTCTCTTTCCTCTTTCCTCTCTCCCTCTATCCTTTTCCCTCAGCTACAAACATAACTGAAGAGGGACAGTTGGAAAGGCGGGAAGGCAGTGCGCATGTGCTGAGGGATGCTCCCAAACGTTTTCCTGTTGGACGCTGGGGAGTGTTCCCGTGCAGGCTCCGTCAGTACCGACGATGCCCATATGTGAAGACTAAATTCCTGCTGTTCCTGGAGATCACCTGTTAAAGGTGAGTAACTACGCTTTCACATATGGGTATCGTCGGTACCGACAGAGCCTGCATGGAAACGCTCCCCAGCTTCCAATAGGAACACTTTTGGGAGCATCCCTCAGCACATGCGCGCTGCCTTCCCGCCTTTCCAACTGTCCCTCTTCAGTTCTTCATTTTCCGCGGAGCCGACAGGATACTTACCCTGTCACCGCAGAAAATTTCTTCTTTAATCTTGTTTCTTGTGGTTGCGTTTGCCTCCACATGACGCCTACTGGTACCGCTGGTTCTTTTCTTCTTAAAAAAAAAAGAAATTCTGAATTGTTTCTCTTCAGAAACTTTTCTTTTTCGGTGCTAGGCGCCATTTTGGGCACTAGACCCCATTTTTCCTGAAAGAAGGAAAAAACAACTAGTGGTTTTAAAAAATGTACTAAGTGTGGCAGTACTATTTCCGTCACCGACACCCATGACTGGTGTCTTAAATGTTTAGGCCCTGACCATTCTCCATCTGAGTGTCTCTCTTGTATGGGAATGACTAAAAGAGGAAGACAGAACCGGGCTGCAAAGCTCGGTACCCTCTTTTCTTCGGATGCCAGGTCCATTGCATCGACATCTTCAAGAGCCTTTTCTTCCTCCCATGGATCTCAGGTAACTAAACATAAAAGCCGGTCCTCAAAGGGTAGATCTCCTGCTAAGCATCGAGAGGCCATTGGCATTGCCCTTGAGGGAACCACACCGGCAAAACAGCCCCGGCGGGAGGCTTCGGCCTTCAAAGCATCAACAGGGTTCCAGAATGTTCTCGAGGCCTCGGCCTCAACAGAACTACTGGTGCCATGCTCAGGGGTCCCGGCTGCCTTCACCGGTACCGACACCCAGGCATCGGCAGCGTCGATAGACCAGAGATTCCTTGCTATTGAGCGCAGTATTGCAGCTCTCCTTACAGCTGCGGTACCATTGACACCAATGGTTCAACAGGCAACGGCACCGGTACCGACACTGGTACCGATGCCGGTACCGGCACAGATACTGGTACCAGCACCAACGGTACCGGCCCCGGTGGGAATTCTTCCCACGCCGTCTTTGCCTGGCATCGAAAGATCGGTACCGGATCAACTCGGTACCAACTTCGATACCGGGACCGTGCCTTACATGAACATCGTGATCAGAGATACTTCGAATCCTCCGATTCCGATGACTCTGATAATTCTGCCGGTACCAGAGTTTTTCTCCCGGATGGCTCTTCTTCTCCCCAACACAGAATGTCGCCTCCGGAGGACATGTCTTTTCAGGATTTTATTCGTGATGTTGCCAAAGGTCTTTTAATCACGGTAGCTCCTGAAAAGGAACCTAGAGCAAAGGAATTGGAAATTCTCCAATATCCTAAGGCTCCAAAGGAGGCAGCCACTCTGCCCATTCATGAAATTCTTCATGATTTGATGCTCAGAATGTGGGAGACACCTTTGACCACATCTCATTCTAGGAGGCTTGATACCATGTATTGAGTTCCACCATGTCCTGGATTTCAAAAGACTCAGCTGCCACACCATTCAATGGTAGTGGAGTCAGCCATGCGTAGGATGAAAAGTGCAAAGAGACATGCATCCAATCCTCCAGGTCGTGAATGCAGGACTCTTGATGCTTTTGGACGTCAAACTTTTCAGGCTTCCATGCTTTCAGCTAGGATCAGCTCATATATTTTATATATGGGAATGTTCCTCAAAGAGATCACTGGAGATTTGGAGCTTATGAGCCTACTTCTCCCAGATGACAGACGACAAGACTTCCTTACGATTGTCAGGCATGCTCAAGATGTCTCCAAGTTTGTGAATCGTGCAGCCTTTGACTGCTTTGAATGCATCAGCAGAACCTCTGCTATTGCCATTGGTGCACGATGGATTGCCTGGCTTCGGGCATCAGACTTGGAGATTTGGGTACAGGATAAATTAGGCAACATCCCTTGCACAGGAGAAAACCTCTTTGGCAAGAATTGGCAGGAAAAGGCTAATGAGATAGATGCTGACAATATCACCTTAGATAGATTGTCAAAATCTACAGCCACTCCAGCCAAAAAGAAAGCCTGTTAAAAACCCTCTTTCAGCAAAAAGAGGAAGTTTTATCCATCCTATACCCAGCAAAGCCAAGCTCACGGTCAAGTTGCCCAAAGGGGACAACAACAGCATTTCAAACAGCAGAAGAAGCCAAAAGGCCCGAGAGCTCAACCAGCTCCGCAGGTTCAGCCCCCTCAAGGGCTTTGACTCCTTCCTAGAGAGCTTAGCCTTCCTGCCTCTGAGGGGTCCAGAACCCCTAAATATTCCAGGCAGGCTGTGTCATTTTGCCAACAGATGGCACCAAATAACAGCAGAAAATTGGACTCTGTCCATTGTAGGAGAGGGGTACAAGCTTCATTTTCACAGCATGCCCCCTCCTACAATCCTAAGGCAGTTCAATTCCCAGACTTCTGCAGACAATCTGCTGAATCACGAGGTTTCAACACTTCTTATCCAAGGGGCAATAGAGGAAGTACCCATCCTCCAGCAGGGTACAGGGTTCTACTCCCCCTATTTCCTTATTCCAAAGAAAACAGGGGGACACAGACCCATTCTAGACCTCAGAGAATTGAACAAATACCTGTTCTGAGAGAAGTTCAAAATGATTTCTCTAGGAACTCTTCTGCCATACCTTCAAAGTCAGAATTGGCTTTGCTCTCTAGACTTAAAGGATGCATATACTCACATTCTGATCCATCCAGATCACAGGAAATTCTTACGATTCCTTTTCAAGGGAAAAAACTTCCAGTACAGGGTTCTTCCCTTTGGTCTGGCTTCTGCACCAAGAGTATTCACGAAATCCATGGCAGGAGTAGCTGCATTCCTGCGAACCATAGGGATATTCATCTTCCCTTACTTGGACGACTGGCTCATTCGAGCCCCAACGAGTGCAGAAGCCAGCTCTGCACTGTCTCGCACAATGCGAATCCTCCAATACTTGGGATTGGTAACAAACTTCCCAAAATCCAACTTGTTCCTTCCCAGTCTCTGGAGTTCATAGGAGCCTGTTTAGATACCAGACAGTCAAGGGCTTTCCTTCCGCAGGCCTGGTGTCTTCACATAGTGCAACTAGCTTCTCAAGCAGCGGGAAAATCCTCCCTAACTGCTTGAGAACTGCTACAGTTACTGGGACACATGGCATCCACAGTTCATGTAGTTCCCTATGCTCGCCTGCGAGCAGCCCAGTGGATCAAACTCTCATTGACTGATCTTGTCCATTCAATGGTGGCAATCACTGGAGAATCTTTTAGTGGGGTCTCCTTTCCAACAACCCCTATTCCAGGCCACCCTAACAACAGATGCATCACAGGTGGGTTGGGGAGCACACCTGCATCATCTCTCTACCCAGGGCACCTGGACTCCACAGGAGGCTTGTCTTCACATAAACCTCCTAGAATTAAGAGCAATCTATTTAGCTCTTCGAGTATTCCATGCCCAGCTCAGCTACAAGACAGTTCTAGTCCAAATGGACAATCAAGTAGCCATGTTCTATGTGAACAAGCAGGGCGGAACAAGCTCTCTGTCATTATGCAATGAAGCTTTATGACTTTGGGCCCTCGCCAGAGAGCATCAAATCCACCTTCTCATGGTTTATCTTCCAGGCATTCAAAACCTTTGGGCAGACAAACTCAGCCGAGTACTGCTGCCTCACAAATGGTCTCTCCACCTAGAACAGGTGACAAGGATTTTTCACATCTGGGGGACTCCAGACATAGACCTCTTTGCAAGTCCATTGAATGCCAAACTTCCGCGGTTCTGTTTCAGGATTCTGGCTCACAATTGCCAGGCAAGGGATGCCTTCCTCTTTCACTGAGGTCAGGACTTCCTCTATGCCTTTCCACCTATTCCCCTCATCCCCAAAACACTCTTCAAGCTTTAGAGAGACAGAGGTCATATGATCCTCATAGCGCCACAGTGGCCACGCCAAACGTGGTATCCCCTGCTTCTACATCTCTCTCAAGCTGCGCCTCTGGAGTTAGGGTGTGCTCCAGATCTCCTTTCCCAAGAGAGCTGGACCCTATGGCACCCGAATCCCCAGTCCCTGCATCTTACGGCCTGGTTGCTGAAAGCTTAAATCTTCAGGATCTCAACCTTTCCCAACAGGTAAAGGATATCCTTCAGGCTTCTAGAAAACCTTCCACAAGACGATCGTATGCCTTCAAGTGGAAACGTTTCACTATATGGTGTTCCCAGAAGGGGTTAAACCCCCTGGTGATACCTTTGGAAGCGATACTAGAGTATCTACTTCATTTATCAAATTCTGGTCTAAAGACCAATTCAGTACGAGTCTGTCTTAGCACAATTATAGCTTCCTATAAGCCTCTGTGAGCTATCATTAAAATCATCTGTAATACCTGAAGATTTGAGGATGGCCAATGTAATGCCAATTTTTAAAAAGGGTTCCAGGGGTGATCCAGGAAACTACAGACCGGTGAGCCTGATGTCAGTACCAGGAAAAATGGTGGAAACCATTATAAAGAACAAAATTACTGAACATGTAGACAGTCATGGTTTAATGGGAGACAGCCAACATGACTTTATACAAGGAAGATCTTGTCTTACTAATCTGTTATGTTTTTTTGAAGGTGTGAATAAACAAGTAGACAAAGGTGAACCGGTTGATATAGTGTATCTGCACTTTCAGAAAGCCTTTGACCAGGTTCCTCATGAGAGACCTTTGGCAAAATTAAAAAGTCATGGGATAGGGGGCGGTGTACTATTGTGGATCAGGAACTGGTTAACCCTGGAATTACCGAGATTTTTTGCACACACTGAGTACCGTTGGGGTCATAAATGACCCCACGATGAATTTTAATTGTTAACCATGAAAAATGTAAACTAAACAGACAAAATATTATTCCGAATTAATTATTATATGAAGGTTAAATGTTTTGAAATTTAATGCTTTATCATAAAATTACATGAAGAAGAGTTGCCATGAAAGCAGTTTTTGCATGCACTTGATGAACACAGTAAAGTACTACAGTCATTTGCATGAGACACAGACAATTTGTGAATGTTCTTTGCAAACATTGCGCTTGCAGGAGGTGCAAACTATGTTGCTTTTCTTGTCTTTTTCTCTGGAACAGCAGTGACAACTTGCCCTTTTCTTTGGGATCCTGACATTGCAAACAGCATCAGTGGCTTCTTCAATGCTGGAAGAAGTCTCGCTGCAATTACTCTGAAGCAGCTGCTTTCCTAATTCCAAGAGGAATAGACGACGTCTGTGCTTTGACTTGGACTGCCATTCTGGATTTAGTGACATCCAAACAATGAAGGTGTTCAAAGCACTGATGTCCAACATGTTGTAGAAGATTGTCACTGGCCAGTGTCTTGTCATTCGTTTTGTGGTATACGTGCGCAACATTTGATCTGCCGTATCTACTCCACCTTTACTAGAATTATAGTCCAAGATCATGCGTGGTTTTTTTGTCTGGACATGTGTTATCTACTTCTTCTTGATCATGCAAACTGCTCAGAAGAACAACCACTTTTCCTTTCTTCGGGCAATAGGAAACCAGAGTGGCATCATCGCGAAGGGCAAACAGTGAATACCTCTCGGCCCTTTGCTGTTACAAATTCTGGAGGTAATTCTTTTCTGTTCTTTCGAATTGTCCCGAAAAGTGTCATTTGTTTTTCTAGCAATTTCCGTGACAGGGATAAACTGCAGAAGAAATTGTCAACAGTAACATTTCTGCCAGATTGCGTCAATCCTTCAGTGAGTTCCAGCACAACCCTTTCATCCTGATTCTTTTCCCTGTTTTGTCCGAGTTCCCTTCCCGTATATATATACTTGAAGATGCAGAACATATGACGTTGCACTGTCACACAACATCCATAGCTTTATGCCATATTTCCCAGGTTTGCTGGGAATATATTGTATGAACGGAACACGGCCACGAAATGTAAGCAGTTGCTCATCCATGGTAACATTTTCACCAGGAACAAAGGTGTCACTTAGAGTTGCTTCCTAGGTATCAAAAACATATCTGATTGGAGCAAGCTTATCCACGCCTCGTTGTTCACTTCTGTTGGTTGCATCATCAAATCTGAGAGCACAAGAAATTTGTTGAAAAAGGTTACAGTCCATATTTTTGCCGAAAACAGAATGACCATCTTCAAGGTTCCACAACTGAACTATGGATTCATTTTGTGACTTGTACATGCCTGAGAGGATCAGAAGTCTAAGAAAATGTTGAAATTCTCCATCTGTCAAATCTTTCCAGGTGTCGTCATAAATGTGTCTTCCTTGTTTGCTCATCCACATCATGATTTCATTCAATAAGTTCTTCCTCATGAACAAGTGGAATGCTGAGAGAGGGCCATCAACATTTCGTACAGCATATCTTGTAGGACCTTGTTGTACGGGCATGACATTAGCTCTGGCATATCTTCCAGCAGCTTGCTTTATAGGTTTCCTGTTCCATAATGTGGCATCCTTAGATACATAGGCTTCAATGGCAACATTTGTGCTTATAGTTGATGACCTCTTAGCTCCTCTACGACCACAACTAAGATTCATCACAGATGATACTGACACCAAGGACTCCTGCCTTCTTCCCCGTCCAGCACAGCCTCGACCTTTGCCTCAACCTGTAACTTGACTCTTTGCTGCAGGCAATGTTACCGGCTCAACATCAGTCTCACATTCACTTGGCGACCAACTGCTGTCGCCATCTGAATCATGACTGTCATCATCAGATTTATCGGCCTAACTTGGCTGATATGCTTCTTCGCTTGCTGAATATGCTGCATCATCAGACTACTCAGAGCCGTTACTGTCAGCATCTCGTTGCAATATTTCTCTTACTTGGGCAGCTGAATACTTTCGTTTTGACATCATAAACAATAACCTAAAATAAATAAACAAAGATAAAGTTGAATAAAACGCAAAGCAGTTTTACTATAGGTGTACAATAATCGTGATGAATGAGCTGAAAGCCTTTAGATTTCATCGGAAATAATGAGAGAACGTATGATATCAATTACAGAAAATGTGTAATTTTCATAAAATAAGAGTACAAAAAACAAAATGATACATAATTAATGATAAATACCTTTGTCAGATCAAAAAATTCACAAACTGCAAATTGTATCATGATCCAAACCGGACGTAAGCAACTGGGGTTAAAAATGACCCCACTGGTACTCTGTGCTGCAATTCATCACTAGCGTCACCTAGCGGATGGAAATTATTCCTCTCATGGTGCAATATAAAGAGAATATTGACATGTGAAAAGTCATAAAAAGATTGCATTCTTGACCAACTAGTTTCCGAGATACGCATTGTGAAACTTGCAATGGGGTCACTTTTGACCCCATCGGTACTCCTAGGGTTAAAAGATAGAAAGCAAAAGGTAGTGCTAAATGGCCAATTTTCCCAATGGAGAAAGGTGAATAGTGGAATACCCCTGGGATCTGTGCTAGGTCCGCTACTTTTTAACATTTATTTTATTTATTTATTTATTTAACATCTTTTATATACCGCGCTATTTGTTTTCAGTGCGGTTTACAAGTAACAGAAGCTGCACATTCAGAAGACACTGGTGTGCTTACATTATAACAGGAAACTTAAACTTGGAACAACAGGGTAAAAAACTAACTATGTACAAACATATTGGATTCTTTAGTATTCGCAGGAAGACTAAGGCCGGACTAAGGCAGGACATAAGAGAACTTGAAGCAGAATTACTTATGAGGGAAATGGGAGTGAAGAGAGGGAGTTTGTAGGTTTAGGAGTACTGATTAACAGATGTGGATTGGGTGCTTGTGCAAAATGGAGGAGGAAAATGTGGTGCTTGATCGCCTTGCGAAATTGGGTGAGGTCTTTAATTGCTCTTATTTCAGGTGTGAGGTCATTCCAGCATTTAGGTGCATAGAAGGCGAAGGTCCTTTTCTTGGTTGATTGGGTACATTTGATGGAATCCTTGGGGATAATCAGGGTGTTGTCCGTTGTTATCCTTCTCGTTCTGTTTTTTGGGGTGAGGGAGATGAGATCATTGAGAGATGTGGGGGCAAGGTTGTTGATGATCTTGAAAGTGATGATGAGGATTTTATAGGTTAACCTGCAATGAATTGGAAGCCAGTGGAGTTCCATGAGGGTCGGGGTGATATGGTCTGATCTTGCTAGACCACAGAGCACCCTAGCAGCTGCGTTCATCGCAAGTTGTAGTGGATTAATGATGTTCTTGGGGAGACCGTATAAGACAACATTTGCATAATCAAAATGAGGTAGTGTGAGGGCCTGGAATATGGTCCGGAAGTTGTTCTGAGGTAGCATAGGTCTGAGGTGCCTTAGCGTTCTGATTTTATTGTAGACAGACTTGGTAATGTTCCGAATGTGTTCCTTAAATTCAAAATGCTGATCCAGAGTAATCCCTAGGTAGCAAATAGATAATTTACTAGGGAGATCCGCATCTCTTACTTTAAGAGAGGCTGGGGGGGAGAATTCTTTGTTTCTTGAAATGAACAGAACTTCGGTCTTCTTGAAGTTTATACGGAGGTTTTGAGATGCTAACCAATCTGTAATAGCGTTGAAGCAGTGAATAAGGTTGATTAAGTCTGGTTGATTGACTTTAAATGGAGTAAACAGTAGAACGTCGTCGGCATAGATTAATGAGGAGATATCGAAGGTGCGTATGATGTCACATATCGGCTGTAAGTATACATTAAACAGAAGTGCAGATAAGGAAGATCCTTGCGGAACACCTTGATGTTGGTGGAAAGGTGTGGATGTGGTGGAACCGACTCTGACATGCTGCCATCGCTCCGACAGGTATGACCTACACTACAACATAGTCATAAATGACCTGGAAATGGGAATAATGAGTGAGGTTATCAAATTTGTAGATGACACAAAATTATTCAAAGTTGTTAAAACCCATGAGGACTGTGGAAAATTAGAAGACTGGGCATCCAAATAGCAGATGAAATTTAATGCGGACAAGTGCAAAGTTATGCACCTAGGAAAGAAAAACCCAAACTATGGGTACACGATGCAAGGTTCCACATTAGGAACCACTACCAAGGAAAAAGATTTAGGCATCATGGTGGATAATATGTTAAAACCCTCCGCCCAGTGTGCAGTGGCGGCCAAGAGAGCAAATAGAATGCTATGTATCATAAGGAAAGGAATGGAGAATAAAACAAAGCATATTATAATGCCACAGTATCGTTCCATGGTGCGACTGCACCTTGAATATTGTGTGCAATTCTGGTCGCCGTAACTTAAAAAGGATATAGTGTTATTAGAAAAGGTACAGAGGAGAGCCATCAAAATGGTAAAAGGGATGAAGAGAGGCTGAAAAGGTTAAGGCTCTTCAACCTTGAACAGAGACGGCTGAGGGGAGATATGATAGAGGTCTATAAATTAACGAATGGAGTGGAATAGGTAAACGTAGATCGAATTTTTTATGCCATCACAATATAGAAAGACTAGGGAGCATGCAATGATGCTACAGAGTAACCTATTTAAGACTAATAAGAGAAAACAAGAAATCAACGTGTAATCAAACTCTGGAATTTGCTACCAGAGGATGTAGTAAAAGCTGTTAGTGTAGCTGGGTTCAAAAAAAGGTTTGGGTAAGTTCCTGGAGGAAAGGCTCATAAACCATTATTAAGGTGGACCCAGAATATCCACTGCTTGCCCCAATACAAGTATTGTGGAACCTGTATCTTTTGGGGAAACTGCTAGGTACTTGTGACCTAGATTGGCCACTGCTGGAAACAGGATACTGGGCTTGATGGACCTTGGTCTGACCCAGTATGGCATATCTTATGTTCTTATGTTCTCACCATTCAAGTGCTGGAGCATGTCAGCTTTGTGATTAGCTATCCAAAGTCTCACCTGCAGCCCTCGCAGTGCTTAGAGTTCACTGGATCCCTGCTCGATACTACCCTAGCTCAGGGGTGGGCAATTCCGGTCCTGGAGGGCCGCAGACCAGTCAGGGTTTCATGATGTCCCTAATGAATATTCATGGACCTATTTCCATACAATGGAAGGCAGTGGATGCAAAAGATCTCATGAATATTCATTAGGGACATCATGAAAACCTGACTGGTCTGCGGCCCTCCAGGACTGGAATTGCCCACCCCTGCCCTAGCTGATGCCTCTCTGCCTGCGGATCGTGCTCAGAAACTTGTCGCACTCTCCCATGAGCTGCAACAAGGCCCAACTTCGATGGCGCGGCAAATGCTCCCAACCTCAGCCACATGGTTCCACAGTCCGTGTTACTCCTTTTGCCTGGCTACAGATGAGATGAGTGCAATGGACACTCTGCACACAGTGGTGGCAGGCCACTGGTCATCTGGGGGACAGTGGTGGTCACGCTGCTGCTCAAGGAGTCCCAGTCCTGGTGGTTACAGCCACAGAACCTGCTCTCAGAACTTCCTTTTCAGGCCTCTCCACATCACCACATTCTAACCATGGATGCCTACATGATGGGCTGGGGGGGCCCATCTAGACGGCCTGCGCATGCAGGGTCTATGGATGGCTCAGGATACCCTCTGGCGCTCCGTGAGATTTCAAACGCCCTTTGGGCAGTTTGGGAGCAGTTGGGCAATCAATTCATCCTCATTCAAATGGGCAACTATGAGGTGATGTTCTTTGTCAACAAACAGGGTGGCACGGGTTCATACCTCCTCTGTTGGGAGGTGTTGCGTCTTTGGAAATTCATCCTCTCCCATAGCATGATCCTCCGGGCCATGTATCTGCCTGGAGAGCTCAATGTGTTGGTGGACCATCTCAGCTGGGTCCTACAGCAACATGAGTGGGCCCTCAGTGCACGGGTAGCCAGCTGCATCTTCCAGATGTGAGGCACGCCGATCATAGACATCTTTGTGTCAGTGACCAATGCACAGGTACTGCAATTCTGCTCTAGGATTCCGTGCACTCGTCGGGTTGCTTCCGATGCCTTCCTGCTGGACTGGAGCAAAGGTCTGCTCTATGCGTATCCACAGATCCTGCTGGTGACCAAAACCCTGTTCAACCTTCAGGCTGACAGGACTACTGTGATTCTCATTGCCCTGCAATGGTCCAGGCAACAATGGTTTCCTCTTCTGCTACGCCTCTCTTGGGAAAGCCTTTCAGACTGGGCTGTAACCCAGATCTGGTCTCCCAAGACAGCTGGTCTTTTCTCCACCCCAATGTATGCTCACTGGCCCTCATGACATAGAAGCTGAGAGTGTAGTTCTTGCAGAGCTTCACCTCCCTGCATAGGTGAAGCATGTGATTCTTGCCTCCCATGCCTATGCCTTCAAGTGGCAGAGGTTTTCCATTTGGTGTACAGGGAAGACACTAGACCCTTTTTCCTGCATGGTGGAGGTGTTACTGACTTATCTCCTCCACCTTTCCAATGATGGTCTCAAATCCAACTCAATGAGAGTATATCTAAGCACAGTGGCAGCATACCACCATGGTGTTGATGGTAAGCCCATCTCTGCACATCCTTCTGTAGGCCACTTCATAAGAAGTCTGTTGCTCTCGTGGCCCCCTATCAAGCCCCCATCTGTGATGTGGGACCTTAACGTAGTGCTTGGGCAACTCCTCTCTGCCCCCTTTGAACCTCTCAGCTCCTGCTCGCTTAAGCACCTCACCAGGAAGGTTGTATTCTTGATAGCGGTCATTTCTGCATGCAGGGTTAGTGAACTCCAAATGTTGGTGGCGCACTTCCTTACCCCGGATTTCACGACAATATGGTCGTTTCTGCTTTTCTTCTCAACCAGTCAGTGGTACTGCCTTCTTTTTCCTAGGCCTCACACAAGCAGGGCTGAGTCCTCTCTATACATGTTGGATTGTATGAGGGCTCTCGATTTCTATCTGGAATGGAGCACAGGTACACTAAAAAAAATTTTTTTTAAACTGCCTCTAATGTTTCGATTGATTTTTACGTTTTTTGGTGCGCTGAATCCAAATCTGGTAACCAATTTGCTCCATCACGTACAGATTATTTGCTACATTGGGTTAGCTGTTTGAGGTGAACGTTTCAGATTGAGTGCGATCGAGATAAAAGTTTCTTGAATGAATTTTTTATACTAATTGTTTAGTAGTTATTCAAATAAGAATAAAGAAAATTGTAACAAGGCAGCACATAAGAATAGTGTAATGTCAACAAAACACACTGTGATGGTAGCAAAATTGTCTGCACTTAAAACAGCCACATACATGTGCACAAACATTGAGCATATAAGAGTGAGGTTAGACACAAAGCAAAGCAAAGAAATGTGCAAAAAATGTTGTACAGGTATGTATGTAAGAATAGAAAACGCAAACCACACCATTGCAATACATGAAGACAAACACCCTATGGTGTGAAAATAAAATTCTAATAAATGAGATCCGACACTGTGGTAATAACTAGCAAATTTTTATTTCAAAGTTTAGTAAAAACACGATATTTGTCAACACAGTTTAGATTTTAAAGTCATTCTTGGGTCAATCAATCTCCTGGTGGGCCCGTTTCTTCTTCCCCCGAATGCTTCTCTTGGTGCGCTGCTTGGAGTATTTTTCATCTGGGGTTTCCCGCAGCAGCAACTAGCAGAAATCAGCCATCATAGTGGTGTTCCATATTCCTTGGTACCTTCTCTCTGCGTCCTTGATGTACTGGTGAAACCTTTCACCTTGTTCTTCACTGTATGCCCCCAAGTTTTCGGGAAAGTAGTTCACATGGGAGTGCAAGAAATGGACTTTCAGGCTCATGTTACAGCCTTGTTCTTTGAAGGCATTGAGCATCCTGGCAACAATATCCTTATAGTTCTCATCCCGCCTGTTCCCCAAGAATTTGAGAACAACATCCTTGAAGGAATCCCAGGCTTCTTTTTCCTTCTCAGACATCGTTTCAGCGAATGCTCCATCTGAAATGAGTTTCCTTATATCAGGGCCAACAAACACTCCTTCCTTTAGCTTTGCTTCAGAAAGTCGGGGGAACTTTGAGCAAAGGTACCGAAAGCACTCACCATCTTTTGGAAGGGACTTGATGAATTGCTTAATGAGACCCAACTTAATGTGGAGAGGTGGTAATAGAATTTTATCATGAGGTACCAAGCTCTCATGAAGAACATTTTTCTCACCGGGTCTCAAATACTCCCGAATTGGCCAGTCTTTTTTCCCCCAGTGTAGGTCGCGGGCCCGACTATCCCACAAGCAAAGGAAGCAGGGATATTTGGTGAAACCGGATTGCTGCCCTAATAGCATGGATAGAATTTTAAAGTCTCCACAAATCATCCACTTATGCTCATCATAACGAATCTTCTGAAAAATCAGGGCCAAATTCTCGTATTTTTCTTGGAGAATAACAGAGTGAGCAATAGGAACTGAAGCAAATGTGTTGCCATTATGAAGAAGAACACCTTTTATGCTGTCTTTTGACGAATCAATGAACAGCCGCCATTCAGCAGGATCATACTTGAGTTTAAACTTTTCCATCACTCCGTATATATCATTGCAAAATACCAAATCTTCCTCTTTGCTGAAATACTTCAAAAATTGTGTCTCGCGGTTGCGGTACCAATAAAAAGTTGTTCCTGGTGACAATAGATTTTTCTGTTTAAGCCGAGAACCTAGCAGTTGGGCAGCATCTTTTGGGAGTCCTAAATCCCGGACTAAATCATTCAATTCAGCTTGAGAGAAAAGTTCAGGTTTCGGATCTGGTTCAGTTTCAAACTCGGAAGTACTGGACTCATCGGGAAAAGCCATCTGATGAGTCTCATCATGATCAGAACCGTCCACACAAATATGATCCAAAGATTTTGGTGGTTCAAGCACAGGTACTTCGTTGCTATGAGGCATAGGCCTAATTGCTGAGGGAAGGTTGGGGTAACTTATTACGTTCTTATTTTTTAAGTTGTATCCCTTCACAATGCAAGAGCAAAAATAGCAGTCACTGCTGTGGTCTCTTTGTTCACGCCACATCATAGGTATTCCGAAACGAAATGCTTGTTTTTTACCTTTCATCCATAAGCGTAGATCTTCCTTACATGTCTTGCACACTTTGTGAGGAGCCCACGGTTTGTCTTGATCGCCTAACTTCAAACCGAAATAGGCGAAATATACTTTTTAAATAAATGCAGAAATGTTCCTCTGCCGCTTTTTCACGGTATATTCCCCACAAATAAAACAAAAACTGTCCGGAGAGTTGACGCAACCTCTGGCTCTGTGAGCCATCACAAATACACAGCACTGCAAACTACAACTGTAGTGAACCACTTCGGAATAAAGCTGGATTACGACTGAGCAAACAAAAGGTAATAATGAACTTGCAAGAAACTGAAATTTGACAGGAACGTTCATGTCGCAACCACCGTGTTTGAGCGAGCGCGAACGAGGCGAGGCAAACAGGAAAGAACATGCGCCAGCGCGAGTACTGGATTTAGCCCCCCGCCTCCCAATTGTCCTGTTAATGTATAAAATGAATACAAAACACTCTAAAATATCATGAGGGAGTGTTTTTAGTTAGTTAACCATTACAACCTCTATTTTGGGCCAAGAAAATAAACTGCAGTCGGCTAAAAAGAAATTATGTGAACATTCCTTATATGGGTAAGAAATCTAATTTTGCAAGAAAACGTGACGTGATGGAACATTTTGGCTATTTTTCCTGGATTCAGCACCCCAAAATCTATAGGAATCAGTTGCAAAACTGTAGGCAGTTTTTTGGTAGTGTACCTGTGGGATGAAAGCCCATCAGCGTTCCCGACAGCTATTTGTCTCTTTTGAACCTAATTGACTGGATGCTGCGGTGTCCAAGTGCACCCTTTCACTATTGATTACAAATTGCATCTCCTTTGCTTACATTCAGGCGGGCCCGAGCCTGGAACGACACATCATGGCTCATAACTTCTGAGATATGGCTGCTTCTTTGGCGCACTTGGGCTCCACGGTATAGATCTGTAGGGCTACTGCATGGTCCACACCTTCACAGCCCACTACTGTCTGAATGCAGATTTCCGGTATGACAGTGACTTTGGCCAAACTGTACTCCGGCACCTTTTTGGGAATTAGATTCAACTCTTCCTACCAGCCCTTCTGTCTGCCCAGGCTACCGTAGAATCATCATGATGTTGATGTCCTTGCTGGACACTGACTATCGTACCCTTACAGAGATTGCTTACACTGCTTCTCTTAGTTCATTTTTCTGGTTGCTCCATTGGGCTTCTTACAGTTTTTTCGGTAGCCTGTATCTGGGGAGTCCCATATGTGAGGACTTGCTTCCTACTTGTTTCCAGAGAAAGCGTAGTTACTTACCTGTAGCAGGTGTTCTCCAGGAATAGCAGGAATAAGTCCTCACTACCATCCCTCCTCCCTGTGGAGTTGTTCTTTTGTGCTTGATTAAATTATGTCATCATACTGAGGTAAAATGGCTCCTTCGGGTGGGAAAACAGGCATGCATGCACGGGGGACCTCTCAAAAGCTTCCTATTGAAGCTGGAAATCGTTCCCGCACAGGCTCCATCAGTGACGAGGAGGAATACAACATCAGCTTAGCCCAAGGGTCACCCTAGTCATACTCAGCTAGAACAACCCCATATGCTCATTGGTAATAGACTCAGTATGTCACAATGTTGAATCTTTAACCACCTGTGCCCCACACCTACATTTAAATAGTTCTAAGTTTAACCTTTGTTACTGTTGGTTACCCTCTGTTATACTGTTGGTTTCTTGTTCATTTCACTGTAAATAGAGTGCTTTACAGCCCTGCTACCTTTGGTTAATTGTAAACTGCTTTGAATTGTAGAAAGGCAATAAATATGTGGGGACTTATTCCTGCTGTTCCTGGAGAACGCTTGCTACAGGTGAGTAACTACACTTTAGGGATGCTTGGATCAGGAACGTTCATCTAAGGCAAGCTAGCATAAGGGGACATTCAGCAGCATAGCCAAGAGAAAACATGAGCCCCCATTCCACATCAGTGTTCGTTGACATAATGTAAAATGCAGGGGTTATTAGTGTAGTTGCTTCTCCACACCTTCCAGCTGTTTTCCTGACAAAATAAACAGTTTTCAGATGCCTATTCATGCCTGGAACAGGTTTAACTTTAGACATGATTTGAGATGTCCAGGGCATTCCTCAGATCAGGCAGAGATGTTCAGATTCTTGGGAACACCATAGCCATGCCTCCACCATGCCCCTTTTCAGACTTGGAAGTCCTCCCACTGGGGACGTCCACAAACCCATTTTCTAAAATGGCTCTGTGGATGTCTCTGTAATTTGTACCTCTGCATGCTCATTTGCAGACGTCTAAATTGCCAGTAGTGCTTTTAAAATAACACCCTTGATGTTTTATTTACTTGAGGGATTTTATTTAACTGGGGGCTCTGTTCATTGATTCCTGATGAATCGCATTGAAAGCTCTCTTCAGTAGATTAGCCAGTTTGCTGTGGAAGACACTTCACCCCTTCTTTGACAGGTGGATGTCATATATGCTCAGCAGTCCCTGGAAAATCATCCCATGGTCCAGGAAGCTGAAATGCTGTCTGACACTATCTGCACAGCCATGCATTCATCTCCAGGATGCAAGCTTCTCTGTCTTGGCATTTACTTTCGACTGGAAAGATTGAGATGCACACCTATAGGATATAGGATACTTGCTATAAACTTACCCTCATTAAGTTAAGTGCTGGTGTTTAATTTAAATAGTGGCAGCCATGGCTGAATATCAGGCCCACCCTGTTTTATCATAGAGAGGGCAATTTTCAGAGATCATTTATCAGGGTAAATACCAATATACTGTATACTAGAAAATAGAAACATAGAAAAATGACAACAGAAAAGACCACATGGCCTATCTAGTCTGTCCTTCCATAACAACTACAACAGCCCCCTTTTTTCCTTTAGAGATCCTCTGTGTTTGTCCCATGCTGTTTTGAATTCAGATACTGTCCTCATCTCTACCACCTCCACTGGGAGACTATTCCACGGATCTACCACTCTTTCCGTAAAGAAATATTTCTGCATATCACTCCTGAATCTATCCCCTTTCACCCTCATCCCATGTCCCCTCATAGCAGAACTTGCTTTCAATTGAAAGAGGCTCTCCCACTGTGCATTTATGCCATGGAGGTATTTAAACGTCTCAATCATATATATATATATACTAGGAGTCTGATCTCAGTCTCTCAATTTACTGCTAACACTCACTAATACTTGCATACTGGGGCAATTTCTCCAAATGGGTTAGTTTTGCGCATTCCATGACAGTCATGAACCTCGCTCCTAAACCAGAGTATGTGGGCTGAAAACTGAAGTGCCCTTAGCTATCTAAAAGTACATGTGAGGATCAACAATGCACATTCTTTTTGCTAGGTAAAGAGTAAGCTGTCCTGGGGGCATGTTTAGGTCAGGGAAGGATATAATATTCTCTATTACAGCCCATCTCTCTTCATTACAATCTTCAGCCACTATATCTCAGAGTAACAATATCTCCCACTCCCCAGACTCCCTTGCTTCAGCTTTTACCACTAAACTCAATGCTGCTAGAAATGACCTTCCTATTATAGAACCTTTTACGTCCCCGACACCACCACTGTCAAACATTGGCTTATACACTCTCTCTGGTCTTCCTTTACTTGCCAGGTCTCTCTAACACCACCAGACTTCTAGAGGGCTCTAAGAAATATTTTGGCCACTTAGATCCAATTCCTTTGGACTGGATAACAGACTCCACATTGTCCATTTCATGCTCACTACTAGCTTTATCTCAGGTTCTCTTCCTCTTCCTTGGAAAACATCCATTATTCACCCCCCATCTTAAAGCAGCCAAACTTGATCCACAAGACTATTTGCACTATCGTCCCATATCAAACCTTCCACACATGGCAAAGCTCACAGAATATCTTGTTCTCTCACAGTTTACAGATCATTTGGAGCCTACACTAGTACTTCATCTGTATCAATGTGGCTTTTGACAATATCACAGTATTGAGATAATCCTCACATCTGTCCTAAATGATGATAATTGCATTCTAGACCAAGGCGACTTGGCGCTAGCTGTTGCTTTAGATCTAATGGCAGCCTTTGACCTGGCCGACCACAACTTACTCCTATCTTGGCTCTATGAATCTGGTGTCCAAGGCCATGTTTTTGACTGGTTCATCTCATTTCTTACAAATCAAAGTTATCAGGTCACTATTCGAAATTCCACAACAGCTCCCTACTGTTCTCCTTGTGGAGTTCCACAAGGCTCTGCATTCTCTCCCATTCTATTTAATCTTTTTCTGAGTCCTCTCATTACCCTCATACAGACTACAGGAATTAAGTTCTACATGTATGCTGATGACATTTTACTTCTCACCCAAGTTAACAGTACCTCTCTTGAGTTATCAATTGTCAATTCCTGTTTAAATGTCATGGCTACCTGGCTCCACTCTTATGCCCTTAAGCTGAACCCTTCAAAACCTACTGTTACTTGGTTTACCGGATCAACTGACATTCCAAATGTTGCACCGTCCATTGGTGCAACCTTAATTACTCTTCTGCCTTCCTTCAAATACTTAGGGGTCTATCTTGATTCTACCTTCTCCTTCTCGCCTCATATCACTCATCTTACCAGGACTGCTTTTGCTGCCTTAAGAAGATTTTGAGCTATCCATCCATTCCTCACACCAGCAGCTCTTATCATATTTTTACTGAGCACTGTTATATCCAAATTAGACTATTGTAATTCAGTTTTTGCAGGTCTTCCTTAAACATCTTCAGACTATTCAAAACACTGCACTCAGTGCTCTTAATTGCCAAAAAAATGTGATCATATTACCCCACTATACATTCAGTACCACTGGCTCCCTTACCCACAGCGAATACAATTTAAGACACTTATGTTGACCCATAAAGCAATTCATAGCCACGCCCCCCAATACTTTACAACCCTGACCATCCTTTACACACCTAGCCGTACCCTTTAATCCTTCACCAATAATCACCTGGTTCTCCACCCTTGCATAGATTCCACTACAAAGTTACCCACCAATCATCATTCAGCTATCTGGCTCCAGCACTCTGGAATAGCCTCCCAACATACATACAATTAGAGGTTTCCTTTGCACAATTCAAATCCCAGTTCAGAACTTATCTATTCACACAGGCATTTAGCTTGGAGGAATAGGGCCACTGCAGGATAGGAGAGACCCTATGAGCCAATTCCGATCTGTCCTTCCTCCGCCTATATGGCCTGTCAGAACTGGGGCATGCAGTGGTAGCACCCGATTCTGATCATGCGGAGGCTAGACATGCTAGCGGGATCAGAATCAGGTCTACCAGCCTGGATATGCAGGCCGGGCCCCATTTCTGACAGGCTGGATATCCTGCACTTACCTGGCTAGCCCAGCCTGGCTTGTAAATGGAGCGGTGATGGCATAGCATCCTGTTGCCATGCCATCACGACTCCATTCACAAGCCATGAATCCCTGCAGCGGCAGCAAATCCACATTAACTGCAGCCCGATCCCTGATTGGGCCTTCCAAGTCCAAGGCTGGGCTGCGGATGCCCCCCTGCACCTCCTCATCTTGTCCTCTGGGTCCTACGCCATCCGCCACCATCCAGGGGGGACTTATTCCATCTCCAAGGTGGAATAAGTCTCCCATCTACATTGCAGACCTTGGACGTACAGGGTCAACCTCTGAATTGACCCTGTATGTCCGGAATCAGTTGCCACCCACTGCCTGCCCTCACTCCTCCCCTGGCCCATCTCTTCCCGCTCACGAACAGAGCTCCACATACAAGTTGGCTATACTTGTGGGGAGCTCTGTTCCCCGCCAGTGCAATCCGGCATTTAGTGGGTCTGGAAGAGGATCAGAATGCCGCCTATATGTCTAGACATTATGGGCCCGATATTTGAAGGGCATTTACATGATTTACATCCCAATAAACCATGTAAATGCCCTAAATCGTGATATTCAACGACACTTACATGGTTAGTACTGCTGAATATCCCCTTCAAAACCCGCTACATGCCCTGATGTTAGCAATGGAGCATGTTGTGGGCATTCGGGGGTGGAACAGAAATGGAGACTGGGTAGCAGTGATATTACACCACTACCCAGTTAGCAATCTGTGGCTAAAACTAGGCCAGCTTTTGGCTCGCCTAGTTTTAGCTGCAGAGGCTAACTGGGTTGTAGTGCAATATTGCAGTTACCCAGTTAGCCTCGGTGGCTCCGGGGCATGCGTGGCAATGCCAGATATTCAGTGCCATCACCGTGGCATTGAATATCCAGTGTTAAGGGTCGGCGGTTAGGGCTGTGCGCAGTAGTGGCGCATAACCTGTCCAGTTGAATATCAGGTGCTATGTTTTTTACATCCATGTATTTTTACTTATTCTTATTTTAATCTCATATTGTTTTTATTCTTACACCTGGTTTTTATCTTCTTTCTATATCAATTGTATTTCCTTTTACTTTTAAATGTCTCTATTTGTATTTTATTTTATTGTTTTAAATTGCTCTGTTTGCTTACGCCAAGGACAGATGATAAACGATAAACGTGCATAGATTACATTTTGAAACCTACATGTATTATGTTCAATGGAAAGTCTACCCCCTGAAAAGCTGATGAAAATCTCACGTTTTCCTGGAACAGTTTTCAAAGGTACAGTATGCTCATACTTTCCCTTTGACAACTGGCGCAAAGTCCATGGGCAATAGTATTCATGGACTTTGCATCTATGCAGGTACTTTTGAAAATGTGGTCACTACACACCTAGCAAATTTTAACAAAGATGTATAAATCAGTCACTAGGTGTCACAGTTGAATATGTAATGAAGAAAATAAAATATGGGCTTAAAACAGCTAAGGGGCATGTTTACTAAGATGGGCTAAAAGCATGTGCTATGAAACCTTGTTACAAATACATCATGTAAAACTGGAGTGGAGGAGTAGCCTAGTAGTTAGAGCTCTAGCTTGGTAGCCAAGAGACCAGGGTTTAATTCCCAGTAGCACTCCTTGTGGCCTTGGGCAAGTCACTTAACCCTCCATTCTGTTGGAAGAAAGGCCTGACAATCTACATCCAGTCATATTGCCAAGAAAACCCAGAAACTGCTAGGTCACCAGGAGTCAGCATTGACTCAAAGGCACGTTTATAAAAACCTGTTAAACCAGCTTAGTAAACATGCCCCCAAGGGTCATTGCTTCTTGCTAGTTCAGACCTAGAACAATACACATAAAAGAAAGGACAAAATAAATTTCACTCTATGAAGTCCAAGTGCAGTTGGAGCACATTTTTATTTATTTCTTTAATACGTCATCTCTTCAACATCTACAAAATAGTTTACGGTAAAATTAAACCATTGCTGATATTATTATTCCTTAATTATTCTTCAGTTTTTTTCCTTGCACAGTAATATGCCCTGAAAGCAAATACTTCATACAGTGGGTCACAGATCCTTCTGGGGCAACAGAATCATTAGAATATAGGCTGTATGTTTACAATCAAACTCACGAAAGAGGAAATATATTAGATCTGATCTTTGTTCCAGCATAATTAATCAAATGGAACATACGAACTGCACCTCAGTTGTCCTAAGTGCCATTGTATGATCACTACACAATTACTTTCCACCTACCATACAAACCTCCCCCATCCATCAAGAGCCTCACCTTTTTTATTTAACAGGTTTTATATACCACTTTATCATGTCAATCAAAGCAGTTTACATTGAAACTTAAACTTGGTAATGTACATTAAACAGGGACATTGATAACTTGTATTTTTCTGAAGCAATGGAGGGTTAAGTGACTTGCCCAAGGCAACAAACCCTGGTCTCTGGGTTCCCAAGCCAGTGTTCTTAACCATTAGGCTACTCCTCCACTCCACTTTGCCACCTTGTCATCAATTTTGACACTTTGATAAAAAAAACCTTTCTTTATAAAATCATTCCTTGCCTAGAAATAAAAACAAAATTTTAAGTGACAATGCCACAGCACCACCAGCTACACAAACAAGGACATACCACTATGCTGTCTAGTACAATCCAGAGCTAAGAGGCTTAAAGTATGAGCTCAGAAGACTTGAATGCAAATGGTGACATACACGACACTACAGTAATAGGATAAAAATAGGTCCATGCCAAAACTACAGTAGTATTGTAACAAGATCAATAATTCCAAAAAGGAATACTACACAAAACTCATCATGAATTCTCTAAACAGACCTAGAGAACTATTGACATTGTAAAATCACTAGTGAATGAAAATAACTAAGCAAAAAGGAGAACACCCCAAGACCAAAGGACCTGGTCAATTTTTTCCAATCTAAATTTGATAATTCCCTCCCCAATTCAGCAAAACCACAATACACTAAGTCATCCAATATCTCTCTTCAGACGTTCCGCCCAATCACTCTGGAAAACGTAGAGAACATCATTCTTAGTTCCGCTACCACAATGTTGAGATACTTCAGCCTGGCCTTATCTATCTCAAAGTCAGCCAGAAAGGCCAGGAACCAGTTCCTCATCCTCACAAAGAGAAAATGTGACTTGGAGAAATTGTTACAGTATCCCAAGATCTTCCTATATTGATCCAAATCTCAAGCAATAGGTCTGCCAACACATCAGGCTTAGATAGATCAAGACATCATCTGCATGCAGTGATATTTTATGTGAAGTTCCCCAATATTTAAAGTCTTAAACTGTAGCTTCCACATGCATCTTCTGTTCCATAGGTTCAATAGCTATATCAAATAATAGGGGATAGAAGTGACTATTAACTAATATTTGCACTTTAGGGCTCTTATAAAGAAATGAAGGCATATTAAAAGGGAGTAGCACTGTTATCAGACTTCTTAGCCACGTTAATCCCACTGAGTGGGATATTCAGCAGTGCATACCCGAATTGTGCCACTGAATATCCCTTCTCAGCCCAGTCAAACATCCTAGAGCTAAATGCTTAATGTCAAGGCATATTGGGGTGGAGTGGGGGTAATACCAAGGGTTAGCCGGTCAGCAGAGATATTGAGCTGCTAACCGGTTAACCCAAGCCAGGCAAAATTAGGGAAAAAAAGCTGGTCTAACTTATCAGGTTTAGCTATCTGGCCAGTGGCTAAATATCGCAGCTGACGGGTTTGCTAAATTGATATCCAGGCAAAGCAGATATTTAGTGCCGCTAGCTGGATATAGTCCTGGCACTGAATATTTGGTTATAGATTAAAGCGGTGACAACTAGCCACTTTAATCACACTGGCTGCAGTCACTGAATATGCCTCCCAATGAATCAGGTGGATAAACTTTCTAGGAAAGTCAAATTGCTTCAATATATTAAACAAATAGGACCAGGCCATCTTAGCAAAAGCTTTATCTTCATCTAAAGCTAGGACCAACCCCAGCATTTTAGCTCATTTAGCATGATGCATTTATTAAATAGCCCCCTACTATTTTCCATGGATGATTTCACCTGTTGGATCAGAGTGAATTAAACCAACTTTCTCCAGTCTTATTTATACCAGGGCCCATTTTATGTACTGTTAGTAACCCACTTTGTGTCTATGGGGAAAAATGTTTAGAACATAGCACTCATTACCTAAAGCAACTTTCACATTCATAATTATTTCTATACAGGTTTGGTGTAGTTTTAATCACTTAGGGAAATATTTACTAAAGTGTGGTAGCAGTAATTGTGGGCTGCAGCACTTGCTAAGGATCTGCAGTAACCATTACCATGTGCTCAAATCGGCCATTGCAGTAAAACTCCCTCCGATTTTAGCACGATAGGGCAGCATTGGGGTGGAGAGAGGTGGAACGTGGGCATGGAGACCAGTGACAGCTGGTGCACAAGATACTGCCACATGCTGGCTGTCATGACTGCTGATAGAGCATCTGCACTTAATGCTCCTCTGGTAGCGTAGCAACTGCCAGGTCAACGCAGGATGCTGAAAGAAGAAGTTCCATGCTGCAGCACAGGCTGATCCCACTGCCCCGAGGAAGACCCTTTGGACTAAGATTCCCCCCTCTGTACCAAGACCTTTTTCCGTACCAAGACCCCTTCATGGACCAAGAATTTTCCTTGGACCAAAACCCCCCCTTTCATGCACAGATACCCTCAAAAAGGCCCTCCCGCTTCTCCCCCGGACACTCACCAAGTGAAATTCCCTGACAAATAAGAGAGATTGACCCTTAGCAGCAGTGGCATAAAATTACCACTATGGTTAATATCGTGCCTTGTCCACTAGACACTAGGGAATTTTACTTGGTGCCCAGAGGAGGAGGGTTGGGCAGGGATAAGGGAGGTTCGGGGTTTTGCATAGGGAGTGGGGACTTTTTGGGGGGTCTGTGCTGGGCAGGGAGGTCTTGGTCCAAAGGGGGCTCATTGTCCTTAGGAGGGTCTTTGTCCAGTGGGCTCTTGGTCTCGGGGCTTCTTGGTGTGGTGGGGGAGTAGTGGTCTGGGGGGGGGGGGAGTATTCCTTGGGTTGGAGGGATCAGCCTACACTATTGCATGACACTTCTCCTTTGAGAATCTTTGTGGTCATGCCAGAGCCAGTGTTCCATGACTCGGCAGGTATCATGGGTGCGTCTGCACTACCTACTGAGCCAAGGAATGTGGTACATTTCCTGCATTTACCATAGAGGCTTTGCACTTACTGTGCATTAATTCTTGCACACAATATGTGGGAATGCAAAACCTTAATGCAGTTTAGTAAATGTGCCCCTTAGGGGGCCATTTTAAAAGGCTTAATCATGATTTAGGATGTCAAAATCACAGAGATGTCTCCGAAGCCATTCCACAAATGACGTTTACAGACTTCTCTAGTGCAGGATGTCCAATTAGGCAAGGGGGTGTGGTGAGGGCGTATAATGGACTTACACATCCCCATCTGATTTCAGTAATGATGGGGATGTCTGTAGGGATGTCCACTTTTAGACCTGCGGCAGACATGAATAGTCATCAAGTGCTTGTTTTGGCCTTAAAACATCCAGAGAATGTAGATAGTTACGTGACTAGCCTATGATCATGAAGGCCTACACTGGGATTTGAACCCTTACTACCCTGCTCCTAACCCACTACTTAAGCCATTATGTTATTAGATGTCCATGTTCTGAGATGCTATTCTGGGGATGTCTATATAGACGTATCTATAGACGTCCATGTTTCTGAAATTGGGCCTGAACTTGCACATGCCTGCCTTTTTTTTCCAACATTCTTCTTTGACATCCCAGATTGTACTTTGGATGTGCCATTGCAAAATGTGCCTTCAAGTCTATCTGCATATCATATTAACTTCTCATTGTAGCATATACTGAAGCCTTTACATTTAACTTGTGTGATAATTACTCTTGTGTGCATTTACCCTTACTTTCTTATTTGACCCATATCAAATCCTTTAATGTTCTATACCCCAACACTGCTTTCCTTAGGAGAATATTTTATTACTATTAATATATATATTTTTTTATTTTGCTATGTCACACACCTTTAATTCAAAGCAGGAAACGGCATGTCATCCAAATAAATTATTAGTTTTATTAGCCATTGCTTCCTCCACCAGTTATCATCAGCCTACTCCTCCAGCATTACCACAGGGGGACATTACCAGGTTTTGCTGATACAGGGCCAAGGTGAAGACCTTTGTTGCTATCTTTTGCCCTGTCCAATGCAAAGTATGAAACTTTTGAAACAAAGATGGTTCACTCCTATTTTGAACCTTGATTCCTTTGTCAAATAACCATTTTCCCATAGAAAACCTCTACATTGTTTTTATATGACTGATAAATGAAAGCCTGAGCTTCACTAACCTCCCCAACAAATTACCTTTTTGGTTTCACTGATCTGGCCAACTAATATTGTTACAGATGCAGCTGTGAAAACACCAGCAATTAAATACTATCTCTATGATGCACCAAGCCTATGGGGGTGTACCCAAAGTGCTGAGAATGGGCTTGTTAAAGATAATTCAAGAGAAAAACATAATTGCTCCTGTAAAATTCCCAACAGCTGCTGGATCTGTAGCATTCTTCCATCTGCTGGAGAATGTTCATGTAATCAGCTTATTTGATTCATAATTATGAATGGGCCACAGAGTGAATTAGATTGGCATTGCTGATCTATGGGTTGTTGTCAATGTTATGAATTACCCCCACTGGAAACTGAGGGGTTAGTTACTAAAGGGTGCAAACCTTAATGGATATGAATGCACTGTTAACTCATGTTTTTCCTAATCAGATCCCACTGAGTAACGTGGGAGCAGCACTAACATAACAGTGAATTAATGCACATTAATTTTAACATACATTCGTAACTAGCCTCCTTAATAGTATATCAGACTGTGAAATAAAATGGGGGGGGGGGGGGGGTTATACCCATGAGTGAAGCAGAGTATACAAGCATGTATGAGCACCAGCAATACTGAAAGTATAATACAGTGCAGGACCAATTTACTACCAGCTGCTAATAGTTTGCATGCTAATCTGATGACAAATTCACTTAGCATGGCTGTTAAGGCCCCTGCCAACACTTTTGGGTACTGTTTACTAGTATGTGTGAGATATTTAGTGCATCTTCCTTTCTGTTCTTGTCAGACTAGTTCAGATAAGTGAGTTTGTTCCACCTGCCAGCAGATGGAGATAGAGCAATACTGGTGACTTTCCTGTATATAAACTGGTGCATTTTGAAAGCCCCTCAGTATTAACACTGTTTTCAGCAGAAGGGACAGACAGGGCTGGTGTGGCAAAGAGGAACAAAGGAAAAGGCCCAGAATGTCACTCAGGTTTGCTGGAGGTATCAGCCTTGGAGACTGGGGGAAGTTCAGGGCACAGGCAGTGGTCGATTTGGATGGCTCCCATGCTGAGATAAACCCCAGTTATGGTCAATCTGGCAAACCCTAATAACCCACGGCACAAGCAACTGGCAATAAAGCTTTACACATAAAAAAGGAAAAGCCAGAAAGGAACCAAGTTTTAGTGGCAGGGTGCAAGCTGTAGCCAGACAGGGCAGTAGGGCAGATATGGAACACAGCAGGTATTGTGGTGTTTGTGGAGTCATTCTGTCATCTGTGTGATGGGGCCCCCCAGGAAGACAGTAAATTATTGCTAGGACAGGAGACTAGGCAGGATAGAGGTCACCCTAAGTCTTCCTGTGGACTTCCCTGTGGCCACAGTAGGTGGAGATCATTCTCGTGGAACTGCTCAGGAGGTGAATCAGCCTTAGAAGGGGCCTTCATGGCACCGACTTCTGGAGCAATGGAGGCTTTCCCTGAAAGAATGTTTTCCCCTGAGTTTATACTTATGATGCACAAGGCTTATTTTGCAATGGGGCAAGGGGTTGTGGCCACTTCCATGGCAAATATATGCATCTCTGTACAGGAGCCACAGGGCTCTACAGACCTGGACCCAACAGTAAAGCATCAGAGACCTACTGGGGAGCAGGACAGAGGGGATGTCTTCCCATTGAATGCTATTTTTTTACTAAGAGGGAATCCCTTTTGGATGAAGGAGAATGGACCCCAAAAGCACAGAGGAATCTGTGGAAGACGGCCTTTAGCAATAAAATAGGGGTGATTCTACTATACAGTCTCCATGCTGTTCAGTAAGGAAGAACTCTTTATACTGATCACAAGGGTAACAAAGGTGCTGAAAATTACAGAAGAGCCAGTACATTAGGAAAAAATAGCAGAATATCCCATTTTCTGGGGTTTGTGGAAGCCGCAGAAGGTGTTTTCCATGCATCATGTCATCACGAATAGGGTATTGACAACCAGTGGGACTGCTAATAGAAAATCTGAAACTTTTAAACTGGTACCAATATGGAAGCAAGTCTCAAACCTTTGATACAGAGTAACCTCAGTATGGTGCTTGGGGATTAATAAGGCTTCTGGCTGCTGCTGAATTGCCACGGCAATAACTTTCAAAGCCCAGGTTAAAACCCCCATATGTATCTTTCATCGGCCATTAGTAAGAGTTTTTATTTTTTGAAATGCATTTAAAAAATAAATAAACCACTTAACCGACAAAAGCAGATCCTCCAAACACCAGACCACAGGGACACCAGACGATGATGTCAACTCGAGCTTTGCTAGTATCATTTAACTATGTCTGCCTCAGGACTCATCCACAACGAGAAATAATCTCAAGTGTGCTGAATGACCTCCACAAAAATGTGATCAATTTAAAGGTATGCAATGGTGCATAAACAGACAAGGGATAACCTATTCAACAGGCTCTTAAAATGCCGAGACCCATTCCAGAGTCTCATTTTAGTCCATTAGGATGTAGTGTGTCCAAAATAAAAATCCATTTCTGCTCAAGTCACGCTAACCGATCTTGAATGTTACCATCTTGGAGATTGTCCACACAATTGCCCATCGTAAGTCCTGTCATTGATGTGCTTGTTCCAGGCAGTGTTGTACTGTGGGAGCCATAGTGACTATATTGGCAAGACCTGATTTATTTTCACTTAATCTGTCAATATACAGTTTGGCACATGGACATATGATCATATAAACAGCCCATGTCGTATTGCAATTGGTCACGTATTTGAAAATATACTGATGTCCTGTCTTGGGGGTCCCTCCAGGAGTTCATATCCAGTGATGTGCTACACATATTGCATTCACCACATGAAGCATGATGTCCATCCCCTAATTTCTGGGCCATCCGTGTACCAAAATCAGAATGCATCAAGCTGTCGTGAAGATTCCTCCCTCTGAACGCTATGCATGGACCTTCATGTAACACCGGATATAAAGCTAAAACGTGCCAATGTCTTTGTATGCTATTCGCTATTTCTTTGGCTTTATCAGTATAGTGTAGTATACATATTTGTTCATCCATCTGAGAAGATTGCTGTTTTGTAGCAACAAAGATCTATTGGCATATCTGGCTTGTAAGTAGGTCACTCTGACAATATGCACTGGATACTACCTTTGTAAAAGTCTTTCAGTCAATATCTGTGCCTGATATTTAAAGTTGTCTTCTTCAGAACAAATATGCCTTAATCGAAGAAACTGCCCAATTGGCTTTTGTCATCTAAGTGGTTTATTTATTTTTTAAATGCATTTCAAAAAGTAAAAACTCTTAACTAATGGCCGATGAAAGATACATACGGGGGTTTTAACCTGTGTTTTGAACGTTATTGCTGTTGCAGTTCAGCAGCAGCAAGATCCTTCAGCTGAGGACTTATTTAATCCCCAAGTGCCATACCTAGGTTATTTTGTATCAAAGGTTTGATACATGTTTCCATGGTGCCGGTTTAAACGTTGCAGATTTTCTATTAGTGGTCCTACTGGTTGTCAATGGTCTATTTGAATCTAATGTGGGTAATCTTGTTGATTTTTTGATTGGTGATATCAAGAATAGGGTGGCCGAAGAATGGGAGCATCCAGTGTGAGTGCAGGGGCATCTAGGTCCAACACAAACAGTATCCATGTCCAAAGCAGATGTAGAAAAGTTATTGTCCTTGTCTAAAATTGATGCTCCAGTGTTGGCCATCTCATTTAGGATCAGAATTCTAGTAGAAGGTGTGGCACTGAGAGATTTATATGTTATAAAGTTGAGGGCCTAATAAAGCAGGCATTTGAAGTCTCTGGGCTTCCTCTTCAGGCAGCAATCTATAAGGGGATGTACAGCAAGTTCACTACTCAGATGGATGCAGCATTCCTCGTTAACAGGTACTTCAGCAGTATGTGAAATGGGGATACTAGAATCCATAGCAGCTTTTTTGGTAGATGCCTTGTATGATCATGTACGAATATTGGAAAACTTTACAGCCACACTGATGGTGCTGAGATGTCTCTGGTTGCAGCACTGAGCAGTAGATACTACGTTCAAGGCAAAGCTGGATAAGCTGCCCTATAAGGATGGTGGTTGTTTGGTGAAGAGTTGGAGAATTTAATCAAAATATTCACAGATGGGAGGCCTCATCAACTTATGGAGGGCAGACCTTGACAGACTGGGAGGATGCAGTCAGGAAGGGAGGTTACCAAAGCTTTCTGATGATTTCAGTACCCTAGGCAGGGGCTCTTACAGAGGAGTATGACATTTTACTTTTTGTAGCTCCTGGAAACCAGGCCAGAAGCCTGAGGTGAGAGCTTAACACTGCGGAGGCGTCAATCCATGTCACCTGAAGACCTATCTGTGGAGACAGATACCTAGGATGAATTAATCAAAATGAACTAATCGAGTGACATTTCTTGTGAAGGTAAGTATTTATTACAATAAATGGCACAGCAACACATGAGTACAGATACCTGTACCTATCCTCCCCCATCACCAACCCCAGAGCATACACACACAGCATATCAGAGCCCATCACCTAGATCCCCTTCTAACCCCAAAACTCCCTATCACACCCATCTCTATTACCTACCACACTAACTCACAAGCTCCCTATCATGCCCACCTCTATCACTCTATCACCCACCACAATAACTGCCAGCTCCCCATTCCTGCCACAATGGAGCAGTGGCACAATATGGGGAGGCAAAGGCCAGATAGCAATATAGGTGATACAAGGACTACCATGATATTGAGATGAGTTGCACATGTTGCCACCTGCAATGGTTCTCCAGGGAGCTAGGCTACACATTTTCACTTACCCTCCCCCTTCCCCATGTGCTCTGACCCCTTGCATCCTGTCTTTGGCTGCATTGCAGTGACTGCACAGGTAAGGTGGAGGGTGCCACATCGCTGTCACTGGAAGTTGGGGTATCAGCTGTATTCTCCTCTTCCTCTCCTCCATTTTGGTTGCCACTACAGAAGTCAGGAAAGCATGGTTGGGGCCAGAGCCTTGGGGTGAAGTGCCCAATATGTTGGGCAGTCAAAGGTTGTGCTGGGTGGTATGGTGCCTGCTTACCATCTGACTGTTCTGTTGCTGCGTGGAGGTGCAGCTGGTGGATGGTGAGCTGACACTGCAGAAGTGGCTGCACATGAATGGAGGAAGAATGATGCTGATGGGAAGTCTCCCATAGGTCATGATGAAGTCCACTCATTTCTTCCAGGAGTGTCTGTATGACATCTCTCTTTTCCCTCTGTACTGCAAGGGACTGCTTCATGATGTTCAGCTGCTTGCTATGTATCTGCAGATACTCTGCATTTTGCTGAAGCAGCCTTTCCCACAATGTAAAAGATGTTTGCTACTCTGGCTGTTGGAATGGCTACCCTCCACATTCACTGAATATACATTGTCATCAGGTGGGTTACTATTGCCTAAAGGGGAAGGTGGTTTTAGTGGTGGTTCCATGTCATTCTCATCCATGTGTTCCTCCCTTTCTATCTTCTCCAGGTCAAACACATTATTGACTCTGGACTTTTGTTCCTCCATGGACTGAGGGAAAGCCAATATGTAGTGAACTTAGATTTCAGTAAAGCCTTTTACACTGTTCTGCATCAGCTACTTATAAATAAATTGAGCACCCTAGGGATGGACCCTAAATTGACTGACTGGGTTAGAAATTGGTTTTGGGAGGCGAAAAAAGGTATAGGTAAATGGAGCTCACTCTGAGTAGAAGGATGGTCTGATTCTTTTTAACAGTTTTGTAAGTGGTATTGCAGAAGGGCTATTAGGTAATATTTACCCCTTTGCGGATGATACCAACATCTGCAATGGACACCCAGGAAGATGTAGATAACATGAGAAGAGATCTAGCAAAGCTTGAAGAATGGTGGAGAATTTGGCAGCTATGATTTAATGCTAAAAACTGCAGGGTCATTTGACTGCAAAAATCCAAGGGAGCAGTACAGTATGGGGAGAAGTACTTGTCCATGAAAGAAGAGCGGAACCTTGGAGTGTTTGTTTCTGATGATCTTAAGGTGGCTAAACAGGTAGAAAAGGTGATGGCAAAAGTCAGAAGGATGCTTGGGTGCATAGGGAGAGGAATGACCAACAGGAAGAAGGAGACGATAGTGCCTCTGAATACGTCTTTAGTAAGACCTCATTTGGTGTATTGTGCGCAAATCTGGAGACCACAACTTCAAAAGGATATAAACTGGATGGAGTTGGTGTAGAGGGTGGTTACCAAAATGTTGAGTGGTCTTGGTCATAAGGCAAAAGTGGAGATATGATAGAGACATTTAAATACCTCCATGGCATAAATGCATAGGAGAGCGTCTTTCAATTAGAAACAAAGAAACATGATGGCAGAAAAAGACCATATGGCCTATGTGGTCTGTCCTTCCATATCAACTACTATAGCTCCTTTTTTTCCTTTAGAGATCTTCTGTGTTTGTCCCATGCTTTCTTGAATTCAGATACTGTCGTCATCTCTACTACCTTCACTGTGAGACTATTCTACATAGAAGAAAGAAAGCTGTACAATGAGAAGACATAGGATGAAGGTGAAAGAAGACAGACTCAGGAGTAATTTGCAGAAATATTTCTTTAGGGAAAGAGTAGTAGATGCATGGAATAGTCTACCACTGGAGATAGTAGAGACAAGGTTTGTATCTGAATTCAAGAAAACATGGGACAAACACAGAGGATCTCTAAAGGAAATAAGGGTATGTAAAACTTAGTAGTTGTTATAGAAGGACAGACTGGATAGGCCATATGGTCTTTATCTGCCATCATATTTTTAGGTTTCTACGGAATATCTGGATGGCTGCTCCTCTGGTGTCTGTTGGGTAATCATGGACTCCATTGATGTACCTGACTGCACCAGAGAGATGTCCCTGTTGTCTGGCGGGTTGCCATCAGCCCTGGTGTCTTCAGCTGCCTTATCAGCATCCTGACCATCTGCACATATGGAGTAAGATATAGATGCATGAAACAGAGAATGACAGTGATGCAGCTATCCTTGTCATCTACACAAGTAATCTCATGGTGCAGCTTTGCTGCTATTTCTACAAATCCAGAGTGTATAGGATGGATACAATTTGGCAAAGGATCACTGAGAAGGTAATGAGAAAGTGCCCAAGAGGTGAGCATGACCAAACCTGTGCTATTTGGAGGGGGATTTGTGTGTGGGGGGAAAAACAGAACTCACCTGGTAAATCATTGTATGCCAGTTACAGCTATGTTCTCTAGACTGCCACATGCAGACCTGTCTGCTCACTGTGTAATTCCCCCACCATCTGCGTATGTGCCCTCATAAAAAAACAACTTCAATGGCTTCCATGTTTTATATCCATAAGATAGACAGGTAGCTGGTTCACCCCACAATGCTGGACACCTTGGAACCAACCTTGGCAGTCCAGGAGAGCCTGGAGCTACTGTAGGTATGAGTTTTACTGTTCCTGGGTGGCTAAGGCTTGCATCCGTCTTGTCATTGTATTCTGGTATGAACCTTTTACCATAGAGAGACACACATGCAGCAACTCCAGTGTGCCCACAAATGCTCTTCTGGGTGGGTGTGGCAGCAAGGTTCCACAAACAGTAACCGGGCCTATTAGAGGTGTTATGGTATGGCATACCATACATCATGCTCTTCTATTACTCAATAAGGAAAAAACCTCCAAACTGTGATGACACACAATTTCAACAGGTAAAAAAGTCAAAACAGGAAAAACAACCCCGGAGTTCACATCAAAACAAGTGACAACTGCATTACAACATTTTTACTGTTGGGATCCACCGACCCGAGATGGGGAGAGGAAAAAACTCCCCTCTCTGCGTCGGTAGAAACCTTTTATTTCTTTTTAAGAGAAAACATTAATATAGTGAAAACACTTATCTGAAAATAGCCAGATTCATGTGGCAACAGGGGCAGCCAAATATCAAACAGCAACGGCGACATGCATGTTTCGAACCCAGAAAGGGCCCTGTATCAAGCGAGTTGCAAAAGGTAATGCTTCTATTACTCAAGGCATCTCTTGTGCTCTATCTTCTTTAATTGTGTTCTTGGTGAGAAGATGACTACAGGGACATCAGACTGTGGAGTCTGTGGCAGGACACTCAGCTGACACCTGGTGACTGTCATAGGAGTTGACTGTGCTGAGATAGCTTAGATACATGGGGCCTGTACATAAGAGGGACATTGTGAGAGATACACATGTTGCTTTTGCATGATAATGTTGTGACAATCACATGGGATGGGCTTGCATATTGGCTAATGCTGCATATAGGTCACTAGAATAAAATGGACAGTGCCATCAGTAAGTGAATACCTGTAATGGTGGATCTGTGTCTGACACTTCCTCCTACATTTCTCCTTTCCAGGCAATAGAATGCATTGTACAGTAGGTGGTGTGGCTAGGCTCTTTATGGCTGTGGCTATGAATCCATATGACCTGTCATCTGTTGCTCTTTATCTAGGACCTTGGGTATGTTTGGGGGCCTCATCTGCAGCTAGGGTCCATGTTGGTCACCCTTTTGGGTTCTCCTATGTGCAGGCTATGGGTCAGCCAGATAACAGAAACCATCCATGTGAGCTCCTATGTCTGCTGAGAGTACATCTCACTATCCTATCTATGTTCTCTTCCTAATAAGATCTGTGGCATGCAGCTTCAGGAAACTGGTCATTGGAATGTGGAATGCTCATCCCTAGTGGCTACTGTAGATATGTTCTGTGTGTGCTAACCAGCCAGCCTCAGAGACTCTCTAGTATTGACCATACAGTGTATAAATAATCTAACGCTAGTAGTTATATCCCCAACATATATTCAACATGCATTGGCAAAAATCAGCACAGATATATGGCCCCTAACCAGAGCCATCCCCTTAGCCCCATGTGCTAAGGGGATGTGTATGCCAGTAGCTGCTGTACAGACTGTGATAGGACATGCATCTCTGCCCTTATTCTATCCAGGTGGCCCAACATGAGGTACTGGGCCCAGGTGATGGCAGAAAAGCCCTGCTGTATCTCCTGCTGGGTGGTCTGGAGATGTTGTAGGACCTCTGGCTCACTCAGACCCAGGGGGCCCTCATGCTGGAGCACCTGCTGCACAGGTATAGAGAGGTTATGTTGCACCATCGATACAGTATTTGGTGATGCAGCATGGCCCCTTGTGCCATCTGGTATCTCCTGTGAGAAAGGGAAATAATAGGCATGCTAAGTGGAGCCATCCAGCAACTCTGGCATACCCTGCCATACCTCTCATACACTACAAAAAGGCATTGGAAAAAAACAGAGGATCTCTAAAGGAAAAGAGAGGACTGTTGTAGTGGTTGATATGGAAGGGCAGACTAGATAGGCCATGTGGTCTTTTTCTGCCATCATGTTGCTGTTTCTCTCCTCGCCCATCACTGAAATACCCAAAAAGGATCTTGCCCTTATCAGCCCTTTCTTTAGCTGTCTGCCACTGACAACCCAGGAGCTGAAAGAAAACTTGATGCTGATATAGGGTGTTTCGAAAGGATATAGGTTGCAGGAGAGGTATAAGGGTTGGATCGCTGGGGAAAGTTTGCTGTCAAAAGTAAAAGAGGAATGAGAGGACTGATTGGGAAATAGAGGAGCTGTTGCATCTGGAGGGATGTGAGAGACCAGAAGGAAACGAGGTGCAGCTTGGAGTAGTTAGCAAGAAGGAATGAGAATGACAATTAGCTGGGGTCTAAGGAATTTGTGGGACAAGAGGAGTAGTCAGATATGAATAGTTGAGTCAGTGTGTGGAACTGTGGTTTTGAAACTATGGGTTGAGATCCCAAATGAGGTTACGGATATAGGGCTTCTCCCCCTCCCTCCACTGTGTTCTATGCCCAGTAGTGAGTCAACCTGCAGGCCTGTAAATCAGTGGACATTGTCAAACTCTGTCCCTTTCTCCTGTGTGGGATTTGTTAGACTGGGAACCCTGAGTCTTCCCTCTACCCTTTCTGCTTCAACTACCCTCCCCTCCTTTGTTCTGTACTGGATCTTTTTCTCTCCACTCATTTGTAAAGTACTAATGCTACCACATTTTACTTTTTAAATGGAATTCCTTTCCTACTTTCATGTTTTAATTAATGTAAACTGTCATGCTGGACCAAGGGGCGGTATAGCAAGCTTTTAATTAAACCAAACACCATGCAGAGTACTAGAGTCTGTGAGCCTGTGCTTGCTGCTGCTCCTGTGCTATGTGTGTTACCCACTGCTTACTTCAGTTGTGGGAGTGCATTGCATGGCATGCTGTTGGTTACCCATGGATCACAACCTCCCTTGAGTGGGGGGTGGGGAAGGCATAACCACATCCACCTTCACTCCAACTCTTCTAAAGCCTTCTGTGCAATGCAGCCTTTACACCTCTGTGTGTTGCCCTTTTGTAGGTCTTTCTGTGGGTGCATGTGATTTCTTTAATTTAATAACATTGCTTATATTCCGCTTTTACAATCCAAAGACATACAAGGCGGAGTACAAAAAGAAATAATAACAATTCAAATCAAATACAGTTAAAACATTTCCTCCATAACTACGTGTTTAGAGCTTTATGAAATTGGACGTAGTCCACAAGATCCCTAATCGCAGCAGGTAAATCGTTCCACAGTTTTGATACTGCACCAGAAAACCATTTATCGCTAACCCTGTTTTGCTGAAAAGAGGAAGCAGAGGGAAATACCAATGTGTACAATGAGTCATAGAACGTAGAAATCTTACTGAAGAACAGAGTATCGACCTATTTGATAGATAAATCAAGCTATCTTATGAATAGCTTTAAAAGTCAAACATAAAACCTTAAACAAGACTCGTGCTTCTATTGCTAACCAATGAAGGTTTAACTCTCTCCTTATAAACCAAAGCCTCAGACAAAGTATACCTGTTCACATGTTCTTTGTTCTTTATCATACTTGTTAGATATAGTTACCCTGTTTTCTTCACTTATTGTTCAATGTAACACAGTTTGTTATCTTGTTATATGTACACTGGTCTGATTCCCAGATAAAGTGGTATAAAAAAAACAGAAAAATAAATAAAATAAATAACTACTGTGGCTCTACCCTTCCCCTCATTATAAAGAACAAAATTCCTAAACATGTAGATAGTCGTGGTTTAATGGGAGAAAGCCAACATGGATTTAGCCAAGGAAGGTCTTGCCTTACTAATCTGTTATATGTTTTTGAAGGTGTGAATAAACAGGTAGAGAAAGGTGAGCTGGTTTATATAGTATATCTGGATTTTCAGAAAGTCTTTGACAAGGTCCCTCATGAGAGACTCTTGGCGAAATTAAAAGGTCATGGAATAGGAGGCAGTGTACTATTGTGGATCAGGAACTGGTTAAAAGTTAGAAAACAGAGGGTAGGGCTAAATGACCAATTTTCTGAATGGAGAAAGGTGAATAGTGGAGTACTCCAGAGTTTTGTGCTGGGTATGCTGCTTTTTCATAAATTACCTGGAAATGGGAATAATGAGTGAGGTGATCAAATTTGCTGATGACACAAACTTAATCAAAGTTTTTAAAACTCAAGAGGACTGAAAAATTGCAAGAGGACCTTGATGAATTGGAAGACTGGATGTTCAAATGGCAGATGAAATTTAATGTGGGCAAGTGGGAAATTATACACCTAGGAAAGTACAACACAAACCATAGTGACACGATGCAAGGTTCCAGATTAGGAACCACCAACCAGGAAAAACATTTAGGCATCATCGTCAATAACTCATTGAAACCCTCCACCCAGTGTGCAGCAGCAGCCAAGAAAGCAAATAGAATGCTAGGAATCATAGGGAAAGGAATGGAGAATAAAATAAAGGATATTATAAAGCCTCTGTATCGTTCCATGGTGTGACCGTTCCTTGAATACTGTGTACAATTCTGGTCACTATCTTAAAAAGAATATAGTGGAATGAGAAAAGGTACAGAGAAGAGCCACCAAAATGGTAAAGGGGATGGAAGGATATCCCTATGAGGAAAGGCTTAAAAGATTAGGGCTCTTCCACTTGGAAAAGAGACGACTGAGAGGAGAAATGATAGAGGTCTATAAATTAATAAATGGAGTGGAATGGGTAAACATAGATTGGTTGTTTACACCATCAAAAGTAGAAAGACTAGGGGACATGCAATGAAGCTACAGTGTAACCCATTAAAGACTAATAAACCCTAAAGCCCCTCCAAATGGCCCAAAATACAGTTGCACGCACAATCATGAAAGCTGATAAGTCAGACAACATAACACCATACTGTTTCAGCTCCATTGGCTCCCAATAATTCAGAGAAACAAATTCAAGGCTCTCATGATCATTTTCAAAATGGTAAACAACATTGCACCAACATACCTTAACACACTAATAATTATGGAGCAACACACAAGAATACAAAGAGCCTAAAAAACATGCTATCCACCCCTAATAGGGCAAGAAAACTAAACCAATTTACAACCAATAGAGCATTCTCCCTCTACGCCCCTATCCTATGGAACAATCTTCCAAACTCACTAAGAGAAATCAAAGATTTAACTCAGTTCTGGAAGCAACTCAAAACATTTATCTTTATGGAATACTACCAATGTGAGCAACCACCATAGACCTCTTCCACCTTCATAGCAAACATAATCACAATATCTGACACCTCCAATCCCATACTCTTGACACACCCAACTCTAAATCACCGCTCAAACCACTTATGTTCAATTCTCCTGTAAATAGTTCTATACTACTCTGGTGTGTTAAATATTTTTGAAATTTGATTGGTTGTTATTTTTACAGTTGTTCCTTGTAAACTATTCTACAATGTTTATTGTAAACTGTCTTGTGCAGTAGTTAAAATGTTATATGTAAACCGCTTTGGTGGTGTATAAAAAACAATAAATAAATAATCAAACTCTGCATTTCGTTGCTGGTGGATGTTGTAAAAGCTGTTAGTGTAGCCTGGTTTAAAAAAGGTTTGGAAAAGTTCCTGGAAGAAAAGTCCATAAACCATTATTAACGAGGACTCTGGAAATCCACTGCTTGCCCCAGGTCAAGCATTATGGAACCAGTGTGTCTTTTTGGGAACCCATTAGGTACTTATGACCTGGACTGGCCACTGTTGGAAACAGGATACTGTGATTGATGGACCCTGGTCTGACCCAGTATGGCATATCTTATGTTCTTATTTATTTATTTTATTTATTTATTTAGTGTACACTTGTATCCCGCTACTTCCAGCGATCAGCAGCGGTTTGCTATACATAAAAGTGCGGCTGTACAGGCCAGGAATTAAAACATACATCATGATTTAGTGGAAAAGTACAGGTCATATCACTCGAATTATATGATTCACACTTGATTGCAGGCTAGTAATTTCACATGTATATACATATTTACATGACGCTAGGGTATATTATTGGCCAGAACACGGAGTTCTTTCTTTGTACCTGTTGTGACCCAGTGTGAGTACATGGTGATTAGGCAGGATAGAAATGCATTTGGAAAAGATGAGTCTTAAGCTTTTTTCTGAAGTCCAACAAGTCACTGTTTGCTCTCAGTTCGCATGGTAGTTGGTTCCATAGCAGAGGCGCTATAAATGAAAATGCTCGGTTGCTGGTATTTGTTTTGACATATCTCAGGCTCCCCGGGACCAGGAGGGTATTGAGGTTTGGAGATCTTCTGCTTCTGTTATTTGGCTGTAAGGTGATAAGGGTGCTGAGGTAAGAGGGTGCTATATTATGAATGAGCTTGAATGCGGTGATAATGATTTTATATTGTATGCGTGCAGTGATTGGGAGCCAATGTAGGTCTATTAGTATTGGTGTAATATGATCCTTCAGGCCGGTCCCCATGATGATTCTAGCTGTCACATTTTGCGCCATTTGCAGGATATTGAGGGTTTTCTTAGGCAGACCCTGTAGTATGGCGTTGCAATAGTCCAGATGAGGAATGATGAGGGCTTGTGCCACGGTCCTGAAGTCAGAGTGATCTATGATACTACGTAGTGGTTGCACGATTTTTAGCTTGTGGAAAATGGCTCGATTGGTAATTCGGAGATGCTTTTCCAACTTCAGGTGGCAATCCAGTGTCACGCCTAGGTATCTTATTTCGTTCTTTGTGGCGTAGACATTGTTGTTCAAGGTGACTGTTGCAGAAATATTTTGAATCCATTGCAGTTTATGTAATAACTGCTTAGGCATTCCCAAAAATACAGAATTGTAATAGTCAGAAAATCTTGTGATCTTAACACTGATCATAATTGCCTCACCAACTTCAATTTCTACCACGTCTTATTTTTATATGATGAGCATATGATTCAAGAGTCAAATTAGAATCTATAATAACTCCCAAGGTACGCACCTCAGCAGATCTATCAACTTTCTGTCCCACCAACTGAACAAATTTAGTATCATCTGGAATCATAGTCTTCCCCACCCATAAATCTTCAGTTTTTCCCAAATTCAAGCTTAATTTATTTTTCTGTGTTGGGTTCATCTACAGGCTCCCTCCTGATGCACAGTGTGGATTTCAAGGGCCTACACCTGTGCTTGTACCCTGATACCCGGACTACCTCTGTCCCCAGTTTCTGATATTAACTGCCACCTTGATGCCTCAGTTGAGCACATGCCTCTGCTAAGTTCAGAAGGGCCACCTTTCCCCTTACCCACTAAGCTACTCTACTTTGTGCTCCCATTCTGTGTAATGTGTGCCCACTGCAACTACAGCTTCCGTTGTTACCTATGTGTGTGCACAGTCATACCTATCTGTGTCCTCTCCTTGTACTCGTTCTTCTGCACACATCTTAGAGCTAGAGTGAGTGGCACCCTGGTGTTCTTTTCAGTTTTGCTCCTTATTAGGTAAGTATTTGGCAGATCCTTTTCCAGATCTTGTAGGTCTAGTGATAGCCCTCCCGTGTTTGTTTGCTGGATACAGTAGCTCCTCATGCTCTATGATCAGAAGGCAGAGTTCCTCATCTCCCCATGTGAGAAGTGTGGCTGCTGTTTGGCCATCTCTCTGTCCTCTGGCTGTGCTCTCATGCTGTAGCTTGGCATGCCAATGTGTACATGCGCACTTTGCATCATGCATGCACATTCCCTTTTCCCTCTCAGCAAACAGGTCCTTCACCACTATTTTCCATGGGTCGCATGTGCTGACATCTCAGTGTCCTATGCGCAAATCCAGGATGTTCACATGGCAATTTCAAATGGCATCTGCATATTCACAGGCCCAGTTCTGAAAACGGCTCCATTTGTGGCATGTCGTTATTTTCATGTTCTCCCCAATGCCATAACATCCTTTCCAAAATGCCACGTCACATGGTCCATCCAATCTGCCAATCCTCACCTCTCACTCAGCATTACTATCCATTCTCCACGCTCTCCATTGCTACTCCTATGTTTTAAGCCTTAGTACATACACTGCCATAATTTTACACAGAGATGAAAAGGCAGATGAAAAAAAATGGGTCAGAATTGTTTTAACTTTCATCTGAGTAGAAACCTCCATGCCTGGATCTAGTTGCTCTCTTTTTTTCACACAGCAATGAGAGGAAAGCAGAACTTTGCATGTACACAATAGCGCATAGGCGTAAATACTATCACTACCAGGCAGTATTAATGCTCAGTGATAAATATTTGACAGTCAAATATTTGAAGACTATCACCTGATTAGCTTTGAAGCATTTCAAGAATTGTCTCTTTAGCGACACAAAAACTGCAGAAAATGTACCTTCTTTATAAATGCAGCAGGGTAAAGGAAGTGCCAGATTTACACAAGGAACATTCCAAACTTGGAAACGTGACCTTGTAGCTGTGTTCTGAATGTAAGCACATTGCAACTGTCTGACTAATGGGATCCGACAATCTCTCAGGCATGCCTTGTGAGTGGGCTGGCTGTGTTGTAACGGGATGGCCTAATCAGAATGAATGCATCCTGATTACATCTTTGGGAGCTCAGTTACTTGAACCTCGGTTGAGTTTGTATTTTTTCTTAGGCATCAGGAACTGCAGAACTTACTTTAGGACTAGCTTTGTAGAAGGTTCATTTCATTCAGGATTTCCTTCATCACATATCGTATTGCTTTTTAAGAAGAAGAAATGTAATATTTAAAAAAAAGCAGCATGGATCAGCTCATCTGTAACCAATAAAAATTACTTCATATATTTTTATTCATTTGCTGTATTGTGTCAAGTTTTTGTTTTCATAATGAAAAATATAACAACATGTAAAAATTGTCAATATTTGTGTTGTTAATATTGCTTGTAGTAGTTTTACCCTATAAAAACCATCCCTGCTAATAGAAAATATTGCATTTATGATTTTCCAGCACTATTTAACCAAAGATAAAGTATTTTAAGATTTGATCACATCATCTGGTTCTCTACTTTGCTCATAGTAGAGGGAATATTTGTGATATTAAGACAGGCTCCCAAGAAGCTATAACCATGCACTGAATTAATTTCTTCCAGTAAATACAACTGTAGATTACACAGGTACACTACCAAAAAACTGCCTCCAGTTTTGCAACTGATTCCTATAGATTTTGGGGTGCTGAATCCAGGAAAAATAGCCAAAATGTTCCATCACGTCACGTTTTCTTGCAAAATTAGATTTCTTACCCATATAAGGAATGTTCACATAATTTCTTTTTAGCCGACTGCAGTTTATTTTCTTGGCCCAAAATAGAGGTTGTAATGGTTAACTAACTAGAAACACTCCCTCATGATATTTTAGAGTGTTTTGTATTCATTTTATACATTAACAGGACAATTGGGAGGCGGGGGGCTAAATCCAGTACTCGCGCTGGCGCATGTTCTTTCCTGTTCGCCTCGCCTCGTTCGCTCGCTCAAACACGGTGGTTGCGACATGAACGTTCCTGTCAAATTTCAGTTTCTTGCAAGTTCATTATTACCTTTTGTTTGCTCAGTCGTAATCCAGCTTTATTCCGAAGTGGTTCACTACAGTTGTAGTTTGCAGTGCTGTGTATTTGTGATGGCTCACAGAGCCAGAGGTTGCGTCAACTCTCCGGACAGTTTTTGTTTTATTTGTGGGGAATATTCCGTGAAAAAGCGGCAGAGGAACATTTCTGCATTTATTAAAAAAGTATATTTCGCCTATTTCGGTTTGAAGTTAGGCGATCAAGACAAACCGTGGGCTCCTCACAAAGTGTGCAAGACATGTGAGGAAGATCTACGCTTATGGATGAAAGGTAAAAAACAAGCATTTCGTTTCGGAATACCTATGATGTGGCGTGAACAAAGAGACCACAGCAGTGACTGCTATTTTTGCTCTTGCATTGTGAAGGGATACAACTTAAAAAATAAGAACGTAATAAGTTACCCCAACCTTCCCTCAGCAATTAGGCCTATGCCTCATAGCAACGAAGTACCTGTGCCTGAACCACCAAAATCTTTGGATCATATTTGTGTGGACGGTTCTGATCATGATGAGACTCATCAGATGGCTTTTCCCGATGAGTCCAGTACTTCCGAGTTTGAAACTGAACCAGATCCGAAACCTGAACTTTTCTCTCAAGCTGAATTGAATGATTTAGTCCGGGATTTAGGACTCCCAAAAGATGCTGCCCAACTGCTAGGTTCTCGGCTTAAACAGAAAAATCTATTGTCACCAGGAACAACCTTTTATTGGTACCGCAACCGCGAGACACAATTTTTGAAGTATTTATTTATTTATTTATTTATTTATTTATTTATACATCTCTTCTATACCGCCACTTCCAGCGATCAGTGGCGGTTTACAAGTAAACAAAGTTTAATAATAGCATGCTATTATTTTACATAGAACGGGTTTAGAAACTATTTTACATAAAACAGGTTTTGAACTATTTTACATAGAACGTGTTTTAGTACAAAGAACAGTAAATGGAGAACAAGAGTTTTTACATAGAACAAAATTATAAAAGTAAACATTTAACTATTAAATTGCAACTCAATAATACAGTGAAATAACTGGCTATCAATAGTAAATCATCGGCAATGGAATATATTACATTAGTTACACTTATTCACATTTTGCTTTCAAAGAGAAAATTTAATTAGGTGAACAATGTGAATGAGTGAGGGTTTTATGCCTGTCTAGGTAGGGTCAGTGAGTGACTGTTGATCAGAAGTTTTCTCTGAGTTAGGGTTATCTTCCTTGTGGAGGTTATTATAGTATAGGGAGAATAGGTGGGTTTTTAGATTTTTTCTAAATAATTGAAGATCCTTAATTTCTCTGATTTCAGCTGGTAAGTTGTTCCATAACATAGGAGCAAAGTATGAGAACGCTGTGTTGCTTGTTTTTTGACTTGTTTTTCGGATAGAATCAGGTACTTGTAGCATGTGAAGGTTAATTTTTCTTCTTGATCTGTTTTCAAGCGGGATGTTGATAAGAGTGGATAAGAAGGAAGGAGCTATATTGTTAAAAATCTTAAAAGTATTGATTAAGGATTTGTAGGTGATTCTGCATGATACTGGAAGCCAATGGAGAGAATAAAGAATCGGAGATATATGATCTGTTAATTTTGCTTTGGAAATAATCCTTGCGGTGACATTTTGGGCCAATTGAAGTGAGTGGATATTTTTCTTTGAGGTCCCTTGAAGAATACCATTACAGTAGTCTAAATGTGGTGTAATGAGTGTTTGTACTATGGTTCTGAAATCAGTGTTTTCTAGTAATGGTCTAAGTTGTTGGATTGTCCTTAGTTTGAAATAGATTGCTTTTACAGTTAGTTTTATATGTTTGGAGAGGTTGAGGGTCTTATCAAGAGTGACTCCCAAGTATTTGATCTCATCTTTAACAGGGAGAGAATTATTGCCAATGTTGATTTCCATTGGAGGGGTGAAGCTTGTGTTTCTTGTTATAAATAAAGCTTCGGTTTTTTTAAAATTAATAGACATGTTAATAGATTTCAGCCACAGCTCAGCTTCAACGAGGCAATGACAAATGTTGGAGTAATCTGGGTTAGACACATCAAATGGTGAGTACAACATAATGTCATCTGCGTAGATGTGATAATTGATTTTGAAACGTTTAAATATGGAACAGATAGGTTGAAGATAGAGATTGAACAATAGGGCTGATAGGGCAGAACCTTGAGGGATGCCCTGCTCTTGCGGAAAAGGGGATGATGCATTTTGGTCAATTTGAACATATTGTGTCCGGTTAGTAAAATAAGATATGAACCATTCAAGAGTTTTATCTTTGATGCCTAGTTGAGAAAGTCTTGAAATGAGCGTGGTATGGTTTACAGTATCAAATGCCGAGGAGATATCAATGAATATGAGAATGAAGGCTTGCTTGGTGTTATCAATACCTCTTATGATTGTGTCAAATAGTGCCGTCAGGAGCGTTTCTACACCATGGTGTGGTCAAAATCCATATTGATGATCATCTAATGGGACCGTGGAGTCTATATAATCTTGTAGTTGTGTTTGGACAATCTTTTCAATAATTTTGGCGAGGAATGGAATACTTGCAATGGGACGATAAGATGTAGGGTCATTGCTGTCTAGAGTTTTGTTTTTTAACAACGGACGGATAGCTGACTTCTTGAGGGCATCTGGTATACGTCCTTGTTGAAGAGATTGATTTACTATGTTCAGTAGGTCTGTGGCAAGTTCTGATTTTGTTGATTTTATCCATGCCACTGGGCAAGGATCAAGAAGAGAAGTAGTGGTATTTAGGTTGGAGATTGTTTGAAGGAGCATCTTGTTGCTAATAGGATAAAAGGCTTTCCATTCCTGTAAGTTATTATCTGAGATAGGTAGATTAGGTGGGGTGAAATGGCTGTTAAGTTTAAGTTTATTTGCAAAGTGGTCAGCAATTATTTGTGGGTTAATACAAATTTTGTGAGAATTGTTTGATGGGGATTTGGTTAAAGATTTGACAATCTCAAATAGTTCTCTAGGACGGTTGATAGATTTAGATAACGTTTTAGAGTGATATTGTCTTTTAGCGTTATTAATCGCATCCTTGTAATTCTTGAGTAGTGAGAAGTATTTTATTCTGAGTTCGTGAGTTTGTTTCCTTCTCCATGTAGATTCTGCTTTTCTAAGGCTTTTCTTAAGGGTTGCAAGTTCACTGGTATACCATTTTTCATTTTTTCTCGTTTTGTGTCGAAACTTTGGTGGGTCTGATTCTGATGCTGATCGAATAATGGAATTCCAGTTTGATATCGCGTCATCAATGTTATTGATAGAAGGATCTAATCTGGGAAGAACTGATTCAAGAAACTCTTCTCTGTTGAATGGTCGAAATCTATGAACTTGTTGTAGATTGACAGGGGAAGGTTTAGAGTGTTGATGAAGGAGAAAAGAAAACCTAATAAGATAATGATCCGACCAGGGGACTTGAGCTGTGGAAGGTGAGACATAATGAGGTGACATATAATAATATGTAGGGATGAATATTAGGTCGAGAGTGTTTCCTCTAGTATGAGTTGGTTGGTTAACTGCTTGCTTGAATCCCATCTCTTCCATCGCTTCTAAGAAAGATGTTTCAAGATTGTTAGATAGAGATGGTAGGTTGAAATCGCCTAGTAATATAAGTGGTTTTCTTAAAGTAGAATTGCAAGCTGATTCAAGTATGGAGTCAATATTTTGGTTAGTAGCAGTAGGAGGTCTGTATATCAAGCAGATTGCTATGTCCTTGTTTTCAATTTTGAGTATATTTGTGTCATCACGGTTTTCACATAAGGTAGGGGATAACCCAATATTAGATTTAGCTAGTATAAGAACACCTCCACCTCTTGTACGTTTCCTATTGCAGGTGAAGATGGAATATCCTTGCACTTTTAATTGGTTTAGCAGGACTGAGTCGGATTCTGTTAACCATGTCTCAGTAATGCATAGGATGTCAGGGTTTTCTGTATTAATTATATCAGTTATGATGGGTGTTTTATTTCTAACTGACCTGGCATTGATGAGGATGAAGGAGATGTGAGTGTAGGAATTGCCGACATTTATGCGGTTGATGTTAGAGTCTGTCTTTATCTGAATTAGTCTGTGGTAATTTATATTTCAGCAAAGAGGAAGATTTGGTATCTTGCAACGATATATACGGAGTGATGGAAAAGTTTAAACTCAAGTATGATCCTGCTGAATGGCGGCTGTTCATTGATTCGTCAAAAGACAGCATAAAAGGTGTTCTTCTTCATAATGGCAACACATTCGCTTCAGTTCCTATTGCTCACTCTGTTATTCTCCAAGAAAAATACGAGAATTTGGCCCTGATTCTTCAGAAGATTCGTTATGATGAGCATAAGTGGATGATTTGTGGAGACTTTAAAATTCTATCCATGCTATTAGGGCAGCAATCCGGTTTCACCAAATATCCCTGCTTCCTTTGCTTGTGGGATAGCCGGGCCCGCGACCTACACTGGGGGAAAAAAGACTGGCCAATTTGGGAGTATTTGAGACCCGGTGAGAAAAATGTTCTTCATGAGAGCTTGGTACCTCGTGATAAAATTCTATTACCACCTCTCCACATTAAGTTGGGTCTCATTAAGCAATTCATCAAGTCCCTTCCAAAAGATGGTGAGTGCTTTCGGTACCTTTGCTCAAAGTTCCCCCGACTTTCTGAAGCAAAGCTAAAGGAAGGAGTGTTTGTTGGCCCTGATATAAGGAAACTCATTTCAGATGGAGCATTCGCTGAAACGATGTCTGAGAAGGAAAAAGAAGCCTGGGATTCCTTCAAGGATGTTGTTCTCAAATTCTTGGGGAACAGGCGGGATGAGAACTATAAGGATATTGTTGCCAGGATGCTCAATGCCTTCAAAGAACAAGGCTGTAACATGAGCCTGAAAGTCCATTTCTTGCACTCCCATGTGAACTACTTTCCCGAAAACTTGGGGGCATACAGTGAAGAACAAGGTGAAAGGTTTCACCAGAACATCAAGGACGCAGAGAGAAGGTACCAAGGAAGATGGAACACCACTATGATGGCTGATTTCTGCTGGTTGCTGCTGCGGGAAACCCCAGATGAAAAATACGCCAAGCAGCGCACCAAGAGAAGCATTCGGGGGAAGAAGAAACGGGCCCACCAGGAGATTGATTGACCCAAGAATGACTTTAAAATCTAAACTGTGTTGACAAATATCGTGTTTTTACTAAACTTTGAAATAAAAATTTGCTAGTTATTACCACAGTGTCGGATCTCATTTATTAGAATTTTATTTTCACACCATCGGGTGTTTGTCTTCATGTATTGCAATGGTGCGGTTTGCGTTTTCTATTCTTACATACAACATTTTTTGCACATTTCTTTGCTTTGCTTTGTGTCTAACCTCGCTCTTATATGCTCAATGTTTGTGCACATGTATGTGGCTGTTTTAAGTGCAGACAATTTTGCTACCATCAAAGTGTGTTTTGTTGACATTACTCTATTCTTATGTGCTGCCTTGTTACAATTTTCTTTATTCTTATTTGAATAACTACTAAACAATTAGTATAAAGAATTCATCCAAGAAACGTTTATCTCGATCACACTCAATCTGAAACGTTCACCTCAAACTGCTAACCCAATGTAGCAAAAAATCTGTACGTGATGGAGCAAATTGGTTACCAGATTTGGATTCAGCGCACCAAAAAACGTAAAAATCAATCGAAACATTAGAGGCAGTTTAAAAATTTTTTTTAGTGTACCTGTGTTATAATCCAATTCCTCATAATTGTGTATTTGTTAATCTGACATTCCTGTGCGAGATTTATTCTCAGTGATGGATTTACCCTACCATTTTACCCCTTTCAGGCCTGAATTTTTTCACAGAAACCACATATATATACATGGAATTCAATGAATAACATGACGTCCATTACAGTGGACATACGGTCTGAAAAGGTTTTAAGGATACACTGAATGCACATTAGATTTCCCCTTTCTTAAATGTATTTTACAATAAGAACACAAAACAGCAAAATCAATATCTTCTATTATTATAAATCATTTAACAACACTAATAAGACTTCATGCTAAATAGTTATTTTAGTTAGCAAATCAGCTAATAATTATCTGTCAGTTTCCATGTCTAAGTGAAAAATTACAAAGTAAAATGATGTGCTGTAGGCTAACATTAAAATTCCACATGTATTCCCTTCACAACAAAACCACATGCTTCATTAAGTCTTGGGGTCAGTATTTTGATAACATCACTGTGTGCCTTTAAGCCTTTGTCAACAGGGCCAGCCTAAGGGTTTCTGCGGCCCTGGCAGGCCCTCCATGCCACAACCTCCCATGCTGTGCTGCTCTGCATCACTGCCCTCTCACATTATCTCACCTGGTGGACAGGGGTGGCATGGTGTTCCCTCCAGCTTTTCCAAAGCAGCAGCTTTCTGCCATCACTTCAGTGCACGCATGTATGCACTCACAGCTTCCTGCTCCTGCACCTTTAATGCAACTTCCTATTGAAGGGAGCAAGAGCGGCAGGCCATGATTGTGTGCACATGCGCAGGTGCTTTAAGGCCCACCATGGCACTGAAGCGGTGGTAGAAAGCTGCCATTTTAAAAAGGGTCACCGTGCCACCCACCAGGGTCTTCTGCACTAGGGGGCTACCTAGTCCGTCTAGTAGAAGGGCCAGCCATGCTTGTTGATTAGCTTAAGAAACTCCTTATATACATGTGTAAGATCATTAGAGGTCCTTCCCTTAGGGATCTGTAGGCGGTCTGTAGGAGTCATTGAAGGAGTAACCAGCATATCAGGTTAGCTCCAGCCCAGTTTGGAAGATTCCAGCCTACTCCTAAACTGGGCCTATTCAAGCCCCTAAGAGGGTTTTGCAGCACTAACATAGAGATTCTCTGTTGCTAAAGATTGCTGGGAAATGGGCGAGTTGCAGATAAGGTCTAGAATAACTGGGACATTGCAACCGGGAATAACACCTATGTAGGTAGGGACTTTGGCTAACATTTCTGTAATTACCTCTGACCAGGGTCTGAATACTGATGTTGTGATGTTTGGATGATGCTGTAACTTTGTCACTGTTTTGGTAGAAGAAAATTCACTGTGAATCTACTGGAAATACTTTTATTCTTATAAATAAGTAGGCTTTTGTTTGGAACCACAACAACTTTTCTTACAGCTTTCTTTGATTATCAGGGATAGCATAAGAACATAAGATATGCCATACTATGTCAGACCAAGAGTCCATGAAGCCTAATATCCTGTTTCCAACAGTGGCCAATCCAGATCACAAGTACTTGCCAGGTCCCCAAAAAGTAGACAGATTTCATGATGCTTATCCCAGGGGTAAGCAGTGGATTTTCTCAGTCCAATTTACTAATGGTTTATTGACTTTTTCTCCAGGAACAGATTCAAACCTCTTTTATACCCAACTACTCTTACAGCTTTTACTATATCCTCTGGTAACAAATTCCAGAGTTTCATTATGTGTATCAAAAGGACACCTGGATTAAATTTTGGGACATCTTTATGAAAGTGCGGTAAGCAGTTTTGCAGCTACCGTGAGGCATATGTGCAGATACTGTGCAGGGCTAGCACTTACCATGGTGATCTGCGAACGCTGCATCAGCAGGTAATGTAGATGTTCTCACTCTGACTGCTGAAGCAGGGATCATGGTATAAACGGCTGGAGAAAGGGGAGGACAGAGCAAGTTATTGCCGAAGCCTCAGATCTACTCATCCTTGGCATCAGCACCCTTAAATAGCCCCCTCCCCATCAGCAGCTCCCCCTCAAACAGCTCTTGAACCCTATAAGAAACTGTCTGGGAGAGGGAGTTTTGGGTCAAGCAGCCTAGCCCAGATCAAATCTGGCTAGCCAGTCGAACCTCCCTCCCACCCTGCCTAAACAAAATGCCTCTCAACTAACCAGTCAGACCACTCCCCCTCCCTAAGCAAGATCCCTCCCAGTTAGCCAGTTGGGCAACCACCCAACCTCCATACCCCTTGACCCCCTCACCCCTTACTTATGATATCTTTGGTGGTCGAATGGGTAGGGAGCAGGAGCAGTCCTCCCTGCTCCTGCCCCTTTCTCTGTAGCTAAGTAAACTGGCACCGATCTCATGGTGCTGCCCTCTAAGGGGTGGGGCTTAAAGTTATTCAGCAAGTTGCGAAATGCAGACATTATCAGATAATGTTCAAGTTAGACTGAACAAATAACAAGTATAACATTAAGCAGATAAGTTCTCCATTTAAAGTTGTACATGTGTTTTCTGCAGTCCTACATGGATGGAGAGGCTCGCTGAAAATATACATAAAGTTAAACTGAAACGTTCTCTCTTTGTGATATATCATGGAGTTAGGAGGGACAGCTCAACCACCAGGTGAACTACAGTAGGTGGTCACCTAAGGTGACAGATCCTGGTAGGCGGTATGGCAATCTCTCTATGCTGCTTCTGCTTCAGCACCATAGCAGGCCTTAAAGCACAGTCACAGCTTGTCACTCTTCCCCCTTACAACAGAATTTTGCATCAGAGGAGGCAGGCGCAGCAGGCTGTGAGTGCACACATTTGTAGGTGCTGTAAGACTCATGGCAGCACTGAAATGGCAGGTTTCTGCTGCTGCCTTGAAGCAGCATAGAGGGATTGCTATGCTGTCCACCTCCCCCAGGAGAGAGGATAGATGTTGGGGGATGGTGGTGCAGAGGGAGGGTGATGGCTCAAGGTGGGGGGGGGGGGGGGGTGGCAGCAGAAACCCTTGGGCCCTGGGAGTTAGTTTAACATTTTATGAACTGCCACAATTGACATTATTTTTAAGTAACAGAAGACAGCCCCACAGACAAATACTGTCCATTTCTGAGTCTTTACGGCCCAATATTCGAAGAGCATTTACATGGTTTACAGCCTAGCAACCATGTAAATGTATTTATTTATTTATTTAATCAGTTTTATATACCACCTTATCCTTTAATCAAAGTGGTCAACAAGACAAAAAGGGACTACATCTAGGGGGGGGGGAGACAATAAGATAGTACATTACAGTAAATTACAGCACATTACATTAAATTATACTGCGTTACAGTATATTACATAAACTACAGCAAAATTACATTTCATAATAATTCATTGCAATTACATTAAACAAATAACTGTAATCTTACAAAATGTTAAAATAATTTAGACATTATAAGAAGTTTAAAATGTAAATGGTTGAAACATTTTGTTCTGATAGAGTCAGATTAGTTGCCATATGCTTCAATAAATAAGTATGTTTTAAGGGACATGCCTTAGATGGAGATATTCAACAGCACATATACAGTTAGTGCCGTTGAATATCTCCATCTATGTCCCCTATGTGCCCTGATGCTATCCGGCTGGCATTGGGGCGTGTCTGGGGCATTGCAGGGCAGAGTGGAGGTGGGCGAGTGAGAGAACTGGACAGCAGCAATATGGCATGCTGCTTGCCTATCTTTATGGTGCAGGTGCTAACCGGGCAGCATGCCATATCACTGCTGCCCAGTTAGCTTTGGCAGCTTCTGGGTTGTTTGGCAATTCCCAGATATTCAATGCCAGGGTCACATATGACCCCAACATTGAATATCTGGGTTTAAGGGTCAATGGGCAGGGCTATGTTTCCATGCAGCGCTTAGCCTGCTCAGAAGAACATCAGTCCCTTAGAGTCCTTCTAATATGTCTGATGGTATTGAACGGTAGGGTATGCATAGTCAAGTTTGATTCATTCTCCTTTAAAACATATATTTCCTGATTTTTGACCATCTTTTTATGTTTGTTTAACATATTTCTTCTTTAGGCATGTATTGTCTGTGTGCTAGAACATTTTAAGTGTGCAAATCGATTGTACACTTGTTAATTCCACAGGTCCACTACCCAAAAACTGCCTCCAGTTTTGCAACTGATTCCTATAGATTTTGGGGTGCTGAATCCAGGAAAAATAGCCAAAATGTTCCATCACGTCACGTTTTCTTGCAAAATTAGATTTCTTACCCATATAAGGAATGTTCACATAATTTCTTTTTAGCCGACTGCAGTTTATTTTCTTGGCCCAAAATAGAGGTTGTAATGGTTAACTAACTAGAAACACTCCCTCATGATATTTTAGAGTGTTTTGTATTCATTTTATACATTAACAGGACAATTGGGAGGCGGGGGGCTAAATCCAGTACTCGCGCTGGCGCATGTTCTTTCCTGTTCGCCTCGCCTCGTTCGCTCGCTCAAACACGGTGGTTGCGACATGAACGTTCCTGTCAAATTTCAGTTTCTTGCAAGTTCATTATTACCTTTTGTTTGCTCAGTCGTAATCCAGCTTTATTCCGAAGTGGTTCACTACAGTTGTAGTTTGCAGTGCTGTGTATTTGTGATGGCTAACAGAGCCAGAGGTTGCGTCAACTCTCCGGACAGTTTTTGTTTTATTTGTGGGGAATATACCGTGAAAAAGCGGCAGAGGAACATTTCTGCATTTATTAAAAAAGTATATTTCGCCTATTTCGGTTTGAAGTTAGGCTATCAAGACAAACCGTGGGCTCCTCACAAAGTGTGCAAGACATGTGAGGAAGATCTACGCTTATGGATGAAAGGTAAAAAACAAGCATTTCGTTTCGGAATACCTATGATGTGGCGTGAACAAAGAGACCACAGCAGTGACTGCTATTTTTGCTCTTGCATTGTGAAGGGATACAACTTAAAAAATAAGAACGTAATAAGTTACCCCAACCTTCCCTCAGCAATTAGGCCTATGCCTCATAGCAACGAAGTACCTGTGCCTGAACCACCAAAATCTTTGGATCATATTTGTGTGGACGGTTCTGATCATGATGAGACTCATCAGATGGCTTTTCCCGATGAGTCCAGTACTTCCGAGTTTGAAACTGAACCAGATCCGAAACCTGAACTTTTCTCTCAAGCTGAATTGAATGATTTAGTCCGGGATTTAGGACTCCCAAAAGATGCTGCCCAACTGCTAGGTTCTCGGCTTAAACAGAAAAATCTATTGTCACTAGGAGCAACTTTTTATTGGTACCGCAACCGCGAGACACAATTTTTGAAGTATTTCAGCAAAGAGGAAGATTTGGTATTTTGCAACGATATATACGGAGTGATGGAAAAGTTTAAACTCAAGTATGATCCTGCTGAATGGCGGCTGTTCATTGATTCGTCAAAAGACAGCATAAAAGGTGTTCTTCTTCATAATGGCAACACATTCGCTTCAGTTCCTATTGCTCACTCTGTTATTCTCCAAGAAAAATACGAGAATTTGGCCCTGATTCTTCAGAAGATTCGTTATGATGAGCATAAGTGGATGATTTGTGGAGACTTTAAAATTCTATCCCTGCTATTAGGGCAGCAATCCGGTTTCACCAAATATCCCTGCTTCCTTTGCTTGTGGTATAGCCGGGCCCGCGACCTACACTGGGGGAAAAAAGACTGGCCAATTCGGGAGTATTTGAGACCCGGTGAGAAAAATGTTCTTCATGAGAGCTTGGTACCTCGTGATAAAATTCTATTACCACCTCTCCACATTAAGTTGGGTCTCATTAAGCAATTCATCAAGTCCCTTCCAAAAGAGGGTGAGTGCTTTCGGTACCTTTGCTCAAAGTTCCCCCGACTTTCTGAAGCAAAGCTAAAGGAAGGAGTGTTTGTTGGCCCTGATATAAGGAAACTCATTTCAGATGGAGCATTCACTGAAACGATGTCTGAGAAGGAAAAAGAAGCCTGGGATTCCTTCAAGGATGTTGTTCTCAAATTCTTGGGGAACAGGCGGGATGAGAACTATAAGGATATTGTTGCCAGGATGCTCAATGCCTTCAAAGAACAAGGCTGTAACATGAGCCTGAAAGTCCATTTCTTGCACTCCCATGTGAACTACTTTCCCGAAAACTTGGGGGCATATAGTGAAGAACAAGGTGAAAGGTTTCACCAGGACATCAAGGACGCAGAGAGAAGGTACCAAGGAAGATGGAACACCACTATGATGGCTGATTTCTGCTGGTTGCTGCTGCGGGAAACCCCAGATGAAAAATACGCCAAGCAGCGCACCAAGAGAAGCATTCGGGGGAAGAAGAAGAAACGGGCCCACCAGGAGATTGATTGACCCAAGAATGACTTTAAAATCTAAACTGTGTTGACAAATATCGTGTTTTTACTAAACTTTGAAATAAAAATTTGCTAGTTATTACCACAGTGTCGGATCTCATTTATTAGAATTTTATTTTCACACCATCGGGTGTTTGTCTTCATGTATTGCAATGGTGCGGTTTGTGTTTTCTATTCTTACATACATACCTGTACAACATTTTTTGCACATTTCTTTGCTTTGCTTTGTGTCTAACCTCGCTCTTATATGCTCAATGTTTGTGCACATGTATGTGGCTGTTTTAAGTGCAGACAATTTTGCTACCATCACAGTGTGTTTTGTTGACATTACTCTATTCTTATGTGCTGCCTTGTTACAATTTTCTTTATTCTTATTTGAATAACTACTAAACAATTAGTATAAAGAATTCATCCAAAAAACTTTTATCTCGATCGCACTTAATCTGAAACGTTCACCTCAAACTGCTAACCCAATGTAGCAAAAAATCTGTACGTGATGGAGCAAATTGGTTACCAGATTTGGATTCAGCGCACCAAAAAACGTAAAAATCAATCGAAACATTAGAGGCAGTTTAAAAAAATTTTTTTTTAGTGTACCTGTGTTCATAGCTATGTGCATATAGAAGCAATTTGTTTGCACTTAGATTTTTAGGCAACCAGAAAAACAAAATGTGTGCTCAGGAATGCACATCCCTATTGAACACCACTATTGCTTTAACTTTCTTTTATTTCTTACTGCCCTGGTTTCTTCTTTTTTATATTAAATTTAAGGATGATTGCTAGAGGTGTGCAGAGGAAAAATTTGTGTTTCTTTATTTAGTTTTAACTTTTTCTTGTTTATTTTTTTCATTACTTTTTATAATTTTTTTCATTTGAGAAACAAAACAAAATTAAAATGAATGTGCATCCCTATTTTTCCTCTTCCTTTTTGCTTTTCTCAAGTCATATGACTTAGATCCCTCCTACAATTGTGGACTGGTCTTTTAGAAATGTAAAGCAATTTTTTGAAAATTTGTTTTTATATCTAAAATACGACTACCGCTATTTATCATTTGTATAGCACTACAAAGCGTACACAGATCTGTACAGAGACATGTAAGAGACAGTCCCTGCTCATAAGAGTTTACATTCTAGTAAAGACAGACAACACAACAGACGACACAACTGGGGACTAGGATATATCTAGGGGAATGGTAAGGAAACACATTGGAGGTGAACAGGAGACTAGGGGGATCAGGATCCAAAATCAGTCTCAAAGAACAGGGTCACAGATGGAGCCTGACATACTGACTCGGGTAGTTTTTTCCAGGCTTAAGAAGCAGTAAGGTGGAAAGATCACAGTCTGGAGTTGGCAGTGGAAGAGAAGGGCACAGATAGAAGGATCTGCCAGAACAGCGGAGTTCCCGTGGGGTGGTGTAGGGAGAGATAAGAGAGAAAAATAGGTTAAACAGTTTTAATTGTATGGTGTAAAACTTTAAAACTTCAGTAAATATAAAATGTTAAAAAAATGGATCTCTTGTTCTCAGGCCTTCCAAGCCCACTTGAACACTAGTGGAACTCTTAAATGTTTAAGGCAGTAATTTTTTTCCAATATGGTTGGCTTCATTCTATTCTAATTATATTGGAATTGTAATGTCATCTTTTAATTGGAGAACACAAAATCTCCTTGCCTTCTTTTGAGCCATTCTCATCAGTAGCATATAAAGAAGAAAATGTGTTATTTTTTTTCCTCTCAAGGTGAATTTTACATACGGCCATAGCCAACCCCTCATTATATATCATTCTGCATGATGGTTGCTTGGGACAAGTCCACTCTGTACTATCCTTGGCACTTTGGCACATCCTTGTTATTCAGTAATATAGCATCATAGGGAATCTTGTTAGGTACTATCTTGGAGCAAAAGAAGACTGCTTTGTTTTGCTTTAGCCAAATCAGCAGCCTTGTTTTCAGAACAGAATGTCATTTTGCAAATAACAATTTCCTTTTTGGTGAGAACTGACCCAGTTTGTACTGTTAACGGCTGTGATAAATGTCGCCTGTTCGGTTGGACTGAACCAAAACAAGAAAAATATTTACAGGCAAATGAAATACAACTTGCTGACAATTAGGCTGTGAAACTGAGATAAGTGTCTGGCAACAGGGGCAGGTCAGATTCTCAGCATCAGATCTGAACCACAGGCTCCCATGTGAATCCAAGGTGGGAGGCACCAACAGCTGTTTGCATGCATGCTTTCATCTTTGTATGATGCTTAGGAAATGTAGATACAAATGATGCGTCATGGATGGAATATCTATTTTTCAAAACTCTAAGGGGCCCTTTTGCTAAAGTGTGGTAAGGTTTTGCATTTGATGTGGGTTTTGCACCACAAAAACCATGCAGTAAGTGCAAATCCTGTGTGGTAAATACAGGGAGCATACCCAGCATCTGCCCTGCATTTTACTCACAGGGCAGATGCTTACCATACAGGTTTGCATTCCCTAGCAAGGACCCAAACACCAAAGACAGAGAAGAGTCAAATGGCTGCAGCCACATCGTCCTTGTCCACCAAGTCCTGATCACAGCTACCTCGATCTTGACCTCCTGATTTCACTTCAGCCCAAGGGGGTGCTGAAGGGAGGTCCAGTCGGGGGGGGGGGGGGGTTGGATCAGGGGGTCCATATTGAGGGAGGGGGTATGATTGGGGGGGGGGGTGTATTTGGATCAGAGAAGCCAGATTTGGGGGAAACAGATTAGGGGGGCTATTACTAGGAGGGTTGGGTCAGGATCCAAAAAAGGGGCACTAACCTTGTCAGTTGTGCATTGACAACAGCTGTGGTACCTGACTGCCAGTGGTGTGACAATGGTGTGGTATTTCCTGGCCAAAGAAATTTGCCCATAAATACATACTCCAAACATATTACTGGCCCACCTCCGCACATCTGAGTATCTGAAATGGCAGGGCACGACATACTAGTCTCATAACATAGCATCCCTCTTCTGATCTATCCAGGCTGGGACTCCAAGTAACCTGATCTGTGGGCATGCACTTTGTGAAAGACCACATTTGTAAAATGGCCTATAGACGAGCACGTACCTGGCCTTGCTGTCTGTGCAGGGCCCATCTCCAGAAATGGTTGCTGGAATGTTCATTTTTCAGGGTGGAGATGGAGTTACTTCAGGAGGCATGGCTGCCACTCCTCCAGTTTTTGGACATTCTGCTCTAGATGTCCTAGATTTTTCCTAGACATCCATTCTAAAATGCCACATCATGTTTGGCAAGGTTAAAAGCTCAATGCAAAAGAGGAAGACAGGCAATGCAATGAATAGATACAATAACAACAGCTACGGGTGCTATTCTATCAACAATTAGCCACCTGGCTGAAGATGAAACACAGTTTAGGATAGCTATTGACAGGGTCACCATGAGTTGACATTGATTCAACAGCACTTAACAATAACAACGAATAAGTATGAATCCTTAATACTGAATTCTGCTTGGTAAGTCTGGAATGGGATATATTTCTGTATATATTGTGACGGAAGTGCGCAATGCAATTGGTATTACTTTATTTGTTGTTTTTTTTAATGCTATTTCAATGAAAGGAGGCTACAAATTGTGTGAAGTTGCATTTTCCTTGTGTGTTGATAGGTGATAGTGGGTAGCTAAAAGAGCAGTACAGTAGTATCTACTGCTTCATCAGGGTAGTTATTAAAGGGACAATCATCACTTTATAAAGCTGCTAAAATCTCAAAAGTAATTTAAATCCTTGGAATTTGCAGCAATAATGAAAGCAAAAGTATGCCCATACTTTTGTTTCATTGTTGTCTTCCAAAAAAATTAGTTGCAGAAAGTGTGCCTGCTCTTTCTGTTTCATCCTTTGCCCTCTCCTTGCCTCCACAGAAATGCCTTTACATTTTTTTCCCTATGACTTTTCAGATGCCAGAAAACCCACTTTTGTTGTGTGAACTGTGGGCCTTTTATTGATGATTCCTGCCAATGTGTGCAATGCACAGAAGACTTTTTCTCTGGGAACAAGCAGGAAGTCAGTCCTCACATATGGGTGATGTCGGCACCGACAGAGCCCTCGAGCGGAGAAAATCCCCAGCTTTCAAAGAAAGCCTTTGGGAATTGCATCACGCATGCGCGGTCCCCTTCCCGCCCAAGGATGCCATCTTGCTCAGTCTCCTTTTTTCCGCGGAGCCCAACGGACGTAGTCCCATAGTTGCCGTGGAAAAAGTTTACAAAGTTAGGAAATTAATTTCTTTTCTTTGCCAGATCGACACCGGTTCCCCTTCCCACCTTCGACTTGGTACACCAGTATCGGGTCCAGCTTGAGTTTTTTTTTTCCTTCGTGACTAGCGTTTGTGTTCTTTTTCTTTTTCACTGGCAGCCCGGGTCTGTGACCTCACAGGAGCCCTTTTTCCCCCGATGGCTGCCAAAGAGTTTAAAAAATGTGATTGGTGTACTAAATTAATGTCCCTCACCGATACATATTTTATTTATTTATTCATTTACTTAATGCTTTTGTATACCGCGCTCTTTAAAATCAGTGCGGTTTACAGATAACATTTTGAACAGAGCAGGAAGAGCTTGCTCTGCACTTACATTGAATGGGTAGTACAACTTGGACTGCTGTCTCCGGTGCCTTGGGCCTGACTGTGACCCGAAGGTCTGTGGCCTGTGCAGGACGATGTCCTCGAAGGCCCTGAGAAGCCACCAGCAGCAGCATGATAGGATTTTTACTGAGTCCGTACCTTCGAGGGTCCAGACCTCATCTGAGGCCTCTTCGTCTCAGAGGGCACACTCCGAGCCCGAGCGTCATAGGGGTTCCTCAGAGAGGGGGGGTCTCCCTCGCGGGAACATCGAAGGAAGAAAAAATCCTTGAAGGTGGCGTTGTTGGATGGTTCTGAATGGCTGGGTCCTTCCCGGGAATGGTCGCAGAGCCCCGAGCACTGGCCCGGATCCGTGGAAATGGAGCGTCCAGCAAAGCTTCCTCGACGGGATACAGAGCAGCCGAGGCAGGTAACAACTGTCCTCATCAAGGACTCCCCCCTGGGGGAACCAGTGTTGGGCCTGACAGTGTCAGGACCTGACCCGGTGGCTGTAGAACCTTCTGAACTCGGTTTCAGAATGGTGGCCCTGGAGCACAGTATGTCTGCCTTCATGGAGCAGCAGTGGGCACTGATTGCCAGTCTCACCGGTTCTTCTGCTCCAACCACTGGGCCACCGATGTCTAAGTCGACCCCGGAGGCCGAGCCAATCCTCGAGACCATACGTGCTCGAGTCGATCCTCGGCCGAGGTCCCTCTCGGCTTCCCACTCGGGGCTGAGGTCATCAGGGCGGCCGATGCCGGGGCCCTCGATGCCGGAGCCCCTCGATTCCTCCTCGGAGGCATTGGCATGGGAGATGGAGGAGGAAGAGTCCCCAGACACCTGTTGGCACAGGGACATCCCGTCTGATTTCCCGGTGTCCGAGCCTCGGAGAAGGTCCCCCCTGGAGGACACGAGGTTCTTGGACTTCGTGAGGGATATGTCAAAGACTTTGGCATTCCCCACGGAATCCGAGGAGGATCCTCGAGCCAACAATCTCGAGATCCTCCAGTATGACTCTCCCCCTCGGGAGGCCCTTACTGTACCAGTGCCTCCGATCCTGGAACGACTGATGCTCCGCATGTGGGAGACACCAGCGTTGGCACCGGTGATTAGCAAACGGATCGACTTGATGTATCGAGTCCGTAAGAGCCCTGGATTTCAAAAGGCACAATTGCTGCACAACTCCATGGTTGTAGAATTGGCCATGTGCAGGCTGAAGAGCCAGAAGACGCACTCCTCGGTGCCTCCTGGCAGGGAGGCCCGCAACTTGGACACCCTCGGCAAGAAGTGATTCCAGGGTTCAATGCTGACCTGTCGGATCCAGGCCTTCCAGCTGTACATGGGCATGTACCTGAGGGATCTGATGAAGGAACTCCCCGGGTTCTCGGCTGGTCTCTCCGAGGGACCTATGCAATGCTTCAAGAGCCTGTCCACCGGCGTCCGTGAGTGATCGAAATTCATGACTCGAGCAGCCTATGACGGCTTTGAGTCGGTGGCCCGGGTAGCTGCAGCGGGCATTGGTGCATGCTGCCAAGCATGGCTATAGTTGTCAGACCTCAAGCAATGGGTTCAGGACTAGTTGGTCAATGTCCCATGCCAGGGAGAGAACCACCCATGGCCGACAAGGCTGCCGAGATCGAGTCCGAGTACATGACGAGGACACAGCTCTCAAAGAAGACCTCTGTCCCTTCTAAGAAGAAGGGCTTGAGTTAGAAGCCCTTGTACCCGAGGAAGGGTACTGCTTACCGAAGCTACCCCCATTTTCAGGCCTCCCCAGCTCCCCAACAGGGGCAGCAGGCAAAGGAACAGGGGCATGGCCTGCGTAAGCAGAAAGCCCCCAAACCCCAGGCACCGGCTCCAGCCCAGCATGGTAGTGACTTTTGACTCTCTCAGCATGGCCCCTCTCCCCACAGGGGACAGGCAATGCACAGGAGGAAGGCTTGCCTTGTATGCCCACAGATGGACAGCCATCACCACCGATGCCTGGGTCCTGCAGATAGTCCATCAGGGCTGTCTCCTTCATTGGACCCAGGTACCACCTCCTTATTTCCCAGGAGAGCCCCTCAGGTCTCCTCTTCACCGGGACCTTCTTCTGAAGAAGTTGGCGGATCTTCTAGAGGATCAGATGGTAGAACCTGTGCCCCACCACCTGCATGGCAAGGGCTTCTATTCCAGGTACTTTCTGGTACCAAAAAGAACAGGAGGCCTCAGACCCATCCTCGACCTGTGCAACTTAAACAAATTCCTGGTGAGGGAGAAATTCAAGATGCTCTCACTTGGAATATTGCTGCCTTACCTCCGCCAGGGAGACTGGCTATGCTCCTTAGATCTAAAGGATGCATATACACACATCCTGATACACCCAGACAACAGGCAATATCTACGCTTTGTGATGGGAGGCAATCACTACCAGTACAGGGTACTCCCCTTTGGCCTGGCCTCCGCCCCCAGGGTATTCACAAAATGCCTGACGGTGGTGGTCGCTTTTCTCAGACTCCAAGGAGTTTTCGTCTTCCCCTACCTAGATGACTGGCTCTTCAGAGCCACTTCAGCCACAGAGGTCTATCAGGCCACATCTCGCACCATTAAGGTGCTTCAGCATCTGGGGTTTGTAATAAATTACCCCAAGTCCAGCCTTGTTCCCACTCAACAACTAGAGTTCATTGGGGACAGACTCGATACCCTTCAAGCAAAGGCCTACCTGCCAGCAGAAGGGCAAAAAGGCTTCTAGTCCTGGCACGCCAGGTGAGTTGCAGATCCCAAGTGTCAGCAAGGGACTTTCTGCCCCTCCTCGGGCACATGGCCTCTACAGTCCATGTAACTCCAGATGCCCGCCTTCACATGCAAACTGCTCAGTGGTGCCTCAGAGACCAGTGGACACAGGCCACAGGCAACCTCCGAGACAGGGTCATGGTGTCCAGATGACTAGTACAGTCCCTGGACTAGTGGCTTCAACCATTCCACGTGGAAGCGGGGATACCTTTCCAGGCTCCTCGACACACGAGAATCCTGACCACGGATGCATCTTTACAGGGCTGGGGAGCCCATTGCCAGGGGCTTTGTACCCAGAGTGTGTGGTCTCCAAACGTGAGAACATAACAAATCAATTTCTTGGAACTCCGTGCCATCTGCCTGGCTCTACGAGTGTTCTGGCAGACCTTGGCTCACCAACCTCTCTTAGCACAGACAGACAACCAAGTAGCCTACTGTGTCAGGAAACCCTAGATCTATGCTCCTTTGTAGTCTGGCATGGCATTCATTTAAGGGCAGTTTACCTGCCAGGCCAGGACAACTACTTAGCTGACAGACTAAGCAGGATTCTCCAGCCCCATGAGTGGCAGCTGGACAAAGGAGTAGTCCATTGGCTTTTCCAGACCTGGGGACAGCCAGTAATGGACTTGTTTGCGAGTCTGCTCAATCATCAGTTGTCCTGGTTCTGCTCCAGGCAGCCACACCTGCACAGGGTGGCTGCCGACACATTTCTCATATTATGGTCTGTGGGCCTCCTGTATGCGTTTCCCCCGATGCCTCTGGTGGCAAAGACTCTATTCAAGATCCTCCAGGACAAGGCCTCGGTCATCCTGGTAGTCTCCAGGTGGCCGAGGCTACCTGGTTTCCGCTTCTACTCCAGCTAACAGTGGAGGACCCAATTCCCTTGGGATCCTCTCTGAATCTCTTGTTGCAGGAGGGGGGCACTCTCCTGCATCTCAGTCTCAGCTCTATCAACCTAATGGCATGGCTGCTGAAAGGGTAGTGCTCGCACCACTCCTCCTTCAAAAAAATGTGGAAGAGGTCTTGCTGACCTCAAGGAGGCTGTCAACTAGATGGACCTATGCCTTCAAATGGCGTAGATTTGGAGTTTGGTGCGAGGAGCAGAAGATGAAACCTTTCTCCTGCCAGGTTGCAGTGGTATTACAGTACCTTCTCCACCTTTCGGAGTTGGGCCTTAAGTCCAACTCCGTCAGAGTTCATCTCAGTGCCATTGCAACAAACCACTTCCCGGTGGAAGGAAAGCCTCTCTCTGCGCATCCCCTAGTTTCTAGGTTCTTGAGAGCCTTGCTTCTGCTGAAGCCCTCGGTCTGCCCTCCGCCAACTGAATGGGATTTGAATGTGGTTTTAGGGCAGCTTACTCGGCCACCTTTTGAGCCGATGGCAACCTGCCGTCTACGCTACCTTTCTTGGAAGGTAGTTTTCTTGGTGGCACTCACATCAGCTCGGTGAGTGAGTGAGCTTCAGACCCTTGTGTCCGACAGGCCTTATACAAGGTTCTAGAGGAACCCGGTGGTGCTCCGCACACATCCCAAGTTCCTTCCAAAAGTGGCCTCTTCGTTCCACCTCAAACAGGAAGTAGTACTGCCTACTTCTTTCCCAGGCCGCATGCCAGTCAGGCAGAGACAGTTCTGCATAGCCTGGACTGCAAGAGAGCATTGGCCTTCTATATTCAGCGTACGCAAGGCCATAGAAGGGCTGCTCAGCTCTTTGTATCCTACGACCCCAGTAAACTGGGGATGGCTGTTTCCAAGCATACGCTGTCCACCTGGGTGGCGGACTGTATTGTCTGGGCATACAGGGCAACTGAGTTTCCGTTGGCGGGTCGCATCACGGCCCATCGGGTCAGGGCCATGGCGGCATCAGTGGCTCATTTCCACTCTGTTCCACTGGCAGACATCTGCCGGGCCACCAGCTGGTCTTCAGGTTAGACTTTTGCAACCCATTACTGCCTGGATAGGGAGTCCCAATGGGTCAGTGCTTTCGGCCAGGCTGTACTCCGTAACCTATTCGAGGTCTAGGCAACTCCTGCCCTCCGACCCTTCTGTGTCAGGCTATCGGAGTGCTACTCTCTCAGTTAAATTCCTATTGTGGCTGCTTGTGGCTGTCATAGAGGGAGCCTATTTTTTCAGCTGTGGGTTCTCGGTAGCCTATAGCTGGGGAGTCCCATATGTGAGGACTGACTTCCTGCTTGTTCCTGGAGAAAGCATAGTTACTCACCTGAAACAGGTGCTCACTGGGGACAGCAGGAATCAGTCCTCACGACCCTCCCTCCTCCCCTTGGAGTTGCAGTCCTATTGTTATTGCTTTTGCTAATTTTTGCCATCTTTTTAGCTGTGTCATTTGACTGAGCAAGATGGCACCATTGGGTGGGAAGGGGATCGTGCATGTGTGATGCAATTTCCAAAGGCTTTCTTTGAAAGCTGGGGATTTGCTCCGCATGAGGGCTCCATTGGTGCTGACGTCACCCATATGTGAGGGCTGATTCCTGCTGTCCCCGGAGTACACCTGTTACAAGTGAGTAACTACGCTTTATCTGACATCAATATATATGAAACACTTCTTTATTACCTTATTTTATTCATTTATTTATTTATTTATTTAAAACTACTTATAACCTACCTTATCACTGAAGGTCAAAGCAAGGTACAAAAAACATCTGAAATCATATTAATTTCAAAACTCATTAAGGCAAAAGATATTAAAATATAGGGCCCAATATTCAGCGATGATGGTGGCTAACTATTACAGCAGTTAACTGCTGCTGCTGAACTCTAAAGTTGGATATTCAATGCTGGGGCAATATCTGGCCACCAGCATTGAGTGCCAGTCGTTGAAGCATGAAGCTAACTGGGCAGTAGCAATATTCAACTGCTGTCCAGTTAGCTTTGGTGGCAAAAGTTAGAACAGCTTTTTCTGTGCCTAATTTCTACCACTGAGGGATAACTAGGCAGTGACTGTATGTCGCCATGGCTCTGTATGCTGTTGGCGGCAGACGCTGCACCGCCCACCAACACCTTCACACCATGCTGACATGGCAGCATGCTGTCAGTGAGGTTGGGGCACAGTCCCAACCTGTCCACCATGCGGCATAGACATGTGTCTAGGGTGCCAGTTCTGGATAGGACATAGGCACACATGTGTGGCCATGTTTCTCCCCCAAACAACTGCCACCAGCTGCAGATATATCATGGGGGGAGGCAGACAACCGCAGCAGTGGTATTTCCCTGGGCGGCTTCTTTTTGCAGCCCCCTGTAGAGCTACAACTGCTGGTGCTACTGGCCTCTTCCTCCAGAGCCAACAGCAGTAGGGGGGCAGCCAGGGTCTCTGCCTAGAGTGCCAGGGACCCTTGGATCGCCCCATCATCTTTTCGCAACAGCAGCAGCATGTTTGTGTGCCGCCGGTGTCACTGTGCATCATGGTGGACATCACAGATGTGCATCCTGGGCAGTTACCTGGTCTGCCTTGTGTACCAGCAACCCCCAATGCATGACCCACGTGCCACCCTCTTTACCCCATTTGCACCATCAACATAGTGCCCTTTCATACTTGGGCACTATGCTGTTCCTGCTAATGGAGCACTGCTATCACTATCTTGGGTTCACCTGTCTGTGAATCACATTGCAGACATTGAAATAGGCTCTGTCCCCTCAAAATACCCCCTTTCTATGAGGTTTTACTTGGCGTTAAGGTTCCCAGCGTTAAAGGGCGTTAACGCAACAGGTGTTAAGGGAGCACCCACTGTTAATGCCCAGTCTCTGCCCTGCTAACACCCACTCTTTACCTACTGTTCCCTTAATGCTGCAGGTCCTTAAATGCTCATTAATGCAGCTTTTTCACGGGTTAAGGGTGCAAGGGTGCCGATAACAGGCGTTAACAACTTATTTGCTCCCTTAATGCTCTTTAGTAAACATACCCCTTACTTTAACTTGTTGCCATGCTGCCTCCACTCTAGGCCCGGCAGCTGTCACCTCCTGGGTCAAAGTCTTGCAGTGTGGCTGTTATTGTGAAACTTTGGCCTGAGAAGTGACAGCCGCTGGGCCTGGAGCGAAGGTAACACAACAAAAAAATTAAAGTAAGTTGCCGCGTGTGCCCCCTTCCTGCCCAAGTCCTCCCTGCATTGAGGGGGATTCTAGGCCAGAATTTATGCCATTGAGTAGTTCCTAAACTTGCCCTAAAAGGCACCCAGCCAGTCAAGTTTTTAGGATATTCACAGTGAATATTTCTGATATACAGTATACTTGCATGCACTACCTCTATTACATGCACATTTTTTTCATGCATATTTCATTTCATTTCATTTCATTCATTTATTAAAACTTGATATACCACCCTTAGTCGGGACAACAGAGTGGTTTACAATAAAAAATGAATACAAACAGAAATTAGGAAAAGAACGCCAATAATAGATTGGAAAAAGACAAGAAATAACAACAAGAGGATCTCAGGGAGCAACAGGAAAGGGAGAAGAGGGGAACACAAGTAGGAATATGAGACAATAATCAAAAAGAATCGGGTGGGAGGTCAAAGGCTGTGCAAAATAAATGAGCCTTAAGCTGGGTTTTAAACTTCAAAAATGAGAGTTGTAACCGGAGGGATAGAGGGAGATTATTCCAGAGGGAAGGGTCAAAGACATAAAAAGTAGAATGACGTGTTGATTCCAGATGTGCTTGAGAAGGGGAGGGGGGTAGGAGTAGATGATTCATGTGAATGGAGCAGAGGAAGCGTTGGGGAGCATGGAGGATGAGGAGAGATAAAAGATATTGTGGGGAACCAGTGTGGAGAGCCTTGTGAACCTGGGTATTGGTCTTATAGTGTATACAGAATGAAATGGGGAGCTAATGAAGACGGATAAGGAGAGGGGTTATGTGATCTAAACGGGAGGCATGGGAAATTAATCTGACTGCAGTGTGCTGAACAAGATGGAGTTGCTTCAGAGAGTATTGAGGGAAGCCAGTAAGTGCCCTTTGAGCCCCGCCACCAGCAACAGCTCTCCCCTTCCCTGGGGATCGAGCCATCGCCGGCAGGAGGAGCCTGCAGCCCACGAGGCCCAATCGGGACAAAGATCTAGCCTTTAAAGGCAGCACGCCGTCGGGAGCCGTCCCTTTGAGCCCCGCCACCAGCAACAGCTCTCCCCTTCCCTGGGGATCGAGCCATCGCCGGCAGGAGGAGCCTGCAGCCCACGAGGCCCAATCGGGGAAAGGATCAAGGCCTTTAAAGGCAGCACGCCGTCGGGAGCCGTCCCTTTGAGCCCCGCCACCAGCAACAGCTCTCCCCTTCCCTGGGGATCGAGCCATCGCCGGCAGGAGGAGCCTGCAGCCCACGAGGCCCAATCGGGACAAAGATCTAGCCTTTAAAGGCAGCACGCCGTCGGGAGCCGTCCCTTTGAGCCCCGCCACCAGCAACAGCTCTCCCCTTCCCTGGGGATCGAGCCATCGCCGGCAGGAGGAGCCTGCAGCCCACAAGGCCCAATCGGGACAAGGATCAAGGCCTTTAAAGGCAGCACGCCGTCGGGAGCCGTCCCTTTGAGCCCCGCCACCAGCAACAGCTCTCCCCTTCCCTGGGGATCGAGCCATCGCCGGCAGGAGGAGCCTGCAGCCCACGAGGCCCAATCGGGACAAAGATCTAGCCTTTAAAGGCAGCACGCCGTCGGGAGCCGTCCCTTTGAGCCCCGCCACCAGCAACAGCTCTCCCCTTCCCTGGGGATCGAGCCATCGCCGGCAGGAGGAGCCTGCAGCCCACGAGGCCCAATCGGGACAAAGATCTAGCCTTTAAAGGCAGCACGCCGTCGGGAGCCGTCCCTTTGAGCCCCGCCACCAGCAACAGCTCTCCCCTTCCCTGGGGATCGAGCCATCGCCGGCAGGAGGAGCCTGCAGCCCACGAGGCCCAATCGGGACAAAGATCTAGCCTTTAAAGGCAGCACGCCATCGGGAGCCGTCCCTTTGAGCCCCGCCACCAGCAACAGCTCTCCCCTTCCCTGGGGATCGAGCCATCGCCGGCAGGAGGAGCCTGCAGCCCACGAGGCCCAATCGGGGAAAGGATCAAGGCCTTTAAAGGCAGCACGCCGTCGGGAGCCGTCCCTTTGAGCCCCGCCACCAGCAACAGCTCTCCCCTTCCCTGGGGATCGAGCCATCGCCGGCAGGAGGAGCCTGCAGCCCACGAGGCCCAATCGGGACAAAGATCTAGCCTTTAAAGGCAGCATGCCGTCGGGAGCCGTCCCTTTGAGCCCCGCCACCAGCAACAGCTCTCCCCTTCCCTGGGGATCGAGCCATCGCCGGCAGGAGGAGCCTGCAGCCCACGAGGCCCAATCGGGACAAAGATCTAGCCTTTAAAGGCAGCATGCCGTCGGGAGCCGTCCCTTTGAGCCCCGCCACCAGCAACAGCTCTCCCCTTCCCTGGGGATCGAGCCATCGCCGGCAGGAGGAGCCTGCAGCCCACGAGGCCCAATCGGGACAAAGATCTAGCCTTTAAAGGCAGCACGCCGTCGGGCGTGCCCGCGCCTGAGGGCCTCGCCAGAGGGCCATTTGGCGTGGCCCTTTGGCGTGGACCAAAAGAAGGAGCATCAGAAGAACCCTTGCCATCATTAGCAGCTCTCCCCAGTCGGGGAAAGAGCCTCCGGCAGTAGGATAACAGCACCAGCAATATTCACCAATCGGGGCTGCCTGCATGGATTTTCATGGTTCTTCTTGAGTGGCCGTATGTTGAGGCCTGATGGAGGCATATAAGGAATGTAATCTCATAGCAAGTATACAATAACCAAAAAAAACAAAAACAAAAAAACCCCACTCCCTTAAAGCCTATATTAAATGTAGTTAGATATTAACTTCAATATTATATAGCCAGTAATAATTACCCTCCTACACCTTTATTGTGAGATACCATTGCCAGTAGTAATTATTGTGAGATACTGTTGCCGGTAGTATTTTCCCACTACAGCCAGTCATTGTGAGATACTGTTACCAATAGTATTTTCCCACTGCTGCCAGTGATAATTATCTCTTCTTGCACTGCTATTCTGAGATACTGTTGCCAGTAGTAATTATTGTGGGATATCACAGCCAATAATAATTATTGTGAGATACTGTAGCCAGTAGTAACTATTGTGGGATATCACAGCCAATAATAACTATTGTGAGATACTGTTGCCAGTAGTGATCTTTGTCAGATAATATTGTCAGTAGTATTTTCCCACTGCTGCCAGTGGTAATTACCTCTTCTTGCACTACTAATCTGAGATACTGTTGCCAGTAGTAATTATTGTGAAATACCATTGCCAGTATTAATTATTGTGAGATACTGTTGCCAGTAGTATTTTCCCATTGCTACCAGTGGTAATTACCCCTTCTTGCACTGCTATTCTGAGATACTGTTGCCAGTAGTAATTATAGTAAGTTACCATTGCCAGTTTTAACTATTGTAAGATACTGTTGACAGTAGTAAATACCCCCTCTGCACTGTTAACTTGAGATACTGTTACCAGTAATAATCTCCCTCCCCCCAACTACTCCTCTCCCACTCTACCCTTTACATCATAATGGAAACAATATCTCCTACCAAGATTATAAATCTCCTTTTCACTCTCTTCTTAATAACCCTCCTAACTCAACACATATACACTTACAAAACCAATCAATGTCCATACAAAAACATTCCAATCATCCACAATTATAACCGGAACCCTTATAATAATCTTCCAATCACATACAATCAGTACCAAAACCCAATATATAGCTCTACATACTCAAACTCTCACAATCACCATTCGCGCCACACCTCACACAAACGCCAGCACCGTCTCATCCAAATAAAGCACCAACCCATAAGTGATAAAATTGACCAAAATGACAATACAATCACCAAATTACAACTCATCCTAATAAACATCCGATCCATAAGAAACAAAATACCAATAATTAATGACATAATTAAAGATACATCCCCTGACATTATCTGTATTACTGAAACATGGCTCTCACCCTCAGACACTATACTACTAAACCAACTTACCACAAATCAATATGACATATTCAATTGCCAACGGAATATAAAAAGAGGAGGGGGTGTACTGATTCTCACCAAAAATGACCTAAAATTCACCCTAACAAACCTAAATAATATAGATGGAATGGACATTGTTAACATAGAAAATAAAACCATGGCTCTCACCCTCATCTACAGACCCCCTTCATCCGATCAGAAAAACCTCACCCCTATCCTAGAACTCGCATGCACAGCGCCACGAAGCAAACCACTTATACTTCTTGGTGACTTGAATCTTCCATCACTGAACCACTCACAATCAGATAACTTCATAGATGCTATGTCACAAATGGGGTTCACACAGATAATACACGCTCCTACACACAAAAAAGGTAACATACTTGACGTAATTTTCCTCCCAGCCACACTCTACAGTCACTCACTACATTCCACCCCGAGTATAACAGAAGTACCCTGGTCAGACCACCATCTAATCACAATCCAGTTACCAGCACAAGTCCCAAGAAACAATGGGAACACAACCTCACATACATCACGCTTCATACGCTTTGACAAAGACACATTCCTCGACAAAGTACTACCCAAACTAGACACAAGATCACCAGACATCAACTCAACCATAGCACATTGGAATCTTACTATTCAAAAAGCAGCTGTCCAAACACAAGTCTTACACAAACAAACAAAAAAGACAGAAAAATGGTTCACGAAAGAGCTGACAAAACTAAAAAAACAACTAAGGAAACAAGAAAAGAGATGGAGAAAACTTAAATCTGATGAAAACAAATCACAATACATGCTCCTACTCATAGAATATAAAAACGCAATTAACAAATCAAAAAGAGACTACCACTCAAAAGTAATAAACTCATCCATCAACCGCCCTAGGGAGTTATTCGCGATAGTAAAAACATTAACCAAAACTAGTAACACCGAACCTAAACAACAAGCAATAAACATACAAACTCTAGCAAAACATTTTGCAGAAAAACTAAAAAACAAGACCACTACCCCAACCCCGCTATTATCAAACACGAAAACCACACATGAATGGACAAGCTTCCAGTTGGTAGAACAAAAGCAACTTCTCAAAATCATAACAATGATAAACACCACCACCTCCCCACTCGACCCATGCCTCGTTTCATGGATTAAGTGTGTGAAAGATGAACTAGCGGTAAATCTACAACACATAGTTAACCAATCCCTTTCACAGGGCATCATGCCTGATGCCCTAAAACTCACAACACTCCGACCAATAATAAAGAATAATAAGCTCGACTCAAAAGACCCAAACTCATACAGACCCATAGCCAGCATTCCATTCATAGCTAAAATAATAGAGAAAACAATTCAAATTCAGTTACAGGAACACATTGATGAACACAAACCACTTGACTCACACCAATTTGGTTTCCGCCCTTTCCACGGAGTAGAAACCCTCCTAATCACCCTTATGGACTTCCTCATCAAGGGCACAGATGACAAACACCAAGGCTTCTTACTCCTATTTATAGATATCTCTGCTGCCTTTGATAACATTAATCACCAGACACTGATCAACAGAATAGAAAACCTAGGAATAGGCGGGATTGTCCTTAACTGGTTCAAATCCTACATCTCACATAGATTAATACGCGTCCAAATTGATCAACAAACATCAGAAACATTCCCCCAAGGACAAGGAATACCCCAAGGATCAGCCCTTTCAGCCCTCCTATTTAACTTGTATCTGCAACCGATAACAAACATATTTAAAAAACACAGGATTAACCATTTTATATATGCTGATGACATCATGCTAGCTATCCCCATAACCACTAAAAACCATACATATGACTCTCTATCCAAATGCATGGCCGAGACCTCCTCCTGGATGGAAACGAACTACCTCAGCATAAATCTCAAAAAAACTGAGGCAATGTTTGTAACAAGATCTTCTATGACTGAGAACACTTACCCGGAAACAATCACAATCAACAAAACTTCAATACCTGTCAGAAAACAGGTAAAATACTTAGGGGTAATAATAGACCACACCCTATCCATGCTGCCACACATAAAACAAACAGTAAAAACCATTTTCTACAAACTCAAAACTATTCAGCACCTAAGGCCACTCCTTGAAACACAAGACTTTAGATCCGTAGTAAGTACACTGATCACCCCTCACTTCGACTATTGCAATAGTCTCCTAATAGGCCTCCCTCAAAAAAGCACATACCTTCTACAAAGAGCACAAAACATCTGTGCAAAAGTAATTGCTAAAGCCCGCCTAACAGACCACGTAACCCCAATACTGCTGGAACTCCACTGGCTTCCTATAAACAGCCGAATCAAATACAAAATTATCCTAACAACCTATAAACTCATAAACGACATAGCCCCCTCACACTTAACCACATTACTGCAATCTCCAACATCGACAAGGACCCTCAGACAAAACGCAGCCCACTCCCTCATCATACCTAAAGCCATCTGTAAAACCAAGAATACCACTAGCTCTAGAGCATTCTCATTCACTGCTCCTACACTCTGGAACGACCTCCCTATTGAACTGCGCACCATAAGAGACCTCATCCAATTCAGAAAAGAATTAAAGACCTACCTGTTCACTGAACACTTCGAAATCCCCTACTCCCCCAAAGCCAGCTCTACTACAAATGTGGGCACCCATGCACAAACTCCCTTAACCCCAACAATGTAACCACAAGCCTGTCCCCCCCACACACGCCTAAAAGGAACTAAATCCCAGCACCTACGCCAATTTCTACCCCATACACCACACACACTACACGATGTAAATATACTTTTGTACAAAGTTTGATATGTTTGCTTTAATACCTACAAAGATTTTGCTTTAATACCTTCAAGTTGTTTTTGTTACAATACCTACAAAGTTTATATTTACTGTTCAATGTAAATAGTTGATTTCTACTGTTCTATGTAAAATGTATACAAATTGTGTACAAGACTGTTAATCTGTTATATGTAAACCGCCCTTGATCTCTGGAAGGGGCGGTATAAAAGAAATAGTTAAATAAATAAATAAATAAATAAGTGCAGAATTACAATAATCGTGGCAGGATAGAGCAAGGGAAACAACAAGAGTGATCAGTGTGGAAGTGGACAGGAGGGAACAAACTGCTCTGATTCGATGGAGAGAATAGAGAGAACGTTGCACAATCTGACTGATATGTTAATGAAAAGAGAGAGACGAATCAAGTATGACTCCTAGATAACGGAAGAAGGGTGTGAGCTGAATGAGTGTGCCATCAAGAGTAGGTGAAACAAGGGAGGGAGTTAATGATTACTGTTGATATCCTGAAAACTCTCCCAAGTGGTGGCAATTAAAATCAGAAATGTAAACATGCTTTAGACAGACACGGAGAGCAGTGATCAGGGCAGGTGGGAGAGAAGAGCAGCGGTGCAAGGAAATGGCGCTCCCTAGGTAAACTTCAATCCTGCCGTGCCACTCTGCTCTTGCCCCCACCCTCACCCCCATTGCTGCCACTGCCTCCCCTCTCCGGGACCAACAGGGATGGCAATGGCTTTAAACATAAGAACAGCACTGAATGCCTTACTAGGTCACCCAAAGGTCCATCAAGTCCAGTATCCTATTTCCAACAGTGGCCAATCCAGGTCACAAGTATCTAGCAGGTTACCACAAAGATACACAGGTTCCACAGAACTTGCCCCTGGGCAAGCAGTGGATTTCCTGGGTCCTCTTTAACAATGGCTTATAGACTTTTCCTCCAGGAACATGTCCAACCTTTTTTAAAACCCAGCTACACTAACAGCTTTTCCTACATCCTCCAGCAACAAATTCCAGAGTTTACAAGTTGAATGAAAAAATATTTTCTCTTATTTGTCTTAAATGGGTTACATTGTAGCTTCATTTTGTTTCCCCTAGTCTTTCTACTTTTTGATGGCATAAACAACCGATCTATGTTTACCCTTTCCACTCCATTCATTAATTTATAGACCTCTATCATATCTCCCTCAGCCATCTCTTTTCCAAGATGAAGAGCACTAACCTTTTAAGCCTTTCCTCAAAGGGGAATTCTTTCATTCCCTTTAGCATTTTGGTGGCTCTTCTCTGTACCTTTTCTAATTCCTCTCTATTCTTTTTAAGATACAGTGACCAGAATTGCACACAATATTCCAAGTGCAGTCGCACTATGCAACGATACAGAGGCATTATAGTATCTGTTCTTTTATTCTCTTTCATTTCCTTATGTTTCCTAGCATTTCATTTGCTTTTTTGGCCACTGCTTCACATGGGCAGAGGGTTTCAATGCGTTATCCATGATGACCCCTAAATCATTTTCCTGGGTGGTGGTTCCTAATGTGGAACCTTGCATCGTGTAACCATAGTTTGGGTTGTTCTTTCCTAAGTGCATAACTTTGTACTTATCCACATTAAATTTCATCTGCCATTTGAATATCCAGTCTTCCAAGTTATCAAGGTCCTCTTAGAATTTTTCACAATCCTCTTGAGTTTTAACAACTTTGAATTTTGTGTCATCTTCAAATTTGATCACCTCACTCATTATTCCAATTTCAGTCATTTATGTATATGTTAAAAAGCAGCGGACCCAGCATAGATCCCTGGGGTACTCCACTATTCACCTTTCTCCATTCAAAAAATTGTCCATTTAGCCCTACTCTCTGCTTTCTATCTTTTAACAAGTTCCTTATCCACAATGGTACACTGCCTCCTATCCCATGACTTTTTAATTTTGCCAAGAGTCTCTCATGAGGGACCTCGTCAAAGGCTTTCTTTAAATACAGATACACTATATCAACCGGCTCAGCTTTGCCTACATAAGAACAGAAGATAAGAACATAAGATATGCCATACTGGGTCAGACCAAGGTCCATCAAGCCCAGTATCCTGTTTTCTACAGTGACCAATCTAGGTCATAAGTACCTAGCAGTTTTCCCAAAAGACACAGGTTCCACAATGCTTGTATTGGGTCAAGCTGTAATATCCTAGGTCCCTTTTAATAATGATTTATGGACATTTCCTCCAGGAATTTGTCCAAACCTTTTTTAAAACCAGCTACACTAACAGCTTTTACTACATCCTCTGGTAACAAATTCCAGAGTTTGATTATACGTTAAGTGAAAAAATATTTTTTCTTATTAGTCTTAAATACGTTACCCTGTAGCTTCATTGCATGTCCCCTAGTCTTTCTATATTCTGATGATGTAAATAACCGATCTACATTTACCCGTTCCACTCAATTCATTAATTTATAGATCTCTATCATAACTCCCATCAGCCGTCTCTTTTCCAGGTTAAAAAGCCCTATTCTTTTTAGCCTCACTTCATAGGGGTATCCTTACATCCCCTTTGCTATTTTGGTGACTCTTCTCTGTACCTTTTCTAATAACGCTATATTCTTTTTGAGATATGGTGACCAAAATTGCACACAATATTCAAGGTGCGGTCACAGCATGGAATGATACAGAGGCATTATAATATTCTTTGTTTTATTTTCCATTCCTTTCCTTATGATACATAGCATTCTATTTGCTCTCTTGGCCGCCGCTGCATCCTAGGCAGAAGGTTTTAACATGTTATCCATGATGATGCCTAAATCTTTTTCCTGGGTGGTGGTTCCTGTTGTGGAACCTTGCATCATGTAACCATAGTTTGGGTTGTTCTTTCCTAGGTGCATAATTTTGAACTTGTCCACATTAAATTTCATCTGCCATTTGGATGTCCAGTCTTCCAATTTATCAAGATCCTTTTGCAATTTTCCACAATCCTCATGGGTTTTAACAACTTTAAATAGTATTGTGTCATCTGCAAATTTGATAACCTCACTCGTTATTCCCATTTCCAGGTCATTGATGAATATGTTAAAAGGCAGCAGACCCAGCACAGATCCCTGGGGTACTCCACTATTCACCTTTCTACATTCGGAAAATTGGCTATTTATCCCTACCCTTTGTTTTCTATCTTTTAACCAGTTCCTGATCCACAGTAGTACACTGCCTCCTATCCCATGACCTTTTAGTTTTGCCAAAAGTCTCTGATGAGGGACCTTGTCAAAGGGGTTTTGAAAGTCCAGATACACTATATCAACCGACTTACCTTTGTCTACCTGTTTATTCACTCCTTCAAAAAAAACATAACAGATTAGTAAGACAAGATCTTCCTTGTCTAAAGCCATATTGGCTGTCTCCCATTAAACCATGACTGTCTATATGTTCAGTAATTTTGTTCTTTGTGATGGTTTCTACCATTTTTCCTGGTACTGACGTTTGTAGTTTCCCGGATAACCCCTGGAACCCTTTTTAAAAATTGGTGTTACATTGGCCATCCTCCAGTCTTCAGGTATTACAAATGATTTTAATGATAGTTCACAGATTACTTGCATCTAACTTGCCTCTAACTTGTATCTAATTTACCAGTGCTTATGCTGCTTGGAGTTTCCGTTATTTGGCTCTTTTTTCCATTTCCTGAAAGATGCTTTTTTGGCAACAACAGCCTCTCTGACCTCACCTTTAAACCATGCTGGCAGTTTTTTGGATTTCCTTTCACTTTTCTTAAAGTATTGAATACATCTGGTCTGGGCTTCCAAGATAGTATTGTTAAACAATGCCCATGCTTGATGTAAATCTTTAACTTTTGAAGCTGCTCCTTTTATTTTTTCTTAACTATTATAGTCATTTTATCATAGTCTCCCTTTTGAAAGTTAAAAGGTAGTATTGTGGATTTCCTTGCTGTTCTTCCTCCCTTTATTCAATCAAATGTGAGCATGCTATGATCACCATTGCCAAGTGACCCCGTCACCCTTATCTCTTGCACCAGATCCTGTGTTTCAGGTCCAAAATAGATTCCTCTCTTGTCGGTTCATGAATTTGGTTCTCCATAAAGCACTCATTTATTTCATCTAGAAACTTTATCTCCCTAGCATGACACTGACTGTGTTGGAACATTTGTTAGCTTCCCTGATTTCTTTGAGCATTTCATCATCCATTTGTTCATTCTGGCCAAGCGGTCGGTAGTACACCCCCACTGCCATTGCCTTCTTCTTTTGACATAGAGAGCCCAATATTTGAAGGGCATTTACATGGCTTACAGCCTAGTAAACCATGTAAATGCCTTAAATGGGGATTTTCAATGGCACTTATAAAGTTAGTGCCATTTAATTTCCCCTTCTAAGTCCCCTATGTGCACCAATGCTATCCGGTTAGCATTGGGGCATATTGGGGGCATTCTGGGGTGGAGAAGAGGCAGAGACTTTCACTAACTGAGCAGCAATGATATTGCATGCTGCCTGGTTAGCGCTCTGTGCCTTAAAGATAGGTGAGGAAAACCCTTGGCTGTCTTTAACAAGCAGGAGCTAACTGGGCAGCATTCACTATCGCTGCTGCCCGGTTAGCTACTGTGGCTTTCAGTGTCTGCGGCGATCCCCGAATATTCAATGCTGTGGCCTCGTATGACCCCAGCATTGAGTATCTGGAGTTAAGGGTCAGTGGGCAGGGCCATTTAAAATGCTGCTACATTGGTTCTGCTTGCTGTGGAGATCGGAGCGGTGGAGGGGTGATGTCGACAGCGGAGGTTGTGAGTGGGAGCTTAAACACCTGGTGGTATGATATCTACCACTTCAGATGCTATGTGGAGCATTTCTTCTTGTCTCCTCTATTCCTTTAACTATCACTGTATCTTTTATTCTGTCCTATCTAATTAATGGCGTTCTTTTCATATTTTCTGTAACTTTTATGTAATATTGTAAACAGCTCTGATGCTTTGGCTTGAGCGGTATATCAAATGTAATAAACATAAACATAAACATATTCTGTTCAACTCAATATCGGGCTCAGCATTTCTATCCATAGAGATTCTATAGTGCATTTTGTTTGATGCAAAACTTTAATCCTGTGAGACTCAATGCCCTCTCTAACAGAGCGTAACTCCTCCACCAATTTGATCTACTCTGTCACTGAGATATAGTTTGTACCTTGGTATCACAGTGTCCCATTGGTTGTTCTCCTTCCACCAAATATCTGAGATACCAATCATATCTAACCTCTCTTTTAGTGCTATATATTCTATCTCTTTCATCTTATTTTTTAGACTTCTAGCATTTGCATACAAGCATTTTAGAGGTTGTATTTTATTCATATTAATCTGGTTATCAGTAGACAGGGTTAATTTGGAATCTTTCAGCTCTGCTCTGCAGCTAAAGGCATCTGGGTTACTTTTATCTTTATTGGAACCTATCTGTCGGGTTGCCCTAACTTTCCTCATTTGCTAATATCTTTCAAGGATACATCCTTCTGAACCATGCGCTCTTGTGCAACTATCAAGATTTTCCCTATTACCTAGTTTAAAAGTTACTCTATCTCCTTTTTAAAGGTTAATGTCAGCAGCCGGGTTCCATCCTGGTTAAGGTGGAGCCCATCCCTTTGGAAAAGCCTCTCCTTTCCGCAGGATGTTGCCCAGTTCTTAGCAAATCCAAAATCCTCTTCCTTGCACCATTGTCTCATCCACGCATTGAGACGCCGGAGCTCTGCCTACCTTTGGGGTCTTGCGTGTGGAACGGGAAGCATTTCAGAGAATGCTACCCTGGAAGTTCTGGATTTCAACTTCCTACCTAAAAGCCTAAATTTGACCTCCAGAACCTCCCTCCCACACTTTCCTATGTCATTGGTACCAACATGTACCAAGATAACAGACTCTTCCCCAGTGCTATCCAAACCTTGTCTAGGTGGCACGTGAAGTCTGCTACCTTCACAACATGTCCACCAGCCATCCAGCTATGTATATGACTAGTGATTGAATCACCAACTATAATGGCTGTTCTAACCCTTCCCTCATGGACACATGGTCTTGGAGAAATCTCCTCAGTGTGAAAGGGTTTTACATCATCTAGAGGACAGGTCCTAGCTACAGGATCACTTCCTGCCTCATAAGATTGATGCTGTCCTATAACATAACCTCTCTTCTCCATGGCAACAGGGAGGCTGCCAGAGCGTAGGTGGGACTTTAGTACTATGTCCCTGTAGGTCTTATCTATAAACCTCTCTGTTTTCTTTATGTCTTTCAAGTCTGCTATTCCAGCCTCCAGAGATCAGACTCATTCCCTGAGAGCAAAGAGCTCCTTGCACCTAGTGCACACATAAGACCCCTCATCACCTGGCTGAAAGTCATATATGTGACACTCAATGCAAAAGACCTGATAGCCCTCATCTTGCTGCTGGACTGATGTCTGCATCTTAGTTTTAAGGTTTTGTTTAGCTATTTAAGTTGTTTACTTACTTAAGTTTGCTGGGGATACTTGTACTAATACAACTTTACCTAATGTATTTAATGGACCTTGTTCACCTCAAGATTAATCCATTTCAGGTCCTTAATTAATCTCTTTCTTATGAGGATAACCAGCTGAACCCAAAAGTGAATTTGACCACCTCCTTCCCTTTAATAGGTTTGAGAGCCTATGGGAATTGGGGTGGGTGGGAGGGAAAGAATACTTAATAAAAGCTGTCTTGCTACACAGTGGCTTGACCTGTTCTTCTAAGGCATCTTAACAATTTCCTGGGTGATTCACACAGCCCTTGGTTTGATAGAGGGGGCCTTTCAAATTGCCCCTTTGATATGTCACTTGGCTTTAACACCTATGTAAGGCAACTTCACAGATCTCTTGCCTCCTGACTAGAAGGAGTCTTTGTAAAGGTTTCTAGAAAAAAATTTATTTCTACTCAAAGGCTATTTATTCTATTTTATTTTGTCAGACGGCTGCCTAGGGTGAGAACTTACACAATCTTGACGATGCATATATTCATATGATTCTTGCAAGGTATTGTGGGTATTGTAGTTTATTCACTCCCAAACACAGCTGATGACAATAATTAAGTTGTGAAACCAAGTGGTAAGGTCAATAAAATACTTCTTTTATTGATGGGGTTTAATTCACCCAGCACATGTATGCTTGATAGCAATATAAATGAGGTTACTTGCTTGCAGTGTTTAAATGGATAACAAAAAGTCACAAAGCAAATCAGAAAAACAACCTTCAGCTTGTCAGGCAATTAGCTAATGTTTTCTTAGCAAATAATTACCAAATAAAAAGGCACAAAGAAATAAATGAACTTTGTTTGTTAGGTTAACTTCTGCTTATTTTCCACGCAGATCCCAGCAGTGATTCTCCCTTGCTCACACACACAATCAGGTGCAGCTTTAATTACTATCAATTGACCAGCTGAAAGCCTTTAGCTGGCTGGCTGCTACTGTGTGAACCCAAATCCTGCTTTAAGAGCTGTTTGCAGTGGAAATAAAGAACAAAGTTAGGTTTCTTTGTGATGGCTGATGTGTTTGCTCACAGAAAACTAGCAATAGCATTTAGATAGAGAACAGTCCATGTAAATAGTTTCATCTGCTGTATCTCCCCCTTCCTCAATCAGCATAGGGTCACTATCATACATTGGCACAGACGAGTCTTTCATTAAGGCACTATCATGAGAATGCTTATTCCCTTGCTGCCATTTACTATTATAGATAGGGTCTGGATCAGTGTTCATACCTGAGCCTCTCCTGCTATCATTATTCCTCTCTGTATATCCTGGCCAGTATGTAATCCAGTTATGATGTCCAGCCTTCCAATCTTGATCCCTGGACACTGGATCTTTCCTCACATACCTTCTGGCCTTGGTCTGAAAGTCCTTTCCACGTGCAGTCTTCTCTCTTCCAGGTAGCCACTGGTGATTCCTATCTCTGCCATTCCATTCCTCTGGCTGACTCCAGTCCAATGGACGCTGCTGGCACTTGGAATACCTCCCAGTATGGGTACTGCCTTGGACTCTCCCAGACCATCCAATGGGCTTTCTTCTCTTCCTTCCAGAGAGTTTCCTTCTTTCTCTATCCGCTTGGCTTGGCTTCTGTTTCTCCAGGTGATACTGGTGCTTGAGCTTGTAGCCGTTGCTGTATCTGTGTCTGAAGCTTGGCTGGAGCTTGTAGTAACTGTTATCTGAAGAATAAGCTCTATTCTTATTCTGTCCTAATGTGTGCTCCTCCCTAACACAGCGCAGCTGTGTTGAATCAGGCCCTGCCCTTTGAGATGAGTGCTTAGGGATTACCTCATAGCTCTCTTGATTGCACACACATTTTCTCACTTCAGCCCCTCTCATGGCTGCTGGAAACCTGGTGCATTCTGGGACTGGTAGTCTTTTATGTGAAAACTCTGTTTTCTTGCTTCTACCAGAACTGACAGGTTGCTTGTTCAGAGTCACATTATCTTTTCTATAGCTCCTACCTGAGCTATGATAAGCTTCCTTATCACAACTTTCAATGGCTATACTCTGATTTGATTTAAATAAAAAGCTCTCTGGTAGTACTAAGATCTGACTGACTCAACAAAAACATTGAATTGTAAAATACACAGATTTATCAGGTTTAACCCAAAGAATTCCATTTTGCCCAAGATTTAGAGTATTTCCCAGAAGATAAATACTTACAAGTGCAGATCTTTTTCCAGCCGTAGCAGTCCATTTTGGTAGTCTTTCAAGATTGAGAATCACATAGCTGTGACTGACCTATTTATACTCGTATTTCTAAGATAATGTCTTAATTTTCTGGGTGATTCATACAGTCCTTGGTTGGATAGAGTGGGCCTTTCAAATTCCCCCTTTGATCTGTCACTTGGCTCTAACACCTATCTAAGACAACTTCACAGACCTTTTACCTTCTAACTTGAAGGTCTCCTTGTAAAAGTCTCTAGAAACAAATAACTTTCTTTCTACTCAAAGAGAATTTATTCTATTTTACTTTTTATGCTAAGCTATACTCTAATTTGTTTTAAATGAAACTTTCTGTAGTGGAACTGAGACCTGACTGGCTCAACAAAAACACAGAATTCTAAACTACATAGATTTATCAGCTTTAACCCAAAGAATTCCCTTTTCCTCAAGATTTAAAGTATTTCCCAGAAAATAAATATTTACAAGTGCAGATCTTTTTCCAGTTGTATCAGTCCATTTTAGGGCTTACCTAAACCTTCAGGGCTACAGTGCTGTTCCTGCTTTTGCCTCTGTCTTTGCAGACTTCCTGTTTGCAGAGGAGGTAGTGGTTGAAATAGGCTGTCCTCGCACTACTGGCTCTCTAAGTGAGGACTTAATTTGCCTAATGGTAGCACTAGCCCTGGGAGAGAAAATATTTTTTCATTCAATGCATAAACACCGCTTTGACCCGGTGAAAAGCGGTATATAAATACAGGTAAATAAATAAATAAATAAATAAATAATCAAACTCTTGAATTCATTACTAGAGGATATAGTAAAAGCTGTTAGTGTAGCTGGGTTTAAAAGAGGCTTGGACGAGTTCCTGGAGGAAAAGTCCATATACCATTATTAAAGAGGACAGGGGAAATTTACTGCTTATCCATGGGACAAACCACATGGAATCTGTATACCTTTTTGGGAACCTGACAAGTACTTGTGACCTGGATTGGTTGCTGTTGGTAATATGATACTAGGCTTGATGGACTTTTGGTTTTACCCAGTATGGCATATCTTATGTTCTTAAGTATTCAGGTAGAAGAATTGAGGGAGAAGGTTGAGTGTTTGCTCAGTCATGGAACTTTAGAGGGGAAAATACAAGCCAGTGGACAGTTTAATTGCATTAGCCTTCCAAAAAGGCTGGGGTGGCTTGCATGGCACAGCTGTGGTTACACCCCTAAAATCAAAGGCACAGCTGCATCACAGTTCAAGAGCAGTTCTCTCTCCCCCTGCACAGGCAGATAGCATCAAGGCTTTGAACCACTACATGGCTTTGGAAAAGTAAGGAGCCACAGAATGGAGCAATAGGAAAAAAAAACTGGACAGCTTGCAGTGGTAGGGGTTTGGGTGTTTTTGTCACCATGTGCAGTGTGACACTCTAGGCAGCCCGCCATGCTAACAAGCTGTACCAATCCTGATATAAAGATATTGAAACTACCTATACTTCCCTACACAGTGTCCTCAGAACCAACAGATGTAGAATCTGAATTGTGACCCTGGCCCTTGAAGGGTTTCTGTGAGAATGGCGGCACAGACTTAATTAGTGGAGAACTAAACAAGATTAGCACAAGGACTTGAGGCAATTAAGGATCCTAGGTTATAAAATTTATGTTCAAATATAAATTGCTCTTTACTCCAAGACTATGATTTTATTAATGAATTAATTTTTTTCATGCAAACATAATAGTGACATTCATACATTAATGCAAACATGTGAACTGTAGCTACCAACTGTTTCTGTTTGTTTTGCCTCATGAAAAAGAATTCTACAAAGAATTTGCATCCAACAATAGGTTGTATTACCTACACCACCAAGAATGAAAGGTTTATTTACATAGTAATCAATGAATCTCTCAAAACACATTTAAATCTCCTTGAAGAAACATTTGGACTATATGAGAAAAAAAGAACAGCAAAAGTAATTGAATTTTGCTCCCACACTGTCTTTGTCAGACAAGGTTCTCTGTTATCACAATATTCCTGATGTTTTATTTTAGCCTATTATGAGTCTTTACACAGGAAAGTACAGTAATGATCTAACACCACCTCATACTAACTGATAAGAAGCACACATTTCTTCCCCTCAATAAACATTCCCATAAGAACTTCCACTACTTCTTTTGTGGAATCATTCAAACTTGTCATAATATTGAATAGACAGAAAGAGAGACACTACCACAGAAAAGAAATGAAAAAGGGAAGAGGTGGAAATCAAGAAAAAGGAGGATGCTAGAGACCTTGGAATGTATACCATGGAATAAATGATCATATAACCATTAATGATAATAAATAAACAATCTAGAAAAATATAATCAATATATCCAAAGACACTGAAATCACATTAATGAACATAAAACAAAGAAGGTAAGAATCATTTTGAGAATAAAACTTACATGACCATGTTTTGGCAACAAACACCTGCTTCATAGGATATAAGTAAGTATGTTTTGTGAAAAAATCAAATTATAGAACAAATTATAAATTCACATTTAAATATGAAACAAAAAATAAGAACAGAAAGTAGCATTTTAGAAAGGACGTCCAGGTGCAATCTATGATGTCCAAGTCAAAATGTTTGAGAAAACCCTGTGGATGTTTACATTTTGGTCTGATTTTAGAAATCTGGATGTTCCCAAATGGACGGCCCCAGAAACCACTTCTTGGATGTCCTGGCCGATATTTTTCAAAAAGGGGGACATGTTTAATGATATTTCAAATACTTAGAAGTGTGGTGGCTGGTTAGTAATCTGTTTGGGGTTTGTATTTACATACAGGTTTCTTTGCCCAGGAAATACTGATTGTGATGATGACAGAGCATTGTGCTGCTGAAAATTGCAGGATAGCCCTAATTTGCTGCTATCCTGATAGGTGCTTCTGAATATTGACCTGTGAATAATAGATATACATTTTTGTGAGGGCAATTACTTGCCAAATAATTTCTTATGTTTTTTTTTGTTGCAGAAAGCACTATGTTGCTTAAACAGATGTTGAAATATCTTGTTCATTGAGAACTGGGCTCATTCAAACCAGCATTTGACTTCCAGTAGGGGATGGAGAGAATGCCATCATTCTGAGAAACATATAGATGCTATAAAGACCATCATGGCCTTTTCCCTCTTGTACAGCTTTTCCGCTATGACTCTTCCTTCCCCATGAGGAATTCTACATGAATTGGTAGTAGTAGAGGTCAAAAGGGGCAATGACTCACACTAGCAGCTTCATGATCTGAATGCCCTGGAGTAGTACACTTCTGAGCTTCCAGGTGGCAGCTGTCAATTTATTGAAACATTACATCATGACCACAATCAATTGTGCAATATTGATGATGTGGCAAATGTCATGATATAGGAAAATTAATTGAATCCCCTCCTATAACATGCTGGAGTAGCTTTTCTATCCTGCCAGTATGTGGTCCTCCAGATAGTCTTGCAGTTGTAGCTCTCGCTATTGCTGGTCCTCAGCCTTGGACTCAGATTCTGGCAGTTGCTCCAACTCAGGCTCCTTAGATTCCACCACTAGAGCAGATCGGTGGTGCTAGATGTATGAAGGAGAAGGACTAGAGACTGCTTGGGGAGCATGGCAGTGAAATAGCGTGGCAGCAGTATTTCCAAGGTTGTAACTTCCTCTGCTGAATTCTGGATGAGGTGACTGTGGATCTCAAAGTTCTCAGTTGACAATCTCTCAAACATCTTGGGAAAGTTTATGTCCCAAGGACCTGTGCACGGGACTCTGTGACATGAAACACAGGAACATATAGGTAAGATCATAGCAGTACTTTTATTTTATATGGGGATTTCTTAAGGAGATTGCCTTCAAGTGATGCCATCCTGCACGCACACACCCTTCCCCTATATGATACTATCCTCCATCTTTCTTCAAGGGGCATCGTCCTCCATGCCACTTCCAACAATATGATAGACAGACAAGGCAAACCCCTCACAGAGTAAATAGATTGTTTTCCCAAAAAGAAGGAGACATTTACTTGACTTGCTTGGTGGCAGATTGCATTTTACAGACTGGACTGGTTCCATGACCTTTTTTGCTCAGACTAAAGATGTAAGAGGGGTGTCTTTTGAGTTATCGATTTATTATCATCACGCTGCTGAAGACAGCGCACCTCATTCTTAACCCCTGAAGAAGGCTTGCTAAAACACGGCTGTGTTGGATTAAGCATCAGGTATTCCTTCTGGACTTAAAGATTAATCCTGTTCTCTAATAAAATTGTTTTGGAGTACTCACCCTGGACTGGTGTGTCAAAGCTCCCATATAAACATTTGCTGAAAAAAGCTAAAATAATGTAACAACTACTATTAGAAGTAAAGAAGAAAGTTTAATATAGATTTATTTTTTAAAAGGTAAGAGGTTAATTTTATATCAAGTCATGTATGTCAGGAGGCCAAGTAGGCTTCTATTTTAAATCGATTTTCTAAAGACACATAAAGTCCATTTTAGATAGCTTCTGGAAAGGGGAACTGAGATGTCCAAGTCAGGACATGCTCAATTCCTCTGGTACTTTGCAAAAGCTGTGCCAAATGTGGAGCCTTTTGTAAAATTCCTAAATGAACACTGGCAAATACACATGTATTTGCTAGCAGGTACAGGGGCAACAGCAATTTTATAAAGAAAGACATACACAAAAAGAGTGTGGTGCTACATTGCTTTACACGTGTAAGCACCAGGAATTGAAATGCAGATGCTGTATTTGCAATCTGCACTGCAATTGCCAGCATTTACACCACCTGGCAGAGAAATCCCCCTGATCTCAACCCCCTGATATTCCTGATTCCTTTGCTCCCAAACTCATGACACACATTTCAACCCCCATCCCCAAGTTCCCCTGACAGCACTCTATGCATCCCCGTCTCCCCACCCCTTGAACTCCCATCAGCTTTTACAGGGGACTCTCCCTGGTAGTTTAGTAAGAAGCAGGATTGACTTTTTGTTGCTCCTGCTCTGCTAGGTACCCAAGTTCAAAATGGCAGCTCTGATCCCTAGCAGTAGTCTCATGGAACTACTACTACTAGGGGTCAAGTTGCCTAGCAAGGCAGGGGATAGGCTAATCATGATGTAGGGTGAGGTCTGGGGGAAAAGGTTCCATCAGCCTCTTCAAGTTGGCACTTGTGTGTGACTTGGGGCAGGTATAAAAGCTGAAAGAGAAAGATTTTAGTATACAGATGTATTCTTGCATCTATATTTTGGGCTTGTCCAAACCATGTCTTGTCCACATCTGTACCACACCCTCTTGAAATCTCTGCATGATGTGGATCTCTATAGGTAAATAGCAACATTCTAAAATTTCTTTTTGCAAATGCAGCCAAACTACATGTGTACATGCTACACTATTTACATATGGAAATGTTTCCGTTGCCAACTCCAGACTTTGATCTTTCCACCTTACTGCTCCTTATGCCTGGAACAAACTACCTGAGTTGGTACATCAGGCTCCATCTGTGGCCTTGTTCAAATCCAGGCTGAAAACTCACTTCTTTGAGACTGCTTTTGGATCCTGAAGTCCCGTAGTCTCCTGTTCACTTCCTATGTATTTCCTTACCATTCTCCAAGATATATCCTAGTCCCCAGTTGTTGTGTTGTCTGTCTTGACTAGATTGTAAGCTCTGATGAGCAAGGACTGTCTCTTACATGTCTTTGTGGAGTGCTGTGTATGCCTTCTAGCGCTATATGAATGTTTAGTAGTAGTAGTAGTAAGGTAAGGGCCATAAGTGTCTATGTGTATTTATAAAATAACCACAGCAAACCTACAGAAATGATGGCTAAAAAGAAGCCACTATGATATAGTATTATAACATACTGTTTTGTTTTGTATTTATATTGTAATGTATCGTTTTTGTTTTCCCATACCCTCAATATGTAAGCCTTTGTTGTCTTGTCAACCACTTTGATTGAAGGATAAGGTGGCATGCAAAACTGGTTAAATAAATAAATATAGGACATGTGCAAATCAGTAACCTACTCCTGCTCTGTCCAATTCTGCCCTTTAACACACCTACACACAGGCTGTATAAAAATACATACCTTATTGGCACTATTGTACTTTTACATGTTTAACCCCTGGGGTAATTTTACAAAAGCTCATTTACACATTAAAAAAGGCCTTTATGCATGAAAAACCCTTTATAAGTGAATTACAGATATTTATCTTCTGAAGTACCAATGCTGTCATATTGATAGTCCACTGCCAGAGTTAGAAAATTACTGTCCTCTAAGAAAGTGTTTCATAAGCCCTTCCTGGAGTACTCCTAGTCAGTCTGGTTTTCTGGATATCTACAATGAGTATGCATGAAACAGGTTTGCATGATTTTGATCTCATTTATATTCATGGTGGATACTCTAAAAACTAGACCAGCTAGGGCTACACCAGGACTAAAATGTGAAATACTGCTCTTAGAGCTGTTGTTGTTCACTGAGTGAAATGCTATAATCTCAGCTGCTATTGCCAGCTCCCTATTTCACATTGACACTAGCTCTGCTTACTCAGCTGTGGAACCTCCTAAATCGTTCGAATAACGAAAATATTTTTCAATTGAATAGTCTAAGCCATATGTACAAGTGAGCAGGATTTGTATGATAGGGGACTTTTGAAATGTATATTTACCTGATATGTGCTTTATGACAAGAAGGCTTGAGCTGCCTGTGACAAATGCTCTTGAGAAGATTGAAAGAAACCCATTCAATGCTCTCTGAGTGCTATGCAGTGTTTCAAAAGTGCATACAATGAGCACTAGTGTTCACCTTGTATCCATTCAAAATTGTACTATTTATTCATCATATTTTTAATGTCTAGTTTATTCATCTTCTTTCTATACTGCCTTCCATAGTACATATAACAAAGTGGTGCATCTTCACATTTTTCCTGAAGTTCTGGATACAATCATGCTAGTGAAAGAGTCCCAGGGATCCTTGTGCCCACTGGATCCAGCTGGTTCATAGTGGTTACGATATTACATATTACAGCATAGAACATACAAACGCTTCACAACCAATCAGATTTTATTGTATGTAAAGTCAGTGTGACAGTGTTCTGAGCTTGGCTGCTATCAGGAATTCTGTAATATTGCAGGGAAGCACTTAAAAGAATTTCAAATCTACTGGCAGTACTTGGAAGTAAAATTTGACTTACTGAATAAAAAACCTATGGGGCCATTAATGCGTGGAAATTGTACCGCTGTGCACTAGCCTGTGGGGGCATGTACAGCATCTTCCTCACAGCTACTGCACTGAACGGTACCATAATGCGTGACAGCAGCATTCACAATTAATGCAGATGGACTTAACTCCACCTGTTGAAATGGTGTTAGGTGAATCTGTGCTAATTGCAACACTGATAGCACATGATATGTGCCCCTGGGTTAACTGCAATGTGCTCATCACACCCACTCTCTATCTCTGTCCCACCCATTTGGTACCTGAATGTGTGAGTGCCAGTTAGCGTGAAAATCAGTATGCTTTAACTGTCATGGTTGCATGGAATCTGATTGATTTCTTTGACTGGGTGATCAGAGAGTTGGATTGAAGAAGAGCCCTAGATGTGATGTACTTAGATTTCAGTAAAGCCTTTGATCCCGTTCCACACAAGCAACTTATAAATAAATTGAGCACCATAGGAATGGGACCCTAAAGTAATTGACTGGGTTAGAAATTGGTTGAGTGGCAGGTGACAAAGGGTACAGGTAAATGGAGCTCACTCTGGAGGCTAGGTAGGGAGCTCTTGTATGATGACATCAGAAATATGACATGCTAAGTTCCGAGCTGCTGATGTAGACTGATAACCCACAAGTACTGGACTGGACTGGAGGGATAATAAGGATGTTACTGAGGAGAAGGATGTGGTCTGCCACAGGGATCTTTCCTTGGTCCGATTCTTTTTAACATCTTTCTTAGTGATATTGCAGAAGGGCTGTCAGGTAATGTTTGCCTCTATCTCCAGGAACAAGCAGGAATAAGTCCTCACATATGGGTAAGTCGGAACCGACGGAGCCCGCGCGGGAAAGCTCCCCAGCTTTTCAGATGAAAAGCTTTTGGGGCCTCCCACAGCGCATGCGCGCTGCCTTCCCGCCTTCCTTACCAGCTCTCTTCAGTTTCTCTTTTTCCGCGGAGCCAGCAGGTCGTGTTCCTGTCACCGCTGAAGAAATTGTTATTTTAATTTGTTTCTTTTGACCGCGTACCTGCCTTCCCCATACCAAAACCGGTACTGCCGGTCTCTCTGTCTTTCTTTTAAAAAAAAAAAAAAAATCTTTTTTTATTTTCTCAGCACAGCTTGGTAACTTTTGTTAGGCCTTCAGGCCTACACAAATTCTCCTCATGGAGAAACCAGCTCCTGTTTTTAAAAAGTGTACCAAGTGCAATGCTGTTATTTCTCTCACAGACACCCATGAATGGTGTCTTAAATGTTTAGGACCTGACCACTCCATACCGGACTGCCCATTCTGCTCCCAGATGTCTAAACGTGGTATGCAGAACCGGGCCAACAAGTTCCATGTGCTGTTTGCTTCAGATAATCCAGCATCACAGTCATCCAGGTCTTCCTCTCCGGATGGATCTCAGGTAACCAAACTTTCTGTGGGCAAATCCTCTAAAAGCAAATCTCTTTCAAAAGATCGAGAGGCTCTCAATCTTGAGTTCGAGGATTCTGCCCAGACCAAAAAACCCCGGCGGGAGGCTCCGGCCTCCAAAGCATCACCTATGGGGTTACAGGTTGACATCGATGGCACGGCCTCGACTGATCACCTGTTAGACTGCTCTGGGGTACCGGTCGATACCGGTACCGACATCCAGGCAGCAGTGGCGTCCATGGGCAATACTGTCCAGACCATGCAGCAGGCCGTTTTGGCTTTCATTAAGGCTGCGACGCCCTCGGTACCGATTCCATCGGTACCGACCCCGGTTCCGGTATCCACACCGGAACCGAGACCATCGACTTCCAAGCGTCGATCGGTTCCGCTTGCTGGATTCAGGCTTTTGCCCGATACCAATCCCATGCCCGATACGCCCGATGTCGATATCGATCGGTACGCGTATCGTGCATTGCAAGCACAGAGAGAATACTCAGATTCTTCTGATGAGTTCAATTCCTCTGATGACTCTGCTGAGTTTGATCTTCCTGAGGAGCCCTCTTCTCTAAAGAGGAGGATGTCTCCTCCAGAGGATTTATCCTTTCAGGATTTCATTGTTGATGTAGCTAAAGCACTTTCTATTGCTACATCTGCTGAAAAGGAACCCAGATCAAAAAAATTGGATATTTTAGGATACTCTAAACCTCCTAAAGAGGCAGTTACTCTGCCTATCCATGAAATCCTTCAAGAACACTTGATGGATTTGTGGGAGACTCCTCTAACCCTGTCTCCTCATTCCCGTAGGTTGGACACCATGTACCGGGTCCCTCCTTCTCCTGGGTTTCAAAAGACTCAGCTGCCTCACCACTCCATTGTGGTGAAGTCTGCTATGAAGAAGATAAAGAGTCCTAAAAGGCATTCCTCTACCCCTCCAGGGCGAGAATGTAAGACCCTCGACTCTTTTGGTAGAAAGATCTTTCAGGCTAGTATGCTTATAGCCAGGATCAATTCTTACAGCCTTTATATGGGCATGTTTTTCAGAGAACTTGCCCTAAAGGTACGGCATTTAGCCCCCTTTATCCCTGAGGATAAAAAGGAGGACTTCACTACTCTGGTGACACAACTTTCAGAGGTCTCCAAGTTTTCCAACAGGGCAGCCTTTGATTCCTTTGAGGTTGCTGGCAGGGCTTCGGGAATCGCTATTGCAGCCCGACGTCTTGCTTGGCTCCAGGCTTCTGACCTAGAACCCTGGGTCATGGATGGCTTAAGGAATCTGCCCTGTACAGGAGAGAACTTATTTGGTGAGGACTGGCAAATTAAAGCTGCTCAAATGGACGCAGAAAATGCCACTCTAGATAGACTTTCTAAGTCTACTTCTACTCCTGCCAAAAAGAAACCTTTTAAAAGGCCGTACTACAAGAAGGCCAGATTTTCCACAAATACTGGCCAACAATCTTCTCAGCCTCGCTTTGCTGCTAAACGTCAGCAATCTAAGCAAGTAAAGTCAAAGTCTGCAGTGTCTGCTACACCCCAGCAGGCTCAACCCCCTCAGGGGTTTTGACTTGCCCCTAGAGAACTTACCATTTCTGGCTCTGGAACAACCAGAGCCTCTCACCATACCGGGAAGGTTAGCTCACTTTGCTCCCAGATGGGAGCAAATAACATCAGAGCAATGGACCCTCTCTATCATCAGAGAGGGCTACAAACTTCATTTCTCCAGCCTTCCTCCCCATACCATGGTGAGGCAATTCAGTTCTCCCCCATCTCTTCTGACCCTGTTGGGTCAGGAAGTCTCCTCTCTCCTTGCCCAAGGGGCAATAGAGGAGGTTCCTCTTCCTCAACAGGGGTTAGGGTTCTACTCCCCTTATTTTCTCATAACAAAGAAGACAGGGGGCTTCAGACCTATCCTAGATCTGAGAGAATTGAACAAGTTTCTATTCAAGGAGAAATTCAAAATGCTCTCTCTGGGCATTCTCCTTCCATACCTTCAGAGTCAGGATTGGCTTTGTTCTCTAGATCTCAAGGATGCGTACACTCATATACTCATCCATCCATCCCACAGAAAATATCTTCGATTTCTGTTCCAGGGAAAACATTTCCAATACAGAGTACTTCCCTTCGGTCTCGCCTCTGCTCCAAGAGTATTCACAAAATGCATGGCAGTCGTAGCCGCATTTCTAAGAGGCATGGGAATCTTCGTGTTCCCATATCTGGACGACTGGCTCATCCGAGCTCCATCTCAGTCAGAAGTCCAGATTTCCTTGGACCGCACAAGGCATATTCTTCAATATCTGGGACTTGTGGTAAACATTCCCAAGTCCCAACTCATCCCTACTCAGTCCCTGGAATTCATAGGGGCTTATCTGGATTCCACCACTGCAAGGGCCTACCTTCCTCTGGTCCGAGGCCAACGGCTAATAAGCTTGGCCTCCCAGGCTCAGTCCAGAAGTCACTTGTCAGCCAGAGAAATGCTGCAACTTCTGGGCCACATGGCCTCCACGGTTCATGTGGTGCCCTATGCTCGTCTCCATATGAGAGCAGCTCAATGGACATTGGCCACCCAGTGGTCTCAAGCATCGGGACTGCTGTCAGACCAGGTACTCGCCTCAAAACGTCTGTTTTGGTCTCTCCAGTGGTGGACAAACTCCAAAAATCTGTTGTTGGGGACCCCCTTCCAACCTTCGTTGCCCCAAGCAACCCTCACAACAGATGCCTCCCAAACAGGGTGGGGAGCTCATCTTCAACATCTCTCCACTCAGGGAACCTGGTCTCCCCAAGAGACCACACTTCATATCAACCTTCTGGAACTGCGAGCAATCTTCCTTGCCCTCACAGTCTTCCATACCCTCCTTGCCAACCTGACTGTCCTAGTTCAGACAGACAATCAGGTGGCCATGTTCTATGTCAACAAGCAAGGAGGGACGGGCTCTCTGTCGCTTTGCAACGAAACTCTCAGATTATGGGCTTTCGCCAGAGAGCATCAAATTCATCTTCTGGCAGTGTATCTTCCAGGAGTTCAAAACTCTCGGGCAGACAGACTCAGTTGAGTTCTGCTTCCACACGAGTGGTCCCTGCATATGGACCAGATACACAGAATCTTCCAGGAATGGGGGACACCGGACATAGACCTCTTTGCAAGTCCGTGGAATGCCAAACTTCCCCGGTTCTGTTCCAGGACTCCGTGTCAGGGAGCTCAGGCCAACGACGCCTTTCTCCTGCATTGGGGTCAGGAATTCCTGTATGCTTTTCCACCCATTCCTTTGATTCCCAAGACTCTGTTCAAACTTCAGAGGGATCACGGGTCGATGATCCTTATAGCTCCACGCTGGCCACGCCAAGTGTGGTTCCCTCTACTTCTACAGCTCTCCCAGGGCTCCTCCCTGGACCTGGGAGCTGCGCCAGACCTTCTGTCTCAGGAGAAAGGGACTTTGTGGCACCCAAACCCCAAGTCCCTACATCTCCGAGCTTGGTTACTGAAGGCTTAAGCCTTCATGAGTTTAATCTTTCTCAACCAGTGAAAGATATCCTTCATGCCTCTAGGAAACCCTCTACCAGGCGTTCCTATGCTTTCAAATGGAAACGTTTTTCCATTTGGTGTGCTCAACAGGGTCTTGACCCTCTGGCACTTCCTTTGAATTCTCTACTAGACTATCTCCTGCATCTTTCCAATGCAGGCCTCAAGACGAATTCAGTACGAGTCCATTTAAGTGCTATTGCAGCATCCTTAAAACCTATAAATGGACAACCTGTCTCCTCTCATCCTCTCGTTGCAAGGTTCATGAGAGGCCTGACCCTAACTAAACCTCCCATCCGACCTCCGCCGGTAGCATGGGATTTGAACCTAGTTCTAGGTCAGCTTATGAAGCCACCTTTTGAGCCTTTAGACTCTACCTCCTTGAAATTTCTTTCCTGGAAGGTTCTTTTCCTTATTGCAGTCACTTCGGCTCGCCGCATCAGTGAACTGCAGGCTTTGGTGGCTAATCCACCTTATACCAGATTTCATCATGATAAGGTGGTCCTTAGGACGAATCCCCACTTTATGCCCAAAGTGGTCTCGCCTTTTCATCTTAATCAAGAGGTATATCTACCTGTTTTTTTCCCGGCTCCTCATGCATCCAGTGCAGAGAGGAACCTTCATACTCTTGACTGTAAAAGAGCTCTCGCCTTTTACCTCAACAGGACTCAGCCACATCGAAAGTCTTCCCAACTTTTTGTGGCTTTTGATCCTTCTCATTTGGGACTTCCAGTCTCCAAACGTACACTTTCCAATTGGATTGCTCAGTGTATTTCTTTTGCTTACCAGAGTAAGAACATTTCTCTGGAAGGCCATGTCACAGCTCACAATGTGAGAGCCATGGCTACTTCTATGGCTCATCTTCACTCTGTATCCATAGATCAGATCTGTCGAGCAGCCACTTGGGCCTCGGTTCATACCTTCACAGCCCATTACTGTTTGGACAAGGACTCCCGCCGGGATGCCTTGTTTGGTCAAGCTGTCCTCAAACACCTGTTCCATACTTAAGCAACTCCTGCCCACCTTCCCTGAATGGATGCCTGAGATCCATACGAAGATGGTTTACCCTTGGAGGGGGATCTCCCAGGCATCTTAGCTAGGGAGTCCCCATATGTGAGGACTTATTCCTGCTTGTTCCTGGAGATAGCACAGTTACTTACCTGTAACAGGTGATCTCTGGGAACAGCAGGAATTAGTCCTCACAACCCACCCACCTCCCCTAGGAGTTGTATCTTCTATCTATCTACCTTCCTTTCCTCGCTCTATTGTCTCAGCTATAAACTCGAACTGAAGAGAGCTGGTAAGGAAGGCGGGAAGGCAGCGCGCATGCGCTGTGGGAGGCCCCAAAAGCTTTTCATCTGAAAAGCTGGGGAGCTTTCCCGCGCGGGCTCCGTCGGTTCCGACTTACCCATATGTGAGGACTAATTCCTGCTGTTCCCAGAGATCACCTGTTACAGGTAAATAACTGTGCTTTACGGATGATATATTAAAATCTGCAATAGAGTAGACACCTGGGAATGAATAGATAACATGAGGAGGGATCTAGCTAAGCTTGAAGAATGATCAAGAATTTGGCAGCTGAGATTTAATGCTAAAAAATGCAGGATCAAGTATTTGGGCTGCAAAAATTCAGGGGAGCAATACAGTGTAGGGGACAGAGTGGAGGAGTGGAGGAATAGCCTAGTGGTTGGGGCAAGTTACCTCAGGCCGGAAGGTCGGGGGTTCAAATCCCACTAGAGGACAGCAACCTTGGGCTGGAAGGACTGGGGTTTCTAGTCCCACAGGTGCTCCTTGTGGTCTTGGGCAAGCCACTTAACCCTCCATTGCCCATGTTCCCTGTAAGTATTAGTGTATGTCTCTCATCTCCTCGTGTTAAATGTATCTCCCAATTGTGTTGTGACCACTTTGATTGAAGGATAAGGTGGTATACAAAACTGTCTAAATAAATAAATGAAGAAGAGCAGGACCTGGATGTAATTGTTTTTGATGATCTTAAAGTGGCTTAATGGGTATAAAAGGTGACGGCGAAAGCCAGAAGGATGCTTGTGTGCATAGGGATGTCGGGGATTATAAGTAGCAAATATATATTAATTGATTGGTCTAGTCTCTAGGGGAAATTGCTACTTCCCTTTTGCCCAGGATTCAATTGGACTGCTGGCAAATGAACCATGTGAAAGAGAGCAAGAGATAGTCAATCTATATCTATATGGAACAGCATGAAGTCCAAGGGTGGCAGCTGTCCAAAGCAGGCTACAGTCTTCCGGGTGAGCCATATAATAACAGAGTCCCAGGTCTGTTGGAGAGTCTTACTCTGTAAGGGAATAGCTTTGCACTCTGTCTTTTCAGGAGGAGATAGGCAGGCAGGAAAGCTTATAAAAGTGCAGAAAATGGCAAAAGACTGAAGACTGCAAAACGACAGAGTAAAATGAAGGAATGACTTCCAGAGAGAAAAAAGAATGTTGAAAGTGCATCTGTCCAGAGTAATGTCCGGCGTATAATTCCTTGTAAATTCTCATCACAGCATGGTGATTGGTTGTTCTGAGATACCATGAGACATCTTCAGCAAATCAAGTAGTGGTTGTCAGGTGGTCATTTTCCAGACCAAGGTTCATGGTGAGAGAAGATGATGGTATGCAGATTCATACATTGTTGTGAATGTGCAGGACCAGCGTAAGAGCTGTTAGATAAGAACCGCCTCAGGACCAGGTCTCTTGTACGTAGTCATGGCTGAGAACAATAGCTTTGCCTTATGTGCACATAATCAAGCAATTGCCTGCAAAGTTTTAATAGGTCTAAAGCTTGAGCACTACAGAAATTACTTGTACCATCTTGGGTGAAAGGAGATAGACTCAGGAGTAATATGCAGAAATATTTCCTTATGGAAAGAGTGGTAGAAGTGTGGAATAATCTCCCAGTGGAGAGATGAGACAGTATCTGAATTCAAGAAAGCATGGAATATACTGAGAAGATCTCTAAAGGAAAAAGGGGGACTATAATAGTTGATATGGAACAGCAGACTAGATAGGCCATATGTTTTTCTTCTGCTGTCATGTTTCTATGTAACTGGTACTGTTGGTTTGAGCTTGCAGTTAATGAGCACTAAATTACATGTTACCTGTACAGCACACTTTAGCAAAAGGGATCCTATGTATCTTTATATGTTATGAGGTTAATTCTGATAACTGCATGTCCGGGCCATCTGGATGTCCAGAAAATGGATGGGACACATTTGTATCCAATTCCACAACTACGTGAGCTATACATTCCCACAATTGCAGAATCAGGGTACTTAGATGGTCTGGTGCACAGCCTATGCAGGAGTGGGATATATCCAGGGATTTACCCGGCCAGCCTGACCAACAATCTGGCTGGTGTGCGATGCCGTGGCATCCTGTCATCATGGCACCCGCATGTCCAGCTGGAGGAACTAAATCGCCAGACCCCAAGCTGCCCTCTCACCCCACCGCCCAACCCCTGCCATGGGTTCCCATGACTGGGTTCAGGAAGCTGATGCTCTCCTGTGGTGGCGCGATGGGGCTAGAGGGCTGCAGGCCACAATTGGTGGGATGCCTGGCACTTATTCTATCTTCGAGGTGGAATAAACCAGGCATTCAAGTGGCTGCCATTGGATGCATAGAAGCTCGACCTGAATGACCTCTGTACATCTGGTTGCTATGGCCCGCTCCCAATCTGCCTCTGTCCCAACCCTTCTTGCCCCCGTCCAGCGCTCCCCACACAAACCCTCTATACATGAGGGGCGTACTGGGACTGGAATAGTCTCCTGGACCTGTTTGGGGCTTGTACGTCCAACCCGGATGTACAACCCTGTGCTTTTAAGAAATTTTCTAGTGTTACAGAGGATGCCCCTTTCTTTTCATACTGTATGGAAATGACCATTCTGGTCTATCCTTTCTTTGCATGTGTGTACTGGAAGCCCAGTAGGCCCTAGCAAGATACAAACTATCCTTTAGATTTGCTTATTTTCTTTGCTGGATGTAACCAGTAATAATAAATAGTGTAGCATAAAATAGCTCTTGGTATGGAAATTAATTTTTTTATGTAAGGAGTCTATGGACCCTTTTATTAAGAACTATACTTCTCCAGCAGAGAAAATATTATGGGTCATGAGTAGATTGAAACATTTGCAATAGCTCTCCCTCTAGATGTGGCTACAGAGGTATAACATAATGTGTTGACCAGAGAAGCACAACTCTATTCTGGTTAGAAATTTACTACTGGTTAAAGGATCAAAATAGGACCAAATAAATCTGAACCATACGAATAGTAAGAAGTCTTACAAGAATGTGCCTTATTCTTCATACTATTCAACATATATTTACAGCCAGTTTGCAATATCATTCAGAAGCACAATGTGAACTACAACAATTCAAAATCAGATCACTCCGAAGTAGTAAATGGCTTTAATGAAGTTGCACAATAGCTATCAGTACACAGGTTAGCAATGAATTACAAGAAAACAGAAGTGTTATATATTACTAGAAATAAAGTCTTTATCCCCCTTCAACACTAAACATCAAGGATGCAGATTTGGATGTGAAACACAAAGAATAACCCTTGATCAACAACTAAACCTAACCTCGCATATCAACAAGACAACTAGAGCAATATATAACAAAATAAGAACCCTACAACACTTATGCATGCTCCTAATTCCACAAGACTTCTGCATAGTACTCCAGGCAATGATCTTCCAACACTTTGATTTTTGCATCATTATCTATCAAGGAATACCAAAATATGCCTTACATCAACAACAAATGACACAACACATAGCTGCCCAACTCATCTATGGACTTCAAAATCTCATCACATTACCCCAATACTAAAACAATTGCACTGGCTTCCAGTCACAGGCAGAATTAAATATACAGGATCCTGCTAAACATATTCAAAATAATATAGAACTTATTATCGACCTCCTAAGTCAGCAAACAACAGGACCAGAAGACGATGTATCCAAAACACGTTAACTTTACCCACGGAGCTAACAAAGAGCAATCAAACCATCTGTAACAGAGCATCTTCCTCTACAGGGTGGCCCAAAAAAAGTGAGAACATCTCATAAATTAAAAGCTTAAATAGTTTACTTATTTACCTTTTTTAGCTATATAAGGTCTTTATTTCGACAATTTCCAGTCGCCATCTTTTTTTTAAAATTTGTCAATTGTTTACATCTGTCTTTTTGAAATTTTAAATAACTTATATGCTACAAGATGTTCTCACTTTTTTTGGGCCACCCTGTATGCACAAGAACTCTGGAATGCCCTCCCTGAAAGGCTATGAAATATATCAGACCTCACTGATTAATAGTTCTATGTAAAAAGCCCATTTCTCAAGGCTCCAGCTGGTGTGCCTATGCTGTGGTGTTCCATTGCCATGGCACTGGCACGTCCATCCTGAGAGCCCAAATGCTGCCAACATCAACATTTCCTTTCTCTGCTTCCTGACCCTCGGTGGGGGCAGCCAGGATCAGGATCAGGTCATAGGTTATCTCCCACAGCAGCCCTGTTGTGGTGGAGGGGGGGGGGGGCAGCATGCCCTGATCGCACAGGCACTTATTCCTTTGAGGTGGAATAAGCCTGGCATACCAATTGGGGTCGTTGGACGTACAGAGGGCCGACCTGAATGTCCCCTGTACGTCTGTCTGCTTTAGCCTGCCCTGGCTCTGCCCCTCTCTGCCTCAGGCCCACCCCCTACTGCCCCCATCCAGTGCTCCCCTCACAAACCTCTGTATGTGTGGGGAGCCGCCGGATCAGAAAACGGTCCCTGCGAATAGCGGGGGTTGAACATCCAAGCACTATTTTGGGATCAGAATCTACCCCTTATTGTCTGACTCATTAGCTTTGTAAAGCCCCATTTTGCATTGGACCTCTAATTCAGAAAAGGGACATTCAAGTCAGGATGTTCCCATACCATTGTTAATGGTCACTCATTTCAAGAGTTCACCTGGAGAATCATAGACCAGGTCCCCCCATTTTTTCAGGGAGGGGATAGAGTATCACGTCTACAATATCTAGAACAGTGATGGATATTTAAGTTACGGACAGTGACACCCCTAGGACTTGATCTTGATTGGTGGAGTCTGTTATGATTTTGCTTTTAGAACTTCTGATTGGTTGTGTGTTTTCATGATGTCATTCACTGTTAGGATAGTTTTTCAACCGCTTGAACTGAAAATACTACGATTGAGAGAGGATATAATGTGGTCTCGCTGTTTTTGCTGAAGCTGCTATGAGGATTTCGACTTAAAGCTAAGTTGGTGCTTTTTATATTGAATGGGGAGGGGGTTGCATGGTGCATTTTCTCTCAGTTTTTATGTAATTGTTGAAACGTGAGCAAAGTATTAGCTCATAAAAGAGAATAAAAAGGAAAATTTGCTTCAAGAGGGTTTTCCCTTATGGCAAATGGTCCAACAAAAATATTAATTTAAAGTTTTTCTGTTTTGAAGGGACTTAAAAGGGATTTGTTTGTATCTTGCGATTATTTCCCCTTTAGTGGTCATTTTTTGTTAATAGTATTGGCAGACCATCTTTAGTAATGACTTCTCATGTTGAACACAATAGATCCAATAAAGCCACGTTTGTTTTTTCAGAAGAAATCATAAATAAATTAATAGAACACCCTGCCATACTTGATGACACTGACTCGATTCTGACTGGTTCGATAGCTTCTTGGACAGACTTTAAAAACTTACGTCGAAAATCGGTACATGTACAATTGCATGCTTCAACTATGACTCAATACCTTAAACAACAGATGATCCCTAGAGGTTTACAGATGTTAAAACCTCCCCATATGTTCATGGAAGATCAAGATTTTTTACAGAAATGGAACATGATATTAAATAAATGTGGTTTGGATTTGATAGCTCTTTTTATTGAACGGCTATCACAGGAAGAAGTGACTTTGACGTCCCAATTGGAGACATTAGATGGTCAATTGAGAATAGACATGTCAGTTTCAACTTTTGAAACCAATTGGAATCAATTATCAACAGAGTTAACCCAATTACGAGAAACTTTGAAGGCATCTAAAATTAAGAAATTCACACGGGATGCTCTAGATTATGAAAAGGATCAGGTATATACTTGGAGATAGAAAAAAGTAGTGGTTGGTTCAGGAAAGAATGATACCACAAAGCGGGGGACCTTTGAATCTTTTATGGAGGAAACGGACAGTGATTCTATAGAGGGTACTTCTACAAGAACATCTGATTCTATGAATAACATTCTCTCTTTGCAACAGGATTTTTGAAAGGGTGGCCCTTGGGGACACTGGCCATTTAGATACAATCAGGGGGGACAGCCACAGGGGGCCATCCACCCATTTGCATACCAAATAGAAGTGATTAATTTATCCCGGAAAGAATTAACGGAAGCACAGAAGTTGGTTCTGGAGTTAGGTTTATCATTTGTACCATCTATGGTTTATGATTCTTTTGAGATGCATTGGGCATTGTTTGGTTTATTTTGAAAATTACAGATTATAATTTTTTTTTCAAAAGAAGGGATAAGTTTATTTAGGGATGATTCTATAAAATTTAGACCTTCTAAATGGCTACCACCTGGGGAGATCAATTCTAATTTAATAGCTTTTCAGAGATTAGTACTACAGGACTTAGAACATTTGGAAAATGTACCCCCAAAGAAGTATTTTAACATCACTACACAACAATGGCGGGCACTGCAACAGTTGTGATTGATGTTGGAGATCGTTATTCATCGAGCAGACAAGGGAGGTACAATAGTAATTCAGGACACAGATTATTATCATAATATAGTTTTGGCCCATCTTAATGATTTTCGTTACTATCGTTTATTACCCCAGAATCACCTTATGGATTTAACGGCAGAGATTAAATCTCTTTTGGAGGAAGCAATAACTCAAGGTTGGATCACCAAAAAGGAATTAGAATTTTTAAATCAGAAATATCCATCTACTCCCATTTTTTATATGGTGCCTAAAATACATAATTCTATCGAAACTCCACTGGGTCGACCAATAGTCTCATGTCGTTGTTCTGTTTTAGAACCATTATCACAGTTTTGTGATTATTTTTTACAACCTTTGACTATGTCTATAAAATCTTACTAAGGGATTCTTTTCATTTTATTTCTTTGTTACAGCAATGTATTCACCAGCTAGACAATATAATTTTGGTCACCATGGATGTTACTTCCCTATATACAAATATTGATCAACAAGAGGCATTGGATATAATTTCCTCTTTAAATTTGACATTACCAGCTCAATTGTCAATTTATTTTTTCTTTATTAAACTTGGTTTTGGAAAGTAGCTACTTTATGTATGAATCTCAATATTATTTACAGATATAAGGTGTCCCTATGGGAGCTACTGTAGTGCCATCAGTAGCTACCTTATATGTGGCACATTATGAAGAAAGTTTAATCCATCCATCACAATAGTTTCAATATATATCTTTGTGGACTCGTTTTTTGGATGATATATTTTTCTTATGGTCTGGATCAATTTTTCAGTTGCAAGAATTTTTTCAATGGCTTAATTCACTGAAATCTAATATTCAATTTGTTCCAGAGTTTAATCCTGTACAGTGTATAAACAAGGTGATAAACTATACACTACTTTATATCGAAAACCAGTTCAAAGGAATGCTTTGCTTCAATATCATAGTCATCATCCAGGTCCACTGCGCTGTGGGCTTCCCATGGGGCAGTTTTTACGAATTCGTAGACTATGTACCACATTGATTAGTTTCATAAGCACACGGAGGATCTTTCTCAGCATTTATTATCAAGAGATTATCCAGCAGACTTAGTCCATAGAGCATATAAAAGGGCACAATTCAATCATCCAGAATGGTGGCAATACACACATAAAGAAGACTCAAGTGCAGACACAGCTCCCATTTTAAGGGTCTTACCATATATGCATTCTACTGATCAAATTAGCTGTATTTTGAAAAAAATATTGGTATATATTGGAGGTTCATTCTTATTTTGAACATCCATTTGTTTATTTAGACAGTTTTGTATACCACCTTATCCTTCAATCAAAGTGGTCACAACACAATTGGGGGATACATTTAACATGAGGGGATATGAGACACATGCACTAATACTTACAAGGAACATGGGCAATGGAGGGTTAAGTGTCTTGTCTAAGACTACAAGGAGCACCTGTGGGACTGGAAACGCCAGTCCTTCTGGCCCAAGGTTGCTGTTCTTTAGTGGGATTTGAACCCCTGACCTTCTGGCCTGAGGTAACATGCCCCAACCACTAGACCACTCCTCCCTCCTGGCATGTTTATGGAGCATTTATGGTGGCTTATCGATGTGGACATAACATTGCAAATTATGTGGTGCGCCAAGAGGGGTTTGACAGTTTAAGGGATCCATTACTGACATCTATTAATGGACATATTGCTTGTGGGGGTTGCAATTTTTGCGCCTCTACAATTTCTGGCCCTGAATGGACAGATTAAAAATCTAATATTATATATAAAGCAATTTATAATACTACATGTTTGTCTTCATTTGTAGTATACATGCTCATTTGCCCTTGTTCTCTTAAATACATAGGAAGGACAACTAGACCTGTGAAATTACTTCTACAGGAACACCGATCTCGACTTCGCACACAGACATTGTCAGCCCCGATTGTTTCCCATAGCATTACACAGGTACACTAAAAAAATATTTTTTTAAACTGCCTCTAATGTTTCGATTGATTTTTACGTTTTTTGGTGCGCTGAATCCAAATCTGGTAACCAATTTGCTCCATCACGTACAGATTTTTTGCTACATTGGGTTAGCAGTTTGAGGTGAATGTTTCAGATTGAGTGCGATCGAGATAAAAGTTTCTTGGATGAATTCTTTATACTAATTGTTTAGTAGTTATTCAAATAAGAATAAAGAAAATTGTAACAAGGCAGCACATAAGAATAGAGTAATGTCAACAAAACACACTGTGATGGTAGCAAAATTGTCTGCACTTAAAGCAGCCACATACATGTGCACAAACATTGAGCATATAAGAGCGAGGTTAGACACAAAGCAAAGCAAAGAAATGTGCAAAAAATGTTGTACAGGTATGTATGTAAGAATAGAAAACGCAAACCGCACCATTGCGATACATGAAGACAAACACCCGATGGTGTGAAAATAAAATTCTAATAAATGAGATCCGACACTGTGGTAATAACTAGCAAATTTTTATTTCAAAGTTTAGTAAAAACACGATATTTGTCAACACAGTTTAGATTTTAAAGTCATTCTTGGGTCAATCAATCTCCTGGTGGGCCCGTTTCTTCTTCCCCCGAATGCTTCTCTTGGTGCGCTGCTTGGCGTATTTTTCATCTGGGGTTTCCCGCAGCAGCAACCAGCAGAAATCAGCCATCATAGTGGTGTTCCATCTTCCTTGGTACCTTCTCTCTGCGTCCTTGATGTCCTGGTGAAACCTTTCACCTTGTTCTTCACTGTACGCCCCCAAGTTTTCGGGAAAGTAGTTCACATGGGAGTGCAAGAAATGGACTTTCAGGCTCATGTTACAGCCTTGTTCTTTGAAGGCATTGAGCATCCTGGCAACAATATCCTTATAGTCCTCATCCCGCCTGTTCCCCAAGAATTTGAGAACAACATCCTTGAAGGAATCCCAGGCTTCTTTTTCCTTCTCAGACATCGTTTCAGTGAATGCTCCATCTGAAATGAGTTTCCTTATATCAGGGCCAACAAACACTCCTTCCTTTAGCTTTGCTTCAGAAAGTCGGGGGAACTTTGAGCAAAGGTACCGAAAGCACTCACCATCTTTTGGAAGGGACTTGATGAATTGCTTAATGAGACCCAACTTAATGTGGAGAGGTGGTAATAGAATTTTATCACGAGGTACCAAGCTCTCATGAAGAACATTTTTCTCACCGGGTCTCAAATACTCCCGAATTGGTCAGTCTTTTTTCCCCCAGTGTAGGTCGCAGGCCCGGCTATCCCACAAGCAAAGGAAGCAGGGATATTTGGTGAAACCGGATTGCTGCCCTAATAGCATGGATAGAATTTTAAAGTCTCCACAAATCATCCACTTATGCTCATCATAACGAATCTTCTGAAGAATCAGGGCCAAATTCTCGTATTTTTCTTGGAGAATAACAGAGTGAGCAATAGGAACTGAAGCGAATGTGTTGCCATTATGAAGAAGAACACCTTTTATGTTGTCTTTTGACGAATCAATGAACAGCTGCCATTCAGCAGGATCATACTTGAGTTTAAACTTTTCCATCACTCCGTATATATCGTTGCAAAATACCAAATCTTCCTCTTTGCTGAAATACTTCAAAAATTGTGTCTCGCGGTTGCGGTACCAATAAAAAGTTGTTCCTGGTGACAATAGATTTTTCTGTTTAAGCCGAGAACCTAGCAGTTGGGCAGCATCTTTTGGGAGTCCTAAATCCCGGACTAAATCATTCAATTCAGCTTGAGAGAAAAGTTCAGGTTTCGGATCTGGTTCATAGGCCTAATTGCTGAGGGAAGGTTGGGGTAACTTATTACATTCTTATTTTTTAAGTTGTATCCCTTCACAATGCAAGAGCAAAAATAGCAGTCACTGCTGTGGTCTCTTTGTTCACGCCACATCATAGGTATTCCAAAACGAAATGCTTGTTTTTTACCTTTCATCCATAAGCGTAGATCTTCCTCACATGTCTTGCACACTTTGTGAGGAGCCCACGGTTTGTCTTGATCGCCTAACTTCAAACCGAAATAGGCGAAATATACTTTTTAAATAAATGCAGAAATGTTCCTTTGCCGCTTTTTCACGGTATATTCCCCACAAATAAAACAAAAACTGTCCGGAGAGTTGACGCAACCTCTGGCTCTGTGAGCCATCACAAATACACAGCACTGCAAACTACAACTGTAGTGAACCACTTCGGAATAAAGCTGGATTACGACTGAGCAAACAAAAGGTAATAATGAACTTGCAAGAAACTGAAATTTGACAGGAACGTTCATGTCGCAACCACCGTGTTTGAGTGAGCGAACGAGGCGAGGCGAACAGGAAAGAACATGCGCCAGCGCGAGTACTGGATTTAGCCCCCCGCCTCCCAATTGTCCTGTTAATGTATAAAATGAATACAAAACACTCTAAAATATCATGAGGGAGTGTTTCTAGTTAGTTAACCATTACAACCTCTATTTTGGGCCAAGAAAATAAACTGCAGTCGGCTAAAAAGAAATTATGTGAACATTCCTTATATGGGTAAGAAATCTAATTTTGCAAGAAAACGTGACGTGATGGAACATTTTGGCTATTTTTCCTGGATTCAGCACCCCAAAATCTATAGGAATCAGTTGCAAAACTGGAGGCAGTTTTTTGGTAGTGTACCTGTGTTATTAATGGTCGCTCATTTCAAGATTTAATCTGGAGAATCATAGACCAGGTCCTCTCATTTTTTCAGAGTGGCTTGAGTATCACGTCTACAATATCTAGAACATCGATGGATATTTAAGTTACGGACAGTGACACCCCTAGGACTTAATCTTAAACTTGATTGGTGGAGTCTGTTGTGATTTCGCTTTTAGAACTTCTGATTGGTTGTGTGTTTTCATGACGTCATTCACTGTTTCCCTATAGAAATGATTGGGAATCAGGGCAAGACATTCAGCTCTGGTTCAGCCTGAAGAAGGGCCAGGAGAATGATGATGGCCTGAAACATGGCGCTATGTAGCAATAAGCGATAAACAACTTGGTTTCTATAACAGCAGAGACAAGTTATAGCGGAGATAAGAGAGGATAGTTTTTCAGCCGCTTGAATTGAAAATACTACAATTGAGAGAGGATATAATGTGGTCTCGCTGTTTTTGCTGAAGCTGCTATGAGGACTTCGACTTAAAGCTAAGTTGGCGTTCTTTATATTGAATGGGGAGGGGGTTACATGGTGCATTTTCCCTCCATTTTCACGTAATTGTTGAAATATGAGCAAAGTATTAGCTCATAAAAGGGAATAAAGAGGAAAATTTGCTTCAGGAGGGTTTTCCCTCATGGGAAATGGTCCAACAAAAATATTAATTTAAAGTTTTTCTGTTTTGAATGAACTTAAAAGAGATTTGTTTGTATATTGTGATCATTTCCCTTTTAGTGGTTATTTTTGGTTAATACAAATAGTAGTAGCAGTAGTAATCGTAGCTCATGTGAAAGTGGTGATTTTGCAACGTCAACGTGTAAGTGCCAGCACTTCCAAATTGAGCCTGCAATTTATGCTAATTTTCAGTTTGGAAGGGTAAATAACCAAGAGGGAAATAACAAGTGAAATCCCCTTAAGGGTTTTTGAGACTGGGAAAGGCAAAGGGCGTGGTGAGAGAGGGAAGAGAGCTGTTTGAGCCTGCTGGAAAGTGGAGCAGTTGGAAAAGGCCCAAGAGATAACTTCTCCTGGAGTAGGAAAGAAGGTGTGGATAAATGAGGTAAGCTGGCATATAAGACTCCAGGCCTTATGCTAATAGGGGTTTTTGGCAGAGAGACACTGAACCAAAAAGAAAAAAGAAAAGAAGGGGTAGCTGGCACAGCTGGGGCTTAGCTATCAGATGGTAGTCATCCCATCTGGATGCAAAGCAAACAGGGGAGGATTGTCCAGAGTCACTCCTCAGGTACTGGAGAAAACTGGGAGAGGCTGGTCCGCACAGGAAAAAATGCTAGGTATAAGTGACAATGAAACATGAGAGGGAAGGATCACTGCTATAAATAAGTTCATTAAGTTCTTCCAGTTTGAGAGCGTGAAGAAAGATAGAGGACTGGCCTGAGGAATCTGACAGACTGATTGGGAGAGAGTGTCTAACAACAAACCAGTTGATGGCAGGCAGACTTCCGGCAAGGCGGATAGCAGGGTTGCATGTCCCAGTGGGACGTGCAGCCCTGCTATCTGCCTCATAGAATCAGGACCATAGTGTTGGCATGTATCATATTCCTATAATGGAACCATTGTAAAAAATATATCCCAAAGCAAAGAGCATGGTCATTACAAGCAAATTAAAAATATGAAGGAAATTGTAACAAAAAAACACATTTTTTACTGTTACAAATGTGTGAACTATTGAAGTAAAAATGCATGTATAGACAGAAGGGGAGATTAAAGACAAGAGGGAGAATATCCTGAAAACTCACTATGTTGCTACTTGTAGACAGTATGCTAGTGAATATGTGGAACCACTTTTTAAAAAAATCCTAAAGGAACAACAGAAACCATAAATTATAAATGTCAATCTGTGCCAGCCTTGATTGAAGGATAAGGCGGGATAGAAATACCCTTTAAATAAATAAATAAAATAAATCTGTGAGAAGCAGAAAAATTGAAGTCCAAGGGAGCTGCACTTGCCTTCAAATGGATCGCAACACATTCAAATGTTTTAAGCACCGGCGAGTTTGCTGGTGCTTAAAACAAGCCAGGTTTTGCGCCAAACATGGTCAGAGGTTAAACTCCAGTGGAGAATAGGTGAGCACAAATAATAAAACAGTATATATTAATAGACCACAATCTGGCAACATGTACAAGGGATAATGAACGGGGCAGAAAAAAGCCCATTATCACTAACAGGATCTAATCATGAGCTATACAAAGGAAGCTAATACCTTCAATAAATGCTCCAGTCAAAACCAAAGATGGGAAAATATGTAATGATTGGTGAAGCCTGGACAACCTGAAGAAACGAAAAAGGGTGGAATGATATAAGCCTGGTTGCAGCGCGAGGGTGAACTCAAATGTCATGTAATTAAAACTGAAATCAAAATAAGTACCAAAGTTGAAAATTTTTATGGTAATACAGGAAATGCCAGAACAAACTATGCCTGTTATTATATAAAATAGGGGTAAAAGAAAATAAGAACCATTTAAAATATAAAAACAGATGCAGCCAGTATGTCAGCTGCCCAGGTTCTGCTCCAGACAACCACATCCCCTGCGGATGGCAGCAGATGCTTTTCTGATCTCTTGGTCTATGGGCCTCCTGTATGCATTTCCTCCCATGCCCCTGGTGGCCCGAACTCTGTTCAAGATTCTCCGGGACAAGGCCTCAGTGATTCTGGTAGCCCACAGATGGCCGAGGCAACCCTGGTTTCCACTTCTGCTACAGTTGGCGGTGCAAACTCCTTTCCCTCTGGGATTGCAACACGATCTCCTATCTCAAGATCAGGGTTCCCTCCTGCACCCCAATCTCAGGTCCCTCAATCTGATGGCCTGGCTGCTGAAAGGATGGTGTTAGCTCCCTTGCTTCTGCCTAAGGAGTTTGAAGAGGTGGTTTTGGCCTCTAGGAGGCAGTCTACCAGAAAGTCCTATACCCTCAAGTGGCGTAGGTTTACATTATGGTGTGCTCAGCGCAATGAAGATCCTTTCTCCTGCCTTGTGCCAGTGGTACTGCAGTATCTTCTTCACCTGTCAGATCTAGGCCTTAAGTCTAACTCTGTTCGGGTCCACCTCAGTGCTCTATCAGTGCACCACTCACCGGTGGAGGGACAGTCTCTGTCGGGTCATCCCTTGGTATCCCGCTTCCTCAGAGGTCTGCTTCTTCTCAAGCCTCCAGTTCGTCCACCGGCGACTGAGTGGGATTTGAACGTGGTCTTGCAGCAACTTACTCGCCCACCGTTTGAGCTGATGGCTACTTGCCATTTGCGCTTCCTTTCCTGGAAGGCGCTCTTCCTGGTAGCTCTTACCTCGGCCAGATGTGTGAGTGAACTACAAGCTCTGGTTTCTGACAGACCGTACACGTGGTTCTATAAGAACAGGGTGGTCCTACGGACTCATCCAAAGTTCCTTCCAAAGGTCGTCTCCTCTTTCCACCTCAACCAGGAGGTGGTTCTTCCAACCTTCTTTCCCAAGCCGCATACCAGCTGGGCTGAAACAGTCTTGCATACCCTGGACTGTAAGAGGGCGTTGCCTTTTTACATAGAACGTACGCGGGGGCTTCGAAGGGCTACTCAGCTCTTCGTCTCCTTTGACCCTAATAAACTGGGGTTACCTGTCTCCAAGCGTACATTGTCCACTTGGGTAGCAGATTGTATCGCCTGGGCATACAAGGCAGCCGACCTCCCCTTGCAGGGTCGAGTCACGGCCCACCGTGTCAGGGCGAAAGCTGCGTCAGTAGCTCATCTCTGCTCTGTTCCGTTGACAGACATCTGCCGGGCCGCTACTTGGTCTTCAAGCCAGACTTTTGTGGCCCATTACTGCCTCGAGAAGGAGTCTCAGAGGGAGAGTGCTTTCGGACAGGCGGTACTACATGATCTCTTTGAGGTTTAGGCAACTCCTACCCTCCGACCCTTGTGTTGGGCTATCGTATGGGGGCGTTCTCAGAGAATATTCTTATCACGGAAGCTGAGGCTCTTAAGAGGGAGCCATTTTTTCCGCTTTGGGTTCCCTGTAGCCTAGAGCTGGGGAGTCCCATATGTGAGGATTGACTTCCTGCTTGGTCCTGGAGAAAGAGTAGTTACTCACCTGTAACAGGTGTTCTCCAGGAGCAGCAGGAATCAGTCCTCACGACCCTCCCTCCTCCTCTGGAGTTGCAGTCATATATTTTATTTTGTTTTTTGCTGTCTTTTAGCTATGTCATCAGACTGAGCAAAATGGCACCCTTGGGCGGGAAGGGGACCGCGCAGGCGCGCTGCATTCCCAAAGGCTTTCTTTGAAAGCTGGGGAAATGCTATGCATGGGGGCTCCGTCGGCGCCGACGTCACCCATATGTGAGGACTGATTCCTGCTGCTTCTGGAGAACACCTGTTACAGGTGAGTAACTACTCTTTATTGTATCCAGAAGTTTAAAGGAGAAATGACACAATTACAGGAAACTGTAGTGTGCATAGATAAATAAAGGTATTACAAACTTTAAAAGAGAAAACAATAAATAATGGCTCAATAAAAAGGACTAGACACAAATAAAACCCATTGAAAACATTAGGCTGATTGAAAAGAAAAATGTGATGTTAAAAGAACCAAAAATGATGACAATCTAAAGATAAGTACTGTAAGATGAGCAATAACAAACTGTGTCCATTAGTGTTAAAAATAATCAGAACTGTTTAAAACACTCATGTGTAAAGGGACCAGACTTAAAAGAACCTAACTTAAAAATATATAAAAGTGACACAAAAAAGATTGACACAATAAAAATATATGGACATGGCCCCAAATAAAAATAACTGAGAGCACTGGTGCTGAAAATGGGAAAATAAAAATACAGTAAAAATGGATTGTGTCCAATACTGCTGTAGAGGCATAAGAACCTTTTTTAGAAAAGGGGGGGGGGGGGGGGGGTAGCCAAGTGAAGGTAAAACAAAGAGAAAAAATGAAAATAACAAAACAGGATACAAACATGACCCCTATAACTAAAGGGGAAGTTAAAAACAATAAAAATTACATGCTATTATAATAGATTGATGGAAAAAATAATAATAAATAGACGGAAGGAATAAAACTGAATGTAAAAAGTGAGCCGTCCAAGGGAGTAGCCATAGGTTTCTTGTATGGCTGATCTTTCATCTACCATGCGCTGTACTATTGTCTGACCTTATGGCTTGCCCCTGGGGATTTGAAATGTTCTTTGATATTATCCCGGGACCCTTCTTTTGGATGTTCTACAATCAAGATTTGGTTTTCTTCTACGCCACACAATAAACCCCTGGACGATCTATTTATTTATTTTTATTTGATTTAACAGGTTTTTTTATACGTGGTTTACATTATAACTTCAGTTTTACAGAGAACTTGCAATATATACAGATAACAATTTAAATATAACTGGAGAACTTTATAGCATGCAGAGGGAGGAGGAAACTTGGAATTTTAACACATAAATTATGTACAGGTGATGTATAAGCTCATCAAGATTTCTTTTCTCTTTCACACAACAAACCCATGGCTACCCCCTTGGACCAGGAAAGGAGGCGGGCCAGGTAGGGATCAGAGCACAACCACAGAGAATGGGCATCTGGAGTCCACATGATGCAACAGGAAGGATCATGTAGATTAACATAATAGAAAAGGAAAACGCATGCTGTTTGCTTTGGGATATATTTTTTGCAATGGTGCCATTATAGGAATATGATATATGTCAAAACTATTTGTCCTCCTCATCTCTCTCTATGTTTGTATTGGTTCACACACATTCTTGCCATTTGTAATCACTTTTGTTGTTAACCAGTTCTTCACCAGTCTTCCTGTTTTATATGCTTTTGCTTTTATTGTTATTTTAACATGTGAGCTTTCATTTTATGATTTTGATGTTTTTTATGATTTTATTTATTTATGTTTTTATTTTAGGCCAGTACACCCTGAAGAAGGAGTTCAGCAGAAACGCATTGGAGTGTTTTTCCTAATAAAGTTGCTCATATCAACCACTGTTGGTGCACCATTTCCTTGTTTGTGCTCTACGTTACCCACAGGTGTTTGTGCTCTCTGGTTGGATGACATGTAAATTTCTTCCAGAGTTTATTTTGAGCTCTGTTATTGGATGTGTGCTATTAGTCTGAGCTCTTTTGATTGAAATTGAGATCTTATTGGATATCATGTGTAAATAGTGGCTTTCTAAAAGCGCATTTATATGTGTATTTCTTTTTCCAGATATAAATGGGGGGAGGAGTGGCCTAGTGGCTGGAACAAGTTACCTCAGGCCCAAGGTTCAAATCCCACTAGAGGACAGCAACCTTGGGCCAGAATGACTGGGGTTTCTAGTCCCACAGGTGCTCCTTGGGCAAGTCACCCAACCCCCCATTGCCTCAGATACAAAAACATAGATTGTGAGCCCTTCAGGGACAAGGGAAAAAATATATATAGTACCTAAATGTACAGCATTTTGACTGGTAGAAAAGCAGCATGTAAGCCTAGCTAAAATAAATAAATGCCACTATTCACACATGGAGATGCTTCTAAAATAATCCCCATGGATTATTTGCTTTTTGGAATTTTTATGCCGTATTGCTTCCTGGACTATTTCCATACAGCCTTATGCAAAATATTGAATAAATAATATTTAACATTATAATTATGACCCCACAACAAAGACTTTTGATATGTCTACTTAAATCCTGAAATACTGTTTTTAACAATGCTTCAAAACAGAAGTTGTAATGAGCTGGAGTCGTTTATGGTACTGAATGCTAGAAACAATGAAAACTTAATTTTCAGATGAGAGACAGATGGATAGGATGGATAGGATGCTACTAGTGTTACTGTTGTATGATCAGATGTTATCAGCTTAACCTCCTATTTACAATTACCTCTGAGATATATTGTATAATCTACGAACCAGCTAGTCCCAGTTAGCTTTGACTCAATATACCTGTGTAATCTGCAGTTAGCCAATATCAACAGTATCTGTTAAGCTGCAGTCTCTACTACCCGTATAATCTGCAACTGAAGCAAAACTATCATGAACCAGGCAGCTTAGCTGACCCACCACCGCCAACCAAACATCCCAGCCCAAATCACCCACCTCAACATAGATCACAAAATGGCCCTATCCTGCACCATCTCAATTGCCCTCTACCTCCTTGCTACAGGACTAGGCAATGTCACTGGCCTATATACTAACAACAATCACATACCAACTATCCACAGTTATTAGAAAGAGGTGGCCAGATGCCCCATCTATGAATCACTAGAAACCACTCAAACACACCACAACCACCTCCTGCATATATCAATAAGCATAGTAAAAAGAAAAACACAGCGACTCCCACGGTCTTTTGAAATGTGCCCTTGTAAATGCCCGATCGGTACTTAAAAAATGGCCAATCATCTCAGATACGATAACACTACAAACAACTTGACCTGCTACTGATCACGAGGGGGGACATGGCTGGCTTTCCTGTGATGACAACGTGATACTCAACCAGCTCTTGCCCGCTAACTTCTCTGTCCATACATGTCACAGATCAGGCAAAAGGTGGTGGCGGTGTCCTCGCCATCACCAGATCTGACCTTCATTTCAACATAAAAGATGCAACCAGGCTCGCCGCTCCTAGACTCAATCTCGATAGCGAATAAGTGTTCCTCCATCAATCTACTCTACAGAGCTCCATCATCCGATCCAGATGCACTAACAACGATAATCGACACGGCCGCAAACTCCAGAGCCCACATACAACCAAGCTGGGTACTAGGAGATTTCAACCTCCCCTCCCTGCAAGACCCTCACTCAAAGGCGTTTCTCGAAGCCCTGAAGGATCTAGGATATAGCCAATTAATCAAGGATCCTACCACACCAAAAGGAGGCATGCTTGATCTAGAAGATTCACCACAGACCCAACCACAGAGGAACAACCATCCCTGAACTATCTATTACCGCTGTCCCAATGGTCTGATCACTCATTAATCCTATTCCAAATTCTCAAAACCAAGGGCCAAGGCCAAAAGGTAGATAACTCAACAATTGGTCAATCCAACAATCCGCCAAGAAGATTCCAACCATTCACAAAGAACTTTCCTGGAATCACAATCCCACTAATAACCTCAACAGCACACAACCCAGACGAACTAGTCTCCAGCTGGAATGATATACTCAGCTCATAGCTGTTCGCCCAGCATAAACAGACCTCAAGGGAAACGACACACAGCAACATGGTACTCTACTGAGCTGAAAGCCTCACTCGCGACACTAAGACACTTGAGAGACGATGGCGCGCTCACGCTCAGAAGTAGACCAAAGTGCATACAACCTACAGCTCACAGCGCACCGTACCGCAGTACTGAAACCATGAAACGTTACCACGCTGACACCTTAAAGAGATCCCTCAAACAAACCTCGTGACCTGTTTGCCCTTGTTAAGCGACTTACAACAGAAACCTGCATCAGAACAAGCAAAGGGAATCCTCCATCCTCAAATATATGCAGACTATCTACAAACCAAACTATGTCAGATAAACAACAACTCTGCGTCCAAATACTATCCTTCAGCCTTACAAAACCAAACCATCACTCACTACCTTCATGACCCCATCCAAACAATGCATCGAAAACACCATAGCAGCTATCAACACGACTACAGCACAATCTGATCCATGCCCAGCATTCTGGATCAAAGAACTACGAACAGACCTCAGTCCCATCATAGCCAGAACTCATGCAACAATCGTTCACAACAGGTGATTTCCCACGCACCTCAAACACACATCAATAGACCTCTACTAAAAAACAACAAACTCGACCAACAGAAACCGGAATCCTACAGACCTATAGCAAGCATACCGATGCTAGCAAAAATAATGGAAAAGGAAGTTCAGAGACAAATACAAGACCACATTGACTCCAATGCACCACTGGATCCATGCCAACACGGATTCAGAGAAGCACACGGGGTTGAGACCCTTCTTACCACACTCTTCAGCAGCATAATATCAGGCATCAACAATACCCGCCAAGGCTTTGTCCTTGTCTACCTATACATCGCGGGCGGCGTTTGATTCCGTGAACCATGAACGCCTCTTAGAACGCCTCAAAGAAAAAGGAATCTCCGGTAAAGCGCTCGAGTGGTGCAGGTCCTACCTCTCTGACAGATGGCAGCAGGTTCGATCCAAAGACACATCTTCAGAACCATTCCACCAAAGCCAAGGGTTCCCACAAGGATTCCTCCCTCTCTGCCTTTGCTGTTCATATATACATGCAACCTCTCTGCAACCTTATAGGTCCTTCAACGTGAAAACTGCATGATATACGCAGATGACGTGCTATTATACATGCCTTTTGCAATAGAAAACCCAGACCTCTCACCAATAACATGCTGCATAAATGAAATATCCAATGGCTACAATCTCAAAACCTACGGATTCAACACAAAAAGACGGATGGTTCATGTCATTACAAGAAATCGTAACTTCACTCGCCTACAGTAATCTAAAGGTGAAGGAAGCTGACCTCCAGATCAAATCCGCGATCAGATACCTTGGCGTCACACTAGACCAGAACCTAAAATATGCAGGCGCATATAAGTAACCACTGTAAGGGCAGTATACCATAAAATCAGATCCCTCAGATAACCTACGATCGCTGCTGCAGCCTGACGATTTCAGGACCATCTTTCAAGCACTAATAATTCCGCATTTCGATTATGCGAATGCAATACTGCAAGGACTCCCCCAAACCACTCTGAACCCACTGCAAATTGGCAATGAACACTGCAGCAAGAGTACTACACGGAGCATCCAGGAAAGACCATGTCACACCCATTATGAAACAGGCTCACTGGCTCCCAGATTCAAGGTAGGATTACATCAAGACCTTGCTACTCACCTTCAAAGCCACCAACGGTCTCCTCGTCAACATCACTATCAGAGATAGTCCAGAAGACACCCCACAATAGGGACAGAAGGTCAGTAGCACAAAACCCTTGATAGTCCCAAGATCAATGACTCAATGCACCAAGTCAACATCCAGCAGGGCATTCAAACTTTATGCACCAATGATCTGGAAACAGCCTCCCTCACAACATCCTAAAAATACCAGAAATATTCCAATTCAGGAAGTCTGTGAAACACTACATATTCATCCTACATTACCAAGAAACCAATGAAAACTCACCAACAATTACCGAAACATCACAAATCTAATCTGTCTGAAACCATAAGAAAAAATTACCAGCCTGTAAATTGTATATATTGTTATTGTATATAGTTACCCTGTTAGCCAAGTTGTTCTCCTGTTCATATGTAAACACAAAGTACTATTGGAAATGTGTATGTTCGTTGTTTATTGTAAACCGCACTGATGCTGAATAGCGCGGTATAAAAGAGACTTTAAATAAATAAATAAATAAATAAATAAATATTCTAAATACCTGAAAGGTATTGATAATGCTCAAGAAACAAACCTTTTTCAAAGTTGAAAGCTCTATAACTAGGGGTCACAATGAAGCTCCTAGGGGAAGACTAAGGAAAAATGTCAAAAAATATTTTTTTTTACTCAAAAGGTGGTGAATGTCTGACATGGTGGATGTCTGGCCTCCCACAAGAGATGGCAGAGATAGAAATGATAAGAATCGCACATTAGGGTGCGAGAATTTAAAGATAATTTAAAAAGGGGGGGGGGGGGTTGGGGCGGGTAAACACAGAGGATAGAAATGAAGCACTAAGGTGACCTCTACAGAGTGGAAGTTACAGCCCACTTACAACCCAAATCAGTAAGATACCTTTTGATCAGGTTACCCACAATGCTATCAAAACTATGAGAGAGCACTGGGGTATCCTAACCAGAGGGGCAGTTAAGGAAACATAAGCACTTATGTGCTGTTATAAAATTGATATCCAGAACCAACCCTGGAAATATACTAATTATACCTGCTCCACTATCTGGATAAGTCGCCGTTGCTCCCTCACTCTGTCGACTAATCATCCCAGCACTATCTAGATAGTGCTGAGGTGATCTGTAAGGATATTCAGTGGCACTAGCTACGTGAACTGGAATTTTAGCTGGTTCCATGGGAGCAAAGGAGGCTGTAAGGGTACAACTAATGTCAGAAACCAGGAAAGGAGATGGGCCAGGTAGGGATCAGAGCACAACCACAGAGTGTGGGCAGCTGGAGTCCACATGGTGCAGCAGGAAGGATGGTGTAGATTAACACAATACAAAAGGAAAACACATGCACTCACAGAAAGACCTGTAAAAGGCACCTTACACATTAGCATAATTCTTACGGTCAAAATTAAGTAGCAAGATCAGTCTGCGAATCTCTCAGTCCTACACTAGCTTCTCCAAAAGCACTATCACAGTTTTTGTGAAGGTACCAGAAGCTATTCTTGTACACAGGTGATCATTATCTGAGGAGACAGCAGATCACTAAACCCTTGGTAGTCCTCCACTGTAAATCCATCCCCTCAGATGCTTTGCAAGTATTCAAGGACCCAACAGCCTTGATGTCCTCTTGCAGAGTAAGAGGTCTGTCAAGACTCTTCCTGGAGCACTGATCTAGACTGGGTGGAATATATCTTTGTAGACATGGTTGTATTTACTCTTCTGAGGCCTGCCCCTCATATAATTAACTGAAAAAATTTACCAAAGCCTGCGTAACTCGTTCTGAATTTTCAGTAGCTGTCCACCTATTCAATATTATGGATTTGATTTGTTTAAATTTAAAGGGCATGTTTACTAAAAAGTGATCCAGTGGCAGGCGGTCAGACAATAAAAACAGCATGGAGGCCTGTGCCAACTTCATGGGGCAAGTGTGCATCCATCCCCCCTCTCTTTGGTGCATTGCTAATGTGTGGCACTGCGGAACCTGGAATGCAGATGCACCTAACACAAGCCATTGAAGTGGTGTTAAGTGCACCTGTGTTAATGGCAGCAATCGTGATAAGCATGTGCTCATTATACCCACATTAACTGTGATGTGCTGCTAATGCCACATTCTGCCCTAACCCACCTTGTCTCTGCCCAGTCATGCACTAACCTGTTAGTGTGGGATTTTTAGCTCAGTGCTTTTAGCATGGTGCACTTACAGTACCTTGCACTAAATCCCATGCTAGCAGTTAGCACAAAATATTCTGTCTTTTTCATCCTTACATTATATTTACCTGAGAAAGGAGCTCGAATACTGTATTATTAAAACTTTAATTTTTGGAAGTGAGAGGCCAGCTCCTTATTATGGGACTTTACATATTCCTTTTCTAAAGTCATTGATCCCTCCCATTGATCTGATTATTCCTCTATTTGCAATAAAAGGCATTATAACTCATTATCTCTCCCTGTTTGTGGGTTTTATAAGCATCCAATATTATGCCAAACACTTGGACTTCTTGTTGATTATGTTGAAAATAATCAGTAGTCAAATTATTTTGTTTAGAAACATTATCATTCAGCAATGTTGCATTGAATCTCCACCTCTAATGCCTCCTTCAACTCCAATAACAAGGATACCAATGAAAGTTCAAAAATATAAATAGAAGGAATCTGAGTTTCCAATGCTGAATTAACAAGGGTGTCAGAAACCAGAAAGTAATCAATGTGTGAGAAAGAATCATGTGGAGGGGAATAAAATGTAAATTCTAACTCTGGAAGACTGTGCAGCCTCCGGGGATCTGCATCTTCCACTTCTTTGATTGCATGAATCAACACCTGATGGGTGTTGGTGGGTCTGACCTTCACTGTAGATCTTCTGTCTAGATTATACTGTAGTCTAAAGACACTGTAAGGATTCTTTTTGAACCTTCACCAGTCCAGCATTCCTTTGTGCTGAGATGCTTCCATCTTAGCTTATTCAGTAGATGCATGCTATCTTGTTGTAACATCCCCCTTGTGGGATGGCTGCATTGGTCTTCCATGCCATATATAACCCCCTGTGATTCTGAAGTGTGTGGTGGTGGTAATGTGATAATTAGTAAGTGTTGTTTAATTTCTCTGTGGTTGTATCCAGAGTGAAGTGCATGTGCAAGCCAGAAGTTTGCCATCCCTCTGCTTTGGTGTTCAAGAGTGAGCAAGGAGATTACTCATGTCAAGAACCTTGAGTGGAAGGAGAAGCCCCAGTTTGGAGCACAATTACAGAAGAAGGTATTTGATAGTATCTCTTATCCCAGCAAGAGGTGTGCCTGTGATAAACTAGACCCCAGAGAGGGGGTAAGAAGTATAAAATCCTGCCAAGGGAAAAAGTAGGTGTTCCTTTACCAGGAACCCTGACCTATCTCAGGAGTTGACTAGAGAACCAATGGAATCACAGACAGAGATACAACCTGTTTTATCTAATTCAGAGAGTAGGATTATACACTGGACTATAATATAAATTGTGTTTGAATAGTAAAGTCTTTTGGAATATCCAAGCCAGTGCTGAGAGTGTTTTGTAAACTTTTGCGCCTGGGCCTTAAAGAGACATCTTTCCCTCTCTCCCTGAGAACTTCTCTGCAGATAACACTGTATGCACATTGAGTGATACAGAAAGAGAGAAAGAATGGAGAGGACTGAGAAGTAAATTACTGTTTGAGGGCCTTTGAGGTTATGGATAGCCCCATGAACAGAAGGATCCCCTTTCAGCATATTGATATAGCCCACATAGAACAAGGGGATAACCTCCTGTCAAAGCAAGCTGGTGCATCACCTGACTGAAGAAATGAGGAGAGTCAATATAAAAACCAACCCTGTCAGTTCAATAATTGCTGTCATCAATCTATCCTTATTATGTTCTGAATAAGAAATTAGCCTATATTCTACATTTTCTTTTTATAAATAAAATCACCACCCCATTTTTTTCTTGCTCTGTGTTTGAGAGAATATACATTGCAATCCCTTTTAAGTTTGACTGATTCCCTGGCTGACAAATGGGTTTCTTGTAAAGGTGTGCTAGTAGGCTAGAAAGATTGACAGGATTTTTCCTCTTTATTGACATTCAGAATTAAAAACCTAGTTTTACTCAGCACCACCCTCAAGACCTAATATTAACTTCTGTTCCTTCATTAATACCTCCATATGTACACACTCATCCCTCTCCCTCTAATCCACACATGCTCAATATGATAATAGTCATTCCATTTCCAGACCAATGTTTTGCAATGCCTCATTTGCATGCTATGTCCCCGCTCCCGCCTCCCAATTGTGTTCAGTCATCTCCAACCCTGACTGAGTGGCCCACTTTGTTAGATTCACAGAGCAGCTACCCTATCTCGCAGCTTCTCCTCAGCTCATCACAGTAGCTGTTCTCTCATAGCTTGCCAGTGCATATGCAGACCTGCATATCACATTTTCCAGACTACCGTTGCTTTGTAGGTATATGTGTGTATACTCTCCCAGCGGGTACAGTCCTCTGCTGATGGTTCTGGTTTTTGTGGCTGTTAGGCTCATTTGTTTTACTGTCCTGGCTGCTTCACATTGATACCCCCAATTGCCACTGCCCTACGCAACTGCCTGATTTGCCTTAGAATAATACCAGCCATGGATGTCTTACCTATTCTCCGTGTATTATGGCTCTGGGCTGTTACCTGCATTGGGATTGCATCCGTACTGCTGGTTTGGACTGTGCTGGCATGGTGAGTGTAACTAACACCTGGCCAGAGACTAACATTATTGGCACCCACACTAGTGGCATCTTTCATTGTCTGCAGCACCTTTTTGTTGGGTACTCCTGGCAACCGTAGGCCAGGACACCAGCTATTCGCACACTAGACCCCACGCTCCTTGCTACCATACTTCAGTAAACATGACCCAATATTTTATAACTTATATTCTACCCTTGTGCATGCCCATAGTGAAAAAATGTGCCATAGGCTGGGTGTGCATACTTTCAGAATAGCGTCTGCCTATATTACACATGTAAGAGGCCATTTATGTGTGCAGATCACTAAATTACAGTGATTTACATGCATAAACAAAGAGAAATTTAGGCATGCCTTATAAAATTACCCTTGGAGCCCTAGAGCACCTTCCCACACATTTGTTTTAAACTTTGTTTAATGCACATTTATAAAATTTCATGCATGTAAATTAATTGTATGCAAGTTAATTAGAAGTTTAACAGATACTAAAACAATTTTGTACACGCTAAAATTTTTAAGATGTGTTAACAAACTGAATGCTTGCTAACAAATGCGCATATCTACTGTTCACCTAGTTTCTTTTTCTTTTAATTTCATCCCCTGGGATTTTCCCTCTTCTTGGATCTCCTTATTTACGGCCTTACCAATATTGCACTATGATGGAATTGTTTCCTTGTTATATATTTTTCTTTCCTTTTCTTTTTCTGAGCACGTAATGCACAAAACTTTCTATGACAAGTTATTGTGTGATCTTTGCTGTATTTGAAATTAAAAATTATAAACAGAAAAAAGAATAAAAGAAATATAAATGTGTCAATAGGGTTAGCAAGAAAAATATAATATGTTATGACCTTGAAGTCATTGAAGTTGCAAAGCAATGTTCATTCAGATTTTCTTACATCCTGTTGTCCACCTACTCATGTAACAGACATTCTAAAGAGAAAGCAATAAGGACAAACAGCTGAGTTTTCTACAGTTAAATAATGATTAAAAAAAGGTCATGATAACCTTATTTTCCCCTGGAGCACTGAACTCTATTAGCTCTGGAAAGAAATCACTTGAATTTTTCTTTCATTAAAACACAGGAATGTCATAGTTCCATTTAAAGTGCTTTCTCAGTGTCTCTTATTAGATAATCAAAAACCTTCCTAGGGAAGATGAGCATGGACAAAGCTTCTGTGGGTAAGTGAACATTATTTTGCTGAAAAGTTGGCGACTTGAAGCTTGGGATGGAGGCGAGATTGTGGGTTTATTTGGAAAAGTCAGCTTTTGATTTAATTAAAAAAGCAAAAATACTTTTTCAGCTTGTTTTAGAGATTTAAAATTTATTTCAGTTAGATTTAGGAGGGCCTTTATAGAGACCCTTTTACTAAAGAACGCTATGATGTTGCACCTATTGTGCCAATAGTGCCAAAAGCATGGCTCATCAGGTATAACCCACTGCCACGTTAAATGTTTGGAGCATGGCAAGCATGTTCCTGGCAGTTAATGTGGAACCCTGTACCCTAATGCAGCATACAAATAGTGTGGGTGAACTTAACTCCACCTATTGAGGTAGTGTTAGGTAAACCTATGCTAATTGCAAGGGTCACAGTTAGCACACAATGTTTATCCCTGAACTAACTATGCAGTGCTCACCACTCCACACTTCACCCCTTTACCACCCTAATGTGCGATTCTCGATGCTGAAATTGGCCCAGGCTAATCAAGTCTTCGCTATGCTGATGATACCATGTTGCTGACTGAAAGTGAAGACGATCTGAAACATCTGCTTATCAAGATCATTTGGCCTGTACCTTAAAGAAGACAAATATCCTGACCACTGGCAAAATCAATAATTTCATCCTTAATGAAGAAGAAATAGAAATAGTAAACACCTTTAACCCACTTGGATCAATATCAATAAAGATAAGCAGTCAAAAAATCCAATGACACATTGCTCTTGGAAGAAATGGCTATGAAGGACCTAGACAAGATTCTCAAGTGCAGATATGTATCTCTGCATAAAGAGATTCAACTTGTCCAAGTCATGGTATTTTCAAAAATCATATGGATGCGAAAGTTGGACAGCGAAGAAGAAAAACAAAAAGAAAATCGATGCTTTCAAATTATGGTGCTGGTGAAGAATACTCCATATACGATGGACTGCCTGAAGAACAAATTAGTCAGTATTAGAGATCAAACCTAAGTTTTCTTTAGAAGCTCAGATGGCAAGACTTTGACTTTCATACTTTGGACACATCAAAGGGTATTTTAGAAAGGACATCCAAGTTAAATTGGGGATATCTAGGGCAGAATGTGCAGAAAAATGCCAGGGACATCTATATCTCTGGCTAATTTCAGGAACATAGACAACCCTGACCTGGATATGCACGTGGGCAGCCAAGTAGAAATCCCCATTAGGAATGCTTAGGTCGGGGACATCCATTTCATGCAAGATAGCATGTGGAGACATGCATCAGCATAGCAAAGTGAAAATATGAGCCCCCATTCCCTGTCAGTATTCATTGATATAGTGTGAAATACAAGGGATATTAGTTTAGCTTTTTTTCCACACCTTCCAGATGTTTGCCAGACAAAACAAGCACTTTTCAGATGACTGTTTGTGCCCGGAGCAGGTTTAACTTTAGACGCGATTTAGTACGTCCAGGACATTTCTGAGGTCAGATGTGGACATCCAGATTCTTAGGAATGCCCCAGCCATGCCTCTGCCATGCCCCCGTTCAGACTTAGATGTCCTCACACTGGGGACATCGACAGGCCCAGCTTCTAAAATGGCTCTGGAGATGTCTCTGTGATTTGGATGTCTCCATGCTTGTTTGCAGATGTCCAAATAACGAATAGTGCTTCTAAACAACACCCATCATTGCCAGAGAAAGATCATTAGAAAAAGACATCATGCTTGGCAAGGTTGAAGGTCAGCACAAAAAAGGAAGGCCAGCAATGCGATAAAGCGGGGTGATCTGCACAGATCGGCGGGTACACCTAATCTAGCCACCTTACCGGGCAGACTAGATGGACCATACTGGTCTTTATCTGCCACCATATACTATGTTACTATGTTATGGCTCCATGTCAGCTGTCAATGTGCGTCCAGTGCTTCTTCAGCACATGCCAGAACACATGCCAGAACACACACTGGGGGAATCAGAGGTCTTCAGGAGCTGTGAAGGACCCTGCACTGATGCTTCTGCCACTGTGCTTGACAGCAACTGTGCAGCAGTGATCCCGATAGCTCTACTGCACTTAAAGCCTTCTCTTGAGGTGGCATTATCTGCAGCTGCTCTATCAGGGATTTTGACAATTGCTTGCATGCTGGCTGCCACCTGTCACCACCCTTCTCTCTGCCCAATCTTGCCTCTTCCCGCATTTAATGTGCAAAATGCAGATAGTGCCAAAAGTCACTGCGATATCTGCATTTTATCTGCATTAGCTGTCAACACTGCATGATAGCACAGGCTATCTGCCACGTTCATCTAATGGGGTTTAGTAAACAGACCTCTTAATGTGGGTTGTCTATCTCCTGCTCTCCTCAATCATACTAACAAATATGAGCATGATTTTACAGTGCAATAAACAGATATTGTGGAAATATGCCTGCAATATCTGCTTTTCTCATGCGTTAACTGCTACTACCAGGTGAAAATTCTGCATTTGCCTCATGGTATCAGCTAATGTCCTTTAGTAAACATGCCCCTTAATGTGGACAAGTGCAAAGGTATGCACTTAGAGAAGAACAACCCAAACTATAACTACATGATGCAAGGTTTCACCTTAGTTGTCAGCACTGAAGAAAAGGATCTAGGCATCACTGTTGCAGCCACTGCATCACGTGATTGTGGCCATTTTGGGAAGCTCTGATGATGGGATCAGGAGCGGGGAGGACCACCCATGCACCACTGAACCATCAGGTATGAAGGTTTGAACCCGGGGTGGGGACGAGTGGGTGACTGACTAGCCTAGAATGTATGTTTCGAAGGAGGAGGAAGGGGAGAAGGACCTTGACTGACTAGTTGTGGGTTTTTTATGAGCAAGAAGGGGGTGAGCGCTTTACCGACCCAACTGGTTAGCCGGTCTACTTTACTTGACTGGGGGTGCACCAATCCCCCCGGACAGCTCCCATTGGGGTTTGGGAGCTGTCTAAGGGGATCGATGATGAAGGGAGGGGGGCAGCTAACATATTTTCATATTGTTGATGCTGTGGATCTTTATATCCATGACACTGACAATATTTTTTATGGGGGGCACCCAATTGGGGTAGTGTGGCCATGATGCTGCAGTGACAGATTGTGGCTGCAAATAACACTACCTCAAGAGCTGGCATTATCTGCAGCCACGATCTGGCCTATTTTGGCAGCCTTCAAAAAGTACAAAGACTAGGGGACATGCAACAAAAGTGCAAATTAGTACATTTGAGATCAATCTGAGAAAATATTTTTTTCACTCAATGCCTAATTAAGTTCTGGAATTCATTGCCAGAAGATGTAATAAAAGATGGGTTTAAAAAATTTTGGACAAGTTCCTGGAGGAAAAGTTCATAAGCCATTATTAAAATGGACTGCTTTCCTGGGATAAGTAGCATGGAATTTATCTACCTTTTGGAATCTTGCCAGATATTTGTTGGCAACCGAAAAATGGGCTTGATGGACCATTGGTCTGATCCTGTATGGAAAATCTTATGTTCTAGGAATGGTTATGCACCTAATTACTAAGGGGCTTGTTTACAAAGCCACGGTAGCGGTTTCCGATCGTTATCAGAGCTGCAGCCCCATTGAAATCAGATAACGATCGGAAACCGCTACCGCGGCTTTGTAAACAAGCCCCTAATTTTTATTGTATTTTATATTTATTTTAAAAGAATACATTCTTAATTAGGGATGTGAAGTCATTTGAAATAGCATAGGAAGTTTCGATGGCATTTCCTGTATCATTTGATGTTTTTTTCAGACAAAAATGGAAGGAAATCTTCCAATATTTTATGCTTTCCATCTGTCATTAATAGCATGCACTATCGCTCAATAGCGCATGCTATAGTGAATAGTGCACATAACCGAGCAATAATATATGCTATTAATATTCTCCCAAATTTAAAATCCAAAACAAAACATAATGAAAAATGCCACAAATGACATGGGAAACTAAATGAAATGAAAATGTTGGCCTGCTTACACCTATTCTTCACCCAATGTGCCCTCCAATCGAGAGGGGTGTCATCTTAGTTGTTTAAAGCACTTTGTTCTAATGGGAATTGGATTTAGTTCACACATTTTCTCAGAAGTTATACACACATTTTCTCAAGATGAGTTATATTCTGGTATAGTAGGTATTTTTTTGGTCCCTTAAGGGCTTACAATCTAAGTGTGTACCTGAGGTGATAGAAAGTTAAGTGACTTGCTCAAGATTATGAGGAACAGCAGTAGGATTCAACCCTGGCTTCCTTGGCTCTAGCCTACTGCTCTAATCATTACTCTTAAGCTACTCCTCCACACTACTTCTATTACATTAATACAATGTAATACTACTAGCAAAGGCTGATATTATTTAGCTACTCTTCTTTAGTAGTCAAAACTTAACGGCAGCCTTATACCACTTTTTAGCTTTTCCCATTGTGGTTGACCTAAACTGGCCAGCAGTCATTGTTACATGTACAGACATAATAACACATTGGTTAACCAACAAATACTTCCTAATTAGAAAGAGCACAAGAAGTCTAGATAGAGATTTTTGTATTTAGTAAACTATTAAAGGGTTTTAACAATGACCCAAGGGACATTTCCAGAGGAAGCAGTTACACAACTCTAGCAAAACAAGGCCATATAAAGGAGCAGAATTCTGTACATTAATCAAGAACTGCTTTCTATAAAACACTAGTCTGAGTTTATAAAAATATTGGAGGCCAGCTTGCACCAGGTGTTAAACAACAAGTGAAGTATTCTCTATTTTCACATTGGAGTGGAGGAGTGGCCTAGTGGTTGGGGCAAGGTACTTCAGGCTGGAAGGTCAGGGGTTCAAATCCCACTAGAGGACAGAAACCTTGGGCCAGAAGGACTGGGGTTTCTAGTCCCACAGGTGCTCCTTGTGGTCTTGGGCAAGCCACTTAACCCTCCATAGCCCATGTTCCCCATAAAATAGTTATTGCCAAGTTATAATGCCCTGTTCAATGTAAACCACACTGATGCAGAATAGCACAGTATATAAGAGAATGTAAATAAATAAAATTGCTGTGACCTACCCAAATGCATCCCATTTGTAATTTGTGAAAAAAAGCTACAACAGTCAAGATTGACAATGAGTATTAAAAAAGCATCTTGACTCAAAAGTTAAATTTAGGGGCCCTTTTACTAAAGCCTGCTAAGCAGTTAATGTCTGTTTTAGCGGCAGTAACAGCCCAATGTGACCGCTACCTGTCACTAAAACATGTGTTAACTGCCCATCGTATGAAGGGGCGAGTAATAGCTAGGGTATGGGAGGAGTTTGGGTGTAGAGAACACCTTCCAGTTAGCACAGGGGGATATATTGTGCACTGTCAATGTGGCAATTAGCATGGGTGCACCTAGTATGTGTCCATGTGGTAGCTGCTAGGAACATGCTGCCCACACCCTGACAGTTACCATGGAGACTTTGCACCTAAGAACGTTAATTTTTACACTAAATGCATGAAGGCTTCAGTAAAAGGGCCTTTTAATAATTGGAAAAATCAGATTTTTACTCATTTATTCTGCTGGGAAGTTGACTGAGCTTGGAACAAAGACCAAATGGCCTATCTAGTCTGCCTGTCCATATTTATTTATTTATTTAAACTTTCTTTTATACCGTTTTTCGAGCAATCAAGGCAATTCACAGAGAACAATAACACAGGTACACTAAAAAAAATTTTTTTAAAACTGCCTCTAATGTTTCGATTGATTTTTACGTTTTTTGGTGCGCTGAATCCAAATCTGGTAACCAATTTGCTCCATCACGTACAGATTTTTTGCTACATTGGATTAGCAGTTTGAGGTGAACGTTTCAGATTGAGTGCGATCGAGATAAAAGTTTCTTGGATGAATTCTTTATACTAATTGTTTAGTAGTTATTCAAATAAGAATAAAGAAAATTGTAACAAGGCAGCACATAAGAATAGAGTAATGTCAACAAAACACACTGTGATGGTAGCAAAATTGTCTGCACTTAAAACAGCCACATTCATGTGCACAAACATTGAGCATATAAGAGCGAGGTTAGACACAAAGCAAAGCAAAGAAATGTGCAAAAAATGTTGTACAGGTATGTATGTAAGAATAGAAAACGCAAACCGCACCATTGCAATACATGAAGACAAACACCCGATGGTGTGAAAATAAAATTCTAATAAATGAGATCCGACACTGTGGTAATAACTAGCAAATTTTTATTTCAAAGTTTAGTAAAAACACGATATTTGTCAACACAGTTTAGATTTTAAAGTCATTCTTGGGTCAATCAATCTTCTGGTGGGCCCGTTTCTTTTTCCCCCGAATGCTTCTCTTGGTGCGCTGCTTGGCGTATTTTTCATCTGGGGTTTCCCCAGCAGCAACCAGCAGAAATCAGCCATCATAGTGGTGTTCCATCTTCCTTGGTACCTTCTCTCTGCGTCCTTGATGTCCTGGTGAAACCTTTCACCTTGTTCTTCACTGTACGCCCCCAAGTTTTCGGGAAAGTAGTTCACATGGGAGTGCAAGAAATGGACTTTCAGGCTCATGTTACAGCCTTGTTCTTTGAAGGCATTGAGCATCCTGGCAACAATATCCTTATAGTTCTCATCCCGCCTGTTCCCCAAGAATTTGAGAACAACATCCTTGAAGGAATCCCAGGCTTCTTTTTCCTTCTCAGACATCGTTTCAGCGAATGCTCCATCTGAAATGAGTTTCCTTATATCAGGGCCAACAAACACTCCTTCCTTTAGCTTTGCTTCAGAAAGTCGGGGGAACTTTGAGCAAAGGTACCGAAAGCACTCACCATCTTTTGGAAGGGACTTGATGAATTGCTTAATGAGACCCAACTTAATGTGGAGAGGTGGTAATAGAATTTTATCACGAGGTACCAAGCTCTCATGAAGAACATTTTTCTCACCGGGTCTCAAATACTCCCGAATTGGCCAGTCTTTTTTCCCCCAGTGTAGGTCGCGGGCCCGGCTATCCCACAAGCAAAGGAAGCAGGGATATTTGGTGAAACCGGATTGCTGCCCTAATAGCATGGATAGAATTTTAAAGTCTCCACAAATCATCCACTTATGCTCATCATAACGAATCTTCTGAAGAATCAGGGCCAAATTCTCGTATTTTTCTTGGAGAATAACAGAGTGAGCAATAGGAACTGAAGCGAATGTGTTGCCATTATGAAGAAGAACACCTTTTATGCTGTCTTTTGACGAATCAATGAACAGCCGCCATTCAGCAGGATCATACTTGAGTTTAAACTTTTCCATCACTCCGTATATATCGTTGCAAAATACCAAATCTTCCTCTTTGCTGAAATACTTCAAAAATTGTGTCTCGCGGTTGCGGTACCAATAAAAAGTTGTTCCTGGTGACAATAGATTTTTCTGTTTAAGCCGAGAACCTAGCAGTTGGGCAGCATCTTTTGGGTGTCCTAAATCCCGGACTAAATCATTCAATTCAGCTTGAGAGAAAAGTTCAGGTTTCGGATCTGGTTCAGTTTCAAACTCGGAAGTACTGGACTCATCGGGAAAAGCCATCTGATGAGTCTCATCATGATCAGAACCGTCCACACAAATATGATCCAAAGATTTTGGTGGTTCAGGCACAGGTACTTCGTTGCTATGAGGCATAGGCCTAATTGCTGAGGGAAGGTTGGGGTAACTTATTACGTTCTTATTTTTTAAGTTGTATCCCTTCACAATGCAAGAGCAAAAATAGCAGTCACTGCTGTGGTCTCTTTGTTCACGCCACATCATAGGTATTCCGAAACGAAATGCTTGTTTTTTACCTTTCATCCATAAGCATAGATCTTCCTCACATGTCTTGCACACTTTGTGAGGAGCCCACGGTTTGTCTTGATCGCCTAACTTCAAACCGAAATAGGCGAAATATACTTTTTTAATAAATGCAGAAATGTTCCTCTGCCGCTTTTTCACGGTCTATTCCCCACAAATAAAACAAAAACTGTCTGGAGAGTTGACGCAACCTCTGGCTCTGTGAGCCATCACAAATACACAGCACTGCAAACTACAACTGTAGTGAACCACTTTGGAATAAAGCTGGATTACGACTGAGCAAACAAAAGGTAATAATGAACTTGCAAGAAACTGAAATTTGACAGGAACGTTCATGTCGCAACCACCGTGTTTGAGCGAGTGAACGAGGCGAGGCGAACAGGAAAGGACATGCGCCAGCGCGAGTACTGGATTTAGCCCCCCGCGTCCCAATTGTCCTGTTAATGTATAAAATGAATACAAAACACTCTAAAATATCATGAGGGAGTGTTTCTAGTTAGTTAACCATTACAACCTCTATTTTGGGCCAAGAAAATAAACTGCAGTCGGCTAAAAAGAAATTATGTGAACATTCCTTATATGGGTAAGAAATCTAATTTTGCAAGAAAACGTGACGTGATGGAACATTTTGGCTATTTTTCCTGGATTCAGCACCCCAAAATCTATAGGAATCAGTTGCAAAACTGGAGGCAGTTTTTTGGTAGTGTACCTGTGTAATTGATACCGAGAACACTTGTGAAGGGGTATGTTTGAAATATTATAACATTGTAAATTTATAACAGTCATCTTATATACGTGCACGCTAGCTGTAGGTCAGAGGTGTGGGTTTGAGTTTTGGATGGGTGGGCTGGTTGTGGAGTGGTAGGTAGGGGAGCTGGGAGTTTTAAAGGTGGGGGTTTTGGGTGTCAGTTCCGAAGTATTCCTGAAACAGAAGAGATTTTAGTTTCTTCCAGAATTCAGTTAGGTCATTGATGGCTCTTAGGCTGCTTGGGAGGGCATTCCAGTTTGTGGGTCCGTAGATTGAGAAAGTTCTGTTGCAGGTAGTCTGTGAGCTTTTGGTTTTGCTGATTGAAACGTTTGTTCCTTATCGTTCCTCCAGTTTAGTCCTCCACCTCTGGGTTGTGCACCTCCTCCTGCAGCTTGGAGACTGGGCATGTCAAAATCGTGACATCACTGGATATAGCCTGCTGGTATCTCCCGTCTCCATGCAGCAGGAGGACATAGTAAGCCTAGGTACTGGGCTCACTAGAGGAACGAAGAAGGAGTAAGCTTTAGTGTAGTTAGTGTTAGGGTTTTTCATTTCAGTTTCTCATTTAAATCTTTTTGTTTTCAGGTGCTGTTTAAAAAAAAAAAATAAAGAAAGTTCTCTAGGGGAATCGAACCGGCTTCCCTTTAGCTCATTATTCTTCCTCAGAACTGACCCAGCTGACTCACCCACTCTCCCCTCCTTGTTGGAATGGAGGGGAGTTGTGTGGTGGTGGCAATGCTGAAGCCAGGCGGCTACGTTCCTGTTGGGGATCACGTGGCAGACGCTGGGAGCAGGAAAGCCCTCTCCGCTGAGGCTGATCACATTGTGCTGTGATCGGCGCGGCGGATAGCAGGGCATCGGGCCGGCAGCAGCAGACAAGGTAACGAGGTCTCTCCTGAGCATATGGCCGGTGGACCAGAGCAGTGGCCTGATCAGCCTGGATAGAGTGGGGAAGCTTTGGGCCGCAAACCTGGGGGCGGCGCAGGCAACCAGGCCCTCCCGATTTGCGCGGGCTGGGGTTCCCGTGCTTTTTGCAGGCTGCGGGTGAGCAGAGCTGGGTACTCATTTTCCAGAACGCTGACTGACTCTGCTTTTAAGTGAAATCCGCAAAGTTATATTTTTAATATCCTTAGCTCTATCTTGCTTTAATTTCTTTGAATTTAATGTTAGTTCTGTCCATTGGAATCATGCCTCTGCCTGGGAGGTCATTGGAAGCCCTTACCGTCAAAAAAAAAAAAAAAAAGAGAAGCTGATTGGGAATCCCTTCCCTGTGTCCTTCAGAATGTATCTTATTTTTCATTTAATTTTATTTTTCATTGCTAATGCCGTCGAGACTGCAGAGCGGGTCTGGGGCATCCACAGGGGCGCAGCCTAGGACAATGGGGTCCGTACTTGTGGTGCGCAAGTTTCTGCCTCTTTAGAGCAGGAGATTCAGGGGATTTGTTTTTTTCTCCGGATCTTTGGCTCATAAGGCCTCCAGAATATTGCTGGCAACAGCAGGAGACGAGCACAGAGCCCTCGAGGCTGAAGACTCAGGATCAGCAATCTGGCTAAAACAAAAAGCATTGTTTTCACTGAGTAATGCCCTGCCTCATAGCATCTTGTTCCTGGAGTATATTCAAACCTTGTTGGTATTCATGTCTTTCCTTGGGGTACTGGATGTCATAAGCTTTCAGCAGGATTTAAACTTATCCAGTATTTGAATGGAAGTCGTCTGTCATCTATGGAATACTGGCCGCCTGTATTAAGGATTTTCTTTCATTTTGCGTCTGCATGGGACACATAGTTAGGTGCAAAGTCTGCAACCGCTATGGTGCCTTGCGGGTTCAAAAGAAGAAGGGTACAGCAGTTTGTCAGACCCTCATAGGGGGTTCAGAATGGCCTTAAAGTAGTATCCCTTCTTCCTTCAGTTTTCGGGTTTAGTAAGTATATCCTGTAAACATTTCATCCCTCGATCAGTATATTCAGTTGATTTAGTTTGAGGTCATTATTTTTATTTGATTTAATGATTTGCTCCTTTCTTGAAGGCATCCCAAGTTGGATTGTAAGCAGTTATGGGAACATGAGGACACGTCTTAGAAAAGATGTCCAAGTGTGGTCTGAGCTGCTACAACGTGGGTTTAGCAAGCAGGTATATCCAACTTCAGGCACGATTTATTAAATGACGATGGGGGCGATTTGAGCGACTAGTTAGACACCCCCAGAATGGTATTTCAGAATGGAGATGTCTAACAGCCTAATGGTTGGAGTAGTGGCTTAAAGCCAGGATGTCCAGGGTTCTGTTCCTGGTTCTTCTCCATTTGATCTTAGGCTAGTCCCAGCTCTTTCCTAGGGTCCATTTGGGCCTGGAGCAGGTCTAAGCGTGGACAGAGCCGCAGACATTCACAGCATTTTTTTGAGCTACAGGGGATTTAAGTCCATTGTATCTTTCCAAACACGCCTTTGCCTGGCCTGCTGCCTGCTCGGACGCCCCTGCACCAGAGACATCCTTAATAGATTTTTGTTAAAAAAAAAACAAAAAAACCCCCAATGAGTTTTAGGTACAATTTCTCCAGAATTCTTGACTTAGGCTTTAAAACTACCCTCACTGTATGAAAACACGCTCAATAATAGCAATTAACTAAATCTGAAAAGCTAATTATCCAGATAAAGTACTGGAAGACAAGGGCAGATCAAAGGATCTCGGGGATTTGTTGAGAAGGCAGGGGGTTCGCTTCTCCCCCTCAGCAACTTCTTGAATGCCACAAGGAGGTGAGGCGGGCCAGACAGGACTCCTACCGATAGGAGGGTGACATCGGGAGTTTCTTCCCGCCTGGGGCCAGATTATGTCTGACCAAGGGCGGTTGGAGGTACTTCGAGAAGGTTCGGTTCTTGAATTTGCTCGGCCGATGCTAGGCTCGTTCGTGCTATTCCCCTGCAGAGGGCAGCTGGATCAGCCATGACCTGACAATCCCTAGATCGTCTTCTGCAGTTAGGAGCAGTGGTGCCGGGGCCGCAGGAGTTGTCCGGCATGGATCGTCACTCGGCGATCATTCATAGTGGCGGTTTAGCAAGGGGAGTTCTTGTCTTCTGTCGTTCGGTCCGAGGCATACGGGCATATTCCGCTCAGAGCAGCCCTCTAGAAGTTTCTAGAATTCGAGCTTCATTCAGGGGGGGCCCTTTTCAGTTTCAGGTCTTTGACCTCGGCATAGTAGGGGCTCCACGTGGATCCAGCAAGGGCAGGATGGTGGGGGTGGTGGCCCCACAAAAGGAAGGAATCTTAGTTCGCTAGTGAAGTTTCTTCAGAGGTTCGGCTGTGAGGTTAATCTGATAAGCCGATATGCTGTATCAGGGCCTAGAATACTTGGAAGTGTGGTCCACACTCAATTGGGAACAGTGTGTCTGCCGGTACGCCAAACTCAGATCCGCTGATGGGGGGATAGGACAGTTACTTTCGACTTGGGCTCCGGTGGCTTGCAGCTACCGGCGGGACTGAGGGACAACGGTGGTGACCCTGGAGGTAGTACCAGAGATCAGGGCACACATACGGTTCTTCCAAAGGGCATTAAGTTGGGTCTAGTTTCCCCAAAACGTTTTGTGCCATCAGCTTGGAGCTATCTTGGAGGGCTAGAGTCAGTGGCGGCAGCCCTGGAAATAGTGCCATGGGCCAGAGCGCGCATGCGTCCCTGGCAAAGGTCATTACTTCGACACGGGTCCCTCCAGAACGACACTCTTAACAAACAGCTTCCATGCCCATTGCACGTCAGGCGGTCGCTTCAGTGGTGGCTTTGCCCAGGCAATCTGTTGGCGGGCATGCCACTGGAACAGCCGCAGTGGCTTCCAGTGTTGACAGATGCGAGCCTCATAGTTTGGGGAGCGCACTGCGGGGATTGGTTCGCACAAGGAACTTGGAACGACCAGGAGGTCCAGGGCTCGATCAACCGTCTGGAACTGCGAGCGGGATTTCTAGTTCTTCAAGCAGTCAAGACCACGGTGATAGGTCGAGCGGTACAAGTCTGGTTGGGCAATTCCGCGACGGTGGCCTACCTCATTCGGCTGGGCGGTGCAGGAAGCGCGGCCATGGAGGTAGAAGCAGGAGCTCTGTTCTCCTGGGTGGAGATTCACCTAAAGGCAATCTTGGCGGTGCACATTGCGGGATTGGACAATGTGATGGCAGATTCTCTCAGCAGAGTCCGGGTGGATGCTGGAGAGTGAGAGCTTCATCCGGAGATATTTGCGTAGAAAGGCCATAGGTAGGGATCTCAGGGTGACGTTTCAATCGGCCAAGACGAGTAATTTTTTCCAGCAGAAGGTGAGAAAGAATGTTCGAAGGGATAGATGCCCTAATGCTAGTTTGGCCTTTGCCCGGTGTTCTCTATGTTTTCCCTCCGTGGGCGCTCATAGGACGAGTCTTCTAATTCAAGGTCTGCTTCGATTGCCTCGGGTGGATCAGTTCTTGCTTAAGGCTTGGTCATTGAAAGGGTCGAGGTTAAGAAGAAAAGTAATTGCGACCCTGCTTTGAGCCAGAAAGAGGTCCACTTTCCTGGCGTAGGTGCGAGTTGGGCGCATATTTGAGGATTGGTGCTCTCAGCGGCAGGTCTGGCCTTCCCCGGTTGTCGTGCTTTTGGTATTAACGTTCTTGCAGGATGGTTTTGATAAGGGTTTAGCAGCCAGTTCCTTAAGGGTTCAGATCACAGCTGTCTTGCTATAGAGGCAAAGTCCAGGGAGTGGCCTTGGGCTCGCACGTCGACGTGGTGCGTTTTCTACAAACGGTGTCTAGGCTACGTCTTTATCGCAGGGTAATGGTGTCTCTATGGGACCGCAATTTGGTCTTAGGGGTGTTATCTAGGGAACCCTTGAGCCTTTGCATTACACTAGTCGAGGATTTAACTTTAAAGTCAGGGTTTTTAGTGGCCTTCTGTTTGGCATGGCCAGTTTCGAAGCTACAGACGTTATCCTATCGAGAGCCGTTTTTGTCCTTTTCTAGGGAAAAAGGAAGCATTGCGGCCGGTACCATCATTTTTGCCAAATGTAGTTTCTCCTTTTCTCGTGAATCAGTCAGTTTCATTGCCAGTATTTGGAGCGTCGAAGGGGAATGTATCAGACCGTATAAGTTGCTTGGACATAAAGAGGGTTCTGCATCAAGATTTCAAGGTCTCAGAGACTTTTCGTAAGTCTGAATGCCTATTCATTCTGTTTGGAGGTCCCCGTAAAGGGGAAGCGGCTGCTAAAGCTTCAATGTCCAGATGGGTATGAGAAGCGATAGCGTCAGCATATATTTTGCAAGGGCGTCAGATGCTGGTGGAGTTAAGGGCTCACTCTACTAGAGCGCAAGCCACGTCTTGGTCAGAGCACAGTTTGGTTCCACCAGTGGAGATTGCAGAGTGGCCACTTTGTCGTATCTTCATACATTCAGTAAACACTATCGACTGGATGTTCAGGCAGCGATTGATGCCTGTTTCGGGTCAGCGGTGTTGCAATCCGGGTGGAAAGGTCCCTCCCAATAATTACTGATCTGATACATCCCAGAGGTGGAGGACTAAACTGGAGGAACAATAAGGAAATAGAAATTACACTTACCTGGTAATTGTCGTTCCTTGAGTAACGACAGTTTAGTCCTCATTCCCGCCCGTGGGGTGATTTCTTCAGAGTTTATTTTCAGACAGAGTGGAGTATCAATTTCAAGGAGGAGAGAGATCCTTTCAGACTCTGGATCACAGTGAGTATTCCTCTCTGATCTGTTCCTTCCTTCTCTCTTATTTAAGTGAGGGGTGGCACAGGAAAAGTGATAAAATAAAGGAGACGTGAACGTAAAAAAAAAAATACGAATAATAAAGTTGGATAGATTGATGATTGGATAGTTCATTTAAAGTTATAGTATAACTACTTATTTGTTGTTCCTTTGAGTTTGCTTTGTGAATAGTACACTGGGGGCTGATGGGAGATACCAGCAGGCTATATCCAGTGATGTCACGACTTTGACATGCCCAGTCTCCAAGCTGCAGGAGGAGGTGCACAACCCAGAGGTGGAGGACTAAACTGTCGTCACTCAAGGAACGACAATTACCAGGTAAGTGTAATTTCTATTTCAGTAGGTTTTGGTGCACCTGTCTTCTTGTTCTGGTATCTGCGTTCTTCTGGAAGAGGGTTTGTAAGTATTCTGATAATTGATTGTGAATAGCTTTGAATGTGTTCATTATTGTTTTATATTTGATCTGGGCTTGGACTGGGAGCCAATGAAGTGTCATAGGGGTGGATGTGATGTGGTCTTGTCTTTGTATTCCGCTGATTAGGCGAGCTGCTGTATTTTAGGCTAGTTGTAGAGGATGTAATGTTTGTTTTGGGAGTCCGTGGAGAATTGAGTTACAATAGTCGAGGTGTGGCGTTATTAGTGCTTGACATACTATTCGGAAGTGGTCAACGGCTAGCAAGGGGCATAGTTTGTGGTGGGTCCTGATTTTGTGGTATACTGCTGAGGTAGTTTTCTTTGATGTGAGGTTGGAAGTTTAATTGTTGGTCCAATGTGACTCACATATTAACTACAATAGTCCCCTTTTTACCTTTAGAGATCTGTGTTTGTCCCATTCTTTTTTGAATTCAGATATTGTCCTTGTCTCTACTACTTCTACTGGTGGACTATTCCATGCATCTACCACTCTTTCCATAAAGAAATATTTCTGCATATCACTCCTGAGTCTATCCCCTTTCTCCCTCATCCTATGTCCCTTCTGCTGGTATTTGCATACAGTCAAATAGGAGAATGTTTTCTATGCCCTGAGAGCATTTTTTCATAGCTTATTGTACAGTACAGATGTGCATTTGTTAGCATGCACTAACAACTAGAGTTACCAAAATGTTCAGTTGCATTATTGCATGCCAGTGCCACTAACATGCATTATTAGTAAGTAGGTATTATTTCATAAAGTGGGACCGGTGGTAAAAGAACACATATTAGTGCAGTTAGGGACATGGTTACTAAAATGTGCTAAAGTATTGTGCTGTTGGGCCTCAAATGTAGCGTGGAGGCTTGTGCTAAACTCAGGGGGCTTGTGCATTCATCAACCTGCCATTCGCACAGTGCTACATGGTTGCAATGTGCTAAGTGGCACACGGGTACATTTAAAACCACCCACTGAGGTGGCACTAAGTGCACCAGCACTAACAGCAACAGCTGCAGCTAGGGCATACCCAAGATGCCTGCACTAACCATGATCATCGCTAACCTGCTTAGTCTTCACCTAATCCTTCACTAGCTTGTTAGCAAGGGATTTTCAGCACAGGATCCTATGCTGTTAGTGCAGCACATTTTTTGCATGCTAAACCACAAACCAATGGTTAGCACACTTTAGTACACATGCCCCTTAAGGTGCACACATTTAGTAGTGCATGCCAGTCTAAAAAAATGTCAATTTAATAGACATTCATAAATGAATAAATGAGCATACAAACTGATTTGTATGCATTACAAAGTTGTAATGTGCATTAACAGATTTTGATTAAAATGAATATGTGAAACAAATAAAAAACACATCCTAAAACTCAGCACATTTCTGAAAATTTCAAAACTGAACTGAAATGTTTTTGCCTGTCCACATCCCTACTGTAGAGCACATTTATGATTTAAGATAACATTGTCATTTATTTATGATTCAGGAACACTGTTGTGATATAACTATAAATACTTATGGGTCTTTTTACTAAAGTGCGGTAAATGTTTGCACTTTGTGCACCTTAACTGCAAATGTTAAGGTGCTGAAAGTACAAATCCTATGCAGTAAATGCAGATGGTGTCCCCTGCATTTAATGCTCATGTTATACACTTACTCCTTGGGCCCGTGTCCCTGCCTTGACCAAGGCAGGGAATGCAAGCCCAGTGACCAAAAACAAAGGAAGGGGCACATGGCTATGGCCACCATGTTCAATCTCCAATTCTCCATAGCACCCACTGATCAAAGCCCTCCTGATCTGAGATACTCCAACACTACCCCTCCCAAAGATCAAGCCCCCCTGATCTGATCCTCCCCACACAACCCTTCAGAACCCTGCCTACAGCATTCCAACACTTAAGGCTCTACCAAGACTCCATATCCACATTTGGCCCTCCCCAACGAGTTCCTAACCTGGGGTCTCCCTGGTGGTCTTAGTGGGGAAAGGGCAGGAGTGGTCCCTCTCTTCTTCCCTAGCTCTGGCAGCTCTCAAAGTGGCATCAGTAACCTCTAGTAGTACTGTTATGGTAATAACCTCTAAGAGTCAGTACCATGAGAATACTGCTAGAGATAATTGCCACCATTTTGAGAGCTGTTGGAGCTCAGTAGGCATGGAGGGAGACTGCTCCTGTTCAGTTCAGCACTAAAATCATCAGAATGTCTCTGGGTAAGACCTATGGGGTGATTTGGGGGGATGTGGTCGGGAAAAGGTCTGGTTTGGTTCCTCTTTGGGTGAATCAAACGAGGGTTTGGAATCTTGGGAGGTGCCTTAAGTGTTGGGTGGCTATCCAGGGTGGGGGTAGTTGTGAATTGGGGGGGGGGGATGGTGCATGGGGAGGTTCAAATTGGGGGGGGGGAGGTTGATTGGTGTGGAGGGGTATGTGTTGGGGAACTTTGGATTGGAGGGGGGCTTCGATCAGGGATGCGTTTGGGACCTAAATGGTGGCATTAAGTGCAGCCATGCTATCGACAGTCGTGACAACTAGCATGCAGTACCATCATGTATGCTAGCTGTCAGCAGCTGATACACCCACTCTCTATCTCGATCTCGCCTCATTCCACGCATGCAGTTAGCATGCAAAATATCATGTAATAGCTCTCACGCCATCATGGTAACAGTTATCATGGGCACATGCTAAGACCATGTTCTCCAGTAAATACCACGGTACCTTTTATTGCAGTTTAGTGAAAAGGCCCCTTAAAAAATACATAAAGAAAAAATAGTTATACTCTTATGGAAGTGAAGATACTGTAGCTATGCTATATACAAACCAAGGTTAAATAGTACATAGGGATTGGAATTGAGACATTGAGGTCATGATGTACACAATTCCTGGAGTATTTTAGAAAAGGCTCAGCTAAGGATAGATCCTTTCCCAAAATAGTGCAGGAGTGCACATGTATTTTCTCATACATAGAGCCAGAGGACAATTTTGCAAAGCTAGATGTGGGCAAATTCAGCGACTTCCACATGTAGGTGACACTAACATGTGGAAACTGGTATTTGACAGGGGAGATTAAGGAAGATAATCCCCTTAATTCCTTCTATAAGGGCTGGCTGAAACAAGCCTTTTTGAAAAACCGTTATATGCCAGGGAGCAGCTGTAAATCCCAACAGGGACAATTTCAGTCATATAGGTGTATTCTCTATATGAAATGCATATGTAGATGTTTGACCCACCCGGGCCAGTTCCCAACCATATCCCCTTGTATTTTCTATGCATTATAGACTTCCATGTGTAAATGCTTGATTTTATAGCAGTAGTAGTTGTAGTATTTTACTTGTGGAAATTGTGAATAATGTTTTAAGATAACCGATAACCACTAGCCTTTGCTATAATTAATCTGAGGAAAAGTCTGTGCTGGGGCCCGTTTCTGATATTAATTTATGTATTTAGTTATTTAAGGCTCGATTCTGTCCTGCACGTAGATCCCCCCTGTGTGTCCGGTCTGAAATGGATGCACAGAGGGGATCGTGATTCTAATCCTGTGGGGCACATGCAGGACTGCCCCTGGCTAACTCAGAAAAGGCTCCTCAATGGAGCCGCGGCACCATGGCGTCATGTTGCCATGGCACTGTGGCTCCATTGAAGAGCCACGGTGCCGGCCACCAAATAAAAAGCCAAGGTCGGGTTGCGGGGAATGTCCCCCAGCCCCTCCTGCCCCATCTGTGCCCCGGGCTGTTCAAAAAATCACGTCCAGGGAAGTTATTCCACCTTGGAGGTGGAATAACTTCCCCAGACATTTCACCGGCTCTGAACATACAGGGCCGATATTAGAATCGGCCCTGGAGATACAGGGCCGACATTAGAATCAGCCCTGTACATCCAGGGCCAGCGGCTGCCCACTGCCTGCCCAGACTTCGCCCCCGGGCCATCCATTCCCCGCTACCATTTAACCTCCCTGCACAACTGGCGGGGAAGTTAGTTGGGGCAGGAGCCGGCACAAATAGCGAGGATGGACGTCCTGTCAGGCCGACCATCCCCGTTATTCGTAGCACAGAACAACCCCCTTATTAAAAAGTATTTATATTCCACATGGGAAAACACACATAAAATTTAAGACGTACAAACGAACAACATATACAATAGAATCTCTAAAAAAATTTTTTTATTTAACATTTCTTATATACCGCCTTTCATGATATCAAGGCGGTTTACATCGAACAAACTAAAATTACATTGAGCAGGGCATTTATAACTTGGAGATAACTGTTTTTTTTACAGGAAACATGGGCAATGGAGGGTTAAGTGGCTTGCCCAAGACCACAAGGAGCACCTGTGGGACTAGAAACCCCAGTCCTTCTGGCCCAAGGTTGCTGTCCTCTAGTGGGATTTGAACCCCTGACCTTTGGTACTATGCCCCAACCTCTAGGCCATTCCTCCACTCAAATATATAAAAAATCTTCTCATCATGGCTGCACCTAGTGCTTATTCAATACCCATTTATAAAAACAGAGATTTTAAATCCATAGACAATCAGAAATATTTTATTTTGCTTTTATAATTTACCACTTCAAATTAATATCACTTTCTACAACTGTTACTCTTAAGTTTCATAACAAATTTCACTTTTGGCATCGGAACCTCATTTTAAAGTGATATTTACTGGATTATTGCTGTGATGTCAACCTTTTGGCAGGTTTATATAATTTTTGGCATAAGACAACCTTTTCCCTGTTGTACTGAGAAATATATTTTATTGAAATGAATACCATACTTTACTTGTAACCCTGATAACCATGGATCGAACTTAGGAATTTTGGGTGAGTTTATTCACCAACTGGAGCATAAATAGATTAATGTTGTGACTCAATTTGTAATCCAAGATTCTCCTCTAGTTCCTTTGTGGTTGTACACATTATTGATATTTTCACTTTTAGGAGGTAATTTTATGAAGTCATTCCGCATGTATGTGGCCACGTATGCACATAAATGACTTCTTATTAAATATCGACCAGTATGAAAGTATGTACTTTTGGCATAAAAGGATGTACTTTGCAGGTAGGTGTAGCTAAGGGCACGGTCTATTTGTAGCTTGGGTGAAGATTTCATGTATGTGCTTATATTAGAAAATATCTTAATTACGTGAGTATGTGCGTAAAGTACACCTAGTAATTTACACTTGCTCACAAGCAGGTATAAGTGATCGCACCTACCTGGCATGTGTATTACATAATAGCATAGAGCCCGATATTCAATTGGGATGGCTATGTGCTGCTACAGAGTTAGCTGACCTCTAACCCCGGATATTCAATGCCGGGATCATATGTTTCCCCGGCACTGAATATCTGGTGTCACTGCATAGCCTCCGATGCTGCAGAAGCTAACCGGGTAGTGGCGATATTGCACCGCTGCCCGGTTAGCTCCCATGGGTAAAACTAAGCCAGCTTTTGCAGCTCCTATTTTTACCCGCAGGTTACTAACCGGGTAGCGGTGCAGTGTTGCCACCCTTGGAACACTCCAGAATGCCCACGACATGCCCCGATGCTAAACGGTTAGCATCGGGGTGTAGAGCGGCATTAGTTGGGGATATTCAGCGGCAGTAATCGTGCTAGTGCCATTGAATATCCCATTCAGCAGCATTTACATGGTTTGCAGGTCTGTAAACCATTTAAATGCCTTTCAATATCAGACCCATAGTATATGATGGCCGATAAAGACCAGTTCCTTATCGTTCCTCCAGTTCAGTCCTCTACCTCTGGGTTGTCAACCTCCTCCTGCAGCTTAGAGACTGGCATGTCAGAATCATGACATCACTGAATATAGCCTGCCGGACACTCCCATCAGCCCCAGTGTGACCAGTCTCCATGCAGCAGGAGGACGTCGTGAGCCTCGAGGGGGCTCACTAGAGGAACAGATAACGAGCAGATAGTTGTAGAGTTGATTAGTTTTAGGGAATTTGGTTTTTCTTTTAATTTCGTTTTTTGAGATGCTGTGTCTTTAATAAATAAAAAAAAAGATGGAACAGACCTTTCTTTGCTGCTCCCTGCTTTCAGTTTTCTTGTATCAGAGGCTTGTTTAGCTCTGTCTCCGGGAATCCTCTCCTCCCTGACTTATCTGGGGAGAGCTCCCTAACTGGCCACTTCACACCGCCCGAACCGCAGAGCAAGCTGAGGTCGCTGCTTCGGTGAACCAGCTGGGGCACAGCGAAAGAAGTCGGCTCTGTGAGTATTCTGCAGGCGGTACTCTTTACCTCCTCAGAGTGCCGCCGGAGACAGCCTCGGACAGTAAAGCTCTGTCCGGGTAAAGAGAATCACGCACAGTCTGTCTCATTTGCTGAAGAGCTGTCAGGGGGAGCTGGGCCAAGCAACACCGTTTCCCTCCGGGGTATTAGTTTTGGCACCCTTTTGTCCCTCGCTGCTTCGGGTGGCCATTTTAAAGCAGCAAGGGAGAGCCGCGTGGCTTGGCAGGGCTCCGTGATGGCAGCTGGGTGTAAACAGCAGATTGCTTTACTTTTTGGGCGGTTCGCTTCAGCGTTTTTATTTATTTAATTTATTTCTTTCATTTGTTCACTTGGTTTATTTTTTTTCCTTTGGTTATTTGCTCGTTTCGGCGGTGAGTGGCCTCCCGGAGGGGGGGGGGGGATTTCCCGCGCAGGCAGTATGATCGTTTAGGAGGCAGCGGGTAGTGTTCTAGTTTGTAGAGTTTCCTTTGACTTTTTAAACAGCAAAAAAAAAAAAAAAAAAAACGAAGGGAGTGAAAACCTAAGAGAGCAAAGGAGAAGAGAGAAGAGGCTGTGTAACAGGAGAATTGTTTCACAAGCCTCAGAAGTGCTTCGCAAGACAAAGGGGCTGTATCTGCAGTAGCCTAATGGCGGTGCAGCCACAGTGTGTGGTGTGGCACCCGGAGGAGCACGGTGGCCGATTCCAAGATTTGCCGCGGATGTGCAGCTCTCTCTTCCTCTGTAGAACAGCAGATGGATGCCAAGGATCTCCCGGAGACGCAAGGGGCGTCAGGGGGTCAGGTTCCTGAGGCGGAGCAATTTCCCGGGCTAGGTTCCACGTTGGGGGAGGCTGCTGGGCCCTCTGGGAATCCATCAGCCTCGGGGGTTCTCAGATCTCGTGGAGTTTTGCCCTGATTTCATCTTGCTAATGCATCAGGCCTTTTGCTTGTGGTGGTAGGGCAAGGTACCGGCTCCGTGGACGCTGCCTGCCCTCTCTCAGCCTATGGATGTAGCTGAGGAGGGGGGGGCGGGGCCGTCGGCACCTAAGAGAACGCGAACACGGGCCCTGTCATCCGCAGAGCATGACTGGGTGGACGTTGAGGTTCCCGACTGGGAGCATGAGAAGAACCGGAGGATTTGGAGGAAGGCGAGACCCCGGAGCCCGAGGATCAAGCTGAGATCATCCGGGTCATCCGCAGAGAGGAGCTGTCAGCGCTAATTACTGAATCTCTACAAATGTTAAATTTAGCGACTCAGTCTGTTGTTGAAGAGTAGGTCGAGGATTCGGTTATTCAGGCCGTCAGGCAAACGCAAGTGGTGTTTCTGGTGCACAAAGTGGTAGACAAAATGATCCAAGACGATTGGGACCAACCGGAAGCAGGGCTTAGAGGAATGAGTACAATGAATAGGCTTTATCCTCTGGCCGACAAAGATAAGGAGAGGTTTAGGTCGCCGCGTGTGGATGTGGCGGTAGTGGCGGTTACCAAAAAGACTACTATAATCAGGTGGAAGGTGTGGCAGCATTGAAGGATATGCAGGACCGTAAGGTCGAGAGTTTACTGAAGCAGGTATTTGAGGCGGACATGTTGTCCTTGCAGGCGTCCATTTGTGGTGCTTGGGTGGCAAGGGCCTGCTTGCGCTGGGTTCAGCGGCTGCGCCTCTCGCCTCACCTGGACCAGGAGGAGCTCAAGGAGCTTGGCTGTCTGGAGTCCGGAACGGCGTATTTAGCGGACGTCCATTATGATTTGATCAGGGCTCTCGCGAATAGTACGGCATCCATCATGGCAGCCCGCAGGTCGGTGTGGTTACGAAATTGGGCTGCAGATGCTTCGTCTAAATCCCATCTAGGGAAGTTGCCCTTTAAGGGGCAATTGCTTTTTGGAGAGGATTTGGATAAGTTGGTGAAGGATCTCGGAGAGTCCAAAGGTGGCAAACTCCTAGAGGATAAGCCAAAGCAGGGGAGGCCCGGACTGGGCTTTCTGGGACAGTCTCAGGATTTCCGCAGATTTCGCGCATCTCGTGCCGGAGGCTTCTAGAGAGAACGTGCTTCCTCGCGGGGCTAGAGCTTTTGGGGCTTCCAGGGAGCGAATAGAGGATTTTCCCCAAGTCCTGCTTCAGTGGCATGAAAACCACAATGAAGGGACACGGGTCCCGGTAGGCGAAGCTCCAATTGGCGGGAGGCTTCAGGAGTTTCTTCTTGCTTGGACCCGAATCACGTCCGACCAGTGGGTGTTAGAGATAGTTTGTCACGGCTACACGCTGGAGTTGGTGCGGCCTGTGCGAGATTCGTTCATCATGTCTCCTTGAGAGGGCCGCAGAAGACCTTGTTGATTCGCACGACGTTACGGCAGCTCTTACAGTTAGGAGCGGTTGTAGAGGTGCCGGAGGTCGAGCGCGGCATGGGTCGGTACTCCATTTATTTCGTGGTGCTGTATCTGCAGCAGCCTAATGGCAGTGCGGCCCATTTTGGATCTCAAGAGCGTAAATCGTTGTTTGCGGGTCCTGCATTTCAGGATGGAAACTTTGCGGTCAGTCATTGTGGCCGTGCGTCAAGGGGAGTACTTGACGTCGCTCGACCTCATGGAAGCGTACTTGCATATTCCCATTCGGAATGCGCATCAAAGGTTCCTGAGGTTTGCCTTGCCTTGGGGTCACTATCAGTTTCAAGCTTTGCCCTTCGGTTTGGCAATGGCGCCGCAAACTTTCACCAAAGACATGGTGGTGGTGGCAGCGGCGGCGTTGCGCAAAGAAGGAATCTTGGTACATCCGTATCTGGACGATTGGTTAATTCGAGTGAGGTCCGAGGCAGAGAGTGTGCAAGTGACCGGCAGGGTAGTGTGGTTTCTCCAGAGTCTGGGTTGGGTGGTCAACCCAGCCAAAAGCAGGTTGGAACCGTCTCAGAACCTGGAGTACCTGGGGGTTCAGTTCGACACGCAGAGCGGCAAGGTGTTCTTGCCGGAGAAACGTGCCCAGGGCCTCAGGCAGTTGGTTCGCTTGTTCCGGGCTACGCTGGCCCCCTCGGCTTGGGCTTACCTGCGCATGCTAGGGACCATGGCGGCGACTCTGGAGGTGGTACCATGGGCCAAGGTCCATATGCGACCTCTGCAGAGGTCCCTTCTTCACCGGTGGTCCCACCAGAAGGATTCATTGAGCAGACAGCTCCCATGCCCCTACAAGGTCCGACGGTCTCTTCGGTGGTGGCTGCTCCCCACCTCTTTGGCGGTGGGAATGCCATTGGAGCAGCCGGAGTGGCTTCCCTTGTTGACGGACGCCATTCTCGGCGGCTGGGAAGCCCACTACGAGAGCCAGTTCGCGCCAGGGTGTTGGTCTCCCCTGGAGGGCTCTTGGTTGATCAATCGTCTGGAGCTCCGTGCGATTTTCAAAGTGCTACAAGCGTTCGAGCCGGTGGTGACAGGCCGAGCAGTCCGGGTGTTATCCGACAATTCGGCGGCGGTTGTCTACATCAATCATCAAGGCGGCAAGGGAAGTGCGGCCATGGAGGAAGAAGCGGACTTCTTGTTTGCCTGGGTAGAGAGTCATCTGTCGGCGATTCTGGCGGCGCACATCACCGGCAAGGACAACGTGATGGCTGATTTCCTCAGCAGGGTCCGGGTGGATGCCGGGGAGTGGGAGCTGCATTCGGACATCTTTGCGCAAATAGTTTGCCGTTGGGGAAGTCCCATGATGGATCTAATGGTGACCTTTCGGTCAGAAAAAGCCAGTCGGTTCTTCAGCAGAAGGCGTGAAAGGATGTCACAGGGCATAGACGCGCTGTTGCATCAGTGGCCGTCCTCCGGTCTTCTGTATGTCTTTCCTCCGTGGGATCTAATCGGTCGGGTGATTCAGCGGATCGCAGCTCATCCGGGGAGGGTGCTGCTGGTGGCACCTGACTGGCCGAGACGTCCTTGGTACGCGGACCTCGTGCGTCTTCTAGATGGGGAGCCCTGGAGGTTTCCAGCCAGGGCGGATCTGTTGTTGCAGGGTCCCCTATTCATGCCTCAGGTAGATCGATTCTCACTTACGGTATGGCCATTGAAAGGGCCAGACTAAGAAAGAGAGGCTATTCGCCATCGGTCGTGGCTGCGTTGCTTAGAGCTAGGAAACAGTCCACTTCCCTGGTGTATGTTAGAATCTGGCGTATCTTTGAGGATTGGTGTTCACGGCGACGGATTCGGGCGTCTACGGTGTCCATCCCTTCGATTTTGAGTTTTCTGCAGGATGGGTTTGATAAAGGTCTTGCTGCCAGTTCCTTGCGGGTGCTCTTTCTTGTTATCGCGGCAAGATTCAGGGGATGGGTCTCGCCACTCATGCGGATGTGTTGCACTTTCTCAAAGCGGTGGCTAGGTTGCGACCCTCGCATAGAGTGATGGTTCCGCCTTGGGATCTTAATTTGGTGCTGTCGGTGTTGTCCAAGCCTCCCTTTGAGCCGCTGCACCAAGCTTCGGTGAAAGACTTGACGTTGAAGACTGTGTTTCTGGTGGCCATCTGTTTGGCCCGGCGAATCTCAGAGTTGCAGGCATTGCCATGCAGAGAGCCGTTCTTGTCTTTTTCTAGGGAAAAGGTGGTGCTGCGGCCGGTTCCCTCCTTTATGCCTAAAGTGATTTCGCCCTTTCATGTGAATCAGACGGTGACCTTGCCTGTGTTGGGGTCGCTTGAAGGGGGGGAACTGGATCACACCTTGCGCCATTTGGATGTGAAGAGGGTGTTGAGACAATATCTGAAGGTGACAGAGCTCTTTCGTAAGTCGGATTGGTTGTTCGTTCTGTTCGGAGGAGGGCGCAAAGGGGAAGCGGCGGCTAAGGCTTCCATTGCAAGATGGATTCGGGAGGCGATTACTTCTGCCTATCTCCTTCAAGGGCGCTCGGTACCCGTGGGATTGCGCGCTCATTCCACTAGAGCGCAAATGTCTTCCTGGGTGGAGCACGGCTTGGTTCTGCCTGGAGACATTTGTAGGGCGGAGACTTGGTCGTCGTTGCATACCTTCAGTAAGCATTACCGTCTTGATGTGGCGGTGGTGAGTGATGCCAGTTTCAGGTCGGCAGTTTTACGTGCTGGCTTGAAGGGTCCCTCCCACTGATTACTGCTCTGGTACATCCCAGAGGTAGAGGACTGAACTGGAGGAACGATAAGGAAATAATTACACTTACCTGGTAATTGTAGTTCCTTGAGTGACGACAGTTCAGTCCTCATTCCCACCCGGGAGTATTGAAGGGTAAAGGATCGGTGGGGCAAGGACAGAACTTTCAGGTAAGTTTTCTTTAAGACATTGCTTTCTTTGCACTATCTCCTTGCTCTGTTTCAGTGGTTAGCAGGGAAGAGTGTAAGAAAGGTTTTCCTAGTTGAAGAAATGGTTCTCTGGTTATGATTGTTCTTTTAGCTACTTATTTGTTGCTCCTTTAAGTCTGCTTTGTTAAATAGTTCACACTGGGGCTGATAGGAGTGTCCGGCAGGCTATATCCAGTGATGTCATGATTCTGACATGCCAGTCTCCAAGCTGTAGGAGGAGGTTGACAACCCAGAGGTAGAGGACTGAACTGTCGTCACTCAAGGAACTACAATTACCAGGTAAGTGTAAGATGGCTAAAGTAGGTGTACCTGTCATTCCATTCAGGTCACTCCTCTCTATCCCTTTATTTAGGGTTGTACCCGCCACACCTTGCATGTCTCATCTCTCTATTTATTGAAGTATAAAAGATAGTTAAGGATAAGTAGTGTGGTGCACAGTCATGACATCTAGTATTATAGGCAATATATCAAATAAAATTAGCTGTAACTGTAAGAAACTAGCATTTTCAAGTCTGTCGTTGATGGAGTGGGAAAGGGGTCTTTGCAGCTAAGGATTTCAAAGCAGAAAAACAGAGAGCTTGAGGACTGTCTTGAAGTCACTGTTGCTGGGGCTTGCTAATGAAAAACACGAAAACCCCCCTGAGAAAAACGAACAGTTTGAAGGGAGCAGAGTGTTCTTCTTGCTCCCTTAAAGGTGTGGTATTTAACGCCTGCTTTTGCAACTAGATGGTTGAAAGCTTGGTAGGTACAGGCAGAGAGTGTCTCTCTGGGGTGGGAGAGATCAGGAAAGTCAGAGAAAGACAAGAGAAATTCTGTTTTTACAGTTGCTAATTCAATTGCTTTTACTGTCCTAAGTATTGTTGGAAATGGTATAATGCACACTTTATTTGTACAACACAGCCAGTGGTAGTGGAGGAAGATCAGGTTGCTGTATCTAGAAACATAGAAACATGACGTCAGAAAAATACCACATGGCTTATCTAGTCTGCCCTTCCATATCAATTACAATCTATTCCATTGCACAGCGAGAAAGTACAGTGAAATAACTTATGCTCTAGTTCATGTTAACCAAGTTCCATGTAATTATTATTCTTTGTAAACCGCTTTAATGCCAATGAAAAAGCAGTATAGAAAAAATCTAAATAAATAAAATAAATAACTTTTTATAATAATTTGGTTCACATATTCTCTGTAACAGCAAAGAATATGTGAACAAATATAGGGTGGAAGGCAATTATTCTATTAACCGAGGCACGGCGGACTCGGTGCACCCTCCCTTACCCCCCCCTTTCCCCCCCCCCATGCCCCAATAAAACACACTACTCCAGTATTGGCATCAAACACCGGTCGCAGCTTTATTGACCTTAACAACTTGAACAACAATTCAAACAAAACCATTCCGCCTCCACCCCAACAGTAATGCCTCACCAGCCATGTGGGTAGCAAAGTGAGGTCATCGCTGTTGCCACAGCAGCGAGGCTACTGCTCATCCTACCACCCCTTTCTCCGGCTTCGCCATACTACTAGCAAAAGCCTCACCGGGGTTATCCGGGTCAGGGGTACCCCACCCCTGCCCAACTAATACCCATGGCTCCGGACCCCGGAAACCTCTGGGATCCCGCCACCAGTTCAGGCGTTCTCCGACACCTGAACCGCCCCCCCCAAGCTGCGACTGATGTACCCCCTGGCAAGCCCTCGTTCCACGGCCTCCTGCCAATCATTAAGCAGCAAATCCATACCGACAGGGGATAGATGCACCCCGTCATCCCGGTACAGACCCGCACAAGCAACTTCCACCCAGGGATGCTGAATCTGAAAACCCCCATGCTCCACCACCCACCTCCCAATCTGGCGATTGATCTTAACTAATCCCCGAGACCACCGCCGCTGCTCCCAACAGGCAGGCCGTGGAATGATGTCCGACCAGAACAACTGAACCCCCGGAAACATCAGCAAGACCTCCTGCAAATCGTGCTTGGCAGCCCGGATCAGCTGCTTACAAGTCCATGAACTTAGGTCATTGCCCCCCAGATGAATAAGCATCCACTTCGGCCACTCCTGTGAACGCCCGCGATGCCGCAGCAAAGGCAGGAACTGCACCCAACGCATTCCTCGAACGCCCAGCCATAGGATCGCCAGCTCCCCCTGGTCCATGCCGAGATTGGGCCCCATCGGCCGCACCATCGCTCTCTGCTCCGCCCAATGCACAAAGGAGTGGCCGACCACCCAACAGGTCCCAGGACATCGGCCCCCACCTGAAAGACAAAACAACAGTTAGTACCCCCCCCAAACACCCCAACAGACCCATCACAAACGCACATAGCCCCAAAAGGCCTGCGAGGCCCAGCGACCAATCCTCTGAATCTCCACCTGAGGCAAACCCGCCGCGGCGGCACTGGTCGCTGCTCCAATCCGAAAAGAGTGAGGAGCGAACCCAGCCGGGTCCATCCCGACCCTTACCAAAGCCAAACGCATAACAGCCGTAAACTGAAAACGAGTCAACGGGCTGGCATCCGCGTGCAAAAACAAATTTCCTTCACCAGCGGGGCGAACACCCAGGTACTCCCGCAGCAAGTACACCGGGCAAGTAAGGGGGTGACCCATAGCCCGTAACACCACTCACTGACCGCGCCCCTGCTGATCCGTCTTGGACCTCGCCAGCCACACGCGCATTTCCCCGTCACCCACAGACACGTGCCACCAACACAAACCACACGCCACACGGCGGGAAGCCGCCACCAACTCACTGACGCGGAAAGCCCCGAAAAAGGCCAGACTAAACACCGCCCGAAAAAGCTGCGTTTCATACACGGACGACATGACCCCCGGTAGTGCCCCGGATAACTGAACCAACAGCTCGTGGGTAATAGGCCTGCGACCATCCCGATGCGGAGGCTGAGAACGCCCCCACCCTTGCAATAACCGCCGAGCTAAGCCCCCCGCACCCATGCCCCCGCAGCCCACTGCCCGCGTGAAAAAGGAAAACCCCGCCAGGTTCGCCCGCACAGTCGCGCGTGACTGACCGCAAGTCTTTGCCGCGACCACATATTCCGCCAATAAATGATCGGGAACCCAGCCCTCCTGCCACCCCCGAGTCACCAGAAAGCTGACCACGTCGTCACTGCCCCGCTGATATTTCTTCCAAGTTCCCGGGGCCACCGAACGCTGCAGCAGCTCCATCATCTCCACCGGCCAAGCTGCCATAAGGACTCCGGGACCCGCGCGCCGTCTCTGTCTGCTGCTGGAGCCAAAATCCGGAACTGCTCCCACTTAAAACGAGAAAGAGCATCGGCAATACCATTAGTACATCCCGGAATATGCCACGCCCTTATCGCCACGTTCAACCGCAGACAGGCCAGTACCACCGCCCGCATCAAAGACGCAACCTGCAAACAACGCGGCGTATACTGATTGACCACACTAACCACCGCCGCATTGTCACAGAACCACACCACCCTACGATTACGCAGGCGGTCTGGCCAAAGCTCCAGAACAACCAAAATGGGGAACAACTCCAAAAACGTGATGTTGGACGTAAGCCCCTCGTCCCGCCAGGACTGCGGCCAAGCCGCCGCACACCACGCCCCCCCAAAGTAAATGCCCAAGCCCCCACTGCCCGCAGCGTCCGTAAATAGCTGTAAGTCAGCAGAAGAAATGGCGGACTCCATCAAGACGGACGTGCCATTAAAATCCTGCAAGAAAACGTCCCATATGCCCAGATCAGCCCGAAGACTCCGCGTCACCCGGATCCTATGATAAGACTGCGTCGCCCCCCTCGTAGCTGCCGCCAACCGATGCAGAAATACCCTGCCCATAGGGATAACCCTGCAAGCAAAATTCAAAGAACCGACTAAGGCCTGCAACTCCCGCAAGGTAAGCTTTCGCGCCCCCTGCGCATTGGCGACCAGCACACGCAGACGCCGAATCTTTGCCTCCGGCAGGCGGGCTACCATGGCCACCGTATCCAGCTGTATCCCCAAAAAAGTGATGCACGTACTCGGGCCCTCAGTTTTTCCTTCCGCCAGCGGCACACCCCACTCCTGGGCTAAAGCTATAAACCCATCCAACAAGGCCCTGCACTGCTCGGAGTGTGCCTCCCCAGCGAATAAGAAATCGTCCAAGTAGTACACTACGTGCGCGGAACCCACCCTCTTGGTCAATGCCCAATGCAAGAAGGTGCTAAACATCTCGAAGTACGCGCAGGAAATCGAACAACCCATCGGCATACATTTGTCAAAGTACCAACTCCCTTCAAAATAAAACCCCAGTAAAGGGAACGCCGATGGATGCACTGGCAGCAGCCGAAAGGCCGATTCGATATCCACTTTCGCCAATAAACACCCTGCCCCGCAACGACGCACCACCACGACTGCCGCATCAAAGGATGCATAGCGCACGGAACACCAGTGCTGGGGAATCCTATCATTCACCGACGATCCCGCTGGAAAGGACAAGTTGTGAATCAGCCGATATTTACCCGGTTCCTTTTTTGGCACCACACCCAACGGGGACACCACCAGATTCGGAAAGGGCCGGCAGGAAAAGGGGCCAGCAATACGGCCCAGAGCACACTCGGACCGCAACTTGGCACGGACCACCTGCGGCAATCGTCGCACCGAAGCCGCATTGCCCGACCCCCCACTCACCCCCTCGCCCAGCACGGGAATGTGAAAACCGTCCCGAAACCCCCCCCCAGGATCTCCCTAGCCCGATGCCGAGGATAACGCTGAAGCCACGGGAGTAAAGCTTCGAGCCGAATCGGAGTGGGAGCCCGCTCCCACGCGTCCCCGCTACTTGGGAGCTGCAACAGAAGGGAAGACCCGATTGGCGCACTTGAGGGCCGAATGCCCCGCTCCGCACATGGAACAGGCATGCCTAAATTTACAATTGGGAAAGGGACATGACGATCTGTTAAATCTCCAGCAGAGATCTCCCGCACCCTCACCCCCTGCCTTCGGAGCCCCGGACGCTCCCTCACGAAAGGGCCGCCCCCTGCCCACCACGCCGGCCCCAGCAACCTTCTGCACGCCAGCCCCACCCGCTCCCCCCGCATGTACAGCCATCTGCGTTAACCACAAGCTAATGTCCTGATTCCCCCAGGACAGCAACTTATTCTCTTCCATCTTATCCCGAAATTTCTCGTCGTAGTTGAGCCAAGCCCAACCTTCATGTGTCTGTGCGGCTTCCAAAATCGAATCCGCATACGCGAGCAACATCCCGTACTGCTCCGGATGCTCATGGCCCCACACGCTAGCTAATCTCAGAAAGGCCCTAGCCCAATTCATAACATTACGAGACACGCGCTTGACCCTCCCTGCCTTCTCGTCCTCCTTCCTCTTTTTACGGCTCTCACCCGACCGCCGCCGCCCCTCCAACAAGCGGAAGATATCGATGTACTTCCTCTTCCGAATCTTCCTGTGCATCGCCCGCGGAACCCCCTCCCACAGCTCTGAAAAAGACGCTAGCGTCGGCACCGCCCCGTGCCCGTCAGCCCCCGGAGTAACGGGACCCCGCACCCGATCCAGCGAATCCCCACTCGAAGAATCCGAAGACGACCTACTGGACGAAGAAGACGACGACTCGCCCCTATGACGCCGCCGACACGCGTGCTTACGCTTTCTCCGAACCTTACCCCCGACGCCGACTCCCAAAACCCCACCCTCCCCTCCCCCGGCTGGCAACTCACCTGTGGGTAACACTCCATCGCCGACGTCCACTGCATTCGCCGGCTGTTCCGTAGCGACCTCGGCGATCCGTGAGTTCGGCAGGTCCTCCGCACGCCCGCTGCCCACCGCCGTCGGAACCATGGACGCCACGCCGTCCGCCACCCTCGGACCGGCCACCGACATTCCCCCGGGCGGATGCCACGCCATCACAGCCTGTGGAGGAACATAAGAGAAAACAGGGGAAGGGGAGAGGGGGCCCCCCCGCCCATGCGGGCGCCCAAGCCCCAAGCCAATCCGCTCGGGAAGTGCCTTGTCCCCCACCCCTCCAAAAATCCCATGCTGCTGCCCCACCGGTGGCAGGATACCCCCCTTGCCCACTATCCCCTCCCCCTCTACCCTGCCCAAAACTACTACCCATGAAAGGAGGGGAAGCACCCCCCATGCACCCCCCCGCTTCACTACCCCACCCAGCTGATGGCCCCTGACCCCCAGCCATAGCCAAATTCCAGGGGTAGAGCCCTCCCACCGGCGACTCAGCCACCACCACTCCGCTCCCGGCCCCCCCAGGCGCCACAACATCAGTCCTTTCCCTACCCCCAGAGGGGGTCACTGCATTGGCGCCCCTCCGCCCCCCAGCTCTCCCCCGCCGAGCCTCACCACCCAGGGAGACCCCCCCAGAGGCCTCACTATTCCCCCGTCTGCCTCCCCTGCTCCTACCATGTGCGCCGGACACCGCACGGGTCAATCCCCCAGCGCCCCGAGAAACTCTCCCAGCCCCCCCTAGAAACCCCCCTGCTCTTTGCCCCTCGTGCAGGCATCTTACGCAGCGCGAGACCCCACTCACGAAATCCACCAAGGAGAGAAAGAAGGGTCCGAAGCTCCAGGAACCACGATCCCCGCAGTCGCCGCTAAAACAGTGCTCAAAACCGCGATGCTGCTGCGACAAAATCCTCGGGTGAAGAACTGCACGACCGCAGGAGCCAGAAAGCAGAGGAGACGTCAACGTCCGTTGTCTCGGGGCCCGCATACACGAATGCGCACCCCGAGCACCGACTCTGTTGCCGGCTGTCCCTCCCCCCAGTCATGCCATGCTGATTTGCTCCCGCCGCTGTCACTTAGCCGCGGGAGCCAATCACTTTAAAAAATGCCGCCAGCAACCAGCATTCTTCCGGCCCCCGTGGCCCGACGAGGGTGCCACGAGCCGCCGGCCCGGTTAATCTCAGCCGGCCAGGTAACGGGCCCTGCGGCCTCCTTCCTTTCCATCCTACATTCATAGAATACAGTTAAGTAAAGCTAGAAGACAGGCAGTCTCTGGTCCCAAGAGCTGGGAATCTAGTCCCAGAGGAGCATCAGTGGGGCAAACACATCTCTCCTCTCTCCCCAGTCCTTTGAAGAGGGTCTGTAGATCGCAGAATCTACCCTAGCTGGGTGGGTGATCCTGTCATAGTATCTTCCTGAACGTATACCTCGGGCCTTTCTTTTGCAACTTTTGGATTTAGTTTTAAATAATAACTATTTCCTGTTTCAAGGACAATATTTTTTACAATCATTTGATATTGCTATGGGGGCAATGGTAGTTCCCTCTATAGCTACCATTTACATGGCGAATTTTGAGGAATTATACATCTATACCTATCTATCTATCTATCTATTTAACATTTATAAAGTGCTTCAAACATATGAAGCGCTGTACATACATGAAGAAAAGCAGAGGAAAGCAGCGGATGTGATGACCACGGCCTACCAGGTGATAAATAAAATTCTTTATTAAGGACCCAACTTAACAAGTTTTGGCCGAAGCCTTCGTCAGGGGTCTGCACACAATGTTTTCCCACCTCTCATATTGTGTGCAGACCCCTGACGAAGGCTTCGGCCGAAACTTGTTAAGTTGGGTCCTTAATAAAGAATTTTATTTATCACCTGGTAGGCCGTGGTCATCACTTCCGCTGCTTTCCTCTGGTTGTCTATCTGCGGAAGATTATCTTCCTTTTCTTCCCCATACATGAAGAAAAGACAGTCTCTGCTCATCAGAGCTCACAATCTAGTCAAGAAGATCACAAAATACAAATACAATCAAGTAAGACAAAGTATACAATAAACAAGAAGAGCAAAAACAAGAATCAAGAACAGAAAGCAATAGAGAAGAGATGGGTTTTCAATCTGGACTTGAAGAGGTCCAGAGAAGGTGCATTGTGCACAGACAGAGGTAGATTGTTCCAGGCAAAGGGTGCAGTCAGGTGAAAGGAGCGAAGTCTAGAATTAGCAGTATGAGTGGAGGGCATAGATAGATGAAGGCTGTTCGAAGAGCTAAGAATGCGAGAGGGGATGTAAGGAGAGATAAGAGATGATAGGTAGTGGGGGGCTGAAGAGTGAATGCATTTATAGGTCAAGAGGAGGAGTTTGAATTGGATCCGGAAGTGGATGGGAAGCCAATGAAGGGACTTGAGAAGAGGAGTGACATGGGAAAAGCGATGCTGATGGAAAATTAGTCGAGCAGCAGAATGTTGAATAGATTGAAGGGGAAAGAGATGGTTTGCGGGAAGGCCAGCAAGGAGAATATTGCAGTAATCAAGACAGGAGGTGATAAAGGAGTGGACAATCATTTTAGTAGTGTCATCAGAAAGGAAGGGGCGAATTTTGTTAATGTTATAAAGGAAGAAACGGCAAGTCTTAGCTACGAGTTGGATATGAGTGGAGAAAGAGAGAGAGGATTCAAAGATGGGGTGGAGGAGTAGCCTAGTGGTTGGGGCAAGGTACTTCAGGCCGGAAGGTCGGGGGTTCAAATCCCACTAGAGGACAGCAACCTTGGGCTGGAAGGACTGGGGTTTCTAGTCCCACAGGTGCTCCTTGTGGTCTTGGGCAAGCCACTTAACCCTCCATAGCCCATGTTCCCTGTAAAATAGTTATCTCCAAGTTATAATACCCTGTTTATTTATTTTATTTATTTATTAACAATTCTTATATACCGCACTATTAGACATCAGCGCGGTTCACATTGAACAGAAAATATCCGACAATTTACATATGTCTGGTCATTACATTTAACAGGGAGTATAAACTTGGCAAATAGGGGAAACTATATACAAAGGTGTGTTATCTGACAAGAGATATCATGGTTAACTATATACAAAGGTGGTACAACAGTACATGGAACTGTTTGTATTTACATTGTGCAATTGGCCTTTTGCGATGGTCTGTCTGTCTGGCCACTCCAGCTATTCGCCTGGGAGTTATTTTCTGTTCAATGTAATTTCAGTTTGTTCAATGTAAACCGCACTGATGCAGAATAGCGCGGTATATAAGAGAATATAAATAAAATAAATAAATAAAATAAAAGATAACACCCAGGTTACGGGCCGAAGAGACAGGAAGTCACCTTATTTTTATTACACTCCTTTCTGGCGATGATTTCTTGATGATATTTTCTTTATATGGACTGGGACATCTCAAATGTTGGAACTATTTTTGTCATCTTTAAATTCTTTTAAAACAAATATTCAGTTTTCAGCTCAAAAGAATCAATCCAGTATCCGGTTTCTGGATATTACCATCACTTTAACTTCTGAGGACTTTGTCACCTGTCTGTATCGGAAGCCAGTACAGCGAAATACTCTTTTAAAGTACCAAAGTTTTCACCCCCCTTCTTTGAAATGGAGATTGCCATACGGTCAATTTTTTGCGATTATGTTGCACTTATTCTACTTTGCATGAATTTTACAACCACGCATTGGATTTGAAGGAGCGTTTATTATCTCGAGGATACCCTTTGAAGATTGTTATGGCTGCTTTTAAACGTGCACGGTACACACACCGGGATTGGTTATTATCTCCAGCCATTAAAAACACTACTGAATCTGCCATTGATGATAAAATAGTGGGGGTGCTTCCATATGTTGGAGGAATTCAAAAGGTGACAAGAACTTTACATATGTTTTGGTGAGTTTTAGGACTTCATTCATGTTTCAATGACAAAAAGTTTCTATTGGCATTTTCCAGAGGAGCTAACTTACGTGATTGTATGGTTCATTCAGCCTCAGCTGTGGATGGCCCCATATCTTCCCACTTGAATCCGGGACATTTTTCCTGTGGGAATTGCCATTTTTGTGCACTATCTATTGAGGCACAGCTTGGTGTGATCCCAGGACATCTGATGTTTTTGTGACTAGATGGCATACCACATGTGAATCAACGTTTGTGGTTTATTTAATAATATGTCCTTGTTCTTTTTACTATATTGGTCGCACCACCAGATCAATGAAAGTTCACCTGACTGAACATGCATCTTGTTTGCGTACCAGAACATTATCAGGCCCAGTGGTAGAACATTGCCTTCACAATGATCACAGCTTTGAACAGCTTCGCTGGCGGGTTATGGACTTTGTTTCACTTGATCCACGGGGTGGCGATCGGGTTTCTAAACTGCAGCTGAAGGAGCAATGTTGGATCTTTCGTCTGAGGACGGTGACCCCCTCAAGGACTAAATGCAGCGTTGGAATGTTTGTTCTGATTTATCAGCTTTTAACTTGGCAAATGTTTTATTTATCATTATATCGCAGTGTCAAATAGGATTCGGAGGTTCCCTTTTCAGTGGGGACTGTCCGTTCCTGACTGTCTGTTAAGTGAAAAGGCTTGCATCAATTGGCTGGTTTTTAGTTTCTATTCCAGCCATGATGTCAGACACCATTTTATAAGCATTACACAGACAGCTTTGGGATGTTCCAGCCCGTGCTGATAAGAATGCAGACATAAACATTTGAAACCTGATGCAGGGTTGAGAGTGGCGAACCCGAAACGTGGCACGATGTTTCTTGCTGCTTTGTGTTTTTGGTGGAGGCACGGAAGCGAGTATCAGCATTTCTACACTATGAAATACTTCAGATAAGTGGCTCTGTTTTTTCCCTTTAAAGACACGAATAAAAAGAAGCAGTTACGGCGAGGAGGTGGTGTGATTATCCACCTTCTTTTGTATTTACAGCTCCAAAAAAAAGAAAAGATAGGTCAATGAAAGCTGTCTTATTTCAGGACCTCTCTCTTTAGGGCATAGTATCTGAGGCAGCACACTTGGAACAGGCCTGCTAGGTGGGGCAAGGCACTAATAGACAGGCAGTACCTGGTTCCAAGAACTGGGAATCCAGTCCTATAGGAGTATTAATGGGGCAAACACATAGTCCCTCTCCCCAGTTCTTTGCAGCATATCAGCAGCCAAGCAGCATAATTGGGCACTTCAGGGCCTACCCCAGGCTGGGCGGCTGACCTAAGGGACTATATCCGAGACAGTACACTTGGAGTGACTGTACGCCATGCAGAACAGGCCTGCTGGGCGTGGCAGGGCATTAAGAAGCAGGCAGTCTATAGTGGGACCAACACATCCTCCTCACCCCAGTCTTTTGAAGAACATCTTCAGGCAGGCAGCGTAATTGGGCATTGCAGAGCCTAACTAAGACATATCATATTGCTTGGGAAGAGTACATTTGAAAATTAAATAACCATAGAAGGAAAGAAGGGAGTGAAGGAGAGAAAATTACTGGCACAAGTGTACAGAGATAGGTCATTCACAGATGGATTCCTCCAATCTGTCACCAAAGCTAAGGAGAGATGACTTCGCAACTAGAGTAGAAAGGGCTACACTTTCTGTTGCAACTGTGAAAAAGAAGTGGTCTAATGTCATCTCTATAGAAGGACCAAGGGAGATTGACATGGTGCAAGGTGAAGAGTACAAGAGAAGCAACCTAGCAGCATGTGTACCATATTGCCTGCTGAAAATTTTGTGTAGTCTTTGCAGAAACAGAATCTGAGGAATCCACATGGGTAGCATTTACATCTGATTCATCAGTTATTAAAAGTGTACTAGCTGAAGAGGGCATTGAAGTGTGGCAGGTGCAGGCCTGTGACCCACAGTGTCTGAACATAAGCAGGCCAGCCTGGCTGGCTTGACCTGTAAATGAGGCCTGTGGAGAGGCATATAGGATTGCACATCCCCCAATATGCTGCTATTGTAAGATAGAACTCAGTAGAAGTATTGAATTAGCTTAGGCAAGCAGAACTGCAGTATTGAAAGATGGAAAAATACAGAAAATACATGTTTAAAAGTTACTGATAAGAAAAAGTACATCTGCAAAGAAATAATTGGGAGTGCTGACAGATGAGTTGCAGAGCCCAGCTCCTCTGCCCGTACAAATTGGTTCTATAACCTTGAGAGTGTGAAAGTAACAAGTTGATGAACTGACCATTGTAATTGGGACTAGAAGGGGGGCATGCAGGTGTCATGCCCACTGGAGGGACATAACTGGATAAACTTATCAGTACCGGGACCAATAGAAGAGGTACGGGAGGTTACCGGGACCAATGAAATGTTTTTCTATACCTAGAATGGAACAGAAGTCTATAAAAGTTGTTGTAATGCTTGAAAACTTTGCTCAGCCATTTTGAAATTGATTGGTTCGAGACTTGTGCACAAATAAATGATTTGGACCTTTTGAACAGACTCCTGGTATCATTGGTTTGTCTGCGCTTTGCTGCTACATATTCCTTGGTGCATTGGCCGGGAAACTGTGGAATCAAAGTGTATATAGGGCAATATACCACGACTTTCCGCCGCTATAGGCTTGGTCCTGCCGGGATCGCGCCCTTCCGACGAGGGCTGCTCCCTGGCGCCACCGGTCCCTTGTATCGGAGGGAGCTGGTCGGACCTCGGCGGGTGACGAGCCCGGCTGGAGTCAACGCCTCGAACCCGAGTGAGGGGAGTCCGAGGTCCAACTCATGCGCCTGCTTGGGAAGTTTGAGGACCGGATCCGGTGAGTATAGTTTTGATTTTGGGTCTAGACAGAAATAGAAAGCGCAGTACTGCCATTGGAACTTGGAACTTTGGAATTTGTAATCTCGAGATATTGGGAATTGGTAAGAGAGCATGATCAACTCTCAAGGAAGGGCCGAGTAACCCCGCATGGGAATTCGCCGGGTGAAACCCCCATCCTTTTTGTAATTGGGAAATTGGAAAAGACTAGTCAGAATAGATAGAAACGAATGCATTCTGGGATACGTTGCTAGCATGATTGTGTGAACGAAGTGTGAATGAGAGGTCTGGCAGCACGGACCAAGTGAAGGCGGACCCCTGAGTAGCGCATTTCCTGACCGGGCGACCGCGTTCAGGTCGCGAAAAGGGGGAAGCGATTGTCGTCTTGTTTTGTTATTTGTATTCCTTATACGTTTCCAGGGCCGTGAGGACCCCTTACCCACGGTCCGCCCTCCTTTTCCCTTCTGTCTGTTGTTGCGCGCACACATCGAAATGGGAGGGGCGGGGTCTACTAGAAACACTCCATTAGAATGTATGATTGCACATTTTAAAGAGGGATATTCAGGAGATTATGGTATTAAAATGACAGCAGCCCGTTTGCAGATTTTGTGTACTAGGGAGTGGCCCGATCTAGACCCCATCTGGCCCCGAGAGGGAACGTTCAATGTAGAGATTATTCAGTCAATACACCGTAGAGTGCGGATAGCGCACCCCGACCAGTACCCCTATATAGATTCCTGGTTAAGTATTTGTGAAGATCCGCCCCCCTGGGCGCAGCGCTGTTATGAGGAACAGTGCAGAATAATGTTAGCTAAAACAGATTCTAGACAGAAAACGGAACAGCCTAGAATGAAAGAGCAGGATAAGAAAGCCAGAAAGAAGCCCATCCTGGCAGATCCTGATTCCCCAGAAATAACTCTCAGGCAGCCCCGAACCCCAGGTCCAGTAAGAGTAGCCCGGCGTCCTGCCCCAGAACCCCAGAGACGGCCAGAGCCGAGGCGGGACCCAACCCCTGATCCCCCTCCCGGAGGAGAGAAAGAGGAAGAATTAGCGGGAAAAGAAGAGGAGGACCTAAAAAGCGAGTCAGAAGTGGAGACCGAAGAAGGAGAAAGAGAGAATCCCCCAGATGAGGAGGAAAATGTACAAATAATTGAGAAAGCTAGCGTTAGCCCTAGTACGCCAGTGAGAGAGAAACCCAAAGCAAAACCTGTTGAGAAAAAGAAAGTGACTCCTGCAAAGGCAACAACGATAACCCTTAGATCCCAAAAGACACCCATGGCAGCCAAACTGTTTCCCTTACGGCAAGTCCCGGGAGTGCCCGTAAAGAATGATAATGATGAAGTGGTAGCGGGACCCCTAACTTATGTGTATATCCCTTTCTCTACAACTGATTTATTAAATTGGAGGTCGCATTACGCCTCCTATACTAGTAAGCCCCAGGAGCTGACAGAATTAGTAACTAGTATTATGGAAACTCACCAACCCACTTGGCCAGATTGCCGTCAGCTCCTGACCACCCTATTCACGACAGAAGAGCGAGCAAGAATTAGAAAAGCAGCTATTGAATGGATGGCAGAGAACCCTGTAGCTCCGGCACAGGGGCAGAATATAATAGACCGTCGAGAAGCAGCTCAGAGAGAATTCCCGAATGAAGACCCCCAATGGGATCCAAATACAGATGAAGGATCCACAGCCCTAGCCCGTTTTCGCCAAGGCTTTTTACAAGGCCTGAAGAGGGGGGGCCAGAAAGCTATGAACCTTTCCAAAGTTGCAGGAGTAATTCAAGGAATAGATGAGAGCCCAGCAGATTTTTATGAGAGATTAACTGAAGCATACAGAATGTATACTCCCTATGATCCCGAGGCACCAGGAAGTTTATGTATGGTGAATTCTGCTTTTGTAAACCAGTCTCAACCAGACATTAGACGCAAATTACAGAAGTTAGAAGGGTTTGCGGGCATGAATGCAACACAGTTATTGGAAGTCGCTCATAAGGTGTATGTGAATCGTGATACTGAAAGACAGAGAGAATGTGATAGAAAGATGAAGAAGAAAGCTGATTTTTTGGCTGCGGCCATAGTGGAACAGAAAAGGGGAGGTGTCCCTAGTCGAAGGAGCAGAGGAAGAGGGCGGGGTCAAGGCGGAGGCCGGACCCAGAGACTAGGCGTGAACCAATGCGCCTATTGTAGAGAGGAAGGACATTGGAGAGATACGTGCCCGCAACTCGAAGACGCCCAGCATGATGACGACAGTAGCCATCAGTGGCGAGAAGAAAGACGAAGCTATCCCCGAAGCCGAGGAGGAGCCAATCGAGAACAATTCCAGCGAGAGAGAGGAGGAGCCATTCAAGCATTGGCCACACCAGCCCATGATGAGAATGATGTGGATTAGGACAGACCGGGCTCCAAGTTTGCTTTAGGTCTCCAGGAGCCTATGGTCGGAATACAAATAGGAGACCAAATTATGGACTTTATGGTTGATACTGGAGCACAACATTCAGTAATAGACAAAAAGATAGCCCCATTCACTACAAAAGCAGTCACCATTATAGGAGCAACTGGTGCCAAAGCCACAAAGTCTTTTCTTCAAAACCGAATATGCAGTCTGGGAGGACAGCAAGTAACTCATCAATTCCTTTACATGCCCGAATGTCCAGTGCCACTACTGGGACGAGATATGTTAGCCAAGCTTCAAGCACAAATATCTTTCTCTGAGCAAGGAGAAATGCAAATGACAGTAAATCCCCAAACCAAACCAGCAGGAGTGATGCTGCTGACAGTTCCCCGAGAAGAAGAATGGAGATACTACATTGATGATTCGATTCAAGATACCTATTTTGAACAAACTTTGAAAAGTATTGATGCACCACCTGGAGTATGGGCAGAAGGCAGCCCCCCAGGCCTAGCCAAACATATAGCTCCAGTGATTGTAACCCTCAAGCCTAGTGCTACACCAGTGCACGTCAAACAGTACCCTCTCCCAAGAGCCGCAATTGAAGGCATTCATCGCCACTTACAAAGATTGCTTGAGTATGGCCTACTAAAAGTATGCCAATCCCCATGGAACACTCCACTTTTGCCAGTAAAGAAGCCTGGGACAGATGATTATCGCCCAGTGCAAGATTTGAGAAGAGTAAATGATGCAGCTGAGACCATACATCCAGTCGTACCCAACCCTTACACCCTCCTAGGACTGATACCTGCTGAAGCTACCCATTTCACTGTACTGGATTTGAAAGATGCATTCTTTTGCATAAGATTAGCCCCTGTAAGCCAAATATTGTTTGCATTCGAATGGCAGGACCCCATCTCTGGAAGGGGGGGCCAACTTACCTGGACAAGATTACCCCAAGGATTCAAGAATTCGCCTACCATCTTTAGTGCCGCACTGAATCAAGACCTTTCAAGCTATCCAGTAGCCCCGGGGAAGAGAGTGCTTCTCCAATACGTGGATGATCTGTTGATAGCTGCCGTATCAGAAAGTGAATGTATACTAGCCACCAAAGATCTCTTGCAGTTACTAGAGGAAGCTGGATACAAAGTTTCCAGAGCCAAAGCACAGCTATGCCAAAAAGAAGTGAAATACTTGGGTTTTCGTATCACCCAAGGAAGCAGAAGATTAGGCAGAGAAAGAAAAGAAGCAGTATGTAGAATTCCAACTCCAACAACCAGAAAGCAAGTCAGAGCCTTTCTGGGAGCGGCAGGATATTGCCGAATTTGGATACCCAACTTTGCCCAAATTGCCAAACCATTGTATGAAGTCACAAAAGGAGAAGAAAAGTCGCCACTGGAGTGGGGACTTGAGCAGGATACCGCCTTTAAGACGTTAAAAGAAGAATTAATGTCATCACCAGCACTTGGACTACCAGATGTCCACAAGCCTTTCCACTTGTTTGTACATGAAGCACAGGGAAATGCCTTGGGCATGTTGACTCAGAAATTGGGAAATTGGGAGCGACCTGTAGCCTACCTATCGAAACAATTGGACCCTGTGGCCAAAGGATGGCCACCTTGCTTGAGAGCAGTTGCAGCTACAGCGCTACTAGTGAGTGAAGCAGACAAACTCATACTAGGACAGAACATACGAGTCACTGTGCCACATGCAGTCCTTGCCCTTATGGAACAAAAAGCAAATTATTGGCTCACCAATTCCCGAATGTTGAAGTACCAGAGCATGTTATGTGAAAACCCACAGATACAACTTGAAGTGAGCCATGCCCTGAATCCAGCCACCTTGATACCCATCAGTGAAGAACTCCCAGAACATGACTGTATCGAAGTCATGGAGACTGTGTTCTCCAGCCGACCCGACTTGACAGATGTGCCCATAGACAATCCTGACCAAACCTATTATGTTGATGGGAGCAGTCTCATCCTTGATGGACGACGCTGTGCCGGATATGCAGTCGTCACTCAACATGAAGTAGTTGAATCATCAGCCCTAGCCTCAGGCACATCAGCCCAGAAAGCCGAATTGATAGCACTTACCAGAGCATTGTTGTTAGGAGAAAAACTTGTGCTAAATGTATATACAGATTCCAAATATGCCTTCACTACCTTGCACGCCCATGGAGCTCTCTATAAAGAAAGAGGACTCATCACATCTGGAGGAAAATCAGTCAAATATGGTCCCGAAATATTGATGTTACTTGATGCAGTATGGGCCCCAACACGTGTAGCTGTCATGCATTGCAGAGGACATCAAGCAGGAAAAGGAGAAGTTGCCCGAGGGAATAGATTTGCAGATGCCTCAGCACGACAAGCAGCTATGACAGGACAAATTGCCCCACAAGCTATGCCAATGCAAGCAGCATTGTTTCCAGTACCTTTGAATCTATGGACCCCACGATATACCACCAAAGAATTGGATTACTATTGTGACAGAGAAAATGGAGTACTGAAAGATGGATGGATTGAGCTGCCACCAGAAGAGGGCAGTCAACCTCCAGGACGAATAGTAATTCCTGAACTATTAGGACCAGCCTTTGTCAAAGCTTTCCACGAAGCTACCCACTATGGGAAGAGTGCCATGGAAAAAGCACTCAGACCACATTTCTACATCCCTCTGATGACAACCATATCAGCTTCAGTAGCACGACAATGTCAAACTTGTGCCAAGAATAATGCCAAGCAAGGCCTTATTACAGCACCCCGAGTTCAGTCAAGAGGTGTGACCCCTATGCACAACCTCCAAGTTGATTTCACCGAAATGCCAAAAGCCAATGGGTACCATTACCTATTAGTATTAGTATGTACTTTCTCTGGGTGGGTAGAAGCATTCCCAACCAGAACTGAGAAAGCCCGAGAAGTTACCAAAGTCTTAATGAGAGAGATTGTTCCCAGATTTGGAATCCCAGCAATAATAGGGTCAGACAATGGACCCTCATTTGTCTCCCAAGTTACTCAGCAGTTAGCAAAAGCCTTGCAGATACAATGGAAACTCCACACTGCATACAGACCCCAGAGTTCAGGGAAAGTTGAGCGAATGAATCGTACCTTGAAAGCCCAAATGTCCAAGCTTTGTCAGGAGACACAATTGAAGTGGCCCCAAGTGCTCCCCATAGCTTTACTCAGAATACGCTCAGCTCCTGTAAAGTCAACAGGATTTTCCCCTTTTGAAGTTTTGTATGGTAAACCCCCACCAATAGTGCAGGGAATCAAAGGAAGTCTAGCCCAAATTGGTTCAGAAATAACCAGACAAGAACTTCTAGCTCTTAGTTTTGTTCTGCAGACTCTCCATACGTGGATCCAAGACCAGTTGCCTATCAACTTGACGGAACCCTTGCATCCCTACCAGCCTGGTACCTCGGTGTGGATCAAAGATTGGAAGAAGACACCGTTGGAACCCCATTGGAAGGGACCGTACACCGTCATCCTGTCTACCCCAACTGCAGTAAAGGTAGCCGAGATCGACGCCTGGATCCACCACAGCAGAGTCAAGCCCGCCGCTGATCCTGAACCTGAGCAGTGGACAGCAGAACAGCATCTTGATGCACCCTTGCGAGTTACTTTGAGACGGCAACCAGCAGCTTAGACACTTCATCACAAGTGCTTTGCAGCAGCCAAGTCTTTCGAAGAGGATTGCTGTTTTCCATGCAGCAACAGCTTTGTTTCAACGAACCCAATTTGTGTGTGATTTGACACACTACTTTGAGACTACATTGACTAAGCCAGACTCCACAAGCCAACTGAAATTGCTAATAAGTTGGTTAATGTGTACTGGACAACCTGAGGATCTTCAATCAACACTCAGCACCCGTTAAATTGCTTCATTAGCAAACGGGACGAAGAATAAAAGACCGTCGTGATCAAGATCAGCAAGCTGAGGATCCAGAAGAACTCCAATCAACATCGACATGCATCTTTACTTTTGCTTTGCTTTGGTTGCCTTCTTTGGAGGTTTTGAACAGACTCATGCTTTACCTCCATGCACTGCCTGCATTACTTCTACTAGAATTGGACTGAAAGTAACTCAGACTTTGCTTTATCATTCTTTCTATACCTGCAAGGGGACAGTAACTCGGTGTATCTATAACACCACTGAACTAAATGTTTGCACTCATGGAAAAATTAAAACATGCTATAATCCGCATCAGAATCCATCCTATTACACGATGGAAATAAGATGGAAGGATGCAGATGGACCTATATTAGCTGCAACGCCACCACTTAAGGACATTACTAAGCCTGCTGTTTTGAATTTTGATGCATGCAATGCTATTAATAGAGATAGTTACTCCACCTGTGGTACATGGGAGAAAGCGTATCGAAATGACCATAAGTATATGTGTCCAGAAGGTGCCACGGGATGGAGAAAGTGTACAGGTAAAAAGGAACCAGGCTATAGTACTGCCCCAGCAGCAGACTACTATTGCCCGTATTGGGGATGTGTTTTTTATGCTACCTGGAACACTGGTATAGCTGATGAGAAAATAGATAAACGAATGGCTACTTTAACCAAGCCAACCACAAATGATAAATGTCAGAAAGATGCTTGTAACCCCTTACACTTACGTATACACAATCCCCATGCATGGAAACAAGGATATAAGTTTGGTTTACGTATTGCTGGAGGAGCAATAGATCCGGGGACCATTGTGTATATCAGATTGAATACCCAAGCCCACAAGTCGTCTAAATATCATATTCATAATACTTTTTACGAAGCTATGCATGTAAATAAGTTTGAGATCCCTCACCCCTCACAGAATTTATTTCTAGAGTTAGCCGGAGCAGTAGTATCTAGTCTTAAGATCACAGATTGTTATTTCTGTGGCGGAACCCAAATGGGAGATCAGTGGCCATGGGAAGCCCAAGAACTGAATTATTCCATGATTTATAATCAGACTGAATTACACAAGACTACCAGTGAATGGGTGTTAGCGCACTCAATCGTTGGACGTCTTTGTTATGCCAGAACTGGACCCCAGTTCACCCAAAAGGTAGGACAGCTGGTCTGTCTTAGCCAGAAGTACTATAATGCCACGACCAAGAAGATAGCATGGTGGTCAGGAATCGGACATCCTGAACCTCCTAACCCATTAGCCAGATTTCCTGAACTTGCAGGTCTATGGACTAACCTTGCCAAAGTCCAAGCCTGGCAAGCCCCACCTGGCCTATATTGGATCTGTGGAAACCGAGCATATGCACAACTCCCACCACACTGGGGAGGAGCGTGTGTCTTAGGAACCATCAGACCTTCTTTCTTTCTTTTAAACACTGAACATGGAGAACAATTAGGATACCCAGTATACACTACCCACCGACACAAAAGAGCATTGCGACAGAAAAGAGAAGCCTTACAGATAGGTAAGTGGGAGAAGTGGCAAGGTAATGATTGGCCACCAGAAAGAATTATTGAGTATTATGGACCCGCCACTTGGAATGATGATGGTATGTATGGTTATCGCACCCCAATTTATATGATCAATCGTATTATTCGCTTACAAGCAGTAGTTGAAATAATAACTAATGAGACTAGTCATGCACTTACACTTTTAGCTAGACAAAGTACACAGATGCGCACTGCAATATATCAGAACCGCTTAGCACTTGATTATTTGTTAGCAGCTGAAGGAGGAGTATGTGGTAAACTGAACTTAACCAATTGCTGTTTGAAAATAGATGATAAAGGTCAAGTAGTTGAAGAAATTGCTAAAGATATGCAAAGACATGCTTATGTGCCAGTACAGACGTGGCACTCATTGAAATTTCCTAATTGGTTTGCTAACCTCTTTTCATGGGTGGGAGGATTTAAGACTTTTATCATATTGGTACTAATCCTTGTTGCTGTTATCTTCTTATTACCATGTTTAATCCCATGTTGTATGCGTTCCATTCATAACACTATTGATAGTACAGTAGAGCGGAAGACCGCAACAAAAATCATGGCTTTATATACAGCCAGTCCTGGTAGAAATCCTTTAGCCAGGATGTGATTCTTCAGAAAGTGATTTAATTCTCACACCTTATTAAGTAATAGGGTGAGATTAATCAAAGGGGGGAATGTGGCAGGTGCAGGCCTGTGACCCACAGTGTCTGAACATAAGCAGGCCAGCCTGGCTGGCTTGACCTGTAAATGAGGCCTGTGGAGAGGCATATAGGATTGCACATCCCCCAATATGCTGCTATTGTAAGATAGAACTCAGTAGAAGTATTGAATTAGCTTAGGCAAGCAGAACTGCAGTATTGAAAGATGGAAAAATACAGAAAATACATGTTTAAAAGTTACTGATAAGAAAAAGTACATCTGCAAAGAAATAATTGGGAGTGCTGACAGATGAGTTGCAGAGCCCAGCTCCTCTGCACGTACAAATTGGTTCTATAACCTTGAGAGTGTGAAAGTAACAAGTTGATGAACTGACCATTGTAATTGGGACTAGAAGGGGGGCATGCAGGTGTCATGCCCACTGGAGGGACATAACTGGATAAACTTATCAGTACCGGGACCAATAGAAGAGGTACGGGAGGTTACCGGGACCAATGAAATGTTTTTCTATACCTAGAATGGAACAGAAGTCTATAAAAGTTGTTGTAATGCTTGAAAACTTTGCTCAGCCATTTTGAAATTGATTGGTTCGAGACTTGTGCACAAATAAATGATTTGGACCTTTTGAACAGACTCCTGGTATCATTGGTTTGTCTGCGCTTTGCTGCTACAGAAGAGGTTGTTGTTAGAGTACCAACTGGTGAGGAGGTATAATCTGATACTGGCAGTGCCAAGGCCAAGAGCACTGTACAGATAGGGCCCATTTCCATCCCGCACTTTCAGGACCTCTGTGCGTTTGGCTGGAACCGGACACACAGAGAGAATCCCGATTCTGATCCCGCAGGGCACATCTAGCCCCGCAGGATCAGAATCGTGAACAGGCCTGTACGTGCAGGCTGGGACCCCGATTCTGTCTGGCCTGCACATACAGGCCTTCCCCGGCTAACTCAGTCACGGCTCTTCAATGGGACTGCGGTGCCATGGCTCCATGGCTCCATTGAAGAGATGCAATCCCCAGCTGCTGGCTCCTGAAGCTGATTCCCCACAGCCTGACCCCCAATCTGGCCTCCTAAGCCAGGATCAGACTGCGGGGAATGTCTTCGGCCCCTCCTGCCCCCTCCGCACCCCGGGCCCGCTGATCCCTGGTGACTAGGGAAACTTATTCCACCTCTGAGGTGGAATAAGTGCTCCGTGCAAGTCGCCGGTCCCGAATGTACAGGGCCAACAGTAGAATCGGCCCTGTACATCCAGGGCCGACGACTGCCCACTGCCTACCTTAATGCCACCCCCGATCTGCCCCAATGTTCCCTCTAATTTTCTGTAGGCTGTGTGCGCATAAAATATCAGCTGTGCAGCTTTTGAACGAAGGTTAAATTTTTGTGTGCCACATAACGACACTTGGAATTATATACTTTAAAATTTGATTACACGTCAGAATACAGTATGTACACCACATTGATTTTAAATTAAATGAAAATAGATGATTACTAAATGAAGCAGAAAATTTCTAGTAATTACAATCACAACTTTTAAATTTTAAGACGTCTGTGTTGTTTTCTATCTGAATCAGAACCATAATTTTTGTGCGCTCTGTTGTAAAGTATGTGCGCTTGCTTGGCGAGGTGTGTGCGCACGCGCATGCGCACAGCTTAGAGGGAACAGTGATCTGCCCCTTTCCCGCCCCATCTATCTTCCCCGTACAAGACACAAGGAAGGCAGACGGGACCAGGAAAAGGCACGAATAGCAGGCATAACCCTTATAGTGAATACAATAGGGTGGAAAGGATGCCGCTGGACTTTCAGACTCTCTTCCATCCCCAGACATGGGCCCAGCAGCAGTTACAAGAGCAGCAGCCTCCCTCCAAGGAAGTAGAGGGGAAGTTTCATAAAACCTCACAGGTGTGGGAGCAGTATAACCTTGGAACTCAAAATAATTTAACTTCTTGTCATTATGCTATATATCGCTACCAGTGAGGGTAAAACATGATGTCAACATTAAAGCAACAAAAGGGTGATGTGTCTTATGCTGTTGGATCAGGCATGAAGTGCCCCAGGGCCAACCTGCTGGCACCAACTAAACACCAAGGCCTGTGAATAGGAGAAACCTGGGACATTTCCATTCTGAGGGATAAGAAACTGGAAGCTAGGAAACCTGACATAGTGGTAAAGAAGAAGAATACCAGAACAGCATTGATAATAGAAGTGTCGGTACTGAGTGATTATTCTGTGAATCACACAGAGAGGCATATGACCCTGAAGTACCAAGAAATGCAGTCAGAGATGAAGAAAATGTGGCAGAAAGATACAGAAATCTTTCCCATTGTACTGGGAGCAACAGGCTTGATAAAGAAGAATTTCCAGGCACTTCTTGATAAACTACCCATACCTGTTACATCTTACGAACTCCAGAAGGAAGTTCTCTTTGGCACAAAGCAAGTATTGCACTGAGCATTAGCAGTAAATTTGAGAGGCTAAGATCATACTCCACATACTCTGGCTTAGAAGTGAGGTTCACGATTGTCATGGTATCTGCAAAATTAACCCTTTTGGAGAAAATGCCCTGAGAAATCCTTGGCTGTAATCATGGAACAGTTTGCAGAACTCAAGACTTTGTCCTAACAGGTAACACGGCTTCACAGTATTGGAAGGCTGAGATCTCTCCAATGCATGCTGACCTCTCTAGCTTCTCAGCATGCTTTAATGAGCTAGAACATTGGATGAGTGACCTGGAGAACAGGGTCAGTGAGTTGGTGGCCTTCCCTGAAATGGCTGCAGCATTACAACATGATCTGAAAGATATTAGAAATCAGAACCAAAGGAACAACCTGAAAATTCTTGACCTGCCAGAGGGTGCAGAGGGTGACAACTTGATAAACTTTCAGTGGATGATCCCACAACTCTGATAACTATCTTTGCTAGGCCCTTTGAGGTGGAAAAGGCACATTGGGCTCCCATCCAGTCTCAGCAAATCTAGCTTACCCTGAGGCCCTTAATCTTTAAAGTGCTGCATTTTCCATAAGCTCTGAACATTCTAGTGAAGCTGCGGCAATTGGGTGGATGCAGCTGGGAAGGGGAATGACTCCATATTGTGCAGGACTTTACCAAAATCATGGCAGAGAGGTACTATCAATTCCTAGATTTCCAACCTCATCTGTGTACTATCGAGATAAAGTTAGGCTATTCGCCCTGGCTAGATTGGAGGTGACATTAAATAATATGACTAAGATGTTCTCAGATCCTTAAGAAGTGGAGAAATTCCTGATAGAAGAGGAACATCTGTTATGGAGATGGCCTGTCCCAGGAAGGACTGATCAGGATTTTGTTTTGAAGTCTGTTATGATTGGTTGAAGTTGTCTACCCAACTCTGGGAGTTTGGGGTGTGCAATCATGATATGCCTCTCTCTCCCCCCCCTCCTTGAGGATGGGGTTGTTGAATTGTTATCTTGCTACTATGCGTGAGAGAATAGTTTGAACCTGAATAGGACTGAAAGGAGAGTGCTTTATTTTAACTTTTATTTTTCAGAACTGAGGGAAGTGGGTTTATTTGTGTTGTTATGGTGTATGTGTGGGACCTCCATGTCCTTTGCAATTAAATAATTATTTTACATTAAAAAGGCAAAATTATGGAATAAGCATTAAAATGGTGTTAACTCATTACATTGCAAATTTTCCTCTCTAAAAAATATTTTAGCAATTTTCAAATCTCTGAGAAGGGCAGGCTTTTATCTCCCTAGATGCTGGACACAGTTCCCAATACATTCTTTCAGCTCATTAACACACAACAAAAATTTGCTAATAACCTTGAAGTCATCCTGACCCAGGGGACTAGAAAACAGCTTTAGTAGGATGCATCATTATTAGCAGAAAATCAGTAATGGCAATAACTTAAAAGAAGATCACAAAACTACATATAATACTTTTAGATGTACTTTCATTCTCAGTTTAAGGCAATGACCTATCCCAGAGAATTTTGCAGCAATAATTTTCCATCAAAAGGATTAAAATGAGCATAGCACTTTTGCATATGGGTTTAAAAATCAAGAGCAGATGAAAACAACCAATATGGCATTAGATTGGCAGCACAGATATTAATGGTACTTTTCTAGGGGGAAGGAAGCTCAAATCTTTTAGTAGAAAGCCATGTGAAGGTCCATATTGCATAGGACATCAAGATAGGAATTGGGACATCCAGGTTGGGACATTCACAGTTCCCCTAGCAGAGCCTTTTGTAAAGTATAGTTAAAATGATAGCAAATACATGTGGATTTGCTGGCAGATACAGCAGGATCAGTGATATCAAGAACCTACAGATGAAGAAAAAGAATGACATCAGTTGGCATCTTCCATACATAATTGCCACTAATTACTGTATATGAGGATGTAATAATATTAACTACTTCTATTTTTCAAAGGTGGCAATTATACATATGTGAGCCATATCCCAGCTATGCGTCGAAATAATTTTATAAGGGGATGCTTAGATAAAATGCATTTTAAAGCACCTATTTTAAGTCAGTTTTAAGTGGAGGAGTAGCCTAGTGGTTAGAGCAGCTGCCTAGTGCCCAGAAGATCAAGGGTTTGATTCCCACTGGCACTCCTTGTGACCTTGGGCAAGTCACTTTACCCTCCATTGCCTCAGATGAAAAGGCTAAACCAGCAATACCCTAACTATGATGGTAAATCTCTAAGAGTCAAAAATAAACCATCATATATTGAAACCCAAGAGTTATTTAATTCTTGTCGAAGCCCACCGAGGGAGGGTTAGAACTGATGACCTAACCCCCACCAGTCTGTGGACTGCTTTTTTTCTTTTTTGTTTCACCCTAGTGAGATTAAAAGCGTTACTTATCTTCGCCAAAAGTCGTAATTCTTCTCTTTTGCGTTGCAAATCACATGGGTACACTTTTTTCTTGTCGAAGCCCACCGAGGGAGGGTTAGAACTGATGACCTAACCCCCACCAGTCTGTGGACTGCTTTTTTTCTTTTTTGTTTCACCCTAGTGAGATTAAAAGCGTTACTTATCTTCGCCAAAAGTCGTAATTCTTCTCTTTTGCGTTGCAAATCACATGGGTACACTTTTTTCTTGTCGAAGCCCACCGAGGGAGGGTTAGAACTGATGACCTAACCCCCACCAGTCTGTGGACTGCTTTATTTCTTTTTTGTTTCACCCTAGTGAGATTAAAAGCGTTACTTATCTTCGCCAAAAGTCGTAATTCTTCTCTTCGGGTGTGCGCCCTGTTTCAAGTGCCTTCTCCTTTACAAGTGCTTTCTCCTTGAGTTGTCTGAATGAAAAGTCTTTCTACCAATGAGATTGTGGATACCTCTGACAGTGGGGTAATTCCACTTCCTATTGGTGTTTCCCCTGTTTAAAGTTTCGGTGCAGCATAAGCCATGTAATACATAATGCCCAACAGGCCATGAAGACGGCATTTTTTCGTTGCATGATTGTAAAGGAGAAGGCACTTGAAACAGGGCGCACACCCGAAGAGAAGAATTACGACTTTTGGCGAAGATAAGTAACGCTTTTAATCTCACTAGGGTGAAACAAAAAAGAAAAAAAGCAGTCCACAGACTGGTGGGGGTTAGGTCATCAGTTCTAACCCTCCCTCGGTGGGCTTCGACAAGAAAAAAGTGTACCCATGTGATTTGCAACGCAAAAGAGAAGAATTACGACTTTTGGCGAAGATAAGTAACGCTTTTAATCTCACTAGGGTGAAACAAAAAAGAAAAAAAGCAGTCCACAGACTGGTGGGGGTTAGGTCATCAGTTCTAACCCTCCCTCGGTGGGCTTCGACAAGAATTAAATAACTCTTGGGTTTCAATATATGATGGTTTATCAGATGAAAAGGCTGGCAATCTACTTCCAGTGATACATTGCCAAGAAAACCCAGAGGTAGCTGGGTCACTATGAGTAAACACTGACTTGATGGCACTAAAAAAAAATTTAAGTCTAATTTATAAAGACAAGTAGGTACCTACTTTAATAAAATCCTAGTGTAAGTCTTAAAGCTGGTGTAAATGCCCTCACTTATATTTTTCATATACACAAGCAAATTATAGCATTTTATAATCTAGGCATGTGCTTGAGGGCTCCACTCATGCTCCACCCAAGTGAGACTTTGGCTGGGAAAGGGGAGTGGCAGGCCCACGAAGCGAAGACAGCGCAGCAAGCCAACTTTAAGGTAAATCAGTTTGCCGGGCTGTCTCGTGGGTCTGGTGGTGGGTGCACCCCCCTCCTGGCCAACACCTGGGGCGGGTCGCACCCACCACCCTGCCCTTGGTATGCCACTGCACCCAAGCTCTTCCTATATACATGTCCACTGGCAAAGTATGTGCCATCATGGGAACATGTATACTTTTGCATTCGGTATTTTATAAGAGCCCATTAGCTCATGTGCATAAGTGACTAAAAAAACAGCAAAGCAAGCTCATACACTGCAGCTTAAGATAAGTGTCCCCTTCAAAACTAATCGCCTAAGAGGATAATTTTATAAAGGTGCACTGAGTTAAAGTGCCTTTAAAGGCACTTATGTTAACCCTATTTAAAAAAAAAAGCAAGTAGGCAGTAGTCTTTATTAAATACTAGTGTTTGTGGAAGAAATCTAGTGCAGACATTTACCCCAAACGTTTTTCAAGAACACAGCATAGCATTTTAGGATCTATGCACATATTGGTGCACTTTGCCTGAAACTCACCAATACACATACCCACACCCACTAGCAAAGTACATGCCATCAAGCAATGAGTGTATTCTTATACTGTTTGGAATTTCATAAGAGGTTATTAGTATGAGTATATGGCCACATATGCACATTAATCACTAAAATAACCCTTGGTTAGGCACGTATTTGGCATAAGGGGGTTATTTTTGAAGCCCTATTCGTGGTTTGGATGTTCTAAAACAGGCACTCAGATGTCCAAATCACAAGGACATTCCCAGAGACATTTTGAAAATTGGATATATGGACATCCTCAGCACAAGGACATCCAAGTATGAGGGCATGCCAGAAGAGTGCCCTAGGTGGAATAACAAATATGTATATTTCAGTGCAATTTCAGAATGGTACAATTACATCTGGCCCTGGTTGTTGAGGTGTCCATGCCTCTTCCTGCTCCTGATTTTGAATAAAAAGCAACAAAGTGCTCATTTCATGGCGGCAGTGCTACCAAGGTGAAATGCACAATGTGCTATAATTGTCACAGTAAGTATTTCCTGGCCAGCATGTAAATACCAACCCTAAACAGACTACTAACCCACCACCGCAAGTCAGAGTGTTTGAAATGTCACTGAGCATAGATGGCACCTTTCTGGAAAATGCTGGCTGAGATGTCCAAGACGCCATTTCTGCAGCCTGCAGCCATCCAATCTGAGAATGTACACATTTCTAAAATGAACCACAGCTGGGCACCTACTCTACCTTACAGGCCCACCTCCAGTCTCGGCTGAAGGGACACCCATCTTTCATGCAGGAAGGCAGCAATTTTAGACAGCACTTATATATCCCTCCATTCAGTGCAGCTACTCTCCTGGGTTTTTGGATGTTATATTCTAGACGTCCCAGATGTCCCCTGGACGCCCCTTCTAAAATGTACTTCACATTTTTAAGTGCATTGTAAAGGGGAAAAAAAGTACCATGGGACTAAGTACTGTCACGCTCTCAGTGTTTCAAGTCCTGGTGAAACAAGGCCTTTGCAGAACTTTACGTGTGCTATGCAAGAGGCTCAAATGCCATTGGGGAAATTATGGAATTATATGTAACATGGAGGCCAATTCCATTGTGTGCGTCTCCCGCCTGTCTGGCTGGTCAGAATCAGGACATACTCCGGTGCACCTGATTCTGATCCTGCAGGGGTTAGACGTGCCCGTGGGATCAGAATCGGGTCTATCGGCCTGGACATGCAGGTTGTGCTCCAATTCTGGCTGCCAGATGTCCAAGCAACTCCCCAGCTAGCCCAGCCTGGCTCCCGCATGGAGCAGCGGTGGCATGGTGTCCTGTTGCATGCCACCATGGCTCCATGCAGGAGCCGTGATCCCCGGCAATAATGGAAAAGTTATTTTCCTCGCAGCCTGACCCCCAATCATGCCGCCATAGTCAGGGTCAGGCTGCAGGGAACCCCCTGCACTCCCTCACCTCTTCAGTGGGCCCTTGATCCGGCATCCTCCCCCATCTAGGGGGACTTATTCCAGCTCCGAGATGGAATACATCCCCTGTACAAATCGTCAACCATGGAGATACAGGGTCAACATCGGAATCGGCCTTGTACGTCTGGGGTCATGGTGCCACCCACAGCCCACTCTCACTTCGCTGTGGCCCTCCCCCTCCCACCCACAAACAGAGCTCCCCTCACAGCTCAGATTTACATGCGGGGAGCTCTGTTTCCCAGATGCAGTCCAGGCATTTAGTGGGTCTGGACGTCGCAGAACTCAAAAGTGCTGGGAAAGGATTTGTGGAAACTGAAATTGAAAAAGCAAAAATGCTAAACAAATACTTCTGTTTTTACTAAAGAAAATCCTGGAGAAGGACCACCTGTGATTGATAAATATACAAATGGGAATGGAATAGATACTGCACCATTCACAGAAGATGATGTGTTAGAACAGCTTGCAAAACTCAAAGTGAACAAGGCCATGGGACTGGATGGGATACATCCCAGGATACTGAAAGGGCTCAAAGAGTTTCTTGCAGGGCCACTAAAGGATGTTTTTAATAGATCCTTGGAGACAGGAGACGTTCCACAGGACTGGAGAAGGGCTGATGTGGTACCTCTTCACAAAAGTGGTAATAGGGAAGAAGTGACAAACCAGTAAGCCTTACCTTGGTGGCGGGAAAAGTAATGGAGGCGCTTCTGAAGGAGCAAATAGTGTACTTTCTCAAAATCAATAGGTTGCATGATCTGAGGCAACATGATTTTACCAAAGGATGATCTTGCCAAACAAATCTGATTGAGTTCTTTGACTGGGTAACCAGAGAACTAGATCAAAGGCATGCGATGGATGTGATTTACCTAGATTTCAGCAAAGCCTTTGATACTGTTCCTCATTGGAGGCTTATCAATAAACTCAATAGCTTGGGGATGGGTCCCAAGGTGGTGAACTGGATCAGAAATTGGTTGACTGACAGACGACAGAAGGTGATGGTAAACGGAACTCACTCGGATGAAAGGAGGGTCATTAGTGGTGTGCCCCAGGGTTCGGTCCTGGGACTGGTACTGTTCAATGTATTTGTGAGTGATATTGTTGAAGGACTGAATGGAAAAGTCTGTCTTTTTGCAGATGACACAAAAACTTTTAACAGAATGGACTCCTCTGAAGGAGTGGATAGCATGAGGAAAGATCTACAAAAGCTGGAAGAATGGTCTAATGCTTGGCAGTTAATATTTAATGTGAAGAAGTGCAGTGTCATGCACTTGGGAAGCAGAAATCCAAGGGAATTGTATGCAATAGGGGGCAAGAGTTTGGTGTGCACGGACCAGGAGAAGGACCTCAGAGTGATTGTTTCTGAGGATTTCAAGGTGGTGAAACAGTGTGACAAGGCGGTGGCAAAAGCCAGAAGGATGGTGGGTTGCATACAGAGAGGAACTACCAGTAGAAAGGAAGAGGTACTAATGCCACTGTACAAGTCGCTGGTGAGGCCTCATTTGGAATATTGTGTTCAGTTTTGGAGGCCATATCTCGCAAAGGATATAAAAGACTGGAAACGGTTCAGAGGAAGGTGACCAAAATGATTTGGATCCTGCGTCAGAAGACATGAGAAGAGACTTGAAGACCTAAATATGTATACTCTGGAGGAGAGGAGGGACAGGGGAGATATGATTCAGACTTTTAAATTCTTAAAGAGTATTAATGAACAAACAAACCTCTTTTAAAGACGGGGAAGCTGTAAAACTAGAGGGCATAACATGAAGCTGCAAGGGGGTAAACTGAAAGGCAATGTCAGAAAATACTTTTTCACTGAAAGGTGGATGCTTGGAATGCCCCCCCGATGTAAATGGTGGGGGCAAATACAGTGACAGAATTCAAAATTGCATGGGACAGACACAGAGGATCCTTTTATAGCAACAGGATAAAATCAAAATAAACATAACTCTCTCTTATATCTCAACAAATAAGGGTGACCTACATGGACCGGTGGGTACACGCCTAAACAAAGGCATGGGTAGGGGTAACCTGCACAGAGCAGCAGATGCACCTACTCTTACCGCCTTGCTAGATGGACCATATTGATCTTTATCTGCTGAAATATATTCTGTATTACGATGTTACTATTTGCGGTTCAGAATAGACCCCATAGTAAATGATGGCATATAAAGATCAGTATGCTCTATCTAGTCTGCCCAGTAAGGTGGCTAGAGTGGTTGTAACCACCGCTCTGTACAGGTCGCACCCCTTCTATGCCTTTCTTCAAGGTCATATCCGCCATTCCGTGCAGGTCACTCCCTTTATTTATTGAAGTATAAAATATATTTAAATTTGCTTTGATTTCATCCTCTTGCTATAAAGGGATCCAGTGTGTCTGCCCCATGCCATTTTGAATTCTGTCACTGTATCTGCCCCCACCATCTCAGGGCATTTCAAGCATCCACCACCCTTTCAGTGAAAAAGTACTTACTGACATTGCTTTTAGGTTTATCTCCTTGCAGTTTCAATTTATGCCCTCTAGTAATACAGCTTCCTCTTTGAAAAAGGTTTATTTGTTCATTAAAACCCTTTAAATATTTAAACATCTTTATCATATCTACCCTGTCCCTCCTCTCCTCCAGGGTATACATATTTAGGTCTTTGAGTCTCTTTTCATACGTCTTCTGGCATAGAATCCAAATCATTTTGATCACCTTCTGGACCATTTCAAAACTTTTTATATACTTTGTGCGATATGGTCTTTAGAACTGAACACAATACTCCAAGTGAGGCCTCCTTTCTGCTGGTTATTACTCTCTATATTCAGCCCAGCATCCTTCTGGTTTTGGTTACTGCCTTGTCGCATTGTTTTAACACTTCCTCAGACACTATCATTCTGAGATTTTTCTCCTGGTCCATGTACACCAACCTCTCGCTTCCTATTACATACAATTCCTTTGGATTTCTGCATTCAAAGGGCACGATTCTGTACTTCTTCGCATTAAATCTTAATTACCAAGCATTAAACCATTCTTCCAGTGTTTTCAGATCTTTCCTCATGTTGTCCACTCCCTCAGAAGTGTCCACTCTGTTGCAAAAAAGGCAGATTTTGCCCTTCAATCTTTCAGCAATATCATTCACAAATACATTGAATAGTATTGGTTCCAGGACCGATCCCTGAGGCACACCACTATTCACCTTCCTTTCTTCTGAGTGAGTTCTGTTTACCACCACATTCTGTCATCTCACAGTCAACCAATTTATGATCCATTTCACCACTTTGAGACTCATCCCCAGGCTGCTCAGTTTATTGATAAGCCTCCTATGAAGAAACAGTATCAACGACTGCTGAGGTCTAAATATATCAAATCCATCGCATGCCCTTGATCTAAATCTCTAGTCACCCAATCAAAGAACTCAATCAAATTTGTTTGGCATTATCTTCCTTTGGTAAAACCATGTTGCCTCAGATCATGCAATCCATTGGTGAAGAGGTACCACATCAGCCCTCCTCCAGTCCTGCAAAACCTCTTCTCTCTCCTAGGATCTATTAAAAACATCTTTTAAAGGCCCTGCCAGAACCGTTTAGTATCCTGGGATATATCCCATCAGATTTCATGGCCTTGTCCACTTTCTGTTTTGCAAGCTGTTCAAAAACATCATCTTCTATGAATGGTGTGGTGTCTACACTGAAACCTGGCTCCTCCCCAATGACACTGGTTCAGTTGCTGCCGTCTGTCACAGTGGATATCAATTTTCCCACACTCCTCATACCACTGGCCATGGTGGTTGTGTTGGGTTTCTGCTTTCTCCTTCCTGCCAATTTCAACCTCTACTTCTTCATCTGTCTCACTCCTTTTCCTCCTTTGAAGTCCATTCCATCTGCCTTTTTAATCCTTTACCTTTCTGGATAGCTGCTATTTATAGACTCTCTGATAAGTCCATCTTAACTTTTTTTAATAGTGAAGAACCGACAGTTAATAGGGGAGAGCCGACAGTCGCCCAAGAACACATGGTTCGGAACAATGTATCCTTGAAGGTTACTAGCAAAAGAATGAAGTTAGGGCATATCAGCAAAGAGGTTCCAATAAAGACAAAAGTAGCCCAAATGCCGTTGAGTAAAGAGCAGAAAGAGCTTAAAGATTCCAAATTATCCCTACCTATTGATTGACAGATTAAAATGAATAAAATACAGCCTCTAAAATGTTTGTATGCAAATGCTAGAAGTCTAAAAAATAAGATGGGAGAGTTAGAATATATAGCGCTAAATGAGAGGTTAGATACAATTGGTATCTCAAAGATATGGTGGAAGAAGGATAACCAGTGGGGCACTGTGATACCTGGGTACAAACTATATTGTAATGATAGAGCAGATCAAATTGGTGGAAGGGTTGCACTCTATGTTAGAGAGTGCATTGAGTCACAAAGGATTAAAGTTTTGCATGAAACACAATTTTCTGTAGAATCTATGGATCAAAATTCCATGTAAAAAGGGGAAGGCGATGGCAGTGGGAAGATGTACTATCGATCGTTTGGCCAGAATGAACAAATCGATGATGAAATGCTCAAAGAAATCAGGGAAGCTAACAAACGTTTTAGCACAGTAATAATAATGGGTGATTTCAATTACCCCGGTATCGACTGGGTCAGTGTCACGGCAGGACATGTTAAGGAGATAAAGTTTCTAGATTAAATAAATGACTGCGTCTTGGAGCAGCAGGTTCATGAACCAACCAGAGGGGAAGCCATTTTGGACCTAGTCCTTAGTAGACCACAGGATCTTGTGCAAGAGATAAGGGTGTTGGGGCCACTTGACAGTAGTGATCATAGCATGATCGCTTTTGATTTAATAAATGGAGGAGGGATGGTAAGGATATCCACAGTACTACCTTTTAACTTTAAAAAGGGAGACTATGATAACATAAGGAAAACAATTTAAAAAAAACTAAAAGGAGCAGTTGCAAAGATTAAAGACTTACATCAAGCTTGGGTGTTGTTTAAAAATACTATCTTGGCAGCCCAGACCAGCTGTATTCCACGCTTTAAGAAAAGTGGAAGGAAGTCCAAAAAACTGCCAGCATGGTTTAAAGGTGAGGTCAGAGATGCTGTTGCCAAAAAAGCATATTTCAGGACATGGAAAAAGGAGCAAAATGACAAAAACTGGAAACACCACAAGCACTAGCAAGTTAGATGCAAGGCATTGATAAGGCAGGCAAAGAGAGAATTTGAGGAGAAGCTTGCTGTGGAAGCAAAGACGCATAATAAAGACTTTTTCAAGTACATTCATAGCAAAAACCCTGTGACAGAGTCAGTTGGACCATTAGATGCTAGAGGGGTAAAAGTGGCACTAAGAGGGGACAAGGCCATAGCAGATAGACTAAATGAATTCTTTCTTCAGTCTTTACTGAGGAAAATGTAGGGATGTTACCCATGACAGAAATGGTAATTAAAGATGATGCTGCAGAAGAATTGAAAGAAATATCGATACACTAGGAATATGTATTACAACTATTTGATAAATTGAAGAGTAGCAAATCACCTGGACCAGATGGTATACATTTGAGGGTGTTGAAAGAACTGAAATATGAGATTGCAGACCTACTATTAGTAATCTGTGAACTATCATTAAAATCATCTGCAATACCTGAAGATTGGAGGATGGCCAATGTCATGCCAATTTTTAAAAGGGTTCCAGGGGTGATCTAGGAAACTACAGGCCGGTGAGCTTGATGTCCATACCAGGAAAAATGGTAGAAAACATTCTAAAGAACAAAATTACTGAACATGTAGATAGTCATAGCTTAATGAGAGACAGCGAACATGGCTTTAGCCAAGGAAGGTCTTGTCTTACTAATCTGTTATGTTTTTTGAAGGTGTGAATAAACAGGTAGACAAAGTTGATATAGTGCTATCTGGATTTTCAGAAAGCCTTTGACAAGGTCCCTCATGAGAGACATTTGGCAAAATTAAAGAGTCATGGGATAGGAGGCAGTGTACTATTGTGAATCAGAAACTGGTGAAAAGATAGAAAGCAGAGGGTAGGGCTAAATGGCCAATTTTCCCAATGGAGAAAGGTGAATAGTGGAGTACCCCAGGGATCTGTGCTAGGTCCACTGCTTTTTAACATATTCGTAAATGACCTGGAAATGGGAATAACGAGTGAGGTAATCAAATTTACCGATGGCACAAAACTATTCAAAGTTGTTAAAACCCATGAGGATTGTGGAAAAGTGCAAAAGGACCTTGATAAATTGGAAGACTGGGCATCCAAATGACAGCTGAAATTTAATGTGGGCAAGTGCAAAGTTATGCACCTAGGAAAGAACAACCCAAACTATGGTTACACAATACAAGGTATCATCTCAGGAAAAAGATTTAGGCATCATCGTGGATAACATGTTGAAACTCTCCGCCCAGTTTTCAGCAGCGGCCAAGAGAGCAAATAGAATGCTAGGTATCATGAAAGGAATGGAGAATAAAACAAAAGATATTTTGCCTCTGTATTGTTTCATGGTGCGACAGCACCTTGAATACTGTGTGCAATTTTGGTCGCCGTATCTTAAAAAGGATATAGTGTTATTAGAAAAGGTACAGAGAAGAGCCACCAAAATGGTAACGGGGATGGAAGGATATCCCTATGAAGAGAGGCTAAAAAGGTTAGGGCTTTTCAACCTGAAAAAGAGATGACTGAGGGGAAATATGATAGAGGTCTATAAATTAATGAATGGAGTGAAATGGGTGAATGTAGATCGATTGTTTACGCCTTCAAAATATAGAAAGACTAGGGGACATGCAATAAAGCTACAGGGTAACCTATTTAAGACATTAAGAAACATGGATATACCAGAACAACTGATCGTTCTCTTGCACCATCTGTACATTGATCAAGAAGCAACAGGTCTAATGGAACAAGGAGAAACAGAATGGTTTAAAATAAGCAAAGGTGTAAGACAAGGCTGCATACTTTCCCCCCTTCCTGTTTAATTTATATGCAGAACAAATCATCAGAGAAGCAGGATTGTATGAAGACAACAGAGGTGTGAAGATTGGTGGAAGACTCATCAACAACCTTCACTATGCTGATGATACCACATTACTGGCTGAAACTGAAGATGATCTGAAACATTTGCTTCTCACAATCAAAGAACATAATCTCAAAATGGGCCTGCACCTTAATGTAAAGAAGACAAAGATCATGACAACTGGCATAATCAAGAGGTTCATCGTTGAAGGAGAAGAAATTGAAATCGTGAACAACTTTAACCTACTTGGATCAACTATCAATAAAGAAGCAACAAGCAGTCAAGAAATCAGATGACGCATTGCTCATGGCAGAATGGCTATGAAAGACCTAGATAAGATTCTTAAGAGCAGAGGTGTCTCTCTCCATACAAAGATTCGACTTGTTCAAGCCATGTTATTTTCAATAACATCATATGGATGTGAAAGCCGGATAGTGAAAAAGATAGACAGGAAGAAAATTGATGTCTTTGAATTATGGTCCTGGTGGCAAATACTGTGTATACCATGGACTGCCCGAAGAACAAACCAGTCAGTATTAGAGATCAAACCTAAGCTTTCTTTAGAAGCTCAGATGGCAAGACTTCGACTTTCATACTTTGGACACATCCTGTGAAGAGAGAGATCATTAGAGAAAGACATCATGCTTGGCAAGATAGAAGGTCAACGCAAAAGAGAAAGGCCAGCAATGAGATGGATCGATACAATAACAGCAGCTGACTGAAGACCGAACACAATTTAGGATAGCTATCCAGAGGGTCGCCATGAGTTGACTCTGACTCGATGGCACTTAACAACAACAAGTGAAAATATTTTTTTACTCAACGTGTAATCAAACTCTGGAATTTGTTACCGGAGGATGTAGTAAAAGCTGTTAGTGTAGCTGGGTTTAAAAAAGGTTTGGACAAGTTCCTGGAGGAAAAGTCCATAAACCATTATTAAAAAGGACCCAAAATATCCACTGCTTGACCCTGTACAAGTATTGTGGAACCTGTGTCTTTTGGAGAAACTGCTAGGTACTTGTGATCTAGATTGGCCACTACTGGAAACAGGATACTGGGCTTGATGGGCCTTGGTCTGACTCAGTATGTCATATCTTATGTTCTTATGTTCTCACTGACTTTGATTCTTGGCTTTCCCTATTTCTAGATTCTTTTTCCCCCTCGCTTATTCTTCGTGACTTCAATATTCATGTTGATAACCCCTCTGACTTCTATGCTTCTAAACTCCTTTCCCTTACATCTTTCAGTATTTAACTTTGCTCTTCCGTTCCTACTCATCAGCGTAGTCACAGCCTTGATTTGGTTCTCTTCTCTAACTGTTTACCCTCCAATTTCCATACCTCAGTTCGTCCCTTATTATCATCTCCTAAGTTTCAACCTTCATATTCCCCACCACAATACCGCTCTGTCTCCTCCTACCTTTTTAGGAATCTTCATGCTATCGATCCATTGGCTCTTTCCACTATCGTATCATCACCTCTTTCTTCCATTTTGTCTCCTAAATCTATCGATAAGGCAATAGTTTCCTATAATACTGCCCTCTCCTCTGTTCTAGATACTCTTGTTCCACCCATCCCACATTCTGTGAGATGCACTCCACCCCAGCCCTGGTTGTCCTCAACTTCCTGCTATCTCCACTCCTGTGCCTGCTCAGCTGAGTGCATTTGGCTTAAATCTCACTCCCTTTCTGACTTTCTTCACTTAAAATTCATGCTTACCTCCTTCCAGTCAGCCTTAGCACTTGCTAAGCAAAGCTACTATATCCACCTGACTTATTCTCTTGCCACTGACCCCCACCGTCTTCCTTTACGCTTAACTCTCTCCTCAAGTTGCCTCCCCCTCAGATCCCCCTTCTCTCTCTGCCCATACCCTAGCTGACTTTTTTCATAACAAAATCCAGACGAATAGTCTCCAGTTCCCCACTAGAACAACTTCATTCCCTCTTCCCCCACCTCAATTCCAGCTTTTCCCATCAGTCTCTATTACGCTTTCATCCTTTCCTTTGATATCTGAAGATGAAACCTCTCATCTTCTTTCCTCCTCCAAATTTACTACCTGCTCTTCTGATCCTAATCCCCACCCATCTCCTTAACTCCATTTCCTCTGCTGTCATCCCTTCTGTCTCACATATTCTCAACCTCTCGCTTTCCACTGCTACTGTCCCTGCAGCCTTCAAGCATGCTGTGGTCACACCCCTACTCAAGAAACCTTCTCTTGATCCTAACTCTCCTTCTAATTATCGTCCCATCTCCCTTCTTTCTTTCGTTTCCAAACTTCTTGAGCACGCAGTCCTACACTGTTGTCTTGAATTTCTTTCCTCTCAAGCCCTTCTGGATCCTTTTCAGTCTGACCTTCGCCCCTTACATTCTACTGAAATGGCACTTGCCAAAGTCTCCAGTGATTTGTTCCTGGCTAAATCTAAGGGCCTCGACTCCATCCTTATCCTTCTTGACCTCTCTGCATCTTTTGACACTGTTGACCACCACCTTCTCCTTGACACATTATCCTCACTTGGTTGTAGGGGCTCTGACTTGTCCTGCTTCTCTTTTTATCCCTCTCATCGCTCTTTCAGTGTTTGTACTAATGGTTCCTCCTTTACTTCTATCCCACTGTCAGTAGGTGTTCCCCAAGGGTCAGTTCTGGGCTCTCTCCTTTTCTCTCTCTACACCCAGTCCCTTGGTGCTCTCATCTCCTCCCATGAATTTCCAGCATCATCTTTATGCTGATGATTCTCAGATCTATCTTTCTACACCTGATATTTCTCTAACATTTAAGGCTCGTATCTTTGCTTTTCTCTCTAACATCGCCACCTGAATATCTTACTGCCGGTTGAAATTAAACATGAACAAAACTGAGCTTCTTATTTTTCCCCCTAAACCTTCCTCTCCCTTTTATTCTTTCTCTATCTCTGTTGATAATATTATTCTACTTCCTGTTTCCTCAGCCCGTAATCTTGGTGTCATTTTTGATTCCTTCCTTTCCTTCTCCTCATATATCCAACAGATTGCTAAAACCTGTCGCTCCTTCCTCTCTGAACACACTACCAAAACACTTGTCCACTTCCCTTTTTGACTATTGCAACCTCCTTCTTGTAGGCCTCTCTCTGAATCATCTCTCTCCTCTTCAGTTTATTTAGAACTCCTCTGCTGCGAATAATCTTTCTCCAGTCTCGATATACTCATATAACCCTCTTCTCATTGGCTTCCCTTCTGTTTCCAAATCCAATTCAAACTTCTCCTTCTGACCTTTAAATGCATTCATTCTTCTGCTCCTCACTATCTTTCCTCTTTCCTCTCCCCCTACACCCCTCCTCATGAACTTCGCTCTTCTATTTGCTTGCTCCTCTCTTTGTCCTTTTCTTCCACTGCCAGCTCCAGACTTCGATCATTTCACCTTGCTGCTCCTTATGCCTGGAACAAACTTCCTGAGTTTGTACATCAGGCTTCATCTTTTCAAATCCATGATAAAGGCACACCTCTTCGAAGCTGACTTTAGATCCTGATCTCTTGTTTCCTTGTATCTCCTTTCCATTTCCTATTCTATTCTTATTCCTAACTTTTGTCTTGTTTGTCTTGATTAAATTGTAAGCTCTAACATAGGGGACTGTCTCTATCTGTGTTTGTACAGCACTGCATTTGCCTTGTAGTGTTTTAAAAATGTTTAATAGTAGTAGTAGTACTCCATACCCATTTGTATATTTGTCACTCATATGCGGTCCATCTCCAGGATTTTCTTTTGTGAATATAGAACAGACGTATTTGTTTAGTATTTTCAGTTTTTCAATGTCACTTTCCACAAACCTGTCCTTGGCACTGTGTGTCTTGCAATTCCACCTCTGATCTTCCTCTTCTCCCAAATATACCTGAAAAATGTTTTGTCTCCACACTTCAAATCTTTAGCCATCTACCTTTGCTTTTGCTATTTATCCTGTATTCTTTTCTGTGTTCCTCTTTTTGTACTTTTAGTTTAAATTTAAAACACAGAAGAGAGCTTTCTGGTTAAATTTAGAACCCAGCAGAGAGCTTGTAGTTTAAATTCCATAATAAGTTAGAGCCTAGCAGCAGTAAAGAGCTATAATTTAAATCAAATAAGAATATAGATTAGCACAAAAGGCAAAACAGGGTCAGTACTCTTTGAGCAGCAAATAAAGTCTTCTAGAGACCTTTACAAAGAGGCCTTCTACCTAGGGGGCAAGAGACCTGTGAAACATTTTCAATAGGTGTTAACACCAGGTAGCAGGTCAAAAGGCCATTTTGAAAGACTCCTTCTATCCAAGCAAGGACCGTTAATCATCCAGGAAATTGGTCACAGATTACCTCAGCAGCACAGGCATAAATAGCTCAACCAGAGCTCTGTGATCCTCAGTCTTGAAGGACTAGAAAAGGGGACTGTTACTTCTGGAGAGAGATCTGCAATTGTGAGTATATACTTCTGGGAATTTTCTGAAAGGAATTCTTTCTATTAAAGCTATTTAATCTGTGAACCCACTATTTTTTGTTAAATCAGTCAGGGCCTAGTAGCAGCAGTTTAGGTTTAAATTTAAAACACAGAAGAAAACTTTCTGGTTACATTTCATACCCAGCAGAGAGCTTGTAGTTTTAATTTAATAGTCACTGAGGGCCTAGTATCAGCAAAGTACTTTTAGTTTAAATTTAAAACACAGAAGAGAGCTTTCTGGTTAAATTTGTAACCCAGCAGAGAGCTGTAGTTTAAATTTAATAGTCACTAAGGGCCTAGCATCAGCAAAGTACTTTTAGTTTAAATTTAAAACACAGCAGAGAGTACTTTCTGGTTAAATTTAGAACCCAGCAGAGAGCTTGTAGTTTAAATTTCATAATAGGTTAGAGCCTAGCAGCAGCAAAGAGATATAATTTAAATCAAATAAGAATATGGCTTACCTCAGCAGCACAGGATAGGGTACTGTGTAGCAGCCCTCTTTTAATAAGTGTTATTTCCCTCCCTCTCTCCCCACACCCACCCACCCCTGGGATAATTGTAGCTTTATAGGTACTTGCACATCTTAAAGTACAGGAGGTGCTTTTAGGTGAAGCTCATTACCAAAATCAGTCATACACTAAGGACCTGAGATTAATTAAGCTTCAGGTGAACAAGGTATATTAAACGTATTAGGTACATTTTATAGGTATAAATATCCATAGCAACTCTTAGTAAGTAAAGAACTTAAAGATCTAAACAAAAACTTAAAACTAAGATGCAGACAGCAGTCTAGCAGCGAGATGGGGGCTTTCCAGTCTTTTGCATTGAGTGTCACATGTATGATTTTCTCCCAGTTGGTGAGAGGTCTTACGTGTACACTAGGTGCAAGGAGCTCTTTGCTCTCAGGGAACGAGTCCATTCTCTAGAGGCTAGAGTAGCAGACTTGGAAAATATAAGAAAGACAGAGAGGTACATAGACGAGACCTACAGGGATATAGTCCTGAAGTCCCACCTCCAGTCTGGCAGCATCCCTATTGCCAAGGAGGAGAGAGGTCATGTGACAGAAGAGCATCACCCTGGTGTGGCAGGAAGTGATCCTGTAACTAGGACCTGTCCTCCAGGTGATGTAAAACCCTCTCACACCGAGGAAGTTTCTCCAGGGCCATGTGCCCATGAGGGAAGGGTTAGGACAGCCGTTATAGTTGGTGATTCGATCATTAGGCATGTAGATAGCTGGGTGGCTGATGGACATGAGGATTGCCTGGTAACATGCCTGCCTGGTGCAAAGGTAGCGGACCTCACGCGCCACCTAGATAACATCTTAGATAGTCTGCTGTCTTGATACATGTCGGTACCAATGACATAGGAAAATGTGGTAGGGAGGTTCTGGAGGCTAAATTTAGGCTTTTAGGTAGGAAGCTGAAATCCAGAACTTCCAGGGTAGCGTTCTCTGAAATGCTTCCCGTTCCACGTGCAGGACTCAAAAAGCAGGCAGAGCTCCGGAGTCTGAATGCGTGGATGAGACAATGGTGCAGAGATGAGGGTTTTGGATTTGTTAGGAACTGGGGAACATTATGGGGAAAGGAGGGGCTCTTCCGAAGTGATGGGCTTCACCTTAACCGGGATGGAACCAGGCTGCTGGCATTAACCTTTAAAAAGGAGATAGAGCAGCTTTTAAACTAGATAATAGGGGAAAGCCGACAGTCACCCAAGAGCGGATGGTTCAGAAGAATGTATCCTTGAAGGATACTACCAAAAGCAGAGAGGTTCTAAAAAAGAGTAAAGTAGCCCAAATGCCCTCGAGTATGGAGCAGACAGAGCTTAAAGATCCCAAATTACCCATATCTACCAATAGCCAAATTAATATGAATAAAATACAGTCTCTAAAATGCTTGTATGCAAATGCTAGAAGTCTAAAAAATAAGATGGGAGAGTTAGAATATATAGCACTAAATGAGAAGTTAGATATGACTGGAATATCAGAGACATGGTGGAAGGAGGACAACCAGTGGGACACTGTGATACCTGGGTACAAACTATATCGTAAAGATAGAGCTGAACAAATTGGTAGAGGGGTTGCGCTCTATGTTAGAGAGGGCATTGAGTCAGAAAGGATTAAAGTTTTGCAGGAAACAAAATTTGCTGTAGAATCTCTATGGATTGAAATTCCATGTAAAAAGAGGAAGGCGATGGCAGTGGGGGTGTACTATCGACCGCCTGGCCAGAATGAACAAATGGATGATGAAATGCTCAAAGAAATCAAGGAAGCTAACAAAGGTTACAGCACAGTAATAATAATGGGTGATTCCAATTACCCTGGTATCGACGGGGTCAGTGTCATAGCACGACATGCTAGGGAGATAAAGTTCCTAGATGACATAAATGACTGCTTCTTGGAGCAGCTGGTTCATGAACTGACCAGAGGGGAAGCCATATTAGACCTAGTCCTTAGTGGAACACCAGATCTAGTGCAAGAGATAAGGGTGTTGGGGCCACTTGGCAATAGTGATCATAGCATGATCACCTTTGATTTAAATTTTTTTTTAAAATTCTCTTATATACCGCACTATTCTGCATCAGTGCGGTTTACATTGAACAAACTGAATTAGTTTGTTCAATGTAATTAATGTAATTAATAATTAGTGGAGGAGGGATAGTAAGGAAAGCCACAGTACTACCTTTTAACTTTCGAAAGGGAGACTATGATAAAATGAGGAAAATAGTTAAGAAAAAACTAAAAGGAGCAGTTGCACAGGTTAAAGACTTACATCAAGCTTGGGTGTTGTTGAAAAATACTATCTTGGAAGCCGAGACCAGCTGTATTCCACGCTTTAAGAAAAGTGGAAGGAAGTCCAAAAAACTGCCAGCATGGTTTAAAGGTGAGGTCAGAGAGGCTGTTGTTGCCAAAAAAGCATCTTTCAGGAAATGGAAAAAGAGCCAAACGACGTAACCTGGAAACAGCACAAGCACTGGCAAGTCAAATGCAAGGCATTGATAAAGCAGGCAAAGGGAGAATTTGAGAAGAAGCTTGCTGCGGAAGCAAAAACGTGAAATAAAGATTTTTTCAAGTATATTCCTTGCAAAAAACCTGTGAGTCAGTTGGTCCTTTAGATAGAGGAGTTAAAGGGGCACTAAGAGGCGACAAGGTGATAGTGGAGAGGCTGAATGAATTCTTTGCTTCAGTCTTTACTGAGGAAGATGTAGGGATGTTACCCATGACTGAAGTGGTATTTAAAGGTGCGGAAGAATTGAAGGAAATATCAATACATCGGGAAGATGTATTACAACTATTAGATAAACTGAAGAGCAGCAAATCACCTGGGCCGGATGGTATACATCCAAGGATGTTGAAAGAACTGAAATATGAGATTGCAGACCTGCTATTAGTAATCTGTGAACTATCATTAAAATCATCTCTAATACCTGAAGATTGGAGGATCGCCAATGTAGCACCAATTTTTAGAAAGGGTTACAGTGGTGATCCGGGAAACTACAGACCAGTGAGCCTCACGTCAGTACTGGGAAAAATGGTAGGAACCATCATAAAGAATAAAATTACTCAGCATGTAGATAGTCATGGCCTAATGGGAGACAGCCCACATGGCTTTAGACAAGGAAGATCTTGTCTTACTAATCTGTTATGTTTTTTTGAAAGTGTGAATAAACAGGTGGACAAAGGTGAGTCGGTTGATATAGTGTATCTGGACTTTGAGAAAGCCTTTGATAAGGTACCTCATCAGAGACTTTTGGCAAAACTAAAGAGTCATGGGATAGGAGGCGGTGTACTACTGTGGATCAGGAACTGGTTAAAAGATAGAAAGCAGAGGGTTGGGCTAAATGGCCAATTTTCCCAAAGGAGAAAGGCGAATAGTGGTGTACTCCAGGGATCTGTGCTGGGTCCGCTGCTTTTTGACATATTCATAAATGACCTGGAAAGTGGAATAACGAGTGAGGTTATCAAATTTGCAGATGACACAAAACTATTTAAAGTTGTTAAAACCCAAGAGGATTGTGGAAAATTGCAAGAGGATCTTGATAAATTGGAAGACTGGGCATCAAAATGGCAGATGAAATTTAATGTGGACAAGTGCAAAGTTATGCACTAGGGAAGAACAACCCAAACTATGGTTACACAATGCAAGGTTCCACATTAGGAACCACCACCCAGGAAAAAGATTTAGGCGTCATTGTGCATAACATGTTAAAACCCTCGGCCCAGTGTGCAGTGGCAGCCAAGAGAACAAACAGAATGCTAGGTATCATAAGGAAAGGAATGGAAAATAAAACAAAAGATATTATAATGCCTCTATATCGTTCCATGGTGAGACCGCACCTTGAATATTGTGTGCAATTCTGGTCGCCGTATCTTAAAAAGGATATAGCATTATTAGGAAAGGTTCAGAGAAGAGCCACCAAAATGGTAAAGGGGATGGAAGGATACTCCTATGAAGAAAGGCTAAAAAGGTTAGGGCTCTTTAACCTGGAAAAGAGACGGCTGAGGGGAGATATGATAGAAGTCTATAAATTAATGAAAGGAGTGGAACGGGTAAACGTAGATCGATTGTTTACGTTATCAGAATATAGAAAGACTAGGGGACATGCAATGAAGCTACAGGGTAAACTATTTAAGACTAATAAAAGAAAATATTTTTTCACTCAACGTGTAATCAAACTCTGGAATTTGTTACCGGAGGATGTAGTAAAGGCTGTTAGTGTAGCTGGGTTTAAAAAAGGTTTGGACAAGTTCCTAGAGGAAAGGTCCATAAACCATTATTAAGAAGGGACCCAGGATATCAATGCTTGACCCAGTACAAGCATTGTGGAACCTGTGTCTTTTGGGGAATATGCTAGGTACTTGTGACCTAGATTGGCCACTGTTGGAAACAGGATACTGGGCTTGATGGACCTTGGTCTGACCCAGTATGGCATATCTTATGTTCTTATGTTTGTGATGTGCTGAATTTTGTGAAAGTTGTGTTTTTTGCCTTATTTGCGCTGCCACTTCTTTGGTGAACCATGTAGGTTTCGTTTTCCTCTTGCTTTTATTTACTTTTATGTCCATTGTCCCTTTTATTCCTCTTTTAGTTTAGCACACTGAAAGTCCACTTCCCTTATCTCCTCCTACGATGCCAATTTCTCCTTCAGGTACTTTCCCATTTTACTGAACTCAGTGTTTTTGGAGTCTGCTGTTATTGGGCCGCACCTTGGCTTTTACCTCAAACCATAGTGTGTGATGATCACTGCTGCCCACAAGGTCACCCATCCAGACATTCGATGCACTATCAATGCAATGCATGTGTATTCACATTGTAAGATGGTAAATTAATGGATGATTTTTGAACAGCTCAGCAGCCCCTGGGTTTTCTTACTACTACTACAGAGCATTTGTATAGCGCTACATGATGTATGCAGCACTTCTGAAGCAAGGGAGGGTAAAATGCCTTGCCCAAGGTGTGCCGTTGGGAATCAAGCCCCATTCTCCTGTGGTTAGGCTGTTGCTCTACCTACTAGGCTACTCCTCTAGTTGATCTGCTCATACTGTACCCCAAACATGCCCCCCTTTAAATGTGTGCATTCTGGGCCATCTCTACATGTAAATGGTGGCATTCTGAAATCGTCATTTTCACATGTATGAAGAAATTAAAATGCAAAGCACAAAAAATGTTACATTTTAGTTTGCAAACCATGTTTAATAAGGAAGATGATTGAGTCTCATTACAAAAAAAGTAAGTTTCAATATTGACAAGCCTGAGATATGGCCTTAATAGAATAGGAGGCTTAAATGTAAAGCCATGAGTAAAATTCATACCTAAGAGAACTTGCTTAAGCATTTTTGACCCCTTACTTTTGGGAAAGTAGACATATTGTAGAAAAGGCATCCATAAGAACATAAGAGCTGCCATCAAGTTCAGTATCTTGTTTCCGCAGTGGCCAGTCCAGGTTGCAGGCATCTGACATTAGGGCTGGTGCTAGTGTTTCTGGCACCCCCTTGCCTCATTGCTATGACTGCTAGTTATGCCCCACCCCTCCTTTCTGAACATTTTTTGTATGGGGCTAGTATTTCTCCTTCAAATCCATTGTTGTAAGAAAATTGCAGTGAAGGAGCAAATGCATAGGCAGAATAAAAACAACTATTGAACAGTAAATACTTAAAAGAATATTTTGCAAAAGACATCCAAGTGCATTCTGGGACATCCAAGCCAGAACGTTTGAAAAAAAAAGCAGGCACGTCCAAGTTCAAGCACAATTTCACAAACATGGATGTGCCCAGTATGCACGTCTATGCGAAATGTCCACATAGACATCCCCAGAATAGCAGTTCATAACAGGGATATCTAATAGCGTAATGGTCGGAGTAGCCATTCCCACTGCTGGTCCTTGTGATCTTAGGAAAGTCACTTAATTCTCCATCTGTACACTCCAACATGTTTTATGGCCAAAACAAGAAGTTTCCCTATGCCTATTCGTGCCTGGAACAAGTCTAAATTTGGACAGGGTTGAAGACATCCCCAATGTTTTTCAAATTGAGTAGGGATGTCATAGTCCATTGGACTGTCACAGACACACCTCTGTCATGCAGTCAGCCTACTTGAACATCCCTGCACCAGAGACATCTTTAAAAGTCGTTGGTGAAATGGCTCTGGGGTACGTCTCCATGATTTGGATGTTCAAATCATGTCTAAGGCTTTTAAAATGATCCCCTTAGCATCATATGAAAAGGCTGTGATAGTCCAAGAGCATGCTAAATTTTAGATATGGATGAAAAGAAAAATATTCAGCTCAGGAATAGACAGCTCAGAAATATTTTGCTCATTGAAAAAGTATGCAGGAGAAAGATTTTGTATAGAATTTAGGAATCAACAACATGATGACCCTGCATCAGTGTACATCTAGAAACTATAAGCAAAACGGATATAAAGTTGATGCAAAGAATAGTTGCAACATAGTGACATAGTCTGTCACTATAGGAAGACAGTGACAATATTAATATACTGCTGATTTAAACCACATGCGTTAAGCAGGTTTCAGTGACAAACCAGTAGTTACAAGCTGTAGCAATGTGAAGAATAGTAAAATAGGCCAACAATATACAAGTATGTCACTAAACTGCTCAGCATTTCAGCATTCTTTGCTGTGCTCAGGCAATTTACTGTTAATAAACTGGACCAGGAAACCCAAACATTAGTGTCCATGTTAAAGTCATCTAATTACTATTTTTCCCTCAAGGATTTTATTGTGCCATGCTTTGATAAGACCAACAGCTTTCCGCAGACTCTCATGCGTGAAAGTCACATCCTTAAACAGCTAAGGACCTTCCTAATCCGGCATCTTTGAAAAAGTCCTCAGAGCTCCATTGGGGGTCACAAAATCAGTTGCTCTTGCCTTTCCAATAAATCCAAACTTTCTCCTTGTGGGATCACAGGGTGTGTTTTCATTTCTTGATCGAGTATGTGTTATTCTGGCTTTCTCTCTCTCTAGCTTCATTTCCTAACAGCAGTCATGCAGTCAATATGCTGGCAGTAGGAAGTGAAGTTGGAATGAGAGGAAAGTGAGAATAACACAGCCACGTTTTGGCTGGATGAGGGAGAAAGATCTATGGTTTTTCCATTACTCCTACGTTTTCAGGATTTCTTTCCTAAAATTATACTGTCCTTTAGAGTGAGGCGAGAGAAAGAACTTTTGCACATAAGCATCTGCATTGCCAACAGATACTAACATAATGGATTGGCACAAGTAGCATGGATGCAACTAATGCCATGTCAAGAGCGGTAATTGCAGGGAGATGTATCTGCCCCCTTCAGTTAGCCTTAAGCCTGAGCTGGTACTGCAGCCCACACTTGTGTTACTATCAGAGAGCTTAGTAAACATGCTGCTAAATGTGCCAAACAACAAAAGGGGCTTGGCAGCTCCATAATGTCCTGAAACTGCATACTGGACCAGCATGATATTAATGTAAATATATATTCTGCAAAAAATAGAGGAAATACAAGATGCTGGCGCACCAAGGAACTAAAAGAAAAACTAGAACCACAATGCAGTTTCTAACACCAAATTATTAACTTATAACTCATTTTATTTTATTGTTATAAACTGTGTTATGGTTCTTTTCTCTTTTTAGTCTTCTGGCATTTGAATAGAAAGATTTCAAGGTGTATTTATTTGAATTTACAACCTTCTTAGCAGTTGACAGGGATAATTTGCAATCTTTCAACTCTTTCTACTCTTTCTTTAAAGGCACCCAGGCTACATTAGCCATTATTGCAACCTCTCTATCAGGATGCCTTTATTCCCCTGTTTTGATGGTATTCTTCAAAGATACCTTACTCCGAACTATGTGTACATGAGCAGCTGTCAGCTTACTCTCAGATTCTGGTTTAAAAGTTGCTCTATTTTCTTTTTAAACATTTGCACTAGCAGGCTGGTGCCCCCTCCCCCCTCCCCAGTTAAGGTGAAGCCCATCTTTGTGGAATAGGTTCCCCATTTAAATCCTTCCTTTTTGTACCGTTGTCTCATCCACACATTGAGATTCTGGAGCTCTGCATATCTCTTGGATCCTGCACATTGAACAGGAAGCATTTCTGGGAATCCTACCTTGGAGGTCCAGGATTTCAATGTAAAAATCAAAATGTGTCTTTATGTTTCAAATTTCCATTTTATTTGATATGCTGCCCTTTGAAATTAGCAGTAGAGCAGTTTGCAATACAAAATAATATAAATTGTAAAAATTAAGGGCAATCAAAACAAACAATATAAAATCTGTTCTCATTCATGGCTGCCCCAAGTTTGAGACCACAGCTGAGGGGTTTGAACATGTTCTCTGAGAGTTAGGAGCTCTTTGCCCCAAGTGCACACATACACAACTGAGAGATAATCATATATATGGCACTCAGTGCAAAAGACTGGACAGCTCCTATCTGACTGCTATCTGTATATTTTTTATTGATGAGTTGTTTAGTTATTTAGAGTTGAGACACCTAGGTTTAAATGAAAGCCTTCAGGATTTGTTGGTAAAGTATCTGCTGCTATTTTGTATTTGCTTCACATTGAACAGATAATAATCTATAATGAGTTAATCATTTGTTGATAAAAGTATCATGTGATGGCAGATTTCATTCTTAATTAGGAGCACTGACTATAAATTAAGGGATGTGCCTGGGATGGGTGGGAAAAGGATAAACTACCTGTCTGTTTTGTATTAAAGTTCTAAAAGGCCTAACTAAAACTAGGAAGACAGGATACCCATTATACCTTTTGGGGGGTAATTCTATAAGGCGCTTCATAGTTAACATGTCTGAATCACACCTATTCCATAAAATGAAATCTGCATGGATATGACTATATAGAATACTAGCAAAAATGGCTGCTAACATATGTAAACTGAAGCTACAGTCACTAACACCAGCTCTAGAGCCGGTGTAAATGATGATGCTCGTCTTACACACTTATGTTCATTCTGTTTATTGTATTATGGAAAGAATGATAATTGTGGAGTTTTGAATGATGGTATTTTGTATGTCCATTTTAAAAAGATACTTAAAAAAATAAGCATTTAAGAGGGTGCTCCACCCAAGCTCTGCCCATAGTGAAAATATGCATGATAACTTCAGTATGTTTACTTCAGAATCACTTAGTTTAGGCACATAAGTGTTCAGTTAAGCACATAAATCATTAAAATACCATGCATTATATGCATAAATGGTGCATACATTTATGCAGCTCCTTATAGAATTATTCTCTTGGAACCCAAGCTGCTGGCTATTCTACAGAGAGAGAGAGAGTAGTTTTGATTGCTGAAACATGAATTTTGTTTTACTGGTTAGGATGATGATTGTCCACTATTGGATATTAGAATAGGTAAAGATAAAACTGGGAAAAATTGTGTTTTATATGTGTCTTGATCAAAGCAGCCAAATTGTCTACTAAGTTGATTACATCTAAGATACTATAATAAACTATAACGCTCCAAAGAATGGTAAGGTGAAAAATAAAAAAACCTGCCTCTTAAAAGGTACAGTAACATCTAGTATCAAGGAAGGGAGACAGAAAATGCATGACTTGAATTCCTATAACAGAAGTTTATTGTAGCCATTTTGTTTCCAGTTCCATCTAGTGGCGGTGGTATAAATAGGAATTGACAAGGGTGGCTAATATGTTATGCCTAGATCACAGAATATTCCTTAATGCTCATTTTATATGAACAATTATTATATTTTCCACAAGGGGCACATTATAGTGATCTTTATTTTAAAAAATAAATTCTCAGCAGGTTTAGATTTTGTGTGGGGCATTTGATGAGAGATGTGACCTTGCTTTCCGAGTGAATATGTCAGAGATCGTATCCCGGGTGGCTGTATCAGAGGGACTCAGCTTAGGGCAGATGTTTTCTATCATTATGCACTGTTGAGATGCTAATAATACTCCCTCACTGACCACATATTCTCAGTAGTAATCATATGGTACTTTAAAATGAGTATTACAGGCTACAGCTTATACTAAGTCAAATTCCAGCTTGATGACACAACTCATTTCAGCTGTCAGTACGGTGGTTTTTTTTAAATATATACTTTTAAGTTAAATATTGCCTTGCTGAAGTTATTCAGATGATATGCCATTTTCTTGGCAATAGTAGTCTACATTCATCTATCAGATTCCAGACAAATAATGCTGCTTTAATATATTCAAACACTGGACCAAGAAAGCTACTGAACTAGCAGATACTATTTGCTGGTAATAGTTTCTGGATTATTTTGCCTATTATTCACTTTGAAATATACACTTCTTCCAAATCCTGAGCTATGGCTTCACTGTCCTGAATGATCCCGATCTCGGCTGATCTCTGAAGCTAAGCAGAGTCGCGCTTTGCCAAGAAAACCCAGGGGCTGAGTCGCCAGGAGTCGGCACTAACTCAGGGGCGCGCACTTTCACTCTTTCCAAATTCTGAAAGCATGCACATATGCTGATTTTTACATTGAAGAGAATTTTTAAAAATGGCACAGCCTGTTTTGAGTAGTAAGTCCCAAAATATTATACCAACTAAACCTAATCTTTGTTTCATGGCCTCTTAATATAGCAACATAGTATATGATGGCAGATAAAGACCAGTATTGTCCATCTAGCCTGCCGGAAAAGTGGCTAGAGTGGTTGTAACCACTGCTCTGTTCAGATCACCCCCCCCCCCCCTTTCTACTTATAAGAGATATTTAAGTTTGCTTTGATTTTATCCTCTTGCTATAATGGGATCCACTGTGTCTGTCCCATGTCATTTTAAATTCTGTCATTGTATTTGCCCCCACCACTTCCATCGGGAGGGCATTCCAAGCATGCACCACTTTCATTGAAAAAGTATTTCCTGGTGTTGCTTTTAAGTTTGCCACATATAATGAGGTTTCAAATCATACTAAAACGGGTGAAAGCAGAACTTTGCTGTCTGTTTTTAAATGTCGGAGACAGACATTTAAAAACAGTCATAAAATTCTGCTTTCACCCGTTTTAGTATGATTTGAGACCTCATTATATGTGGTGTTTAGTTTGGTCTTCAATGATTGGGGTTAGTATGGCATGCTTTTAAATTTACTGCCTTGCAGCTTCATCATATGCTAGCTAACTTCCCCTTCTTTGAAAAAGGTTTGATTATTCATTAAAGTATTTAAAGGTCTGTATCATATCTCCCCTGTCCCTCCTGTCCTCTAGGGTATACATATTTAAGTCTCTTCTCATATGTCTTTTGGCGCAGGCTGCAAATCATTTTAGTTGCCTTCCTCTGAATTGCTTCAAGTCTTTTTATATCCTTTGTGAGATATAGGGGCTTGTTTACAAAGCCGCGGTAGCGATTCATGATCGTTATCGGAGCCGCGGCCCCATTGAAATCAATGGGGCCGCGGCTCCGATAACGATCACGAACCGCTACCGCGGCTTTGTAAACAAGCCCCATAGTCTCCAAAACTGAATGCAATGCTCCAAGTGAGGCCTCACCAATGACTTGTACAGGGGCATTAATACAGTTGTGGTCAACATTATTGGCACCCTTGCATTTTAGGTATGTTGTGTATAATATCTTGAGAAAAAATTGGAAATATTCCAACTGTATGTCATCATAATATTTTAATAATATGCTCAAAGGTATACAACAAAAAAAGAGTAAGACACAACTTAGATGTAGTACTTTCTGAGAAAAAAACCCACCAAAATATGATCTGGGCAGAATTAATGGCACCCTTCACTAATATTTGGTTGAAAAACCCTTGGCAGTGACAACAGCCTCCAAATTTTTTTGTAGCCATCTGTAAGTTTCATACATCTGTCTTGCTGGTAGTTTCTCCCACTCTTCAACTGTCCTTATTCTCTGGATAGTAAAATTAACCATCACTGTCTCATGTACCATTAACACATGTTCAACTAATTATTCTATGTAAGTTCGGTTGTGTTCGATCTAAACCACCTTGATATACTTGAAAGGTGGTATAAAAGAAATGCTAAATAAATACATAACTGTGATTTGTTCCAGCTTATGAATGATTCTTTTTACCAATGACAGATTTCAGCTCTTTCCCAAGGTTTTCGATTGGATTGAGATCAGGACTTATTGTTGGCCAGTTTAAAACAGTTCATTGGTTCCTTTTTAAACTTTCTTTTATACTTTTGGATGTATGTTTTGGATCATTATCTTGCTGGAGGACCCATGACCCTCAACCCAGACTTAGTTTTCTGACACTAGGTAGCACATTTCCCTCCAAAATACCTTGGTAGTCATCTGACTTCATGATTCCTTTAATACGTTCCAGGTTTCCAGTTCCTGAGGCAGCAAAACAGCCCCACAACATTATGGAACTTCCACCATATTTAACTGTAGGAAGGGTGTTGTTTTCCTTATAAGCTTCATTTTTTTGCCTGTAAATGTATCGCTGGTCTGCATTGCCAAAGAGCTGAAGTTTGGTTTCATCTATCTACAGAACATTTTTCCAGAAGGATTGTGGTTTCTCAAGGTGGGCTTGGGCAACAATCAGGTATTTCTTTTATGTCTGTCTCAGCAATGTGGTCCTCCTTAGCCTTCGCCCATGAAGCCCTTCTTTGTTTAGTGCAGGTTGAAACCACCATTCCGGATTGCTCCAGTTCAGCCTTAAGCTCTTTGGATGTTGTACATGGTATTTTTCCAGCAGTTTGCACTAACCTTTGAAGACTTCTTGGATTAATTTTCCTCTTCCCACCACACCCTGGGAGGTTCTTGACAATTCCATCAGCAGAAAAATTCTTAATAACAATGTGAACTGTAGACACAGTAATCCAAAGATCTTTAGACATGGCCTTGTACCCTTTTGAAGTTTGATGTTTGGTGATAATGGCTTTTCTGACAGTCTCAGACAGCTCTCTTATCTTCACCATTCTGAAAGTGGAACCTATCTGTTCCAACGGGCCTTTAACCTCTCACATATTCCTCCCTGAGCTTTCCTGTTCCTCTCTTCTCTTCTTGCTGTTCTTCATTGCTGTCCTATTGATTAATGGTGTTCTTTTCCTCCTATCTCAGCACTTATTTTGTTTTTTTTATATTGTACATCGCTGTATGTCTTTTGACTTAAGCGGTATAGCAAGTGATCAAATAAAGATAAAAATGAATGTGGCCATTTTAAACATTAGAGCCGTCATTCATTGGTGGATTCAAGTTTTGTGAGTACTGACAATTGATCACAGGTGCATCTAATTTTACTGCAATGGGAATGTGGTTCTTCAGTTCAAACTGATTTGAATTGTTTATAAGGGTGCCAATAATCATGTCCTCACAGAAGTGTTTCACTCCACTCTTCACAAAACACCAGATGGAACATTTTTAACAAGGAGAAAAGGATCTCAGACTACCAGAGCACCGGTTATAGGAATAAGTTATCTTGGCCCTTGACCCATTCCTCAATTGCCTCAATGATACAGAAAAACTCCTTATTCAAATATTTATATATTTAAACAATTCTTGTTCTCCTCTTCAGTTCCCAATTTAATTACTAGTGTATAGCAATTTCATTATGGAGTCTTTCCACCCCACAGAGCACACTGCATTTCCTACAGTATCCATTCTACTGCTCTTCGGTACTGCCCAAATCCATACAAGTAAACAACACTGTAAAATCTGTATCAACAGCTGAACAGCAAACTTATCTGCTTCATTCCATCAACGTTTATTTATTTTATTTTTATTTATTTATGCTTTTCTTCTATACCGCTTTTTCCCAAGATCAAAGGCGGTTTACAAGTAACACAATGAACAGTTTACAATTAACATAATGAACATGGTTTTACATGGAACATCTTGTTTTTTTTTCAAACTACGTACAATTAACTTTTCGTAAACAACAACAAGTAACATGGAATATATAATTATGCAAATGTTGTAACTATTTACATTAGTTAAATATTTACATTATTCAATTGTTAATCGTGGTTTTTAATACACTAGGGATTTCTAGGGATTTTAATACACTGAGGATTCTAGGTTGATTTTTCTAAATGCGATGTGGTTTGTGGCTTTGTGGCTGTTTCATCTTTCCCCAGTGCCAATCTAGACACCGTCACTAGCGTTTTGCACCAGCTTCTTCAAGGGGTCATATATTCATACAGTGCTGTGTGGGATGAAAGGCACCGTTTTAACATTTTTATCAAAATTTCCTTTTACCTAAAAAACAAATAAACTAAAACCAAAACCCACTGTGTCAGTAACAGATAAAGGAGGAAGTCACAGATACCAACAAAAATTGCTATTGTGCAACTTACTTTCTCATAAAATGCACAATGGCATCAAGCACAAACCACTCCAATAGCACTCCATAGGTTTACAACAGGACACCCCAAAAATACACTATATTCACAATATAGGACGCGAGAAACCCCACATACCACTAAAGGTCACAATCTTTCTACTTACTTTTTTATACCAAACAGCGCAATGTGACGCACAGAACAATGTCAGCAGCGTTCCATGGGGTTCCCAAAAAACGCCATGCCAGTGCACCTGATATAGCACACAACACACCCCCAAGGCATGATATCAGCACATCCAGAGGCATTCATTCAGAGAAACCACAAGCACAGCAATCAGCACTAATCCCTACTGCTCTAAACAGGAGACATTTCTCTCATTATTTCTTATAATGACAAAGCATCACTACACAATCATTTAACTAATTTAGAGCTATTCACTAACAGCCTAACCCACAGGAAAGTGAACTTAGATTAGATATTTATAATGGATGTTGATAATGAATATTACTATCATCCTACGTTTTTATTCATATCAGACATATCAATATCAAACACAAAACAATTACATCAATGCTCCGAGGAACTCACAGAAAGACTCCTCACCAGCACACATGATCTAACATACAGCATGCCCCTAAGACACAATGTCAGCACATCCATTCAGAAAGACTCCAGTTACAATGAATGACGTTATTCCCTACTATGCTCAATAGGAATTGTTTCCAGCAAGACGAAGCCTACACCATCAAATGGCTATTTAAACACATTCAATAGCAGCATATCCCCATGAAAATAAACTTAACTTGGATATTAATTCATAGAATTAATGTTCATTTTTCTATTACTGCTAGTGTTACCCACCCACCCTTCATAGACATGCATCTCACTCAATCTTAGCATTCATTCCAGAAGGGTGCACAGTATTCAAGACATAAAAACACTTCTGTTCACACTTCAAGAAGCACATTCCCTACTCAAACCGGCAACTCCCTGAGGCACATAATGAATACAAATACATCTGAGATCAGTAAAGACATTTCCCAACTCCAAACAATGCTGCACCATAAGTGCTTCTTTAATCGTCCATGACAATGGCTCTTATATTCTCCCATTCTCTTCTGAAATGTACAGGTAGTTTTGTCAATATATACCAGCCCACATGGGCATTTAACCAGGTATACCACAAAACATGAGGTACATGGAGTGTCATAAAGTATATATCCGATCCCCATGGGGGTACCTGGTTATTGCTAAGGAAATTTCACAAATAGAACAAGTTCCACAGAGATGATGTTCAGTACTCCTCACCTGGGGACTCCTATTACTTTGAAATTGAGAAGGACTCAGAATTTCTTTAAGATTCCTACACCTAGACCACATAAATCTAGTTTGCTTATTCTCTAGACTCAGAACTGTCTGTACCACCGAGAAATGTTTATTAGCAATCTGTTGTATTTTGGAACTTAAAGGGGAGTATGATGTAACATTCTATGAACAAGTACAAGCTGAAATTGACAGAACATGCAAACAGGATATCCTGATAGTCATGGGTGACTGGAACGCAAAAGTCGGCAACAAAGAAGAAGGCAAAGTAGTTGGAAAATATGGACTTGGCAACAGAAATGAAGCTGGAGAGAGACTGATAGAATTCTGCAAGACCAACAATCTATTCATCTCAAACACCTTCTTCCATCAACACAAGCGGTGACTGTACACATGGACTTCACCCAATGGATTGTATAAAAATCAAATTGACTACATCTGTGGAAGTCAATGACGGAAACGTTCTATAACATCAACAAAGACAAAACCTGGAGCTGACTGTGGTACAGATCATTAACTACTAGTATGCAAACTCAAGCTAAAGTTGAAAAAGAGCAAACCACTCATGAATGCAGCAAAATATGACCTTGAGAAAATACCACTGGAATTTAAAGGCTGCCTGCAAAATCGATTTGCTGCTTTAGATACAAATGACAGAGCTCCAGAAGAGTTATGGAATGACATCAAGAAGGTTGTGTTGGAAGAAAGCGAGAAATCTCTACAAAAGGTGAAAAAGGAAAAACGGCCAAAATGGATGACAGAAGAAACTCTGAAAATTGCCCAGAAATGCAGAGAAGCTAAAGCCAGAGGAGAAAGAAAGACAATAACAGAACTCAACAGAGATTTCCAATGTGCAGCAAGACATGACAAGGAAAAGTACTAGAATGACGCATGCAAGAAAATAGAAGCAGAAACTATTAGAGGAAGAACAAGATCGGCTTTCCTAAAGCTACCAGAGTTAAAGAAAAAGTTCCAGCCTCGAATTGGAATGTTACAAGATGCTCAAGGTTCTATGTTGAATAATGCTGAGAAGATCAAGAAAAGGTGGAACGAATATACAGAGTTTTTATATGATAAAGATCATTGGACCGACAACCGTTTCAACCTATACCTTATGATCGGGAACCATTGGTAATGAAAGAAGAAGTTGAAGCAGCATTGAAAGCCTTATCAAAGAACAAAGCACCGGGCATTGATAGCATTCCCATAGAAGTATTACAACAATCTGATGCAGCTGTTACCGTGCTTACAAGGCTCTGCCAAGAAATATGGAAGACAACATCATGGCCAAATGACTGGAAAAGATCTGTGTTTATACCAATACTAAAGAAAGGTGATCCAACTGACTGTGGAAATTATCGCACAATCGCTCTGATCCCACATGCCAGCAAGATTCTACTGAAGATTATTCAGAAGAGACTACAACCAAACCTGGAACAAGAACTACCTGAAGTGCAAGCAGGGTTCAGGAAAGGGCAAGGAATGAGAGACATCATTGTGGATGTGAGATGGATCCTTGAAAAGACTAAAGAATACCAAAAGGATGTCTATTTGTGCTTTATCAACTATAGCAAGGCTTTTGACTGTGTAAACCATGAGAAACTCTGGGCCACATTAAGAAGCATGGGTATACCAGAACACCTGATCGTGCTCTTGCACAATCTGTACATTGATCAAGAAGCAACAGTTCAAACGGAACAAGGAGAAACAGAATGGTTTAAAATAAGCAAAGGTGTAAGACAAGGCTGCATACTTTCCCCCTACCTGTTTAATTTATATGCAGAACAAATCATCAGAGAAGCAGGATTGTATGAAGACAACAGAGGTGTGAAGATTGGTGGAAGACTCATCAGCAACCTTTGCTATGCTGATGATACCACATTACTGGCTGAAAGTGAAGATGATCTGAAACATTTGCTTCTCACAATCAAAGAACATAGTCTCAAAATGGGCCTGCACCTTAATGTAAAGAAGACAAAGATCATGACAACTGGCATAATCAACAAGTTCATCGTTGAAGGAGAAGAAATTGAAATCGTGAACAACTTTAACCTACTTGGATCAACTATCAATAAAGAAGCAACAAGCAGTCAAGAAATCAGACGGCACATTGCTCTTGGCAGAATGGCTATGAAAGACCTAGATAAGATTCTTAAGAGCAGAGATGTCTCACTCCATACAAAGATTCGACTTGTTCAAGCCATGGTATTTTCAATAACATCATATGGATGTGAAAGCTGGACAGTAAAAAAGATAGGCAGGAAGAAAATTGATGCCTTTGAATTATGGTGCTGGCAGCGAATACTGTGTATACCATGGACTGCCCGAAGAACAAACCAGTTGGTACTAGAGGAGATCAAACCTAAGCTTTCTTTAGAAGCTCAGATAACAAGACTTCAACTTTCATACTTTGGACACATCATGTGAAGAGAGAGATCATTAGAGAAAGACATCATGCTTGGCAAGATAGAAGGTCAGCGCAAAAGAGGAAGGCCAGCAATGAGATGGATCGATACAATAACAGCAGCTACAGGTACCAGTCTGTCAACAATGAGCCGCCTGACTGAAGACCGAACACAATTTAGGATAGCTATCCAGAGGGTCGCCATGAGTCGACTCCGACTCGACGGCACTTAAAAACAACAACAACATGATGTAACAAAATATATAAATTCACAATGGAGTCTATTCTGTAATGCGAATAGCAGGAATGGACATCCCTTTGGGATGTACATCCCCCCTATTCGTCCCTGGCAGAAGCCTCCCTGTACGAACAAGGAGTTTGTATGGGGAGGCTTAGTCAGGGGCGGGACAGGATATTCCGGAGGTGGAACAAGGGCAGACCCTGTACGTCTGGGGTTGGCAGAATGGACGGGGGACTTATTCCATCTTGGAGGTGGATTAGGTTCCCCTGGATGTTGGGGGACGGAAGGCCCAGGCAGCAGAGGAAAGGTGAGGGGGTTCAGGGGGTTCCCTGCAGTCTGACACTGGCCATGGAAGGCCATATCGGGGGTTGGGCTGCGGGAAAAGGAGAAAGCAATTGGCAGCCGGGGATCACGGCTCCTGAATGGAGCTGTGGTGCCATGGCAGCAGGACGCCATGGCACCGTGGCTCCATTCAGGAGCCTGACTGAGTTAGTTGGGCAGGGGTCTCTACATGCAGGCCGATCAGAATTGGGTCCCAGCCTGCATGTACAGGCCCAAACCCTGTTCTGATTCCTCAGGGCACATCTAGCCCCCACAGAATCAGAATCGGATCTGTCTCTGTGCACTCCGATTTCTGTCGGGTGCACAGAGGCCTGGACGCACATATCGATACACCGGGAAGATGTATTACATCTATTTGATACACCAGGACTGGATGGTATACATCCACGGATGTTGAAAGAACTGAAATATGAGATTGTAGACCTGCTATTAGTAATCTGTGAACTATCATTAAAATTATCTGTAATACCTGAAGATTGGAGGGTGGCCAATGTAATGCCAATTTTTAAAAACGGTTCCAGGGGTGATCTGGGAAACTACAGACCGGTGAACCTGACGTCAGTATGGGGAAAAATGGTAGAAACCATCATAAAGAATAAAATTACTGAACATGTAGATAGTCATGGCTTAATGGGAGATAGCCAACATGGCTTTAGACAAGGAAGATCTTGTCTTACTAATCTGTTATGTTTTTTTGAAGATGTGAATAAACAGGTAGACAAAGGTGAGTCTGTTGATATAGTGTATCTGGACTTTCAGAAAGCCTTTGACAAGGTCCTTCTTCAGAGACTTTTGGAAAAACTAAAAAGTTATGGGATAGGAGGCAGTGTACTATTGTGGATCAGGAACTGGTTAAAAGATAGAAAGCAGAGGGTAGGGCTAAATGGCCCAATTTTCCCAATGGAGAAAGATGAATAGTGGAGAACCCCAGGGATGTATGCTGTGCCCGTGACTTTTTAACATATTCATAAATGACCTGGAAATAGGAATAACGAGTGAGGTGATCATATTTGCAGATGACACAAAATTATTCAAAGTTGTTAGAGCACAAGAGGATTGTGAAAAATTGCAAGAGGACCTTGATAAATTACTGAAAATTATTCCCAATATCTTCTTCATAGATTTTGTTATGGGCCACATTGTAGGCAGCCTCAATACTTGGGGTTATGTAACTAAAGGGCAATAAGGGAGCAGAAGTACAATTAACGGGCATTATCGGTGCCCGTTAGCGGTTAATGCTGCAGAAAGCACCGATAACACTGCATTAATGTGTAGAAGCCGGGCCTGTAGCATTAAGGTTTAAAGAGGTGGAGAGTGGACATTAATGGTGCAGAGTGGGCGGGGACAATGTGTGCTCCTTTAATGCTTGGCTGTGTTACATTTCATTAGAGCTCTCTGCGCTGGGAACTCTAATGCCATCTGAAAGCTCATGGTAAGGGCTATTTCTGAGGGAGGAGAGCTTATTTAAATGTATGCAATGTGCTCCACCCACTGGGGTTCCCAAATCAGTGATTGTAGTGCTCCATTGGCAGTAACAGCATGGTGCCCTATTAAGAAAGGGCACTATGTCGTTAGTGCCAAATTGCCAAAGGAGGTACACGGGTGAAGCAGTGGAGCTGGCTGGTCCACTAGGCTGACAAGGCTGCCACCTAGGGTGTAGATCTGTGATGTTTGGTAGGACTCCACTGTGACAGTAGCAACACACAAACATGCTGCCGCAGTCAGTAGGGTGTCGTGCCACCCCCACAGTCTACATGCTTCCATGTCAACATTGTGTGAGGGTGGGGGTAGTGGTTGCAGCGGCTGTGGCCTGCTGTGAATGAAATCTGTGTTCTGGCCCTTTGTGTCAGTTGCAACACTGCAGTGGGATCCCAAAACTTTTAATGTCCAAAAATATAACAATGAAGAAAGGAGATAAATCCACTAAACTTACTTCATTCTGCACAGCAACAATATTGAGGAATCAAAACATTCTTACCACACTAAAAGGAGAAAAAAGGGATCTCAGACCCTTGAGCCCAACTATCCAATCATATCAGTCTAGGCCATGGACTAGGCTCTAGAACATCAAAGATTTTAAAAAAACATGCATGGCATCGCACTTATCTGCTGCAAGCCCTAACGCCACTGAAGGCACCCTTATGGTGTTTCACAACTGTTTCATTAGGGGGAGGCAAGCCTGTAGTATATCACTAACCAATGCCACAGATCATGCTATAAAGGTAAATCAAATAATACATATTATAACACCACAACCACCCATAAAAATGAAAAACAACCAAACCCAGCATCCTCAATCAATACAATATTTCTTAGTGGGATGACAAGCCTGGCAGCAGCAGGTACAGCAGAGCACATGGTGATCCCTCTCTCCCGAGATCTAAGTCAGTAGCATGTATGCCAACATCCCCCTTTAGAGGGGCCAGGAGCAGGATGGTTTGCCTAGCTGCATGTATGCAACTTCAATAAGGCTGCCTGCAGCACTGAAGCGGCAGCTGTGCCACGATAGCAGGAAGGGAGGGATCGACCGGCATGCTGTCCACCCTGATCATTGGACCCTGGTACCCAGCTAGTTTTCCAAGTGAATGGGCTGGCCCTGGGATCTGGAAGCCCCCACCTGCACATATTGAGTGGATATGTGCATGTGGGGGGAAAGGTATGCCACTGAGGTAGGAATACTTTGCAATATGGTAGCAGCCCATGTCAGAGGAAAAATGCCCACCCAGCCCCCTTACCAGCCAAATGACGACCTATCCGTAAGTAAATATTCAATTAGTTACAACCATCTGAGTCACATATGGAACCAAATTAGCTCTGGTGGTCTGCAAAATATGAGATTAGTCCATGACTGCCCCACAAGAAAATGTGAATGTTTATCAATGCAGTGCAACATACAGACCTAACAAGATATCCCTCACCCACACCTGCTGAAGATACCTTGTCAGACAAGTATGGCACGGATCCTGCAGAGATCTAAGCATACCCCAACACATGCCCTCATGCATCCTGACAAAGACCATATATATACCCATGAACTGACAAACCACTAGGCTGTGGCCAGTATGCATTTAAGAGAAAGGTCACAGGTTCAAGACCAGCCTGTGGATCCGGAATGGGATGTCCAATTGTGTTAACTTTATCCTATATTTCCAGAACTGTATCAGCATGTGCAACCTTCAACATTTCCTCCAGCAAGAGTCCACATACTCAGCTGACACACTGAGAAGCTGCACCACTCGAGGATGGATGGCGGAGCACGTTGATAGCACAGGCACATTGAGCGGGCGTTGAGAGTACCCGAGCATTGCAGAGCACACTAATAGTGCCTGCACAATGAGCAGGCATTGACAATGGTGGAGCATCAAAGAAGGCCTAAGGGGCAGGTAAGAATGCCAACCAGCACCACTTTTGGACAGCAGGGTCATATGTGTGTGTGTGTGTGTCTCCAGAGGAGTATGAGCTTCAGCAATGCACTGTGCATGCATGTGTTGCCCAGGCTTTATGGCTGTGCATACAACATGCTGCAGGTCAGTAATAAGGTAACCTCACATTCTGTGTGAGACACTATTTATAAGCAGAAGGTTACTTTTCAGCAAGTAGTTGCAACCTGTGGCTGTGATGCTGTAATGTATTCCCAGTTACACCATCGTCAAGACCCACCCCCACAGCATTTCCCTACATTCTCCCAACATGACACTGTTGTGCAGCTCCCAAATCACCTGCTGGTTTGACTGGAGTGAGTAGGGGAGACACGTATGTGTGTTGCAAACCTCACCTCTGAATGAGCCTCCAGGCCTCAAGACACACCAATTTTCTCAGGTGAGAGGCCTGATTAATGTCAATTGCCACAACTGCTGTATCCATGGCAACAGTGTCAGCCCACCTGGTACAAATGCAGCCTATAGGGAATCAGGCTCTAAGGAAGGGCTGGCCTCTGTGAATGTCCAATTCATTCACTGAGTTAGTGACACTGGAAGGATTCTGCGATGTTACTCTTGTCCTATGTTGCAGTCGCTGAGTACAATCCGGGAGACTCATTGCTCCATGCTGTGTATGCATGTACAGGCAGGTCCGTATCAGGTAAATTTGTACACAATAAACAACATCTCAACACAGTCTACTGATCACTGGTTGAGGCATTCGGCAGTACATTACCTAGCACACCAAATGAGAGTTGAAATGCACCTTGGTGCCTGATTGTGACTGCGGAATGGCACAGGATGTCATGTTGGCCTCTGTATCGCCTGCCACCATATGGGAAGGCAGTGTTGGGGTGGAGTTAGGGGTGGGGAGAACAGTATCACACATGTTTAGATTGTGCCCTTCATAGGTGGCATTGCTGGCCAAAGCATATGTTCACATGGCCAGAAGCTATAAGGGCCTACACAATGTCTGCATATTGTTACATCAGAGGGCCTGCATGACAGCCTCACTGACTCCCCAGGAACACCGAGTATGACAGTCACAAGGATGTTGTTAGAGTACAAAAAAGCAGGGAATGCTGGCATTTGTGTTGCCAGCAACTGTTCCAACATCCCACCCCATGTCCAATCTGCTATTCTTCCACGCGCTCTTGTTAAGCGGAATTGCTTAACAAATATTTCTGTTCTGTGTTCACAGATGAAGAACCAGGAACAGGACCTCAGAAAACACCCACAAACAGGAACAGAAGCGAGGGGCATCTTGAACAATTTTCAGAAGACTGTGTTGGTGAGAAACTAGCTAAACTTAAAGTAGACACAGCGATGGGACCGGATGGGATACACCCTAGAATACTGAGGAAACTTAGGGACGTTCTAGCAGCTCCACTGACTGACCTTTTCAATGCCTCGTTGGAGTCGGGAGTGCCAAAGGACTGGAGAGAGGCTCATGTGGTGCCTTTACACAAAAGCGGAAGTAAGGATGTGGTTGAAAACTACAGGCTAGTTAGTTTAATTTCAGTAGTGAGTAAATTATTGGAAACGCTGCTGAAAGAGAAAATAATGAGGTTTCGGGAGTCCAGCGGATTACAGGATCCTAGGCAGCATGGATTCACCAGAGGCAGGTTTTGTCAGACAAATCTGATTGATTTCTTTGACTGGGTGACCAGGGAGTTGGACCGAGGGAGAGCCCTAGATGTGGTGTACTTGGATTTCAGTAAAGCCTTTGACACCGTTACGCATAGGAGACTTATAAACAAACTGAGCACCCTAGGGATGGACCCTAAAGTTACTGCTTCAGTTAGAAATTGGTTGAGTGGGAGGCGACAAAGCGTACAGGTAAATGGAACTCACTCTGAGAAGGAAGTTACCAATGGTGTGCCCCAGGGATCTGTCCTTGATCCGATTCTTTTTAACATCTTTGTTAGTGATATAGCGGAAGGGCTGTCGGGTAAGGTTTACCTCTTTGTGGATGATATCAAAATCTGCAATAGAGTAGACACCCAGGAATTTGTAGATAACATGATGAGGGATCTATCTAAGTTTGAAGAATGGTCTAGAATTTGGCAGCTGGGATTTAATGTTAAAAAATGCAAGGTCATGCATTTGGGCTGCAGCAATCCAAGGGAGCAATATAGTATAGGGGGTGAAGTACTTTTGTCCACTAAAGACGTGGCTGTGTCTGATGATCTTAAAGTAGTTAAACAGGTAGAAAATGCAACAGCAAAAGCTAAAAGGATGCTTGGGTGCATTCGGGGAGGAATGGCTAGCAGAAAAAAGGAGGTGATAGTGCCTCTGTATAAGTCTTTGGTGCGACCTCATTTGGAGTATTGTGTGCAATTCTGGAGAACGCACCTTCAAAAGGATATAAACAGGCTGGAGGCTGGATATAAACAGAGGGTGGCTAATAAATGGGCAGTGGTCTTCATTATACAGTATATCTTTATCTTTATCTTTATTAAAACACTTGATAGACCGCCCAGGCCGAAGCATCAGGGCGGTGTACAATCATAAAAAATGACAGCTGCTGGAAAAGAAGGGAAGAAAGGAACGGCAAAAATAATAGGACAGGAAGAGGGACAATAAAGAACAGAGAGAGAACAATAAGAACGCAAGAAGGGCAAAAGGGGATGAGGGGAAGAGGGGGAAGAACATGGGCAAATTTAAAAGGGATGGGAGGCGCAACTAGGGGGATAAAACATCATCAGTGGAGGGGAAAGCACGGGAAAACTAAGGGGGCTGGGAGGCGCAACTAGGGGGAAGAGCACCATCAGCAGTGAAGGGGAGATCGAAAGCCTGACAGAAAAGGTGTGTCTTAAGAAGGGCCTTGAAACGAGTGTAAGACAGTTTGGTGCGGAGTGAGAGGGGAAGAGAGTTCCAAAGGGCGGGACCTAAGAAAAAGAAAGCGGAGTGTCGAGTGGATTCGAGGCGGGCCTGTGTAGGTGAGGGAAGGAAGAGACGATTGCCATGGGATGAACGGAGAAGGCGAGGAGAGGGCTGAAGATGAATGATATTGGCTAAGTACTGGGGGGTATCAGAGTGAAGGGCCTTGTGAGCAAGGATGAGTAGTTTGAACATAAACCGGAACTTGATTGGGAGCCAGTGTAAGGAGAACAGACACGGTGATACATGGGAACGAAAAGGGGATGAAGTAACAAGACGGGCAGCAGCATTCTGAACGAGTTGGAGGCGACGGAGTTGATAAGATGGAAGACCAACATAGATGACGTTACAATAGTCGAGACGAGAGATAACCAAAGACAGGACAAGAGTGACAACAGAGGATAAAGGGAGAAAGGAACGGACGGCCTTGATACGGCGTAGGTGAAAAAAAGAAGAGCGGACAACGGAGGAGATATGTTCATGAAAAGAAAGGGATGGGTCTAAGGTAACACCCAAGTAACGAAGGGTAGGGGCAGAAGGGATGGAGTGAGAGCCCATGACAGGTAGTACCGTGGGGGGTGGGAGACCAAAGGTAATCCAGAGAGCAACGGATTTAGCGGGATTAGCATGCATGAAATTCGACTCAAACCAGGAGGCGATAGAGGACAGACAGAGGTTGAGTGGAGCCAGGTCCGGGGAGGAGGGGGAGGTGTGGTGAACCAGGAGGATGTCGTCGGCGTATATGTAAAAGGAAAGAGCAGATTGTTGGATTAACAGGGCTAGGGGAGCAAGAAAAGCATTGAAAAGCAGAGGAGCGAGAATGGAACCCTGGGGGACGCCACAGGTGGCGGGGGTAGGGTAGGGGGGGATACTGAGGTACCGGAGTGGACTGAAAAGGTACGGCAGGACAGGAAAGAGTGAAACCACCGGAGGACAGTACCATGGATGCCAAAGTCAGACAGACGAGAAAGAAGGGTGCGGTGATCGACTACATCAAACGCAGAGGACAGATCCAGAGAGACCACAAGAGAAATATCACCACGATCGTGAGAGCGGTGAAGTTCGGAGAGCAAGGCTGTGAGGACAGTTTCGGTACTGTGACCGGTGCGGAAACCAGATTGCCGGGGGTGAAGGGCGTGAGTGGAATCAAGATGAGAAGCCAACTGGGAAAAGACAAGTTTTTCAAGGATTTTGGACAGGAAGGGGAGGTTGGAGACAGGGCGCCAGTTGGCGAGAGAAGTAGGGTCAAGGGTAGGCTTTTTCAGGAGGGGACGGACAATAGCGTGCTTCCAACGGGAGGGGAAAAGACCAGAAGAGAGACTAGAATTGAAGATGGAAAGAATAAAGGGCACAAGTGCAATATCAGAATTAAGTAACCAGGAAGAGGGCAGGGGATCAAGGGGGCAAGTAGTTTGGTGGGCAGTCGAAACGGCCTTGATGAGTTCAGGAGAGGAGATGGGGGAAAAGGAGCACCAGCTGTGAGGAAAAGTGTGAGTGGGAGATGAAGGGAGTACAGACTGAGAAGAGAAGGAGGAAGGAGAAGTGGGAGGGGGGGAGAGGGGAGGAGGACAAGTGGGGAAGGAGGAACGAAGGGAGAGAATCTTACCGGTAAAGAAGGAGGCGAGAGAAGAGGGACTGGGAGGGGGGTTGGAGGGAATGGAACGGAGAGAAGAAGGGGAGGAGATAGATTTAAGGACAAGAAAAAGGCGTCTGGCGGAATTTGAAGACGTAGAAATAAGGTGAGAGTAGTGGGAGTGTTTAGCCGAGATGATTGCAGAGCGGTAGGAGAGATGAGCAAGCTGGTAGTTGGAACGAGAACCAGGAGTACGGAGCTTCCTCCAGTGCCGCTCAGCACGGCAAAGATTGGAGCGGAGGAGAAGAAGACCAGGGTGATACCAGGGGTGGTGGGAGGGGGGACGGGGGGCCATGGGACGAAGGGGTGCTACAGTGTCGAGAGCGGCCGAAAGGGAGGAGGACAGAAGGTCGACTTGACGATCAACAGAGAGAGAGGGGAACTCCAGCGGAAAAAGCGCATGGGCTGGAGGGAAGGAAAGCAGGGAGTTCGGAGTAAATCGCCGTCTGAGCGATGGAGTGGAAGAAGAAGAGGGACCGATTGGGCCAGGAGAGGGAAGGGGGAAGGTAAAAGAGAGACAGTGATGGTCGGACCAGGGAATGGGGGTAGAGAGAATATTAGAGGGGAGAAAAGGCGAGGGATCAAGGGTGAGAATAAGGTCCAGGGATCGACCTGAGACGTGAGTAGGGCAGAGGACATGTTGGGTGAAGGACAATTCGGAGAACAGGGAACAAAGGGCCTTGTCGCGGGAACGAGAGGAAGGATTAAGGTGAGTGTTGAGGTCGCCCAATATGACCAGGTGCGGAGATAAAAGGGCAGTGTCGGATAATGTATTCAGCAGGGAGTCCCAGAGGTCAGGACGCAGAGAAGGGGGGACATACAGAAGTAGAAAGTAAATAGGGGGTGTAGAATCAGAACGAACCAAAAGAGATTCGGGGTAGGCCGGAGGGGGCGAGACCAGAGAGAAGGAGAGGGGGGACTTAAAGATGAGTGCTACCCCACCGCCAGATCGATGGAGGCGGGGGGTGTGGAGAGCGGAGTAACCGGGTGGAAGACATTGATGAAGGAGGGCGTCCTCCCCCTCACGGAGCCAAGACTCCGTGATGAAGAGGGCATCCAGGGAGTGTTGGGTTAGGAGGTCATGGACTAGATGGGTTTTTGAGCGGATAGAGCGGCAGTTGAGAAGGACCAAAGAAAGTGTGATGAGGGGAACAGCTGTGAGGGGCATTGAGGTAGAGGAAACAGAGGCAGAGGAGGCCGGACGGGAAGGGCAGGGAAGGAGGTTGAGAGGGTTTCGGGCCAGAGGGCCAAGAGGAGCAGGGAACAGAGATAATGGACGGTGGCCCCAGTGAACGGAAATAGCAGTCATGACCTGAGCAGAGGGGTCGGGTGGCACAGAGAAAGGTACAAATGATGTGAAAATAGAGAAACCAAGCAGAACACCTAGAAGCAGCACCGAGCAGCTTAAGAGACAGGAGAAGCGACCAGGGAGGATAGAGGGCAGCGTGATATATGGACAGTACAACCTGCAACTAGAGGAACGAGGAGGGGAAGGATGGTGGACAGACTTAAGGATCTTAATATGTACACCTTAGAGGAAAGGCGGGATAGAGGAGATATGATTGAGATGTTTAAATACCTCCATGGCATAAATGCACAGGAGGAGAGCCTCTTTCGATTGAAAGCCCATGTTCCCTGTAAAATAGTTTTCTCCAAGTTATAATGCCCTGTTCAATGTAATTTCAGTTTGTTCAATGTAAACCGCACTGATGCAGAATAGCGCGGTATATAAGAGAATGTAAATAAATAAATAAAGCAAGTTCTGCTACTAGGGAACATGGGATGAGGGTGAAAGGGGATAGATTCAGGAGTGATATGCATAAATATTTCTTTATTGAAAGAGTGGTGGATCCGTGGAATAGTCTCCCAGTGGAGGTGGTAGAGATGAGGACAGTATCTGAATTCAAAAAAACATGGGACAAACACAGAGAATCTCTAAAGGAAAAAAGGGGACTGTTGTAGTGGTTGATATGGAAGGACAGACTAGATAGGCCATGTGGTCTTTTTCTGTCGTCATTTTTCTATGTTTCTATGTGTGTCTGTTATGCAGCTAGCACACTGAGTGTCCAGTGCAGTAGGTACTGCATGTGCACCGCTGAAGGCTGGCCCTAGGTGTGGTATACCACTGTCTCAGAATGTGCCAGCCATGTTGTTTTATGTCTGGGGTTTGTCTCATTGCAGGCAGGGACCTTCAGTCTCTCAGATTCTAGATAGTGCTATGGAGTAGAGTTGTAGGGGTAGCCTAAAGGTTCGATCACTAGCTCAGTAAATAAAAGACCAGTGTTTGTATTCCACTTGTTCTTAGCAAGCTGGTAGAAGAGCAGAGTTCATGAAGAGGGATGCAGGGGGAGATGAGAGAGGAAAGTAGCAGAATAATGAATGTATTTATAGGCCTAGAAAAGTTTCCAACTTATTGGATTTTGTGACTTTTAAATATTTGAAATTACTATGTAATTTATTTATTTATTTATTTTTTATTTATTTAACACTCATTTATATACCGCATCTTCCAGCGATCAGTTGCGGTGTACAATCAACAACAGTTAACAAAGCGAAAGTTTGTTTTACATTGAACATCTTAACTTTTTACATAGAACATCTTAACTTTTTACACTTTAAACCATTCTTCTTCTATGTAATCACTAACAGATGTCATTGATCTATTCTGCACTATCTTCTCAATCAGTATCAGAGAAGGAACCGACTTCTGGCTTTAAGAAGGGAAGAGATACCTGTGATGTCCTCTAGATTTTGTGAAGGTGTCCGAGCCCACGCCTTGTAAATTACTTTGATTTACAAAGATTCATTAAATCTGCAGAAATCCTTAAGGCAACTGGTGTGTATTAAATGCTTGGTCTCAGCTCTAACTAGATTTGGTTTATGTATTTTACCTTGTGCCCCTGGTAAAGGTTCAACTTCAGCTGTGACCTTTCTGTAGATAATTGCAGAACTGGTGTTAAAATCAGACAAATTTGCTGTTTTAAGTGATTTTAATCTGCATGTCAGTGACCTGAAAAACATCTAGGTCTCAAAGTTTGTAGGTTGTATGAAAATCTAGAGTTTTGAACCAACTGATTGAAGTTCGTATGCAACAGGCAGGTCATTCATCAGACCCAATTTTTTGACCTTTTCCTCTATGTACTTGATATAAAATAGCAGACACCTCCTCTCAGCCTCTGAACTGAGATCATCATTTTTTGAATAGTTGTAACATTTTTGGCCTGGGCAAAAAGCCATGGCTAGTTTCAAAACATGTGGAGCCCGATTCTGAGAGGAGTACGTCTGGGCCATACGTGCAGCCTCACAATCCGAGTTGCGGAACTGGGCCCTTAGGCAAGGATCAAGGATAAAACTGCGGAGTAATTTCTAGACACTCTGGAAATTCCAGAGGATTTGGAAAGGTTTTCCTACACTGAATTGGTTGAGGTCTGGAACACTAAGGGGTCTGTTTACTAAAGTACAATAAAGTTTTGCACTTAGTTTTGCAGTAAGTGCAAAGGCTATGTGTTAACTGTTGGAGGTGTTCCCAGCATGTTCCCATTCAGTTATTACATAGAAAGGTTCTGCAATGAGTGTTGTGTATTCATGGTAGACAGCATGTAATAAAGTACCATGCACTAACAGCAATATGATTCTACACTCATTTCCCCGCCTATATTCTGACCATTTCCTTCCCCATCACACCCTATGGTGAAGTGACACTTTAGAAAGGGCTTCCAAGTGCAATCTGGAACATCCAGGTCAGAACATGCAGAAAATGTCTGGGATGTCTATGTTTCGGACCAATTTTGGAAATATAGATGCCTCCCACCAACGCTGCTGATCCTGCTGCTTTTTACATCAACTGCTACATCAATCAGACACCCTTGTTACCACTCGTTTCAGGATCGGGTAGTCCAAATGCTTCAACTGCCAGCTAAGTATACATATTAATTTATATGTATATATCTACAAAAATTCTGGATTAAAATTGGTTTGCACCATTGGCTTTTGGGCAGAAAAAATGTTTTCAGATTAAAAAGAAGTTGTTCGTTTTACGGAGGGTTTCCTTGCATAACAAAACATTCCAACATTTAAATAACTCTATTTTTAGCTCTTTTGATTTATGATCAGATCTTTTTTCATTAGTGCACTGGTGTGACTGCAGTCTGGAAAACCACAGCATGCATTGTTATGGAACAGAAAGTAGAGGACAGGGAGGATGTACGTCAAAGCAGCAGAACTAAACACTCCCACAATTGTATGCAGTAGAGCACTGGTGCTCAATCCGACCATGCTGGTATTTGCTGGGTGAGCTAAAGAGGCACAGCTAGAGTGCCCTACCAATGCCCACATCCTGAAAATGATACTGGTGACGGAGTCCTAGGACCCCATGTGAAAATGTAAGCCCGGACATCGGTGCTATGTGCAGCACCCAGCCAGTTGGAGTGTTGCGCTCCACACAGTGGATTTCTACCATATGCTCTATGCAATGTGCACAGTCCCCCGGTGCGGATAAGGTCTTATGTAACGCCTATTAGAACACTATACGGGGGCTATCTTACACCGGTGGCTACATGGCACATATCTTGTGCACAGGTCACTGCTGTGGTTGTTTACATAGGTGGGCCTATGATGTGCAATGTGCATATGAGATTTGACTCTTGAGGCAGATATACTGGAAGGGCTGTTTGAGCCAACTGCAGCTCTATAGCAGATTGAGGTAGTTATCGTGTATGTAGGAAGCCAAATAGAAATGTAGTGAGCAGGTATGATGCTGGGTCGGAAGTACTGATTGCTATGGTTCCCTATCCATCAGCTAAGACATTCGGTGCTGTGCATTCTTTTGGCAGACGGCTGCTTCTGTGGGGCCTCAAGTGAGAGTGCATGTGTGTGTGGGTGTGAGGAGGGTCTAGATTACTCATCAACATATCCGGGGGGGGGGGGACAGGTATGCCTGGCAGGTACCTGGACCATAGGGCTGATGGCAGCCTCACCATGTGCCAATGCATACAGGCAGGAGTGTGCAGGAGGGTCTGCAATCACTTCCCTGTCTCCAGACACTTCCCTGTCACTACTCAGGGGACCTCAGAGGGTGGGCGTGCAATGGTGCAAAGCACAGTACCCATTCCCAGGTGCACCAGCATTGGTCTCTACATATGTGCACATTTATAGGGAGCGCCAATGATGTCTCTGGGCATGTCTGTGTGGTGTTGCACTTCTGACTGCTGTCATTCCAATGGCCCTTTAGTAGTGCAGGGGCAGTGTTTGGATAATTCCCTATGGGGTGGCCTGTTCTGCTGGGATCATGTCCTTACTTAGCATTGTAGAGTCATGTCCCCTAGCCATTCACAACGTGCATACCTGGGGAGAGCGTCTATTGCCATGTCTATAGTGCTGCACCTCATCTTGTGCCAGTAGGTTCACTCTACCCATTTTCCTGCTACAGTACTGTACACTGTGAGTGCTTTGTAGTGATCTGAGCATGCCATGGACTGGTTTTTATTGTCTAACTTGCATCCACCTGTGAGTCTCGCCATCTTACATTGTCATTCAGCCTCAAAATAGCTCTGTCTGTGCCCACAGCAGTTTTACAGCTGCCTGTTTTGAAGGGGTGTGTGGCCATTCACGAGTATATTGTGGAGACGGGCAGGGTTGCAGATGTACATCTTTTCAAAATATGGTAAACGCGGGGATGTACAAAAATGGTGGAAACACCTCCAACAGTTACCTCACTGGTTTTGCACCTAATATACCTTTGCCGTTAATGCAAGTTAAGAAGGTAATTTTATAAAGTAGTTTTCACATATGAAAGGGCTCGTATAAAATGCCTTCAGGTGTTAGAAGTATCAAAGCATGCACGGTACCCAGAAAGCATGTACTGGAGTGGAGTTTCTTCAGACCTCCCTCCCCAGGAGAACCTCAAACCCTTGTGATCCAGAGGCACCCTAACCTCCTTCCTCCCTCAGCCACAATTCAGGGTATGTTACAGAACTCTACCTTTGAAGTCCTATCCTTTAAGACCCCATAAGCTGAGGACTGACTCCAGCATCCCCCTTCTCCTTGGACCCCCAACTCACCTGAGGGGTCCAGGGATGTGGGAGGAAGGAGTTATCTCCATTTGCTCTTGTTCCAAGGCTGCTGTGGAGGAAGGGTGGGCAGTGGGAGGACTGTAGCCCCAGATGTACAAGGCTGAATCTGATGTCTGTCCTGTATGTCCCAAACCAGCAGATTGGATGGGGGACTTATTCCACCTTGGAGGTGGAATAAGTCTCCCTAGACATCGGGGGATGGGAGCTCCGGCCAAGACAAAAAGGTGAGGTGAGTGTAGGGGATTCCCCGCAGCCCGACCCTGGCCATGGGAGACCAGATAGGGGGTCGGGCTGCGGGGAAAGGAGACATTCGTTGGCGGCCGGGGATCACAGCTCCTGAATGGAGCTGTGGTGCCATGGCAACTGGACGCCATGGTACCGCGGCTCAATTCAGGAACCTTGACTGAGTTAGTCGGGCAGGGGCCTGTATGTGCAGGTCGATGGGCATCAGGTCTTGGCTTGCACGTACAGGCCTAGTCACGATTCTGATCTCGCGGGGGCTAAACGTGTCCCATGGGGTCAGGATCGCATCTACCCCTGTGCATCCAATTCCAATCATGTGCACAAGGGCCTGAATGTCCTGATTGGAATGACCCCCTGTCATGAGCAGTGAACTTTTGCGAAGTCACTTTGTACTTTGGTACATGAGGACCATCATCATTCTTTATCCTCAATTAATCTGCAACAACATGAAAAAAATATATTTGAAAGGAGAAACCAGATCTCAGATACTATATCCAATATTAATTTCTAGGGAGAGCTTACAGTACCTTGTGAAAGTATTCATCCCTTCGGTTTTTGTCTTGTTTTGTTGCATTACAACCTGGAATGAAAATGGAGGTTCATATGGATGTTAGGTAATGGACCAAACAATATAGGCCAACTTGGTGAAGTGGAATAACAATAAAATACCTTGTATATATAAAAAAAACAAGTAAAACGGAAAAGTTGCAAGAGTATATGTATTCATCCCTTTTGCTATGAAACCTCTAAATAAGATCTGGCCCAACCAATTAACCTCAGAAGTCACATAATTAGTTGATTAGGGTCTACCTGTGTGCAGTCAGTGTCACATGAGGCCTGTATAAATATACCTGTTCTGAAAGGCCCCTGACTCTGCAACACCACTAAGCAAGCAACATGAAGACTAAGGAGCATTCCAAACAGGTCAAAGTTTTGGAGACATATAGATCAGCGTTGGGTTATAAAAAAATATCCCAAATTCTGAATATCCCATGGAGCACCATTAAATCCATTATAACAAAATGGAAAGAATATGGCACCACTACAAACCTGACAAGAGAAGGCTGCTCACCAAAACTCACAGACCGGGCAAGGAGGGCATTAATCAGAGATGCTACAAAGATTCCAAGGATAACACTGAAGGAGCTGCAAAGATCCACAGTGTAGATGGGAGTATCTGTCCATAGGACCACTTTAAGCTGTACACTCCACAGAGTGGGACTTTATGGAATAGTGGCCAGAAAAAATCCATTGATTAAAGAAAGAAATAAGAAAACACGTTTGGAGTTTGCACAACAGCATGTGGTGGACTCCCCAGTGTCGCCCACTCACCCCCCAGAGGCCATAGGCATGGGTGGATTAGCAGGGTAAGTTCTTTAATAGCTGTGGAGTATGGTAGAGAGGCTTGGCAATGCCCTCTGGGATTTGTAGTTCCACAACTTTAGCAAGAAGAAAGTAGTTGTAGTCGGAGTGATAAGGATTTAAACAGGATTTATTCCCTTCCCAGGGTTGGATTTTCACACAATGAAATAAGGCAACACAAAAACCATACGTCTGGTATCAAAGTTAAAGAAACATTTGAACAAAGGATATGCTTATCTTCAGCTTTCACAATGGAGGCAAAAATGGTAAAAGAAAACAGTTTCCTTCACAAAACTCTTCCTGTCTGTTTTCTTTATGAATTAGCTCCTACAGCTCTTCAGCATAGAGAAGATATGCTATCAGATAAGGTATATGTACAGTCCATGTAAATATCACCGTTAGACTCCTCACACGGATCACATTGCATCTCTTCTATATCTGGGTAAGTTTCCCGGTGAGTGAAACTTCTGTTCTGACTGCTGAGTTCCTCTCTATAGCTTTGGGAGTTCCCTTCCCCCACCAGCTTAGAGGTGGATGGGTAAATACCGTAATCACTATAGTCTCTCTCAGAGGCAGCACATAATTCTTGGTAAGTACAGGGCTGACTGCTATAGTCTAAGCTTCTTCTATTAGGAAGAATAAGGTTACCTTTCAGCAGTTTCCCTTCAACGTTCCTCCCTCGAGCACAGCTCTGCTCGTGGGAAGGCTTTTCACTCCGTGTCTGTTTGAGCTTTCTCTTTGGCACCAAATTATCTTCAGGATAATGGTTTTCTCCTGCTTGGTACCTTGTGCTGGGTGACTGGTCTTGCCTTAGCCTGGCCTCAGAGCTACTACCTCTGCTTCCTCTGTAGCAAGGTTCTCGGAAGCACTGGTCAGCTTTGCACTGCTTTTCCAAACAGCCCTTCCTGGGTTTCTCAGCACTGCACCTCCCTGGTAGTCTCCTTTGGTCAGCAATTGGTTTTAACCAGCATGGAGATCCTTCTCTCCTGCCTCTCAGGCTTCTCTCCCTGCTTGGAGTTCTCCTGCTATAGGAACTTCTCTCCCTGCCAGCACGTCTCTCCTCAGCAGTTCTCTCTTTTGCAGTTCTCCCTTTAGCCGCTTCTGTACTACTCTCAGGTGAGTGATTTTTAACTGCATAGCTTGTGATGTTGGCTCCGCCCCTTGTCAGCTGCCCCTCATCCCCTGATGAGCCACGAGCTAGCTTTGAGTCTGGGCGTTCCCCTACCCACATGAAATAGCTTGTGTATAGTTCCTATGGCAACTTTTGGCCATGTGTATCTCTGAGCTGTCAAAGTTAGCTCTGTTTTGTTCAGAATCCCCTATCTCCATGGGCTCTGACCGCTGCACCTCATGACAGATCCCCCCCTTAAAACATTACGGGCTGCCGAACTTTCCATCGGACAGGTCGTAGTCCTATCTTGGGATCTGTATCGCTGCTCTATGTAAGCCATACTGGCAGTGGCTGACCTATCCTTCCATGTCTTAAGGAGGTTTAGGTGATACACCTGTTGGCGTCCCTTTTCATTCTCTATTCTATATGAGACAGGGCCCACCCTCTTCACTACTGTGCATGGCCCTTTCCAGTGAGCCTCAAATTTTGGTCCTGGATCTGCCACCTGGACAAGCACTTTATCACCTATCTCCAATTTTCTAGGTTTCGTGCCCCTGTCGTAATACTGCTTTTGTTTCCTCTTACTGGCCTGCAAATTCTCCATCGAGAACTTTGCTGTCCTTTCCAAGCGTTCCCTTAGACCTTTTAAGAACTGAGGTACTTCAACCTCTGATGTCTGGTTCTACCCACTGCTCGTGTAGAATATCTAATATCCCTCTAGGGGATCTACCAAACATGAGTTCGTATGGGGATGCTTTCAATGAGGTTTGTACACGTTCTCTACAGGCGTATAATACGAACGGGAGTAGAGTATCCCAGTCTGATATCTCTCCTTTTTTTAAACCCCTCCTAAGCAATTGCTTGATGGTTTGATTCATGCGTTCTACCAAACCATTTGTTTGGGGATGGTACGCTGCAGTTCGTATGGGCTTTATACCAAAGGCCTCCCATACGGTAGCCAAATTCTTGGATAGAAAATTGCTACCCTGATCAGTAAGTACCTCCCTAGGAAACCCCACCTCACAGAAGAGCTTCACAAGCTCTCGGGCTATGTTCCTCGCCGAGGTGTTCCTTAAGGGAATAGCCCATGGGAATCATGTAGCGTGGTCTACTATCACCAGCAGGTACTGGAAACCTCTTGGTGTTCGGGTCATAGGACCTACCATGTCTATTCGTATGCGACTCATACGTACCGCTATGGTGGGTGTAGATACCAATGGTACAGCCTTAGGTCTTAGCGCTGTCACTCTCTGACATGAGGGACATGACTCGCAGTACTGCCTGGTTTCCTTGAATACCCCCGGCCAATAAAAGTGACCCAATATTTGGTCCAGGGTGCCCTGGATTCCCTTATGGCCTCCTATGGGGTGGTCATGTGCCAGACGTAATACCGTGGCCTTAAACGTCGTTGGCACTACCAATTGTTTTCTAATTGCCTCAGTGTATGGGTCCATACTTTCCCTGTATAAAATCTCGTTTTCCAGAAAAAACCTGGGCAGTGTAAGCCGGGTTTCTTGGGCCCATTCGAAGGCTCTTTTAAGCGCTGGGTCGGCCCGCTGTTCCGCGGGGAACGACGGAAATTTATTCACCAGTTCAGCGGGTACCCAGGGCAAACCTGCTCCCGCCTCCAACTCGGCCCTCCCTCGGGTCCTGCATTGCCTCTCTTGACGTCTCTTGGCCTTGGCTTTTCTGCCCCCCTTTACTGGCTCGTGGACTAAATCATCGTGCGTGGGGAGAATATCTAATGCTTCCTCATTGGCTTCCTCATCCTGGGATCCTACCACCTCCTCAGGCTCTTCCGTGCCCCCAGATGATGTTTCTCCCACCCCCGAGGTTCCGGCTTGCGCCCGGGTAGAAACTAGGCCTGACCGGGTAGTTAAAGCTGCTACCAGCCCCTTATAAAAGGGTGGCCAATCTCTGCCTAGAATAATGTCCCTGGGTAATGCAGGGATTATAGCCACTGGTAATGTTTGTTCGGTGTCCAACCCCCGCACAGACAATTTCTGTAAAGGGTACTGCGAGAATGCCCCATGTATGCATTTTACCCTCACCCGGCTCTCTGCTTGACTCGGGGGTGACGAACGGCGCCTCTCGATGGCTTCCCAGAGCCTGCGGGAAATCATGCTCTGGTCAGCCCCCGAGTCGAGCAGTGCCAGCGCTTCTACTCCTTCTACCTTAACATGCAGAAGAAATCCGTCCTGTGCTGGCTTGTCCACTCCAGACATGAGGACAGTCCGCTTGGTGCAGTCCTTTTGGAAATGTCCAGCTCTCCCGCATAGATAGCATTTCCCTTTATGTGCAAGCAAAATATTATCATTAGCATTCATATTTTTTACATTACACATTTTCCTCTGGGGATACCTCGCTTTCTTACAATCTGCCATACCCACTGCCTGCATTACCCCAAACCCTGAGGTGTCAGCTATCTGGGCTTCTAAAAACCTATCTGCCAGACTAGCTGCTTCATCGGTAGATTGGCAGTTTTGTAAGGTCAGGTATGTTTTCATTTCTGTGGGCACAGCTTGGATAAATTGCTCCAAGACCACTGTCCAGTATAGATTCCATGGTTCTCCTTTCTGGAGTTAACCACTTCCAGGCCAAATTCCTCAATCTTTGATGTAAGGCTTTTGGTGTCTCCTGCAACTTCATTTTGGCCTCTCTGAACATCCTCCTATAATGTGAGGTAGTAAGCCCTAGCCTATCCTTGACTGCCTTTTTTATTTTGCTATAATCAGCAGCAAGGGTTGCAGGCATTGCCTTGTAGGCTGAGAGGGCTTCACCGGTAAGTGAAACCGCAAAACGAGTTGCCCATTGCTCACTAGGCCATTTCAGGGCCTCGCCTATGCGTTCAAATGCATCAATAAAATCATCTACATTGTCATGAAGACTCAATTGCCCTAGAGAGAATGCATGACTAGCATTTAGTCCTACTCCTGGTATTATTGAGGGGCTTTCAGTACTAAGTTCTTGTGGTTTCCTCAAAAGCGCTTCCATAGTGTCCAACAGTGGTTTCTGTTGCTCCCTCATCATACTGGCACTTTGCTCCTGGATATGGCGAGCTAGTTCAAACTGCTTATCCCACTGCAGTTGCATCCACTGCATGACGTCTCTGGGCTCCATTCCTCCCGTCTGTACGCTGTGGAGAAAAAAGAAAAAAAACACCAAGTGCGGCACCTTATATTTCCTCTCCCCTTAATCCTTCAGCACAGCAGCGCCCTCTTTCCTGCACAAATCCTCCCACGTTTATGCCCCAGGTGACGTTACCTTAGGCTTCATGTAGAGGTCAGCTTACAAAAAAGGTTACTGCTTCCTTCACCGACCGGTCTGTCAGTAAACTTGCTTCCAAGGTCTTCAGGTACCGTAGCAGTTTCTTTACTAGTGTTCTTTTTATTTCAAGGTAAAAATCCGCAAAACTATGCCAGATGTCGCCCACTCACCCCCCAGAAGCCATAGGCATGGGTGGATTAGCAGGGTAAGTTCTTTAATAGCTGTGGAGTATGGTAGAGAGGCTTGGCAATGCCCTCTGGGATTTGTAGTTCCACAACTTTAGCAAGAAGAAAGTAGTTGTAGTCAGAGTGATAAGGATTTAAACAGGATTTATTCCCTTCCCAGGGTTGGATTTTCACACAATGAAATAAGGCAACACAAAAAAACAGAGTTACTTACCTGTAACGGAGTTCTCCGTGGGCAGCAGGATAAGTCAGCCACACCTGGTGACGTCATCCGACGGCGCCATGACGGAAGTGCTCTCTAGCTCAGAAGCTTCTGAGCATGTGGGAGGTCCCACCTCCCCCGGCCCGCCCCCAGCCGACCAGTAAGTGACTAGCTATACCCTTGCGGCTAGGTGCGGGCGCGCAGGCCACCCTCATGCAGGGGAGGTGGGTGGGAGTGTGTGGCTGACTTATCCTGCTGTCCACGGAGAACTCCGTTACAGGTAAGTAACTCTGTTTTCTCCTAGGACAAGCAGGATGTGTCAGCCACACCTGGTGTCTCCCAAGCTAAGCAGTCACGCTGAGGAGAATGAGGGAGGCATGCGTAGAGCAGCAATTGTGTTTATTAAATAACGTGACAACAAAGTGCAACAGTGAGGTAGACTGTGCAATAACGTCAGTGCATATCCACGGAACAACTGTGGATTAGCCTAAGTGTGCAATCAATCAATGCGATACAACATTTGAGCAATCAAGCAAGCCATGCGATACAACATCAATCAATGCAATACAACATTTGTGCAATCAATAAACAAGTTGACCTAACAACAGTGTAATAACAGCAGTGCAATCACAACAGTGCAATCAGTTCAACAATATGACACTTCAACAACTTTACGACAAGCCCGTAGGGACTGGTATTGACTTGGATGAGTGGTTATGGAGCTTCCACTCAGCCCTGGGCTGGCTCCTTAGCGCCCCCAATCGAGGGTGTCGTAGCGGCAGAAAGGACTGCTCGGCCAAAGGAGCCGTCGTTCTCCGCGTGCATGTCCAGGCAGTAGTGCTTCTGGAAGGTCAGTTGCGAGGACCAGGTAGCCGCTCTGCAGATTTCGCTCACCGGCACCTCCTGAGCACAGGCCAGAGAAGCGGCTAGAGCGCGGAGCTGATGCGCACTCGCCCTGTTTGATGGGAGTGCGCCCGCTTTCTGCAGGCAATAGGCCACGCAGGCTGAGATCCAACAGGAGAGTGTTCGTTTGGAGACAGGTCTCCCAGGCCTGTTCGGGTCAAAGGAGACAAAGAGCTGGGCCCCCAGTCGAACTGCGGACGTCCTGTCGAGGTAGATGCGCAAGGCGCGTACACAATCCAGTGAGTGAAGACGCTGCTCCTCAGGGGAAGAGTGTGGGGCTGGGAAGAACGATGGCAGCTCTACCGTCTGGTTGACGTGAAAAGCGGAGGCAACCTTAGGCACAAACTTGGGATGAGTCCGCAGGGATGCCCGGTTGTGGTAGAGCTTCGTGTAAGGCGGGTGCGCCACCAGAGCCTGCAGCTCGCTGACCCTTCGAGCTGAGGTGATGGCGACAAGGAAGAGTGTCTTCCAGGAGAGGAATTTTCCAGGTGCTGTGTTCAATGGTTCGAAGGGCTCCTGCGTAAGTTGTTGCAAGACGACGTTAAGGTCCCATGAAGGTACCGGCTTCTGTACCAGAGGTTGCAGATTCCTCAGGCCTCTCATGAAACGTGTCACAATGGGAAGAGAGGCTATGGAGCTGGAGCTTGGGTACTCCGGGCTCCCGTGCAAAGAGGCAATAGCCGCGAGGTGCACTTTGATGGATTGTGGTTTTAATCCGGAGCTGAAGAGGGAGGTGAGATATTGAAGGACAATGGGTATTGGGCAAGAGGTTGGCTGAACTCCTAGGTCCTTGCACCATATACTGAAGCGTTTCCACTTCAGACTGTAGACTTTTCTGGTCGACGGCCTCCGGGAAGCTAGAACAATCTGCTGTACCTCCGAGGGTAGGCCGGATTCGTTGAGGGTTGCCTCTTCAGCCGTCAGGCCGTCCAGGCCCAAAAGGTTGGAGGTCATCCTTTCAGCCTCCAGGCTGTCAAGGCTAGAGTCTGGAGGTTGGGGTGTAAGGTGGTACCCCCATCTTGGGTTACCAGGTCTGGTCTCAGAGGAAGCCGAATTGGAGGCTCTTGGGCGAGCTGCAGCAGTAGGGAGAACCACATCTGCCTGGGCCAGTAAGGGACGATCAAGATCACATGCGCTTTCTCTTTGATGATGCGTTGCAACGTGGCTGTCACGAGCGGTGTTGGAGGGAATGCGTACGCCAAGTCCCAGGTCCTCCACGGGACTGCAAACGCATCGGAGGCCACCCTCTGCTGCGACGGGTGTTTGGAGCAGAACAAGGTGCATCTGGTGTTCGCTTCGGTGGCAAAGAGATCGATCTGGGCCACTCCCCAGCGCCGAAAGAGGTCGCGGGTCACTTCCCTGTGAAGCATCCACTCGTGAGGTTGAAGCTGTCTGCTGAGCCTGTCCGCCAGGACGTTCTGGTCCGCTGGGAGGTAAGTCGCCTGCAGGATGCAGTTGTTGGTTAGCGCTTCGGCCCATGTCTCGAGGGCTTCCTTGCATAATGTACGGGATCCCGTGCCCCCTTGTTTGTTTATATAAAACATTGTGACTTGGTTGTCCGTTTGCACCAAGATTGCTTTCCCCGTCAGATATGGTCTGAACGTCCGGAGGGCATATTTGACAGCCCGCAACTCGAGGACATTGATGTGAAGGGCACGCTCCTCTCTGGTCCAGGCTCCTTGGGTGCTGAGATGCGATAGATGAGCCCCCCATCCCATTGAGGATGCATCCGTGGTGAGGACGCTTTGATGGGAGAGGGGTTGCAGATGCTTGCCTACTGAAAGGTTGTTCGTGTTCATCCACCAAAGGAGACTCCGGACGACGTTGGGGGAGATCGGAATGGGCGTATTGAGTGGTTGGGATAGCTGCTTCCAGTGACTCCGCAGGTGCCATTGGAGGGTGCGCATATGGAGTCTCGCCAGCGGAAGGACCGATGTCGTCGCCGCCATGTGGCCTAGTAGGCGCATGATCCCGCGGGCTGAGGTGTGCTTCTGTGCCGACACTCTCTTGGCCAGCTGGACGATGATACTGATCCTGGGCTCGGGCAGGAAGGCCTTGCAGGTCTTGGTATCGATCATCGCCCCGATGAACTCCGTCCACTGCACAGGCTCGAAACGGGACTTTTCTTTGTTGAGCAGGAATCCCAGCCGGAGTAGCAAGTGCGCTGTTTTGCGGACTGCCGTGCGAAGTTCGGGGGCAGAGCTCGCCGACAGGAGCCAGTCGTCCAGGTAGGGAAAGATGGCGATGCCTTGTCTGCGGAGGTGTGCAGCGGCAACCGCCACGCACTTCGTGAATACCCTGGGCGCAGGGGATAGGCCAAAGGGCAGAACCCGATACTGGTAATGGCAACCCAGCGCTATGAATCTGAGAAATTTCCTGTGGGAAACGTGGACAGGAATGTGGGAGTACGCATCCTGTAAGTCCAGCGTGGCCATCCAATAGCCCGCTCTGATGAGAGGAAGGATGGAATTGAGTGAATACATCCTGAACTTCTCCTTCCTGATGAAGTAGTTCAGCTTTCGGAGGTCCAGGATGGGACGGAGGTCCCCTGACTTCTTGGGAATTAAGAAGTACCGGGAGTAGAATCCAGTGTTGATTTCGTCTGGAGGCACCCTCTCTATTGACCGTGCCCGGAGAAGTTTCTGGAGGAGGTCCGAGAGAGGCTGTTTCTGATGAGGTGGAGGCTGGCTGATGGGTGGTTTTCTTTGCCGTGGAAGGGAAGAGAAGCGCAAGTGGTAGCCCGTCTGTATTATCTGAAGAACCCACTTGTCTGATGTGATGTCTTGCCAGGCCGAGTGAAAATGAGTCAGGCGACCCCCGACCGGGTGGTCCCCGGGATCCAGAGAGAGGCCCAGCCAGTCCGGATAGTCAGAAGGAGGAGGTGTCTTTCCCGGAGTGTGACTGGTTGGTTTGTTTTTGTTTGCGTTGTCGCTGTTGTTGCCTCTGAAAAGGCGGCTTGTGATAGTTCTGCTTGAACCTAGGCGTCTGCCACTGGCGGTTTGAGCCATAATATTGCTTTGACGGGGCAAAAGGCTTGCGGGAATAGCCCCCTTTCCGTGTCCAGGAGGGGCGTTCGAGTCCGTCTGCAGCCAGAGTCTTCAGAGTGGTGCAGTCTTCTTTCAGCCCGTGTACCGTGTCGGCGACTTTGTCCCCAAAAAGGGAGTCGCCAGAGCAGGGTGTATCCGCTATCCGGTCATGGGTACTATCGGAGAGCCCTGATGCCCGGAGCCATGCCCAGCGACGGGCAGATATGGCCGTGCCTGCTGTGCGTACGGCCGTGTCGAAGGCGTCAAAGGCTGTACTCATCAGGTGCTTGCTGCATTCCGCTATTTCCTGCATGGATGTCGCGGCAGAAGTACGTGAGTCCTTGGGGAGGTCCAGCAGCTGGCGCTTGAGGTCAGCCAGGAGGGCGTCCTGGAACAGGACATGTTGAAATTGATGCGCTGCTATCTTGGCGCTGAGCATTGCGCCTTGAAACACTTTCCTCCCCACCTCATCCAGACGCTTTGGGTCCCGGCCTGGTGGGTGCACGGCCTGGGAACGTGTGGACTTGGCTCTTTTGAGTGCTGATGCCACCACTATTGACTGGTGGGATAACTGAGGCTTGTCGAATCCAGGTGCCATGTGGATGATGTATTTCGTGTCCAGGCGTCTAGAGCAAGCATGGCCCGACGCTGGGGATTGCCAGAGGGTCAACTGTTTCTCCTTCAACTTTCGGTGGAGGGGAAGAGCCATGGCAGGTCTTGGGCCGCTGAGGTACTTCATGACCTCCGGTTCCTTCTCCTCGGGCGAGCCCTCTGTGGCCAGCCCCAGCTTGGACACCACCTTCCGGAGAAATTTTGGATATGTTAGGTCCTCCAGCACTGGTGTCGGTGGATCCTCCACGGCATCAGCTTGGCTCTTGGAGGCATCAGAGCCTCATCCCAAGTCCTCCCCGTCGCTCCCTCCGGAGTCCAGCTGCGCCGGGGAAGGTGTGCCCGGTGTAGAAGGGGCTGGGGAGAGAGTCCGCGCTGGGGAGGGGGTCCGTGCCCTGGATGGTGACAGGCTAGGGAGTGATTGCTCCGAGACAGACCGTGCCCCCGACGGAGCGAGCGTCTGACCTTGGTCCAGCCGATGGGGTGCAGTTTGCTCAACAAGGCGGTTAAGGAGCTGAAGGATGGCAGAGGAGGTGGAGTCTGAGGACCGGCTGCTTCTGTGAGAGCTGGACCTCCTGCTCCTCTTATGGCTCCGGTGGGACTCCCCGTGGGAAGCTTCCTCTCTCAATGGGGATCGATGCCTGTGCTTGGCTGTCCTCTTCCTGCCTTTTTCCCCGACCTGCTGTGTGCTGGAGCAGTGCTCAGAGTTTCCCACGTTGCCGTTTGAGTGGTGCCTGCTTCTGTCACGCCGGCTTTCAGCGCCGGTGCGATCAGCACACTTCACAGAGTCTCTGTGCTCCGCGCCATCCAGGGACTCCCCTGCCACAGGGGATGTCTGTCGGCGCCGATCGCCCTCGGCGTGATTATCCGGGGCGCTCCGAATCCCCTCTGCAGCGTGCACAGATGTGCTGGGCAGGGGGGAGAGCTGTCGGTGCCGATGGCCAGCGGCCCGATCCCTTTCCCGGAGCTCCTCTGCCGCTTGAGAAGACGTGCAGGGTAGAGGGGAGGGCTGCCGGCGCTGACTGCTGGAGCCGGAACTGCTGCGCCCAATAGGAGTAGAGGGGGCGTGTCCGGAGGAGGAGCCAGGCGGGTCCACGATGGCGGCGCCATTTTCAAACTCTTCTGGAGGGCCGCATGGCCGGGAAGAACGGGCCGGAGCACTGCTTTCCGCAGGGGGGCTTACCCGACGGGTAGGGGCCTCTCCGGAAGCATTACAACTCGCGGGGGAAGCAGCGCTTGATCCCCGCTGAGTGGGAGCCCTCCCTTCTTCCGATCTAGGAGGTACTTCGGCACGGGGGAGTTTAACAGGCCTGGAGGGTTTATTCTTCTTACTTTTGCGATGCTCCGGGTTCCGTTTAGCAGGGGATCTGCTTGCCGCCGCCGCGGAGGAGAGAAGTTCTTTCAACGATTGTTCCCGGTGTTTTCTTGCCCTGGGAGACATCCGGGCACAACTGGCACAGTTTTCCACCTGATGTGAGGACCCCAGGCATCCGATACAATGTTGGTGAGTGTCCGAGAGGTTCATTTTTCTCTTACAGAGCGGGCACTTCTTGAAGCCCGGTTTAGGCATGAAGAAGAGAATTGTAGTAGGTTTATTGTAGGAGAGCTGTAATTTCCGTCCTGAGGCAAGGCGGAAGAAAAAGAACTGGTCGGCTGGGGGCGGGCCGGGGGAGGTGGGACCTCCCACATGCTCAGAAGCTTCTGAGCTAGAGAGCACTTCTGTCATGGCGCCGTCGGATGACGTCACCAGGTGTGGCTGACACATCCTGCTTGTCCTAGGAGAACCATACGTCTGGTATCAAAGTTAAAGAAACATTTGAACAAAGGATATGCTTATCTTCAGCTTTCACAATGGAGGCAAAAATGGTAAAAGAAAACAGTTTCCTTCACAAAACTCTTCCTGTCTGTTTTCTTTATGAATTAGCTCCTACAGCTCTTCAGCATAGAGAAGATATGCTATCAGATAAGGTATATGTACAGTCCATGTAAATATCACCGTTAGACTCCTCACATGGATCACATTGCATCTCTTCTATATCTGGGTAAGTTTCCCGGTGAGTGAAACTTCTGTTCTGACTGCTGAGTTCCTCTCTATAGCTTTGGGAGTTCCCTTCCCCCACCAGCTTAGAGGTGGATGGGTAAATACCGTAATCACTATAGTCTCTCTCAGAGGCAGCACATAATTCTTGGTAAGTACAGGGCTGACTGCTATAGTCTAAGCTTCTTCTATTAGGAAGAATAAGGTTACCTTTCAGCAGTTTCCCTTCAACGTTCCTTCCTCGAGCGCTCGTGGGAAGGCTTTTCACTCCGTGTCTGTTTGAGCTTTCTCTTTGGCACCAAATTATCTTCAGGATAATGGTTTTCTCCTGCTTGGTACCTTGTGCTGGGTGACTGGTCTTGCCTTAGCCTGGCCTCAGAGCTACTACCTCTGCTTCCTCTGTAGCAAGGTTCTCGGAAGCACTGGTCAGCTGTGCACTGCTCTTCCAAACAGCCCTTCCTGGGTTTCTCAGCACTGCACCTCCCTGGTAGTCTCCTTTGGTCAGCAATTGGTTTTAACCAGCATGGAGATCCTTCTCTCCTGCCTCTCAGGCTTCTCTCCCTGCTTGGAGTTCTCCTGCTATCGGGACTTCTCTCCCTGCCAGCACGTCTCTCCTCAGCAGTTCTCTCTTTTGCAGTTCTCCCTTTAGCCGCTTCTGCACTACTCTCAGGTGAGTGATTTTTAACTGCGTAGCTTGTGATGTTGGCTCCGCCCCTTGTCAGCTGCCCCTCATCCCCTGATGAGCCACGAGCTAGCTTTGAGTCTGGGCATTCCCCTACACCACGTGAAATAGCTTGTGTATAGTTCCTATGGCAACCTTTGGCCATGTGTATCTCTGAGCTGTCAAAGTTAGCTCCATTTTGTTCAGAATCCCCTATCTCCATGGGCTCTGACCGCTGCACCTCATGACACCAGACACATGGTTCTCGGGTCAGATGAGACAAAAATTGAACTTTTTGGCCATCATGGGAAACACCATGTGTGGCACAAACCCAATACTTCCCATCACCCTGAGAACACCATTCCCACAGTGAAACATGGTGGTGGCAGCATCATGCTGTGGGGATGTTTTTCGATGGCAGGGACAGGAAAACTGGTCAGGATTGAAGGAATGATGGATGGCACTAAATACAGGACAATTCTTGAGGAAAATCTGTTTCAGTCTGCCAGAGATTTGAGACTGGGACAAAGGTTCACCTTCCAGCAGGACAATGACCCTAAACATACTGCTAAAGCTACACTAGAGCAGTTTAAAGGGAAACATTTAAATGTCTTGGAATGGCTTAGTTAAAGCCCAGACCTCAATCGAAATTGAGAATCTGTGGCATGACTTGAAGATTGCTGTACACCAATGCAACTCATCTAACTTGAAGGAGTTGGAACAGTTTTGCCTCAAGGAATTTGTGAAAATCCCAGTGGCTAGATGTTCTAAGCTAATAGAGACATACCCAAGACACTTGCAGCTGTAATTGCAACAAAAGATGGCTCTAGAAAGTATTGACTTTGGGGGGGAATACCTTTGCATACTCATGATTTCTGTTCTTTTTTTGTCTTACTTATTGTTTCTGTCACAATAAAAGATATTTTGCACCTTCAAAGTGGTAGGCATATTGTGTAAATCACACGGTGCTAACCCCCAAATCTCCATTTTAATTCCAGGTTGTAATGCGACAAAAAAGGAGAAACACCGAGGGGATGAATACTTTCACAAAGCACTGTAAGCATCAATCATTGGTCTATAACATTTTTTGTGTTTCTAAGTGGCAGTGATGACAGAGGCGGAACGGACTTTCAATGGAAAAAAACACAAGGGTCTTTCCAACTCTGCGCTTGCATGCTGGTCTGATCCCTCCCTCTGACGTAGGCTCGCATCAGAGGAGGGAGGGATCAGAGCAGCATACACGTATGGAGTTTGAAAGACCCGCATGTTTTTTTTCCCTTGAAGGTCCGCTCCGCTGCTGCCGCCACCACTGCCGCTGCCAATGAAACATGAAAAGCAGTCACTACTACTACTACTACTACTACTACACATTTGTATAGCACTACAAGATGAACGCAGTGCTGCACAGACACATGTAGAAGATGGTTCCTGCTCATCTGAGCTTACAATCTAGTCAAGACAGACAACACAATAGCTGTAGGGGGGAATGAATGGTAAGGAAACACAAAGGAGATCAGGTGAGTCAAGATCTGAAAGCAGCAGCAAAGAGATGAGTTTTCAGTCTGGATTTGAAAAGGGTCAGAGAAAAAGCCTGACGTGTAGACTCAGGTGGTTTGTTTCAGGCATAAGGAGCAGCAAGGTGAAAGGAGCGAAGTCTGGAGTTAGCAATAGAAGGGCAAAGATAGAAGTGATTTGCTGGAAGAACAGAGTTCCCGAGGAGCACTGTTCCCTCTAAGCTGTGCGCATGTGCGCGCTCACACACCTCGCCGAGTGAGCGCACATACTTTACAGCAGAGCGCACAAAAATTACGGTTCTGATTAAAAACAACACAGACATCTTAAAATTTAAAAGTTGTGATTGTAATTACCAGAAATTTTCCGCTTCATTTAGTAATTGAATATTTTCATTTAATTTGATTAAAATCAATGTAGTGTACATACTGTATTCTGAAGTGTAGTTAAATTTTAAAGTATATAACTTCGAGTGTCATTATGTGGCGCACAAAAATTTAACCTTTCTTCAAAAGCTGCACAGCTGATATTTTATGCGTACACAGTAGGGTGGTCCACTGCCATAGGGGAAAAAATAAAAGTAGGAATTTCTTTGCCCCCTGGCCTGATTATGGTTCCATTTATGTAGAAAACAATGTGTGCAAAGTTTGAAGCCAATCAAATAATATTTAGGGGTGGCTCAAGGTCCCTATCTATCAGGCCCCTGGATCCCCCCCAGGGTTTGTCAGACCACTGGGTATTATCCGCTCATAGACGGGGGTATCATGCTTGCCAAGCACTCATTGTGGTCCAGATGCTAGTAAGGACTTTGACGATGTGGGTAACATCTTACAGTGTTGCGAGACAACACCCAGAAGGAACTGGAGTTGCTCTTCTTTTGTGGTGTGTCGGCCATTGAACTCCTCAATGAGTTTGACCCCTCACTCAGCCACATCATTGATCACTGGAAGATTTTTTACTTTCTTCAGACCGTCTTTGAATGATGCATTCTCTTCCCAGTCTTCTGGGTCTGCATTAAGAAAATCACTGTTGATGTCGAGGTGTTTCAGGAAACGGATTGACTTGAGAGTTGCAAAAGATTCAAGTGGTGGAATCATGGAACTTTTCAATTCGACCCGCTTTGGGGGATCTTCGTCTTCGTCATCATCCTCATCACTTTCATCTGATTCTGCCGGGATCATGGCCGACACTATGGCCCGCTTTGTCGGTGCTGAAACAGCTTCATTGAACAGTGACAGTGCCACAAGCTCCTCTGACACATACCACAGATGCTGTTGCAGTTTGTCTCTGGCCGCTCTTCCAACACGGTCATTGTGGTAAGAGAGTAGTTTCTTCAGCATCTCCAAATCTGTTTGAGGAGCAACTGCGGCATCAGGGGCAGAAAACCAGGCTTCCACATGAATCAGGATGGAGAAAATGCTCACATCACAAACACAGGACTCCTCCCGTTGGGTAAGATCTTTGAGTTGTCCTCGGAACATCCAAATCTTGAGACAGTACAAGACTTTTTCCATCCATCTGGCATGATGGAAAGCTCTGGGTTTCTTGAAATTGAAACTAGGAAGATTCCCTCCAAGGCAGACAATTGTTAACTCCAAGAATTCCAGGTAATCATCTCGGTGATTGCCCTGTGCCAACTTGGATTCCGCAAACTTCATGATGCGATCCCTGTCAGTTTGCAGCACCTCCAAGTCTTTTTCAGTTTGATAGTTGGACTTGTCAAGGGAGCCCCAATTCTTTTGGAACCGGCGAAAGAGTTGGACATCGGAACCCGATGAAGCTCTAGAGCATGTAGAGAATACTGCACCAAGAATTATTTCGGAAATGTGATGGCGGCATGCCAAATAAAGGACTGTGCGATGGAGTCTCTGTTCTAGAAGAATGCATGCTCCTGATCAACGTCCCATGTTCGATGCAGTTGTATCAAAGCAGAAGCCTGCAACCTTTTCATCCAAACACCATTCCTGTAACAGTTCATAAACTGCTGCAGCTTGATTCTCGCCCGTTCCTGATGTCAGTTTTGGTACACCAAGAAGTTGTGTTTCTCCAGTGGAGACAGCCGTTATCAAAACTGGAATGTGGTTGAATAGAGGAGAGATGGCAATAACTTGCTATCCCAATGCACAATGCATGTTTTGCCTTCGGCTTTGAATGCGTTGTGCAGGTCCGTCCATTGTTGCTGACGGTGCTTTTCTCTATGGCGCTTGACGCTGGAGCGGCTGATATTGAGCTCCCCAGGATAATGTCCCAGACTTCTGGCGGTTTCAGCTACCACAAACAGAGCATTGCGATCCGTTGTCCCTGTCCGATCCAGGGCTGCTATAAGCTCTGGGGTCCAGACATTGTTAGGTCGAAACTGCTTCGTTTGTGGAGTTGCTTTCTTCTGTCCGTTATCTGAATCCGCAGATGTCGACGAGTCTTCACCTGACTCTGCTGAGGAAGAAGATCCTTCCAGCTGAACTTGGCTTGTAGTTGCCTCAGCTTCGGCAACATGTTTTTGTCTGCGCCTTTTCAGTTCTTCTTCTCGCTGTTGCGATCTTGCTTCCGTGTTGGCCAGTTTCTTGTCCATCGCGCACATTGAGCTGCGGCGCCCTGGTTCTCATTGCGCTATTAAGAATTCTTTGTCTTCTTGAATATGAATTAAAGACATTGCATTGGCATGCGCCACATCAAATAGGTTTTTCATTGCAACCTGGAATTCTTTTTCATTTGCCTCTTGTTTCCCTCCTCTCCCTTTGTTTTTCTTCAAAAGTTTCCACTGATTGAACAATTTCTTTACTTTTTCTTGAATTTTGTCATTCCTTTGAACAGGAAGCCTGGCCTTTTCCCAGTAAGCTCCTACTTCACTTGTTACAATAGATGCACTTTCACTAACGCCTTTGTTTAATGTCATATGGTGATGTAAAAATACACTTAACACTTGCTCCTTGCTGGGGAGCTTGGCCCCCAGAATTGTGGTGGACATTTCTTCAATGAGATAAAAACCATGTTTTTTCGCCATCTGAAAAGAATGAAGATACAAAGATAATAGTACAATGTCTTTGCCACCTCTCAGAGACGAGATTAGTTCAAATATGAAGCAATCAAATGTAATCAGCGTGGAACTGAGTGGATGATACAAGATGATGCAACATTTCGTCATCTGCTCCCAGGGGGAAATCTCAAGACTTGTTGAGCCACCCCTAAATATTATTTGATTGGCTTCAAACTTTGTACACAGTGTTTTCTACCTAAATGGAACCAGAATCAGGCCAGGGAGCAAAGGAATTCAGGAATTCATTTTTATGGACCACCCTAGTACACAGCCTACAGAAAATTAGAGGAAACATTGCCGAGGAGGGGTGTAAGGAGAGATAAGAGAGGAAAGGTAGCGAGGAACTGCAGAGTAATGCATTTATAGGTCATCAGGAGAAGTTTGAACTGGATGCAGAAATGGATAAGGAGCCAATGAAGTGAATTGAGAAGAGGGATAATATGAGCATGATGAGGCTGGCGGAAGATTAGCTGCGCAACAGTGTGTTGAACAGATTGAAGGGGAGAAAGATGATTCAGAGGGAGACTAGCAAGGAGTAGGTTACAATAGTCTAGACAGGAGGTGACTAAGGAGTGGAAACATGTCTTAGTAGTGTGTTCAGAAAGGAATGGGCGAATTTTGTTGATGTTGTAGAGAAAGAAACTGCAGGTTTTAGCTATCATTTGGATGTGTGTGGAGAAGGAGAGAGAGGAGTCAAAGACGATCCCAAGATTGCAAGCTGAGGAGACAGGGAGGAGCAGAGGGTTCTCCGCAAAGACTGAGAAAGGAGTAAGGGGAGAGGAGGGTTTAGGGGGAAAAATAAGAAGCTCAGTTTTGGCCATGTTCAATTTCAAGTGGCAGTGAGACATCCAAGCACCAATATCAGAAAGGCAGGCAAGGGCAGGCCCCTTCTCCATGCCATCGGAGCTCGACTGCTTCCAGGCTCCATCAGTGCCAGTAAGCTCCACCTCCTCTGACAGCATCATCCTCCAATGCTGACTCCAGCATGAAATGACTGCGTGAAGAAGAGAAGACCTGGAATCCACCCAGTGGACCATCACATGCAGTTGATCAACTCCAGAGCCCCTGCTCCACACTATTGGAGCTTGGTGCCTCCAGACTCCAGCAGTGCTGGTAACCTCTGCCTCCTCTGACAGCATTACCCCCCCAATGCTGACTCCAGCCTGAGCCGACTGCATGAAGAGGAGAGCACCTGGAATCCATCTGGCAGGCTATGTCCTACTGCACAAGCAATTGATCAGCTCCAGAGCCCCTACTCCAGGCCATCAGAGCTCGACTGCCTCCAGACTCAAGCAGTGCCAGTAAGCTCTGTTTCCTCTTGCTGATATCAACTTTTTACCCTCATGCAATCCAAGGCAGACCCTCACCTAAGGACCAAGCCCAAGGGCCCTTGGGCATGGCCCTTAGGCGTAACTATAGTGGGCCTTCTGATCATGACCATGACCTTACCCCTGCTTACTTGACTCAAAACTCCTACCAGCAGCCTACCTGATTGCAGCTTAGGCAATCGTAAGTTTCCCCATACATCAAGATCTATCCAAAGCCCCACCAAAAGCCAATTATGCCTGCAACAACCCACCTCCTATTATTAACTTACCTCAGTCTACTCATTGCAAATGCCCTTTCTTGGCAACCATACTCCGGTGCTATCCCAATAATCCACACCAGGACAAGAGGCAACACACTGTTCCTTGGCACCAAACCTAGGAACAGCTCACTAATCAGACTCATACCTCAAGAGCTAACAACAGCATCTCAAGAAAAAAACACTCACCATTCACATCAATTGAAATGCGTGCTTGTTAAGACATGCTCAGCTCGCAACAAAACCCCTATACTGGCGGACCACCTAAATGACAATGACATAGACATCATGGGGGTTATTCTGAGCCATGAATAGCGGGGATGGACGGCCTGATGGGACATCCATCCCCGCTATTTGTGGCTTCATCTGCCCCCGAATAACTTCGCTGCAATTTGTGCAGGGAAGTTAGACAGGGGCAGGGAATGGGCGGCACAGGGACGGAGAATGGGCGGGCAGTGGGCAGTCGCCAGCCCTGAACATACAGGGCCGATTCTAATGTCGGCCCTGTATGTCCGGGGCTGGCAAAATGTCCAGGGAAGTTATTCCATCTCCGAGGTGGAATAACTTCCCTGGACATTTCATTTTGGAAGGCCTGGGGCGCGGATGGAGCAGGGGGGGAGGGCCAGCGTTTATTCCCTGCAGTCTGACCCTGGCCTTAGTATGCCATATCGGGGGTCGGGCTGCGGGAAATAAATTCTTGTTCTTGGCGGCTGGCATCGCGCTTTTAAATGGAGCTGCGGTGCCATAGCAACATGATGCCATAGCGCCGCAGCTCTATTTAAAAGCCATGACTGAGTTACCGGGTGCAGTCCTGTATGTGCAGGCTGGACAAAATTGCTGTCCCGACCTGCATGTGCAGGGCTGCTCACGATTCTGATCCCACGGGGCTAGATTTGCCCCATGGGATCAGAATCATGATCCCCTTTGTGCATCCAGTTCAGACCAGACACATAGAGGGGATCTATGTCTGGGACAGAATCAGGCCCCATGTGTGTAACTGAATCCTGGCTAACTGACTCCGAAAACATGCTGCTGAACCAGCTACTAATACTGGGCTATGAACTCTTCAAATGCCCAAGGCTAGACCATAGAGGGAGAGGAGTATTCATCCTGGCCTGAACACACCTGGTTTCCATAAAACAGACACCTGCAATGTTCACGGGTTAGACATGCTCACAATCACCAACAGATGTATAACTCTATGCCCAGCCTATTGACTCCCTTCCTCCAAGTCAGAAGTACTCATGATCCTCCTTGAAACAGTATGCAAGCACACAGCACTAACCATTCTTCTTATTAGGTGACTTCAACCTATCCTCAACCATACCCAGATTAGCAGAATCCTTTCTGGAGGCTATGGAAGTCCAGGATTATAGCCAGATTATAGATGAGCCATCCCATCAAAGCAGAAACACACGAGAGCTTATCTTCACTCCTAAAATCATAATATCTGGATTCCATTTCTTCTCCCCCGTCTCTTGGACTGATCATAAAACTATCACATTCTTCATACCACAGAGCCAGAACACACACACATCTTCCCAATCTCAACCAGTCCACTGGAGATTCTGCACATTTGACAAACGTTCCTAAACAGAGTACTGTCTCAATTCACTCACAGCTCAAACATCACCAATGAGCTAATCCACAACGAGAAAGAAGTCATAGCCAAGACTGCAGCAACCCCAAGAACATCGAGAATCACAAACAAACTCCACAGTGCAACCTGGTTCACTGCGCAAACTCAGATAGAGAGGAGATGACGTTGCTTGAAAAGCCCAAACCTCCACGCTTACATGGCCATGCTTCAGGAGTATCATGATTTGACCTACAAAACAAGAAAAGAATACCACTCTAAACTTCTGATGTGCTCATTGAATCACCCTAGAGGACTTTTTGAGATTGTACAATCATTCACAAGTTGTCCCAATCAAAAGGCAAGGGTGAGCATCCCTCCCCCACAAACAGAGTTGACCACTTCCTCAGGAAGACTACTACAAATAGAAAAGGTCTCAACACTTGCCCTTCTCACCAGGAGCTAGCCTCCTCCTCCTGCACCTGGAGTAACTTCCACCCTACCTCACTGGAACAAATTGAGAATATCATCTCTAATCTCAACGCCACAACGCCCCTACTCGATCCTTGCCAGGTCAACTGGATCAAGATAGCCTGTGCTGACCTAGCTTCTCTTATCCTCAAAATCATCCAGCTGTCCCTAACACAGGTACACATGCCCACCAGCCTCAAACTAGCATCCATCTGGCCAATAATCAAGAACACTCTCGACCCAAGCCTCCCCACCTCCTACAGGCCCATCACAAGCCTTTCATTCTTAGTGAAGGTCATTGAGAAGGTAGCACAATGCCAGCTGCAAGACTATATTACTTCCCATGCATCACTCAATATATAGCAACATGGCTTCAGACCCAAGCATGGAGTTCAGGCACTTTTAAAAGCACTCGCTGACAGACTCACAAAGGGCATGGACAAACCACACCAAGATTTCATCATGATATTCCTTGACATTGAAGTTAGGGCATATCAACAGAGAGATTCCAATAAAGACAAAAGTAACCCAAATGCCCTTAGGTACAGAGCACGCATAACTTAAAGATTCCATATTACCCTTGCCTACCGGTAACAAGATTAATATGAATAAAATACAATTCCTAAAATGCTTGTATGCAAATGTTAGAAGTCTAAAAAATAAGATGGGAGAGTTAGAATATATTGCACTAAATGAGGAGTTAGATATGATTGGTATCTCAAAGTCATGGTGGAAAGAGGACAACCAGTGGGACACTGTGATACCTGGGTACAAATTATTTCACAATGATAGAGTAGATCAAATTGGTGGAGGGGTTGTGCTCTATGATAGAGAGGGCATTGAGTCACACAGGATTAAAGTTTTGCAGGAAACAAAATACACTGTAGAATCTCTATGGATTGAAATTCCATGTAAAAAGGGGAAGGCAATGGCAATGGGAGTATACTATCAACCGTCTGGTCAGAATGAACAAATGGATGATGAAATGCTCAAAGAAATCAGGGAAGCTTACAATATTTATAGAACAGTAATAATAAAGGGTGATTTCAATTACTCCGATATCGACTGGGTCAGTGTCATGGCAGGACATGCTAGGGAGATGAAGTTTCTAGATGAAATAAATGACTGCTTCTTGGAGCAGCTGGTTCATGATCCAACAAGAGGGGAAGCCATCTTGGACCTAGTCCTTAGTGGAACACCAGATCTGGTGCAAGAAATAAGGGTGTTGGGGCCACTTGGCAATGGTGATCATAGCATGATCGTGTTTGATTTTATAAATGGAGGAAGGATGGCAAGGAAATCCACAGTACTATCTTTCAATTTTCAAAAGGGAGACTATGATAAAATGAGGAAAACAGTTAAGAAAAAACTAAAAGGAGCAGCTGCAAAGGTTAAAGATTTATATCAAGCATGGGTGTTCTTTAAAAATACTATCTTGGAAGCCCAGACCAGCTGTATTCCACGCTTTAAGAAAAGTGGAAGGAAGTCCAAAAAACTGCCATCATGGTTTAAAGGTGAGGTCAGAGAGGCTGTTGTTGCCAAAAAAGCATCTTTCAGGAAATGGAAAAAAAGAGCCAAATGACGAAACCTGGAAACAGCACAAGCACTGGCAAGTCAAATGCAAGGCATTGATAAAGCAGGCAAAGGGAGAATTTGAGAAGAAGTTGCTGCGGAAGCAAAAATATGATAAAATGAGGAAAACAGTTAAGAAAAAACTAAAAGGAGCAGCTGCAAAGGTTAAAGATTTATATCAAGCTTGGGTGTTCTTTAAAAATACTATCTTGGAAGCCCAGACCAGCTGTATTCCACGCTTTAAGAAAAGTGGAAAGAAGTCCAAAAAACTGCCAGCATGGTTTAAAGGTAAGGTCAGAGAGGCTGCTGTAGCCAAAAAAGCATCTTTCAGGAAATGGAAAAAGGAGCCAAATGATGAAAACAAGAAACATCATAAGCACTGGCAAGTTAGATGCAAGGAATTGATAAGATAGGCAAAGAGAGATTTTGAAAAAAGGTTTTCTGTGGAAGCAAAAACACATAATAAAAACGTTTTCAAGTACATTCATAGCAAAAAACCTGTGAGAGAGTCAGTTGGACCATTGGATGATAGAGGGGTAAAAAGGGCACTAAGAGAAGACAAGGCCATAGGGGACAGACTGAATAAATTCTTTGCTTTTATCTTTACTGATGAAGATGTAGGGAAGTTACCCATGCCTGAAATGGTATTTAAACCTGATGCAGCAGAAGAATTGAAAGAAATATTGATAAACCAGAAAGATGTATTACAACTATTTGATAAACTGAAGAGTAGCAAATCACCTGGACTGTATGGTATACATCCAAGAGTGTTGAAAGAACTGAAATATGAGATTGCAGACCTACTATTACTAATCTCTGAACTATCATTAAAATCATCAGTGATACCTTAAGATTGGAGGATGGCTAATGTAACGCCAATTTTTAAAAAGGATTCCAGGGGTGATCCGGAAAACTACAGATCGGTGAGCCTGATGTCAGTACCAGGAAAAATGGTAGAAAACATTATTAAGAACAAAATTTCTGAACATGTAGATAGTCATGGTTTAATGAGAGGCAGCCAACATAGCTTTTTACAGGGAAGGTCTTGTCTTACTAATCTGTTATATTTTTTTGAAGATGTAAATAAAGAGGTAGACAAAGGTGGGTCAGTCGATGTAGTGTATCTGGATTTTGGGAAAGCCTTTGACAAGGTCCCTCTTGGTGAAATTAAAAAATCATGGGATAGGAGGCAGTGTACTATTGTGGATCAGGAACTGGTTAAAACATAGAAAGCAGAGGGTAGGGCTAAATAGCCAATTTTCCCAGTGGAGAAAGTTGAATAGTGGAGTACCCCAGGGATCTGTGCTGCGTCTGCTGTTTTTTTTTTTTAACATATCGTAAACGACCTGGAAATGGGAATAATGAGTGATGTAATCAAATTTGCAGATGACACAAAATTATTCAAAATTGTAAAAACACAAGAGGATTGTGAAAAATTGCAAGAGGATCTTGATAAATTCGAAGACTGGACGTTCAAATGGCAGTTGAAATTTAATGTGGACAAGTGCAAAGTTATGCACCTAGAAAAGAACAACACAAACTATGGTTATACGATGTAAGGTTCCACATTAGGAACCACCACCCAGGAAAAAGATTTTGGTGTCATTGTGGATAACATGTTGAAATCCTCTGCCCAGTGTGAAGTGGCGACCAATAAAGCAAATAGAATGCTAAGAATCATAATGAAAGGAATGGAGAATAAAACAAAGAATATTATAAAAGTCATGGAATAGGAGGCAGTGTACTATTGTGGATCGGGAACTGGTTAAAAGATAGAAAGCAGGAGGGTAGGGCTAAATGGCCAATTTTCCCAATGGAAAAAGGTGAATAGTGGAGTACCCCAGGGATCTGTACTGGGTCCGCTACTTTTTGACATATTCATAAATGACCTGGAAAAGGGAATAACTAGTGAGGTTATCAAATTTGCAGACAACACAAAATTGTTTAAAGCTGTTAAAACCCAAGAGGACTGTGGAAAACTGCAGGAGGATCTGGATAAATTGGAAGACTGGGCATCCAAATGGCAGATGAAATTTAATGTGGACAAGTGCAAAGTTATGCACCTAGGAAAGAACAACCCACACTATGGTTACACGATGCAAGGTTCTATATTGGGAACCACCACCCAGGAAAAAGATTTAGGAGTCATCGTGGATAACATGTTAAAACCCTCCGCCCAGTGTGCAGCAGCGGCCAAGAAAGCAAATAGAATGCTAGTATCATAAGGAAAGGAATGGAAAATAAAACAAAGGATATTATAATGCCTCTGTATCGTTCCATGGTACGACCGCACCTTGAATATTGTGTGCAATTCTGGTCGCCGTATCTTAAAAAAGGATATAGCGTTATTAGAAAAGGTACAGAGAAGAGCCACCAAAATGGTAAAGGGGATGGAAGGCTACTTCTATGAAGAGAGGCTACAAAGGTTAGGGCTCTTCAACCTGAAAAAGAGACGGCTGAGGGGAGATATGATAGAGGTCTATAAATTAATGAATGGAGTGGATCGGGTAAACGTAGATCAATTGTTTACGCTATCAGAATATAGAAAGACTAGGGGACATGTAATGAAGCTACAGGGTAAACTATTTAAGACAAATAAGAGAAAATATTTTTTCACTCAATGTGTAATCAAACTCTGGAATTTGTTACCGGAGGATGTAGTAAGAGCTGTTAGTGTAGCTGGGTTTAAAAAAGGTTTGGACAAGTTCCTGGAGGAAAGGTCCATAAACCATTATTAAAAAGGGACCCAGGATATCAATGCTTGTCCCAGTACAAGCATTGTGGAACCTGTGCCTTTTGGGGATACTGCTAGGTACGTATGACCTAGATTGGCCACTGTTGGAAACAGGATACTGGGCTTGATGGACCTAGGTCTGACCCAGTATGACATATCTTATGTTTTTATCTTCTTATAATGCCTCTGTATCGTTCGATGGTGCGACTTCACCTCGAATATTGTGTGTAATTCTATTCACCTTATCTTAAAAAGGATATAGTGTAATTAGAAAAGGTACAGAGAAGAGCCACCAAAATGCTAAATGGGATGGAAGGATACCCCTGTGAGGAGAGGCTAAAAAGGTTAGGGCTCATCAACCTGAAAAAGAGACGGCTGAAGGCAGATATGATAGAGGTTTATAAATTAATGAATTGAGTGGAACATGTAAGTAGATTGATTACACCATCAAACTCTAGAAAGAGACTAGGGGACATGCAATGAAGCTACAGTGTAACCCATATAAGACTAATGAGAAAATATTTTTTCACTCAACGCCTAATCAAACTCTGGAGTTTGTTATCGGAGGATGTAGTAAAAGCTCTTAATGTAGCTGGGTTTAAAAAAGATTTGGACAAGTTCCTGGAGGAAAGATCTATAAACCATTATTAAAGGGGACCTGGGAAATCCATTGCTTGTCTCAATACAAGCATTGTGGTACCTGTGTCATTTGGGGAAACTGCTAGGTACTTGTGACCTAGATTGGCCACTGTTGGAAACAGGATTCTGGGCTTGATGGACCTTGGTCTGACCCAATATGGCATATCTTATGTTCTTATGACATTGCCTCTGCATTTGACTGGTCAACCACAACATTCTATTTATTTATTTAGACGGATTTAGTATACCGCTTTATCATTAAATCAAAGCGGTTTAGCACATCAAACAATCGATATTATTGTGTGGTCTGTAGCATGCAGTGGGAGGTTTAAGAAGAGTGATGTGTGGTGCAGTGTGTTAGATTTATCGGTGAGCTATATACATAGTGAGCAATATACATATATACAAGAATAGAGCCATGTAAAAATGGTAAGCTAGGGTCATGATCTATATTGCCTTGGTTGTGCTGCAAATAGGAGTCAGTTCAGGTGATGTCCTTGAAGTGTTCTGTAAATAGAGCTGTTTTAAGAAGTTTTCTGAAGTCTTTGAGGTCTTTGGTTGATCTTAGGTGGTCTGGGAGGGAGTTCCATAGAGCAGGTGCTGCCAGGGAGAGTGCCCTTCTTGATGTGGCCTGATTTGTTTTGGCAAATTCCTTTGGTGTGCTGATGGTGTCTGTGGTTCCTTTTCTTCTTGGTCTTTTGCTGTCGTTAGTTTTTATGAGTGGTTGTAGGCTGTTAGCTGAGAGGTTGTGTTTTATTTTGAATATGTTTATAAGTACTTTGAAGCGGATTCGGGAGCTGATTGGGAGCCAGTGCAGTTAGTACAAAATGGGAGTAATGTGGTCGTGACACATTACTCCCATTTTGACACATTTCACCATCCCCTCCCTCAAAATAAAGGTACTCAAGCTACCGCTAACCATGCCTTTTCACTATTCATCCCTAGCATCTGGAATAATCTCCCTAATTACCTATGTACAATAACAGACCTCAAGGAGTTCTGTTAGGATCTTAAAACCCATTTCTTTAAGGAACACTTTGATAACGAAACATGAACCATCAGCACCCCTCTCCCTCTGTACATACTCTTCGCCCCTACTGTAAGAATATTATAGTTTAATGTAGATGATAACCTCATAATTTTCCAAGTTCAGACCCCAGATTCAATATATCTGTTTGTTACCAGTTCATTGTAAACTGCTTTGACGCTGCGATAAAGCAGTATATAAAAATAGCTAAATAAATAAAACTCCAGCCTGAGGTCTGCTTCTCCTTTCAAATATATGTTTTTCATGTTGTTGTAGATTAAAATTCCAACAACTGAGTTATTATCAGTTTCAGGGCGCGGGCAGGGTCCCGGGGCCCGCCTGTAACTGGGTGCTCGGCCCGCCGCGGGACCCTGCTCGTGCAGGAGGTGGTCGGTGGCGCGCAGCTGCGTCAAGACGCAGCGCGCATCATTTAAATTGATTGGCTCCGCTCGAGGTGTAACGAGCGGAGCCAATCAGATCGAGGCATGGGGCATGTGCTCCGGGGCTCGTGGCTTGCCCGGAGCACATGTGAGCGGGCGCCCAACAGGCAGAGGAGCATCGGCGGCATCGCGGTTTTGGTGCGGTGAGGCCTACGTGCGGTCGGAGACCCCCGGGAGAGCAGCGGGAGCAAGGCGGGCTGCGTAGTCTGCTGTCCGCGGCTGTCCTCCGGCAGGAGAGTAGGTCCTACCAGTGCAAACCACACAAGCTGCACACATTCAGATAGCGTGTGGTGGGTGCGGGGGGCAGGATTGCCGGTCGGGGCAGTTATATATAGCAACAAAATATATATATATATATAGAACCAGAAAACAAAATTAACAGCGAAGTGAGGGGTCTGGGCCGGGAGACAGAATTTCCCACTGTGTGCTGCCAGTTTTGGCGCTGGGGGTAAGGGGCAGCAAGGGCTTTACAGGATGGGGCCAAAGAGAGCTGGGGTGAGTCAGGTGGCTGGGAGGGCAGCTGCAGTAGGGAGGGGTGGCGGGCGACGGGTGAGGGGGGCCGACAGCAGGGGGAGAGGGCGGCAGCGGGGCACGGGGGCAGGGCAAGCTGCAGGGGTAGTGCAGAGCAGTGCGGTGGGTCCTGCTTTAGCTCCGGGGGTAGGGAGGGGGGCTAGAAGAGGGCGCTTGACTAGGCCCCGGGGGGCGCGGGCTCCGGGGGGATTAGCGGGGTCTTTAGGGACATCGCCTGAGCCGGCTACTGAGGGGATGGGACTAAGGGATAATGAAGACATGGGCACCTCGGGGGAAGGAGGTCTGAATCGTGGGAACCTTGGGGAGAGTGCGGCATTAGGTACCTTGGGGCCGTGGGATTGGAACAGCTTATGGGCCAGCCCTGCAGGCGGGGGGAGTAGAGGCGGGGAATTTTATAGGGGGTATGCGCCATCGCCTGGGGGTTGGGGTCATCAAGGGCAGCAGTCCGCTTGGGATAGGTGGCAGGCTGGGGGGCAGGGTTCATCAGGGACAGATTTGGTGGGGGCATGGCAGCCGTCATGGCCTTCGGTTTTCTCCCCGCTGTGTCCCCCCTTTCTATCTCCACAAGTACCCTTTCTCGCGGCCCCGCATGGTGTGCCGCCGGTGGGGGATTCTGAGCGAACAGGGAATATGGAATCCGGAAGCGGAGTGGCGGGACCAGCCACGAACATGCTGGAGCAGGAACAGGACGCACGTGCGCAACGGCGAGCGGAAGACCCTCGCAACGAGCTGCCGGTGGCTTCCGAAGGTGCAGCTGCGGGCGGAGTGGCGGGTGAGTCACCGGGTTGGGGGATTGGTGGGAGTGGGGGTGGGGGCTCGCGGGTTGGGCGCTCAGGGAAGGCGCGTAAGAAGAGGAAGCATGCCTGTAGGCGGAGGCATAGCTCCGACTCCTCATCCTCTTCCTCTTCGGGAGGTTCTGATTCGTCGGTGGATGAAGCGCGGGGAAAAGCAGCATCGGGGGATGGGGGGGCTGCTGGGTTGGTAGCTGCAGGTTCTGCTTCTTTAGCGGCCGTGGCCGAATTGTGGGAAAGTGTCCCTAAGAAGTTACGGAGGAAGATTCTAAAACGCAAGTACATTGACATTTTTCGATTGCTCGAGGGTCGGAAGCGCTCGGGGGATAGCAAAAAGAAATGGAGGGAGGACGAGAAGGCCGGGCGGGTTCGTTCGGTATTGCGCAACGTAGTTAATTGGGTCCGATCCTTCTTGAGACTGGCGAGTGTTTGGGGTCATCAGTTTCCCGAGCAGTATGGCAGCTTGCTGGCGTATGCCGACTCGATTTTGGGAGCTTCACAAGCGCACGAAGGATGGTCGTGGATTAATTATGACGAAAAGTTTCGGGATAAAATGGAAGAAAATAAGCTCTTAACTTGGGGGACACAAGACATTAATCTGTGGTTGACACAGATGTTGGTCAAAGCTGGAGCCGGGGGAGCAGGTGGGGTTAAGATAGGGCAGGGGGCGTCAGGTGGTGCGAATCGTTCCTTTCGTGGAGGGCCCCCTGTGGGGCAGACTAAGTCGGTCCTCGGAGCGGGGGCTGACCTGTGTTGGAGATACAATAGAGCCACGTGTCCCTTCCCAGACTGTAAGTTCCGGCATGCATGCTCGGTTTGCGGGGGCGCCCATTCTGTGGCGAAATGCGTTAAAAAGGGAGCCGTGCCTCCCGCAGTTCCGGGAGCCAAGTGAGGGTTCTCTTCAGGAATTAGCACCTTCCCCAATTCGGGTACAGGTGCTTTGTAGCTGGCTTCTTCGGTATCCGAAGAAGAAAGATAGTGTAGCGTTGCAGTTAGGTTTTAGGTGTGGTTTTGTTATTCCTCTTCAAGGCGAAGTAGTCACCGGAACGGTTAAGAATTCTCCAAGCGTTAGGCGCTGGGCGGCGGTAGCGCGGGAAAAGTTGGCTGCGGAATTGCGCTTGGGGAGGATAGCGGGGCCGTTCAGCCGCCTGCCGTTTCTGAATTTTGTCACTTCCCCGTTGGGAGTTATCCCCAAGAAGGAGCCGGGTAAATTTAGACTGATCCACAACTTGTCTTCGCCGCTTGGAACTTCCGTTAACGATTCTATCCCACGCGAGTGCTGTACGGTGAGATATGCCTCCTTCGATAGTGCGGTGGAGTTGGTATCAAAGGCTGGTTCCGGGGCGCTGATGGCGAAAGTGGATATAGAGTCGGCCTTTTGCTTGCTGCCAGTCCATCCGTCGGCTTTTCGGTTTCTGGGTTTTCAGTTCGAAGGCGCCTATTACTATGACAGGTGTCTGCCGATGGGTTGTGCGATATCTTGCGCCTACTTCGAGATGTTTAGTAGCTTCCTCCATTGGATGGTGGTGCATTATCTCGATGATTTTCTATTTGTTGGTGGGGCTGGGTCGGAAGCATGCGGGAAACTGTTGGAAGGTTTCGCTGGGATGGCGGAGGAGCTGGGGGTTCCATTGGCGGAGGGTAAGACGGTGGGCCCGACCATGCAGCTGACCTTTTTAGGCGTGGAACTCGATTCACGGAGCATGGTGGCGCGGTTGCCACAAGAGAAGGTGGTGAAGCTCAGGATCTTAGTGGCCAATGTACTGGCCTCGCGGAAAGTGACATTAAAAGAGCTTCAGGCATTGTTGGGGTCTCTTAACTTCGCCTGTAAAGTCATTCCTATGGGGCGGGTGTTCAGCAGGCGCTTGGCGGCAGCGACGGCTGGAGTGCAAAAGCCGCATCATCGCATTCGTGTCTCTCAGGTTATGCGGGAGGATCTGCGGGTCTGGGATGCCTTTTTAAGGGACTTTAACGGGACATCCGTGCTGCGCGAGGCAGAGATCTCCAGTAGCGACCTGCAACTTTACACTGACGCTGCGGGGGGAGTGGGTTTCGGAATCTATTTCGCGGGGGCTTGGTGTGCTGCTAAATGGCCGCAAGCTTGGGCTGACGAAGGGTTGTTGAGCAACATTACTTTCTTGGAGCTCTTCCCAATATTGGTTGTGTTGGAGTTGTAGCTGGATAGGCTGGTTAACCGCAGGGTTCTGTGGTGGTGCGATAACGAGGCGGTGGTCCATGTCATCAATCGTTATTCGCCACGCTGTAGTCGGGTTGCTTCGCTTATGCGACGGGTGGTACTGACATGTATGCGTATGAATACTGATTTGAAAGCGAGGCATATTCCTGGGCAAGTTAATGAAATTGCTGATGTTCTTTCCCGTTCACAGATGGAGCGTTTTCGGAAGTTGGCGCCGGAGGCGGACGAGGTGGGGCGTGGGGTCCCCTTGAGCTTGTGGAGCGTTGGCCTGCAGTGATGAGGCACCTCTTGAAGAGCTCAGTTGCTGCTACCACCTGGGAAGCTTATCAGCGGGGTTGCGCACGAGTGCAGCAATTTTTGCGTGAGAGGGGCTGGCAAAGGGGGAGAGTGCCGGACATGTTCCTCGGGCGGTACGTTGTGTGGGCGAAGGAGCACGGGGTCACGCGGTCGGCGGTGCGCAGTCATCTAGCGGGGTTTGGTTTCTTTGCCAGGGCGGTCGGGTGGGATGTCGGAGACCGAGGATTGCTAGCTAGGCAATTGCTCCAAGGTTGGGAGCGCTCTCAGCCAGCTCCACGGGATCGCCGTCGGCCGATAACACACGATTTACTGGAGAGGGTGTGCCGGGAGTTGGTGCGGGTAGCGAGTGCACCCTATGAGTACGTGTTATTCCGGGCGGTGTTCTGTTTGGCCTTTTTCGGGGCCTTCCGGGTCAGTGAGTTGGCGGAGGCTTCGGGAAGATCGGATAGTGGGAATAGCTTGCATCGGCATCATGTATGGCTTGAGAACGGGCGAATGCGAATTTTGTTGGCTAAGTCCAAAACGGACCAGAAGGGTAAAGGGTTATGGGTGGTCCTTAGGGCGACGGGCGGGCTTACTTGCCCTCTCGCAGCCATGCGGGAGTTCTTGGCCATTCGCCCCGAGGGCGTAAGTGGTTTATTTGTGCACGGGAATGCCTCCCTGCTTACGCGTTTCCAAGTCACTGCAGTCTTGCGCTTGGTTTTGCGGCGGATTGGGGAGGACCCTCGTCTTTTTTCGTCGCATTCTTTTAGGATTGGGGCGGCGACCAGTGCGGCGGCAGCGGGCTTGTCGAGCGAGCTGATACGGAGTATTGGCAGGTGGCGCTCGAGGGCTTTTGAGGGCTATGTCCGATTATGAATAATCGGACGGGGGGGGGGGGCTGGGGGTTCACTAATGCTGTGTTTTTCTATTGCAGATGGGGTTATGTGTTTGCTGGGATGTTGAATGTTGGGGCACTCATTCGTCTATTGGGCTGGCCAGCGGGCGGCGCAACGACCTTGTGGAGCGAACCTGAGCCTGGATCCTGCGGTGGTGGCGGTGTCATGGCTGGGTGAGCGGGGTCTGCGGTGGACGCAGCTGCTGCCTTTGCTTCGTCACCATGAGCGCATCAGGGGCCAGCCAGCGATTCTGTTGGTGCCCTTGGGGGGCAGTGATCTGGCGGCTTGGACTTGTAAGCAGCTGATCAGGGCCGCCAAGAGAGACTTTTCTGTACTGTTTCGTCTGTTTCCTGGGGTATCTTTAATGTGGTCAGACATTATCCCGAGGCCAGCGTGCTGGGGTCAGTGGCGCTGGTCTCGTTGGTTGACCAAGATCAATAGGCAGATCGGGAGATGGGTCTGTGAACAAGGCGGGTTTCAGGTGCAGCATCCCTGGGTGGAGGTGGCCTGCTCCGGATTGTACAGGGACGACGGGGTGCACTTATCTCCAGTGGGAATGGATTTGCTCCTGAATGATTGGCAGGAGGCACTGGAGAAGGTGGTACAAGAAAGGTCACACTGGTCGCAGCTTGGGGCTATGGGGGGGCGGCACAGGTAGATGTTGTCCCCTATGCCGGTGGCGGGATCCCGGAGGTCCGGGGTCCGGAGCCTTAGGCGACTTGGGGAGGGGGCAGGGTGCCCTCGACCCGGACAACCCCTGGAAGACTTTTGCTAGTAACATGGCAAAGTCGGATAGGGGTGGCAGAATTTGGCCGTTGGTGGGGACCATGGCTTGAGCGGAGGCGTGGCCGCCTTGCTAGTTGCATGGCTGGCGGTCCATCAATCCGCGGGGTTGTTTGAATCAATATATCTGTTTAATGTTAATGAGTTGTTTCAAATAAAGCTGCGACCAGTTTTCTCCAATAACCGATGTATGTGTGGTTATTCGATGCTGATAGGGGTGTGGGGGGGGGGTGGTCAAAAAAGGGCTGGGGCAAGTAGAGAGGGGGAGCCTGGTCCGGCTACCCGGTTAGTTTCAGGGCGCGGGCAGGGTCCCGGGGCCCGCCTGTAACCGGGTGCTCGGCCCGGCGCGGGACCCTGCTCGTGCAGGAGGTGGTCGGTGGCGCGCGGCTGCGTCAAGACGCAGCGCGCATCATTTAAATTGATTGGCTCCGCTCGAGGTGTAACGAGCGGAGCCAATCAGATCGAGGCATGGGGCATGTGCTCCGGGGCTCGTGGCTTGCCCGGAGCACATGTGAGCGGGCGCCCAACAGGCAGCCCACCCGCCCACCCATTTTTGCTGGGTGGGGTGGAAGTTAGTCGGGGTGTCGCAGCTGGGGGAGGGGGGGTTCGCGGGGGCGGGATCCCGGAGGTCCGGGGTCCAGAGCCTTAGGCGACTTGGGGAGGGGGCGGGGTGCCCTCGACCCGGACAACCCCTGGAAGACTTTTGTTAGTAACATGGCAAAGTCGGATAGGGGTGGCAGAATTTGGCCGTTGGTGGGGACCACGGCTTGAGCGGAGGCATGGCCGCCTTGCTAGTTGCATGGCTGGCGGTCCATCAATCCGCGGGGTTGTTTGAATCAATATATCTGTTTAATGTTAATGAGTTGTTTCAAATAAAGCTGCGACTAGTTTTCTCCAATAACCGATGTATGTGTGGTTATTCGATGCTGATAGGGGTGTGGGGGGGGGAGTGGTCAAAAAAGGGCTGGGGCAAGTAGAGAGGGGGCACTGGGTCCGGCTACCCGGTTAATTAGTAGAGATTTTTTGCTATTTTGTATTTAAAACTAATGTTTCCTGTTAGTGTATTTCATGGGAGTTTATCCTGTATTAACCCAATGATTCTGTACTCTCTTGTTGAAAGCTTCTATTTCTTATCTCACCTCATATTACCTTGATTGGAATCTTTTGGAACAAATGCTGTTCAGAATGTGTTTCTCTTCCATTGCATTTCAAGGTCATTTCGCTGGTTTTCCAGTTCTTTCACATTCCTTTTCATTGAGAAAATAATCCCACACAGCATTCTACTTGCAGATTTATTACTTTGCTTCAGCCATTCATTTTTTAGATGCTTTTGAATCAGATTTTTAGACTTCTGAGATATTTTGTTTGTATCCTCGGTGTCTGAAATAATCATATTGAGGCATTTGCTCTTTGAAATTTCAAAATATAAATGGATAGCCTTTGTGCTATTTGTAGAGAAGTGTGACTGTTGCTTTACTCTCAGATAAGAAGCTTGATAGAGTTCTCATGCTGACACTTTTTAAATTTTCTCCTCCATACTCCCCCCCCCACCACATACACACACATAGAAATTAACTAACAATAGCTTTTAATTGTTTCTGTATATACCAGAAGAATCAAGATCTCCCCAAATCTTTTCCAACTAGGTCATATGGTTCTTGATGACAAAACCAATACCATCTCTACTTCCAGTTAATGAAAAGAGTCTCAAGGTTAGTATTTCAGTTTGTTATTAGCAACAAATCAAATTAAAAAGAAAGAAATGAGAAAAAAGTGAAGAAAGTAAAAAAGGTGTGTTCATATTAGCCCATCATAACAACTGTGGTTTCTAAGAAAAATTAAGGCAATGCTTTTGCTATAATCACTGCAGTTACACATTGACTTCTTAGGAGGCTTTTCTCACATTGGAAGTGAGCTACGGCCACTTCCTGCCTTATATGCTCTTACTAATCTCAGTCTTATGATGCACCTTGCTTTGATTGGCTTTCTGAAGATGCATCCTGGCTTGATTAGTTCTCAAGGAATGTGTTTTCTCTGATTGGCCCCCTATACCTATTTAAAGTTTGGAATTCCCAAAAATAACTCATCTTCAAATAGGTTTCATATGTGAGTTCCTACGTGCCGTACTTCATCTGCTGATCTTTGCTACCTGACCTCTGCTAGTCTTTTGATAACAAACCTGTTCTGACTGCCCTAACCTTCACCCACTTCTTGATCTCTTTTCTGCATGCTGCTTTGTTTGTTTTTTTTCCTATACCGAGGCTACTCTGCTGAGTCTGGCCATGTCGTTCAAGTGCTCCAGCTCTTCTCCTGCCTCCTCCTACTATCTGATGACTGGTGTCTATTTTCCCAATGCATGGAGCACCTTGGACTTGTACTTCATCCTGGAAGCATCTGATTACTGGAGGGCTCAACCTGAAGAAAAAGGGGGCTGTTATAGGTGAACATGCATGACCTAGATATTCCCTGAAGAGCCTGAATCTGCTGTGACAACTGCATACCAACATATATTTTTATAATATAGTTCAAATGATATTTAAAGGTGATGTATCAGAGGAACTGAAACAAATCTCAATAAATCAGGAAGATGTAATATAGCTATTTGATAAACTAAAAAGTATCAAATCACCTGGACTGGATGGCATAGATCCCAGGGTGTTAACTGAAATATGAGATTGCAGATCTATTTTTAGTAATCTGTGAATTATTATTGAAATCATCTATAGTAGCTGAAGATTGGAGAGTGGCCTATGTAACGCCAATTTTTAAAAAGGATTCCAGAGCTGATCCAGGAAACTACAGACCAGTGAAACTGACATCGGAACTAGGCAAAATGGTAGAAACCATTATAAAGAACAAATTAAATGAGCTTGTAGATAGTCATGGTTTAATAGCAGAAAGCCAACATAGAATTAGCCAAGAAAAATCTTGTCTTACTAATCTGTTATATTTTTTTGACAATGTGAATAAACAGCTAGACAAAGGTGAATCAGTTGATATAGTGTATCTGGATTTTCAGAAAGCCTTTGACAAAGTCCCTCATAAGAGATTCTTGGGGAAATTAAAAAGTCATGGGATTAGAAACAATGTACTATTGTGGATTTGGAACTGGTTAAAAGTTAGAAAACAGAGAGTAGGGCTAAATGGCCAATTTTTTCAATCGAGAAAGGTGATTAGTGGAGTTCCCAGGGATGTGTGCTGGGTCTGCTGCTTTATAACATATTTATAAATGACATGGAAATGGGAATACCGACTGAGGTGATCAAATTTGTAGATTACACCAAATTATTCAAAGTTTTTAAAACATAAGAAGATTGTGAAAAGTTGTAAGAGGACCTTGAAAAATTGCCACCCAGGAAAAGGAATTGGGCATCATAGTGTATAATACGTTGAAACGCTCTACCCAGTATGCAGCTGCGGCCAAGAAAGCAAATAGAATGCTAGGAATTATAAGAAAAGAATGAATAATATAATCAAACATATGATAATGCCTCTGTATCATTCCATGATGCGACCGCAACCTTAATACTATGTGCAATTCTGGTTCCCATATCTTAAAAAGGATATAGCAAAATTAGAAAAGATACAGAGAAGAGCGACCAAAATTGTAAAAGGTATGGAAGGATATCCCTTTGAGGAAAGGCTTAAAAGGTTAGGGCTCTTCAACTTGGAAAAAAGATGGCTGAAGGAAGATATTTGAAATGTAGATCGGTTGTTTATCCTTCAAAACATAGAAAGACTAGGGACACGCAAGGAAGCTACAATGTAGCACATTGAAGACTAATTTGAGAAAATGCATAATCTAACTCTGGAATTCCTTACAAGAGGTTGTAGTAAAAGCTGTTAGTGTAGCTGGGTTTAAAAGAGGTTGGATGAGTTCTTGGAGGAAAAGTCCATTAATCATTAATAAAGAGGACTGTGACAATTCACTGCTTAACCATGGGACAAACAGTATGGAATCTATATACCTTTTGGGAACCTAACAGATACCTGAGGGGTCGATATTCAGAGCCCTTAGCCAGTTGGCCAACAGAAGGCAGGCTGGCTAAGGGTGTTCACCGTGCTATTCAGTGGCACTGTCTGGATAGCCCCACTAAATATCCACATAGACTACACAGGCACTATGCAATTAGTGTAGAGGTGGTCCAGGGGTTGAGAGAGGGCAGTGTCAGTGCTATCCACATAAGTGATGACACTTAGGGCCTTGTGTATTAAGCAGGTTTTCTATAGACACAAAATGGGAAGAAATCTTTAATAAACAAGACCCTTGATCCAAGATGGCCGCTTAGCCAACCGTGCCAGTGGGTGAGCATTTTCATTATGCCGAAAAGGAAGGATAAACTGGGCAAGAAGCCTCCCGAGCCTGTGGAAACCCCCTCTGCTTTGTCTTTAGCCCATGCTGCAGGTTCTATGGATGTGTACTTGGCTACCTCTGGGAGTCTTCATCAAGAACTCAGCGTTTCCCCGGCTGTGTCAATGCTGGGGCCGGTAAGCCTGGCGTCTTGCTCGTGGTGTGAGCTGTTGCCGGGTCTGCCTCCTTTTCAGACTGTGCTTTCGAGCGGGTTCCTGCAGCTAGAGACCTCCAGGGAATTCAGCCCTATGTCAGGAGTGGATGTTGTCCTGGTAGGGGGGCAGTGCATCTGGGGCAGGACTGGCTCCTCTGCCACGGGATGAGCTCAGTGGTGTCACAGCAGAAACTGGGAGGAGTGTGGGAGCAGCATCTGGGTCTACATCGGCAGCGGTTTCTGGTCTGGGGGCGAGTCCCAGTACCCCCACAAGTGTAGTGGCAGGATCAGAGATTTTTCCAGTGCTAAAGCTGCAATTTGAGCGCCCTGCAGTTTTCACTTTAGAGTCCATATGGAGCGCTATAGTGAAGCTTGGAGAAGTTTTCATGCAGCAGTCTAACCAGATGGCTGGTCAGGTTCAGATTAATACTGTTCTTTCTCAAGGTACCGTATGTGAATTGGAAGTTGTGAAAAGTGAAATTGAAGATTTGAAAGTGAAGGTTCAACAAATTGGAGCTTTACAGTCTGGTTTTGTTAAGGATCTCATTGCAATAAAGTTTAAAGAGGAGCTTCTGGAAAACCAAGTTTGGTCCACAAATTTAAGGTTAATTAGTTTTCCTTGTTCGGCTTTTAATCCTGCGAGTGATATGTTGAAGCAATATTTTGTGGACATTCTTGGGATCCCAGTAGAATCACATCTTCTCTTGATTAAAGTTTACTGTCTTCTGGTTAATAAGAAACTGGGGGCAGTTGGTCAGCAGCCTTCTATTGCAGAATCTCAGCATATGGATATTCTTTTTTTTTTTTTTTTTAAACTTTTATTTTCATTTTGCAACAAACAAAAGAAACAACACACCAAAGGAGACAAAACAAGTATACAATAAAGAAAAGTAAACCCAATTACCCCCCACCCCCACGCTTCTTCTCTAGCTGATTATGTCAGCATGTGAACGCTTCCAAACAACAGTGATTATACATCAAAACAATCAAAAGAGTATCTGTGATACAGAATAATCATGGGACAAAGATATATACAAATTTAGACAGTCAGATGAGAGCATTGAGCAGAATGTACATAGTCATTGAGCATCTTCCATTTAGACCGATGATGAGGAGTCTGAATGGGGGAAGCAAACATACGAGGTATTTGTTCATATTTACTGTAGAGACAGACATGATTCCACCATTCATTGGGGTTCAGATGAGAGCTATTCTTCCAGTATTTCGTAATTAGGGAAATAGCAATGCCAAGCATAAAGTCCAAAAGGAAGTAAGCCGTTTTTGGAAGAGAGGGGATCCCCGCAGCTGAGCGAAGTCCCACTATCCTCCAAGAAAGGGGCTCTTGAAAGTGCAAAATAGACTGGATACGACCCCAGACCCGACGCCAGTAATACTGTAGTGCAGGACATTCATACATAACATGAGGTAGTGAACCAATGGCCGCATGACATGTCCAACAACTATTGCCCTGAGTAGTGTTCCATTTGGCTAATCTGTCAGGAGTGTAAAAACACCGGTGGGCTAGAAAGAAGAGTGTCTGAGTGAGTGAGGCGGATCGGGAGACCCGTGTCACTCTACTCCAGACAAGGCTCCATTGCTCCGGGGTCAAAGTCACATGCAATTCTCTCTCCCATGCTTTCTGCGCTATAGGGGTATCTCTAGTTATAGCATTACATAAGGTTTTGTAAAAATTGGATGCTACACCCGGTGAACTACCGATAGATCGGATAGTCTCCAACCAATCTTGTGTAGGGGAGGCCGATGGCGGGAGCACCTTAGCACTCCGAAGGCAATGCTGAAGTTGCACCAACTGAAAGTAGTGTTTCGCTGGGAGACCAAATTCAATTTGCAATTCCCTAAAAGTTTTCCAGCGACCTTCATGGAACAACTGACTAGGAATCCAAATGCCCCTAGTGTACCAGGGGCTCCACGCCATCGGCTTATTTTGTATTCGAAATCGAGTATTGTACCAAAGTGGGAGCTTGTCTAACGGACAGAGTCGGGAGTCTAAAGATTGCATAAGATTATTAAAGGCACCTAAGGTGTCTAAAAGCATTGGTGGAAAGTGGGAGTCTGATGGGAGAGTCATACCAGGGAGAAAAGTAAGAGGAATCGGTTTGCAAAGGTCCTCTTCTATGTCTAGCCACACAGGTCTACTCGGTACTGGATCTTCCAGCCAACGAGCGCCTTGTTTGAGAAGAAAAGATTGATGATACTTCAGGAAATCAGGGAATCTGACACCCCCATTTTCCTTATCTGCTTGCAGCTTATGTTTCGCTATCCTAGGTGTCTTGTTTTGCCACAAGTATCTAGTCAGAAGGCCCTCTAAATCTTTATATATACGTCGAGGTAAGAGACAGGGCAACATTTCTAAGATATAATTCACTTTCGGAACAATCATCATTTTTATGGTTTCTAATCGACCCCACCAGGTAAGTGTTAAAGGAGTCCAGCGGTGAGTAAGCGCCCGGACTTTAGAGGTTAAGTCTTTGGCATTGAAGGAGATAGTGTCTTCCAAAGGAGAACAATAGTGAACCCCAAGGTATTTGACCATGCGAGGTTGCCATAAAAAGGGGAAGGGTTGCATATCTGCCTGATGAAGCAAAGGATTTAATGGAAAGGCTACCGACTTGGTCCAATTTATCTTATAACCGGACAGTTGTGAGTATTTACCAATTTGCTCTAGGACAGCCGGTACTGAGTCTATAGAGACAAAAAGCATAAGGTCATCAGCATACGCTGAAATTTTGATTTCCCTATGGGTGAAGGGGACTCCATGAATCTCCTCCGATTGCCGGAGTAGTAAAGCCAAGGGTTCGAGTGCAAGATCGAAGAGAAGTGGAGACAGTGGGCATCCCTGGCGAGTGCCGCGTTGAAGGGGAAAAGGCTGAGACTTTAAAGCATTGGCACATATACTGGCTGTAGGCTGTGCGTACATGGTGCGAAGACAACGGAGAAAACCTTCCCCGAATCCGTACCAGCGGAGGACTGCAAACAGGAAGGGCCACTCTAAGCGATCAAAGGCCTTCTCAGCATCAAGTGAGAGACCAACAAATGGGCGATCAAGATTAACTGCGGTAGTCAGTACATGGCATAGAGTCCGAGCATTGTCAGCAGTTGATCTACCAGGAATGAAACCGCATTGATCTGGGTGTATTAAGGTAGGCATCCTATCAGAGAGCCGGGTAGAGAGAATGGTGGCAAATATTTTATAGTCCGCGTTTAGGAGGGAAATTGGACGATAATTAGCTGTTAGTTGCGGGTCTCTCCCCTCTTTCTCAAAAACTACTACATTTGCCATTGAAAAGGACCCAGAAGGAGAACCCTCCTCGGCCAGAGCAGAAAAATAAAGTTTCAAAACTGGAGCTAAGTCAGCGTGAAAGGTTTTGTAGAATTCAGCAGGGAGACCGTCTGGGCCTGCGGCTCGACCTGAGGCACATTTCTTGATAGCAGAATGAATTTCTGAGACAGTAAAGGGTGTGTCCAAGGCCACTCTATCTTCGTCAGATAGGGTCGGTCTTTGTACCCCTGAAAGTAAGCGTTCAAATACATCTGGCTCAAAATCACATTCAGATTGATAAAGCCGAGTATAAAAATCACGAAAGAGTTCTAAGATTTCGGTATCTTTAGTGACCAAGCCCCCCCCCGACGGATTACGGAGGGCGGTAACACGCTTGGCTTCTTTTTGACCTTTTAGGGCATTTGCTAATAATTTGCCAGCACGATTATTTTCCCGATAATATAGCCCTTGTTGTGATTCAATATTTTTGACAGCAGCAGTGTACAAAAGCTGATTGTATTGAAAACGCAAGCGTTGTAAACGGAGTAAAATACATGGGTCAGTACGGGACGTGAGAAGACGCTCCCCAGCTTGTATCTGCTGCTCTAGAATCAGTAAATGCTGCTTTCTTTGTTTTCCCCTGCCGAATTTGATAGCTAGTTATAGTTGCGCGGATAGATGCTTTAAAACCCTCCCACCAAGCCCAGCTCGCTGTGTCATGGGGTGAGTTAAAATGAAAATAATCTTGGATAGCGGCCTTTATATCAACCTGAAAATCTTTTTGACCCAGTAAGGATCTATCAAAAAACCAAGCTCGGGGAGGATCGTCCCGCGCAGTGACATGTAATGATAAAGATATGGCAGCATGATCTGAAATATGGAGAGGATGAATCCTAGTCGTGTCTACCTGAGAAATCATGGCTTTGGAAATGAGAAAGAAATCTATTCTAGATTGGGAGTGATGGGGGGCAGAAAAGAAAGTGAACTCTAAGTCAGAGGGGTGAAGCAGCCTCCATATATCTACCAGCGCAAGATCTTGCATCAGAGCTGTAAGGGTAGCAAGACTCTTGGGTGGACTACTCGTCCTAGGCGGCTGTCTATCTATCAGAGGGTCTAACACTTGATTAAAATCACCACCAAGTATTAATGGAGTATTGGCAGAGGCCTGTGCCAACTGCGCAATACTTGCATAGTAAGCAGGGTTGTCCACATTCGGGGCATAAATGCAAATACATGTAAATTCACTATCTCCCACCTTAAGATGTACTCGGGCCCATCTACCCTCCTTGTCAGCGCTAGTATCAATTACAGTAGCTTGCAAAGATTTCTTAACCAGAATGGCTACCCCGCACCGTTTGGAAACGGCGGGAGAATAGGCAGCCACCATGTAAGGCTTAACATTGAGTTTCAGTGTTTCAGCAGAGTTTAAGTGCGTTTCCTGAAGAAACGCTAAATCAGCATGCTCATGGCTAAGATAGCTAAGGATTTTCTTTCTTTTGATTGGACTATTAATGCCCTTTACGTTGAGTGATAAGATTTTACATAAGGCCATTCAGACAAGTTAAAAATTCTGAGCATGATAGCGCACATAATTTCACAATGTCCCTCACATTGACTGTATCTGGCTGTACATATGGCATAAAAGAAAATAAGCTTAGATAATACAATGAAGCGCCCCACATTAAAAAAGAAAAACCGCAGCGCGGTAGAGAAGAAGCAGAACCCCAAAAATTACTGGCGACCATGTGTCTGCGGGGAGAAGCCCCAGAGAAGGCCGAAATTGAAAAAACACATAACCTGTAGGACTGTGCGTGCTCCGAATCCGACCGAGGCACACATCATGGAGGGATAGGAGACCAAAAAACAAAAAAGTCATAGAAAGAAAGAAAGAAAGTCCAGGTAGTCTCTGTGCTTGACTATGACCGCCGCATCGGGCCCTTCAAAATGGCGGACAGAGCCGGCAAATAAAAGTCCAAGTCGTTGGATCAGCGCATCTGCTCTGCTTCTTTGGAGTCTAAAAATGCTGATAGTAGATCAGGATCTTCGAATGTCCTGGTTTGGTTGTGGAGAGTCACTCGGAGCTTCGCGGGATACAACAGGCCAAAGCGAGCCTGTAGCTGTTGAAGTCGAGGGCGAAAAGCAAGGAGTTTCTTCCGTCGGTCAACGGTAGGCTTTGCCAAATCAGGGAAGAAGGAGACTTTGTGACCTTCAAATTCCAAATGATGGTTCGCCCGAGCAGCATTTAAAATTTGTTCCACTTGTTGATATCGTAGCAAGCGAAAGATAATAGGCCGGGCGGCCGTTCGGTTGAGCGCCATGTGGGTAGGAACACGGTGTGCACGATCGATTTCCAGTTCTTTATGAAAGGTGATCTTCAGCAAGGAGGGAAGAGTTTTGAGCAGGAATTCTCTCATATCTCCCGCTTCCACCCCCTCCGGTATTCCAATGAGCCTCACATTGTTGCGACGGGCTCGATTATTGCTATCTTCTAACTCCTTTTGAAGATTCTGTATCTGGCGCTCAGCCTTGTCCAGTGTGCCCAAGCGCACCGCGTGCGAGTCGAGGACCCCCGCCATATTGTCCTGCCGTAATGAGAGACTTTCAAGTCGGTCCTGGAGCACTCCAAAGTCTTCTCGCATGGCTCTAAGCGCTTCTCCATTGGACTGCACCAATTCCTTCACGCCGCGTATTTCCTCTAAAATCTCCAGGTGCATTTCGGGGTTTTCTCGAAATGGAGCCATCTTCTGTGGGGAGGACACCTCTGTTTTGGAGCGTTTTCCGTGAGAAGAAGAAGGAGACCCGAAGTCCAAGCGCGCTGGTTTATGGGCCGCCATCCCCCCCGAGGTACCCCGGTCAGCCCGGAGCGAAATAGTAAGTTTGTATAGGTATTAAGTCAGGATTCTAAGTAGGCCTCTCGGGAGCTTCAGCGCGAAGCGTCTTACCCGCTGGACATCAGGCTCCGCCCCAGCATATGGATATTCTTAATATTCTAGTATATTAGAATCGAGTAATAAGGAAATCACTGTACCGGCTACTTTTCTGATTACACTTTCCTTGTTATCTGATAGGGAATGGCTTCTTAACTTGTTTTTTAAAAAGCGGTCCATACCCTTTAAGGAGTTATTAGTATGGATATTTCCTGATCTTTCCTGGGAGACCCAGCAGAGGTCCAGGGAATATTTGCTCCTAAAATCAGGCTGATCCAGTTGGGGGGATTGTTTTTCTTAAAATTTCCTTATAAATGTTTAGTTAAATTTTGATCTGTTAACTATGTATTTTATGATCCCCCTCAATTAGATGCCTTTGTTAGCTTCTACCTACTTTATTACTGTACCACATGTTGCTGAAGAGTAACAGAATGCAGTATATGTTAAAGAAGATGTTGACTAGGTTGTTTGCTTAGGTTTCCTCATAGGTACTGGAGTATATAAAATTTATTTCTTTTCCTTGGATCTTCTCTCTCCGTTTTGTTATGGGCTGGTGAGACTTAGCATGTAAGTTTGCTTCTCCTTATTTTCTTTGATTGTAATTGCTACTTGCTTGTCTCTTTTCAAGTACAAGTGCATTTGCTTGGTACATGGATTGTAAATTTGTAAAAAAAAAAAAAAAAAAGCAAAAAACCAGGACCCTTATCCAGTTAGCAGATTTTTTGTTGGCACCTATCTGGACAATGTACAGTAGGCTGCATGAAAAACTGGCCTAAGTTGCAAACCAGATAAATATTGACTGAACATTTTCTAACTGGATAAGCATTGGGATTTTACCAGATAATAGCACTCAGCCCCAATATTTAATGGCAACTCCTATCTAGATACTGCAACAAAAATAGTAAAGGGAATGGAAGGATATCCCTATGAGGAAAGGCTTAAAAGGGTAGGGCTCTTCAACATGGAAAAGAGACGGCTGAGGGGTGATATGATAGAGGCCTATAAATTAATGAATGGAGTAGAACAGTTAAATGTTGATTGGTTGTTTACTCCTTCAAAAAAGAAAAAGATTAGGGAACATGCAATGAAGCTACAATGTAGCATATTTATAACTAATTGGAAAAATATTTTTTCACTCTATACATAATCAAACTCTGGAATTCATTACCAGAGCATGTAGTAAAAGTGGTTAGTGTAGCTGAGTTTAAAAGAAGTTTGGATGAGTTCCTGGAGGAAAAGTCTATAAACCATTATTAAATAGGGCCAGGGAAATCCATTGCTTACCCATGGGACAAGCAGCATGGAATCTGTATACCTTCTGGGAACCTGACAGGTACTTGTGTCCTGGATTGGCCACTGTTGGAAACAGGATACTGGGCTTGATGGACCCTTGGTCTGACCCAGTATGGCATATCTTATCTTTTAACCCTTTCCAGGCCGAGCCCAAAACTCTTGGGATCCAAAATTCTGACTAAATATTCCTATCAAATGGTATATAATACATGACCATAGCAGAAGGAAAATCACTATTAGAACATATTGAATAAGACGGGTACAATTTTCCTGAAATATGCAAAAATTAACCTGGCTGCAGAATGTGGATTAAAAATTTAAAGTAGGCCTTCAAATCATCTCTTATGGATTTGTTCTTAGCGTTATGTATTCTTTTATTCATTTATATACCTGTATTCTTAATAGGCTTTTAAAGATTTGCTGTGTTGGGATAGTTTTAGGTTCCTCTCTTTTATGAAATTATGTTGTTAGAGGTAACACACTGCCATAGACTTTTCTTTGTAGTATTTATTAGTCATGGCTGAAATATGGGCGTGTTCCCCCGGTCATTTATGGTTTAGGCAGGGATGCTTTTAGGTCCCTTCTCGCCCCTCCCTTTTTATGAGTTTTAGGATTTAGAGGTACTACACTATCATAGACTTCTTCTAATATTTACCGCTATGTACTAAGTATTTTATTTATTTATTTATTTTTTAATCGGCTCATGGATTTGTTCTTAGGGTCGTGCATTCATTTATTCATTTATGCTCTTGTATTTTTAGTAGGCTCCTAAAGATTTGTTTCATGGGGATATTTTTAGGTTCTTTCTTTTATGAGCTTATGTTTCTAGGGGTACCATACTGCTATAGACGTCAAGTCACATTTAGCCCCATTTCTATCTGTTTTAATTTGACTTGCATTAGTCACGGCAAAAATATGGGAGCATTCCCATGGTCATTTATAGTTTATTTAGAGTGGTTGGTTCAGTTTTTTGTGCATGGGGTGACGTTTCCTTGCACTGACATACTTTTTCACTTTTAATAGTTTTGCTCTTATGCGATAGACTTTTTTCCCTATTTTCCGAATTTGGACTTTCAGAGAATATTTTAGGTTCATGCACTTATCTATGTGTTTACTTGTGCGGCACCTCCATAGAGTTTTGTACTTTATGCTCGTAAATTGTTGTTGCTTTCAATTAGGGCTTATGCGCCCTTTGTTTAGCCATCACGTTTCTTTTCTATATACACTGCATGCATGATTTTACCTATATATCCATTGCTTTTATCATTTAATGTGATGGGTGGTTTGGGAAAGGCCATTGACATGAAGATTCAGGTTTAAGGATGTATCCACAGCCGGTGTCCAGCGATGGGATAATGTAGCACATATGTTTTGCCTTCAGAGCAAGGCCTTGTAAGTTTAAAGGTTTTAGATACTACTTTTCACCTTCGGGGCATTAAAATTTTAAGATAAGTATTCCTGTATAGAATGTTATGGTATGTTGTATTTTTGGATGTTTCCTCAAGTGTGAACTTTGACTTTTACTTTTTTGGTGCAAAGCTTACTGCTGGGTTTAAAAGGGTAGTTGTTCCCTCAAGGAGTCTTTTCAAAGTGCAGCATTGTGAGACTACATGCACTTCTGTAAGGCAAATCCTCCTCTCTGTCAGTCTTTTTATTACTTTCTTTAATACATTAGCGACATGATTCATTTCTCTGGTTGTTTTCAATGTACAGGAATGCTATTGAATGTTTGGGGTCCTTTTAATCTAGTGCTCTTTATAAAGTTTTAGAGAACAGGTACTATTACCTTTTGGGTTCACTTCATTCTTTCAGTCGCACGGCATTTGCACACTTCTTTAGGCAATAATATAGCTGGGAATTTGGCTTTTAGTAGCACTCATCGTGTGGTGTCAATAGTAGGGCAATTTCACTCTTCACTTTCCTCATCCCTCATTGGCATTCTCATTCCTGTGCCATTTGCTTTTATATGTAAATGACTCTCTTTTTATATTCCCTTTGTTACCCTATTGGTTTCCTGCATCAGCTTTTAATATTATTTAAGACAAGGGTACAACATGTTGGTCTCAATTTTGTGTGTTTGTTTTTGTGTGATTTCATGTTTTTAATTATAAATGCTTTGTTTTTTGCATGTTTTAATTATTTATTGTTCATTTTATATTTGTTTTAACTCCTGAGGCTTGTGCCCCCTGAGGAAGGCCTAGGTGGCCGAAATACATTGGGGCTTCCAATAAAGTCTTTTTAACCGCCCTCTACTGCACCCGCTCCTGTGTTTCTTATGTTCTTTTTTTTTTTTTTTGTAACATTTCTTTATTCAAATTTTAAAGACACACATACATTGAATGGAAATTACATATTGTATCTCTTCACATTCATCTACATCCAACCACAGCATGTGATAAAACCAGATAAACAATCAATACAGAATAACAAGCAAAAAAGAAACCAAGCCATAACCAATCCAACCCAGCGCTCTGCCCCGTCGTCAATGAGAAAAGACAGCAATAACGTGCTAGTGTCGTTCCCCAACATATCTGTTCAAAGCGTCCCACTTCCTGCCCAGTTTACCTACCCAGGGATACTTCACTATATATATTTCTTCATAGCTCTTATGTAGACACAGCATGTTCCACCACAGCTCAAAATGCACCTTCTCCAAGTTCTTCCAATGCATCAAAATGACCTTCAAAGCCATGCTTAACATAAGATCCAGTAGTTGGCTGTCTGGTTTAGGTAGCTTGGGCCTGATCATCATAGATTTGAATATAACTATCTGATATGTGATGGGGACCTGTATGGCTAGTACGCTCGACACACGTTGCCAGACTCCCTTCCAGAAGATCTGCAGCTGTTCACAATAGAAAAGCATATGGGCTAGCGTTCCAGTGGCTGCGTTACAGGACCAGCAGCGATTCCCCTCCTGCTTTGCCCATTTCATCTTTCGTAGTGGAGTGAGGTAAGCACGATGTGCCAGGAAGTACATAGATTGTGTTAGAGATGCGGCTCTAGTGATTCTTATTTGAGACTCCCAAAAAGTGCTCCACTGCTCCGTAGGCAAGTAGTCCCCTGTGTCCTCAAGCCATGCCGACTGCACCTTCACACATTCTTTGTCTCCTCGCGATCGAAACAATACCAGACATTTTGACACGGCTCATGTGCCCTCTTGTATCTCGCGAAGTTTTTGCATCAGTGGCCATCCCGGCCTCATCAAAACAGGGGATACACCCGCTCTACTCAGACAATGCCTAAGCTGGCACCATTGAAAAAAGCAGGTATGTGGCAGTCCAAACTCCGTCCTCATCTCTCCAAAGGTCTTGAACTCCTTCCCCTTCATCAATTGTCCAAGGGTCCCTATGCCATGCTCTATCCAACCTCCTCCATCTCACTGGCTTTCCATCTATACAAAGCCTTGGATTCATCCATATAGGCATTTCCATTGAAAAGACGTCACCATCTTCAATACACTTTTCTATACTCCTACATGCTTGCTGTGTTGCCCCCACAATTGCATTCTGTGGCTTACCCGGCATCTGTGTCATCCCTACCATCATCCAAGTCTACAAGGGTGCATTCATAGCTTGTTCAACCTTCAGCCATCTAGGTCCATTTTCTTCACTCTCCACTGCGGTCCATTGCGAACCCTGTCTCAGCAACGAGGCCAGGTGTAACCACTCAACATCTGGAAAATAAACTCCTCCCTTGGCCTTTGGCAGCTTTAATTTCCATGCAGCAATCCGAGGAACTCTATTGCTCCATAAAAAAGACACAAGCATACTGTTGATCTGCTTATAGAAGCTCTGAGAAAAAAGCACGGGGATCATACTCAGGATGTAGCCGATCTTGGGGACCAGCACCATTTTTATGGTTTCCAACTGCCCCCACCAGGTTAAATGCAGCGGGGTCCATTTATTAATACAATCACTTACCACTTTTTTACAAGCGGTCATGTTAAGGTGCAATGTCTCCTGAATAGTAGAGCCATAAACCACTCCCAGGTATTTGAAGGACGATGGCGCAAATTGAAAAGGATAAGTTTTCAACATATCCACAGTTACATGTGCATTCATCGGGACTATTATTGTCTTGGTTAGATTTACTTTGTATCCCGATATAGCTGAATAACAGTCAATAACTTGTAAGACTGCTGGTAAGGCTTCCGGCCGAAGGAAGAGCAGAAGATCATCCGCATATGCTGACAATTTACATTGCCCGTCTGCTAGTTCTACTCCCACGATATTTTCGTGTTGTCGAATCGCTATCGCCAGTAATTCCAGTGCCAGGTTGAAAAGGAGTGGAGATAGAGGGCATCCTTGTCTGGTTCCTCTTTGAAGTGGAAAGGGATCCGATACGCCAGAGTTAGCTGAGACGCGTGCCGTTGGTTTAGCGTAAAGTAGAGCTATTCTTTTAAGACACTTCTCTCCAATCCCAAACCATCGTAAAGCTTGAAACAAAAAAGGCCACTCCAATCTGTCAAAGGCCTTCTCGGCATCTAGCAACAGTCCTATGAGGGGCTCCGACATCTTCTGAGCCGTAATTAAGACATGAGCCAGCAATCTTCCATTATTGGTGGTAGATCTACCTTGCACGAAACCACATTGATCTGTATGTATCAGATCGTTCAGGATGGGATTCAGCCGATTGGCAAGTACCTTAGCATAGATTTTGTAGTCAGCATTTAGTAGCGATATGGGTCTATAATTTTCTATTTTTTGCAGGTCTCTCCCCGGCTTTGGATGAATAACTACAGTGGCTTCTGCCAGTGCTCCTACCTCCGGATCTGCCTCATATAGACCATTGTAATAAATCTGCAGCATCGGTACAATCAATGACTGGTACTTATAGTATAATTCCAATGGGATACCGTCGGGTCCAGATGCCTTCCCCCGAGCCATCTGTCCAATCGCTTTCCGTATCTCCGCTGCTGATATATCTCCTTCCAACTCCTGAACCTGGCTTGTTGGGAGTTTGGGTCCTGTTATTTTGGATACAAAGTCGGCAAAGGCCTCCTCACTGCAGTCTACTTCTGAGCGGTATAATGCTTCATAGAAATCTTTACATCGTCTCAATATTTGTTCATCTCGCACTAGAAGGTCCCCTCCTGGATCTTGTAGTGCAGCAATACGCGTCATGTTCTTTCGAGCTTTAAGTAAGTTAGATAACAGTAAGCCCGCACGATTATTCTCATGATAGTAGGTACTTTGCTGGGTACGAAACGCACAATGCGCTTCCTTATACAATATAGTATTATATCGGTACCTCAATCGTTGTAACTTGATCAAGATCATCGGATCAGTTTTCTTTGCCAATAGTCGCTCCCCGGCTTTTATTTGCACCTCTAACTCCTTCCGTTCTGTCTTCTTGCTCTTGTTCTTTCGTATGGTGTACGTTGTGATATGAGCACGGAGCATCGCTTTAAAACCTTCCCACCACCCCCATATAGAGGTATCTGAAGGATCATTATGTTGGAGATATGTCTCTATCACTGTATTTATGTAAATGTCAAAGGCCTCATCCAGCAACAGCGATTTGTCAAAGGTCCACCCAGAGGGTACCTTCTGTGGCTGTCCCGGTTCTAAGACCAGGGAAACTGCAGCATGATCTGACACTGTTCCAGCCTGTATTGTTGCTGCTACCACTTGCTTAAGCAGACCAGCAGAAATCAGGAAGTAGTCAATTCTTGTTTGGGTGTCGTGCGGAATGGAATAAAATGTATATTCCCTGTCTTTGGGGTGCAGAAGTCGCCATGGATCCACTAAATGTAGCTCCTCTATCATTCCCTGTAATACTGTATGCGATTTAGTTTTGGTGATTGCTTTATATGGAGTCCTATCCAACAATGGATCCAATATTAGATTAAAATCTCCTCCTAGGACTATATTTGTGTTAGCCACTTCAGTTAATTCCATGGCAACACTTCTGAAGAAGCCAGGATCTTCAACTGTTGGTGTGTAAATATTCAGGAACGTGACCGGAGTCTGGTCTATTTGTAGTGTAGCTCTAGCCCACTTACCAGCAGGATCTGCTTTCGTATCTTTCAGAGAGGGGTTTAGCGTTCTTCGTAGCAGTATTAACACTCCTCCTTTCCGTCCTGTAGCTGGGGCAACCACTGCTACCTAATATACATTCGATGTTACTTTCCATGATTCTTTCTCTGATAAATGTGTCTCCTGTAAATATACTATATCTGCTTTCTTCCGTTGACAATATGACAGTATTTTCTTTCGTTTTATGGGGTCAGTAATCCCTTTCACATTTAAAGTGAGTACATTCAAGTCAAGTGCCATCTCGGATATTGGGCATGGTGATATATGTGGGGGGTCTATTGATTTTTTTTGACCACTACTCCTCGCAGCGTGAGCGCTTTATTGGGTTGGATTGGCCACAACAAACATTCAAACTTTATACATGCACATTTTAAGGTGAAAACTACCCCCCGTGCCAGAACAGCTCCTACATCCCCCCCCTCGCTACCCTTCATATTATCTACCAAAGACCGTGCGAACATCATATAGAACTACCACACTTAGTCCCCAAAAATTCTATCTAGGTGATTTTCATATCCTTTACATATCCCTCAACAGAGCCTTTAGTAATCAAATCTTAAGGAAGTTCCAGTATCAAGCACTTAATAAACAGTGGTGAAAAAGGGGAACAATGCTACTTAAAGCAAAAGGTTAAATGCATTTTTATAGTCCCATTCCATTGTCCCCACATTATGTTTCCCACTACTATCGGAGACCTATTCCATAGGGGCATAGTCTCTTAGGACTCCATACCACTGTGCTCTTGTAGGAAAGCTCTTAGCTTGTCAGCATCCACAAAATTCCTCGTCGTGTTGTGCAGCGTCACTCGCATGGTTCTGGGGTAATACAGGGCGTATCTTGCTTGTACATTCTGCAGCATGGGCCTACACGCCAACAACTCTCTCCTGCGGTCCATGGTTTGCTTGGACAAGTCGGGATAGAAAGCAATTTTTTGTCCCTGTATCAACAGCGATGGATTCTTTCTAGCTGCTTGCAATATCTGTAGGGCCTGCGAATGTCGCAGTACTTTGAGTACTATAGGTCTGGGATACCTGACATTCTCAGCTTTATGTGTAGGAACGCGGTGAGCCCGCTCCAATTCAAAAGGTCTCACAAAGGCAAGCTGCAATACCTCCGGTATGACTTTCTCCAAATAGGCAACCGGATCAGAGCCTTCCGCTCCCTCTGGAACACCCACCAACAGAACGTTGTTGCGACGGGCCCGATTATTTTGATCTTCCATCAAATCTTCCATGCGTTTGACGCGTTTAATCAAAGGGCCTATTTGACTGAGCGCACTTTCATGCATCTGCAATTTCCCTTCCACCACGCTGATGCGCGAGCTCATCTCCGTTATTTTTTCTTTCACTTCACTGACATCTTCTTGAATCGCAGTCAGCGATGCCGCGTTAGTGGCTATCATGTCCTTTATGCTCTTTAGTTCCTGTAGTATTTCTCGTAGGCCTTCTGCTTCACTCTCCTTCTCTGCCGCGGCCATTTTATGTGGAGATCCGGCTTCAGATTTAGAGCGCTTCGCTGCCGACCCCGTTCCCTGTTGAAACTCCAGCCGCGCTGGTTTCAAGGTTGACATCATCAACAGCTCTCCTTTATTAATATCGCAAAAGGGGACTCAAAGAACTCAAATTTTGCCCCGGAATAGCTCAGGATTCTTCAGTAGCCTCGTGAGTTCTAACTCACCCGTCCATTCTGCACCGAGGCTAGCTCCGCCCCACCTGTGTTTCTTATGTTCTAAATATCCTGCCTATATTTAAGCATGACAGCTGGCCACTGTAGCATTTCAGTATCAACCTTTTTGAATATCGGCCCCTGGATTACTGTTGAGGATCTGAAATGACGAATTATAGATAAACTTGAAGCCTATTGATGGGAAGGAGGCAGGGATCTCTGGCTTAATAACCACAAACAGTTCTTGATATATCAGCTTGACACTATTGCCCTGAAGGGCTTAAATTTAGATGTTGAATGGGTTTGTTTACTGTGAATGTTACATAGAAACATGATGACAGAAAAAGACCACATGGCCTATCTAGTCTGCCCTTCCATATCAACTATAATAGCCCCCTTTTTACCTTCAGAGATCTTCTGTGTTTGTCCCGTGCTCTTTTGAATTCAGATACCATCCTTGTGTCCACCACCTCCACAGGGAGACTATTCCATGCATCTACCACTCTTTCTGTAAAGAAATATTTCTGCATATTATTCCTGAGTCTACCCCCTTTCACTCTCATCCTATTTCCCCTCATAGCAGAGCTTCCCTGCAAATGAAAGAGATCTTCCTGTGTATTTATGCCTTGAAGGTATTTAAATGTCTCTATCATATCGCTCTGATATCACTTTCCTTCTAAAGTATACATATTAAGATCTTTAAGTCTGTCCTCATATGCTTCATAACGAAGATCACTAACCATTTTAGTAGCCACCCTCTGCACCAACTCCACCTTTTGAATGTGCGGTCTCCAGAATTGCACACAATACTCCAGAGACTTATACAAAGGCATTATCACCTCCTTTATGCTGGCTATTCCTCTCCCTATACACCCAAGCATTCATCTGACTTTCGCAGTTGCCTTTTCTACCTGATTAGCTACTTCAAGATCGTCAGACACAATTACACCCAGGTCCTGCTTTTCTTTTGTGGACAGAAGTACCTCACTCCCTACACTGTATGGCTCCTTTGGATTTTTATAGCTTAAATGCAAGACTCTGCATTTTTTAGCATTAAATTTCAGCTGCCATATTCTAGACCTTTCTTCAAGTTTATCTAGATCCCTCCTCATGTTATCGATTCCTTCCTGTGTGTCTACTCTATTGCAGATTTTGGTATCATCCGCAAACAATCAAACCTTACCCGACAGTCCTTCAGTAATATCACTAACAAAGATGTTAAACAGAATTGGACTAAGGACAGATCTCTGCAGCATACTACTGGTAACCACCTTCTCCTCCGAGTGAGCTCCACTTGTTGCCTCCCATTCAACCAATTTCTAACCCAATCAGTAACTTTAGGGTCCATCCCTAGGGTGCTCCGTTTGTTTATAAGTCACCTGTGCAGAATGGTGTCAAAGTCTTTACTGAAATCCAAATACACCACATCTAGGACTCTCCCTCGGTTCAACTTCCTGGTCACCCAGTCAAAGGAATCTATCAGATTTGTCTGACCAGGCCTGCCTCTGCTGAATCCATGCTGCCTCAGATCCTGTCATCCATTAGACTCCAGAAACCTCAACATTCTCTCCTTTAGTAGCCTTTCCAATAATTTACTTACCACAGAGGTTAGACTAACCGGTCTGTAGTTCTCAATGTCATCCTTATGTCTGCTTTTGTGTAAACGGACCACATGTGCCTTTCTCCAATCCTCTGGCACCACTCCTGACTCCAAAAAAGCATTGAAAAGGTCAGACAGTGGAGCCACTAGAACGTCTCCAAGTTCTCTCAGTATTCTTGTATGTATCCTATTCAGATCCATGGCTTTGTCTACTTTTAGTTTAGCTAGTTCCTCATGAACACAGTCTTCTGAAAATCGTTCAAGATTCCTGTCGCTTCTGTTCCTATTTATAAGTGTTTTCTGAGGTCCTGCTCCTGGTGTTCATTGGTTAACTAAGGGCTTCTTTTACTAAAGCCCATTAGCTGGTTAATGGGCATTTTATTGCGTAGCTACAGGCAGTTGGGAACACTAATGCATGATTGTGTCTGCCTTTCCATGCTAAAACGCATGCTAATCTGCGACTGTGCAATGGAAAGCTAGTGGACATAGAGACCACCTTACCATTAGTCTCAGGGCAATTGCCGCATGCTCAGTGGAAATGTGGCTCTTAAGGGATTCACCTAAAGACTCCTCTATAGTAGTTGCTAAGTGAATCCAATATAGTGGAGCACACGTTAGGAAATATCTTTGCATTTTAGCTGCTGTGGACATATTGAACACGCCCTGACAGCAAATGGCATACCAAGGGTAGGGTAGTGGGTGCAGCTCACCCTGGGTGCTGGCCAGGAGTGTGTGCTACTTTCAGGCCCTCATAGTGGAGATGTGCATGGCAAGCATACCTTTGCTGGCTTGCTGTGCTGCCTGTTCTCCAGGTCCAGTGGCTGTTCCCTCCCAGTGAAGTCTTGCAGTGAAGCTGTTCTTGTGAGACTTTGCTGGGAGGGAGCAGCCACCAGGCCTGGAAAAGAGGCAATGTGGCAAGCCAGCAAAGGTATCCTTGCCATACACGTCTCCTCCATGAGGGTCCGGGGGTGTGTGTGAGCATCATCATGGGTGGGTGGGGGGGTTGTCTGAGGCAGGGGGTATCGTCCTGGGGGAGGCGTCCTCTCCGGATGCCCAATATCATTGGAACATCACTGCTGACAGCTAACGTGAGGCTTTTGCCATGAATACATATGAATCAGAATAAAAGAAAATGCAGACGAAATGATTTGCTGTTGAGTATGGGGCATGAGATGCCTGGTAATTGAGACCACTAAATGAAAACAGTTTCCTGAGGCAGAAGTGTATTCTTTGAAACATGATATCATGATATCATGATAGAGCATCTGTGTATCAGAAACAGTTTATATATCATAAAGCAGCGAATGAACAAGGGAATTAATCATCATTTATCCATATGAATATCTAGAAAATATGAAAAAAATCAGAAAATTATTTATGAAGATTTAGGGGGTCTTTTACTAAAGGGCACTAAGTTGTTGCATGTAACGCACCAATAGCACTGAAACCATGGCATGTTACGTGCAACACCACTGTGTTAACTGTTGAGGGGTGTGGAAAGCATTTCTCCTGCAGTTAATGTGAAGCCCTGTTCCTTAGTGCATGCTTCATTAGTGTGGGGGCACTTAACGACATCTATTGATGTGCTGTTAGGTGAACCTGCGCTAATGCAATCAGTGCAGGGCGTGAGCACAGTGCTTACCACGCCCACTCTCTATCCCTAACTTGCCCACTTGCGACCCTTACACTGATTGCAGAGTTAGTGTGGGAATCATCCGGCGTGAACTGTCATGACTCTGTGTTAGCTGGCAATGCCCATCCTAGCATACCATCAGCGCACACCAGAACATTCTCCACTCCACTCTCTATTATTAGTTTGATGGCCCTTTTATATTTATAGTTGATATTTCTATTGATGCTTTGATATTCCTCTTGATTTTGCATTTATATTTACAATGAAAACCAATTATAACCTAAGCATGTGAAGGGTAATTTTATAACAGGGGGCTTATAAAATTCTAAAAAACGTATCTATTTTATGCAGAAAACATTGGCGCTGATGTGACCTTATAAAATAGTCTCCCAGAAGTATCTCCAGCATGTCATAAATGCTCTCGCACAAATTTACACCTGCTCTGAAGACTGTATTCTTGTATTTTATAAAAATACATGTATACATTGCAACGCAGACCTCAGGAATTCTATGCACAGAACACATTAAAGTAGGCACACTCTTTACAGGCATCTGCTTTTTCTGATGTATACCAGTGCACATGTTTTTCAATGTGTAAAATACGCTTTCAATGTTGAAAAAACCTTATAGAATTACTCCACTATCATCTATGCCATGTGTGCTTGAATTTTACAACTGTTGTGAGTTCTATAACCTCAGCTGGAAGTCTGTTCCATGTTCCTACTGCTCTCAGTGAAAAACTATTTTCTCACATTCCCTTTGGGCTTCCTTCTCCTCAGCATTGTATGTTGAGACCTTATCCTTGAGCTTTTCATTCTATGGAAAATGCCTCCTCATATTTTATTGAAGACTGCTAGATGTTTACATGTTTTTATCACATTTCCTCCTTCTTCTACAGAGTACATCTTTAGTTCCCAGGCTCTCTTATAATGCACGCCACTCATTATTCCAAAAGAGCATATGAAACTTGAAGGTCAGTTTGCCATTTTTGTAGCCGCACTATTTTTACCTAAGGATCTGATTTGCTTTAGCTGCAGGAACAGAATAAATTCACTGAAAAGTTGTGTAAGCAAAAACTTATGTAAAAGGTATTTATGGGATCTTTTCCCTGACGTACTGGGTTTAGAAATTATTCATGAACTTCATAGTATATTTTGCACACTGTATTGCTTGCACAATTTTTTCACACAATTTTCTTTCTTAAATTGCAGGCGATCAATTCTTCGGAAAAAAAGGTACACTGAAAAATTGGCCAAGCAAATGGACAGGTGAACTTTTTAAAAAATGTTTCTTTCCATCCCAAGGAAAATTGGAAAGAATTATACAAAAGGAATTAAGAATGTCTGTCTGGGGGCAAAATAATGCTCCAAACATTTAATGGAATGGGATGAAATTTGTCATGGGGGGGAAAAGTGGTAAACAGACATATTAAGTTATATTTACTAAAGTGCGCTACCAGGGTAGCACTGAGTCAGCACATGGTTCTGGTGCCCTGCTAAAACCTCCATGCTATCCTGCTATCATGGGTCTGGGTGGGACTGGGGAATTCCTTGCACGATGCAGCTAGCATAGGTATTAGTGGTTTGTCCTAACCATCTGACTAATGTTATCTCAGTGGTTTCCTGTGCTAACTGCAGGATGATAGCTGTGCACCGCCCCCCCCCCCCCCCCTGCAGTTAGCTAAAAGTCCCATGCTGGTAATGCAATTCACATGCACATTACTGGCAAGGGCCTTAGTAAATATGCCCTATTGAGTTCCAGAGAAATAAGCCCCCCCCCAAAAAATGGCCTCATGCATTTCCAGAGGAAAATGAGATCCAGATTCTGCAGCACAAAAACTTATATAGACAACCCACCCACCCCATATGACCATCTTACTCTTCCCATTCCCCCCACCCATCTATGTAAGTGAATGACTTCACTTTTTACTGCAGATTTTGTACATAGTTAAGCATGATGTTTTCTCCACATTTATCCCCTCCCTAGTTTGATTTTCACCAATGTTTTACAATGCGAAGTTTAATGTAAACCGCCCCTGATCTCAGGAAGGAGGGGTATAAAAGTTTACTGAAATACATAAATAAACTAAATAAATATACAGTAAAATGTAGCAGTTAGGGAATCCTTCCTTTCAAACTGCCTCTTCTCTCTTCTTTACTCTCCTCGCCCTGCCAAACTGCTCCCATCCCCCAAAACTACCTTCTGCAGCTGCTCCTCTCCACATAACTACCCCTGCAACTGCCTCATCACTCCTTAAAATAGGCCTATGCCCCAAAACTATCTCCCTGCAACTGTCCCACCATGCCCCAAATGGCCTAATTCCCAAAACCTATCCTACATTTTACCCATCACCTCCAAACTGCCCCATCTCTGTAATTATCCCAACACTCCACAAATTGCCCACCCCCATGGTTACCACCCCATAAACAACACATGAAAATACAGATACATACACAGATACAGATTTACCCAGGGATTGTAAATAATATTGTATCCTGTCTCTGATGAGCTGCATTGTTAGTCATTCTAGCATGTATTTCATTTTCTTTGTTTACTATTCTATGAAAACTATTGATTCAGTCATTGTTGTTGTTAAATGCTGGCCAATTCGATGTTGACTCATGGAGACACGTTGAATAGTTGTCCTAAACTGCGTTTGTTTTTTAGTCAGGCATTCATAGCATCATTCATAGAATGTGTACTGTCAAATATGTGTTGCTGTGGGCAAGACCAGACTAAGGCACTTAAAAACTACGCACATACTTTGGGTCAGAATGTTTAGAGGTGAATGTAAGAACATACGAACATAAGAAATGCCATACTGGGTCAGACCAAGGTCCATCATGCCCAATATTATTAAAATCATCTGTAGTATCTGAAGATTGGAGAATGGCCAATGGGTTCCAGGGGTGATCCGGGAAACTACAGACTGGTGAGCCTGACATCGGTACCGGGCAAAATGATAGAAACCACTATAAAGAACAAAATTTCTGAATATGTAGATAGTCATAGTTTAATGGGAGAAAGCCAATATGGATTTACTACTACTACTACTAAGCATTTATAAAGCGCTACCAGGCGCACACAGCGCTGTACAATGAAAACATACAAGAGACAGTCCCTTCTCAAAAGAGCTTACAATCTAAAAAAAGACAAAGCAAGAAAAGGAGAAGAATAAGAACAGCAAAATCAAGAGCCAAAGGCACAGGCAAAAAGATGAGCTTTTAGCTTAAGTTTGAAGAGGGACAAAGAAGATGCCTGGCGTAAAGACAAAGGACGTTTATTCCAAGTATAAGGTGCAGCAAGGTGAAACGAGCGGAATCTGGAGTTGGCAATAGAGGAGAAGGGCATAGCAAGAAGCAACTGGGTAGAATGGAGTTCACGAGGGGGGAAGTAGGGAGAAATGAGAGAAGAAAGGTACTGAGGAGCCACAGAGTGAAAGCACTTATAGGTCAGAAGGAGAAGCTTAAAGTGAATATGGAAATGGATAGGGAGCCAGTGAAGAGATCTGAGGAGAGGAGTGATGTGGGCAAAACGAGACTGATGGAAAATCAAACGGGCAGCGGAGTGCTGAATAGACTGAAGGGGGAAGAGATGAGACTGAGGGAGACCAGCAAGAAGCAGGTTGCAATAATCAAGACAGGAGGTGATTAGGGAATGGATGAGGGTTTTAGTAGTGAGCTCAGAGAGAAAGGGGCGGATTTTGCCAATGTTGAAGAGAAAGAAGTGACAGGTCTTAGCAATGAGTTGGATATGAGAGGAGAAAGAGAGCGAAGAGTCAAAAATAACACCCAAATTGGGGGGGCGGAGCCTGATGTCCAGCGGGATGGTCGCATAACGCTGAGGCTCCCGAGAGGCCTACTCAGAATCCTGAATTAACACTGTACATACTTGGAACTTTACTCTGATCTTGCCGGGGCACATTGATGAGATGGCGGGGACCAAACCCACGCGCCTGGAATTTGGATCTCCAGCGGCTTCTCACGGCAAACGTTCCAAAACTGAACCCCCGTCCCCGCAGAAGGGGCTAGCCTTGCGCGAGGGCCCCGAAATGCAGCAGGAAATCCTCGCAGAGATTAAAGGGGTCAAAAACCTCGTGCAGTCAAACGGTGAAGCACTTCGAGCGCTGCGGGAAGATCTTGGTGTGCTGCAAAGCAAGCTAGAAGGGCTTTCTTCGCGTCAGGACAAAATGGAGAGCATCTTGGACTCCCATGCGGCCCGGTTGTCCAAACTCGACAAAGTTGAACGTCAGGTGCGGGCTCTACAGAAAGAAGTGGAAGATGGCAATAATAGAGCGCGTCGCAACAACATACGACTCGTGGGCATACCGGAGGGAGCGGAATCGGGAGACATGAGAGAGTTTTTACGCAAAACCCTCCCTTCCCTGCTCCGAATCACCTTTACCAAGGATTTGGAGATCGATCGCGCTCACCGTGTACCCCCAAGCATAACGCTCAATAGGAAGACCCCGCGGCCTATCATCTTTCGACTTTTGAGATATCAACACGTGGAGCAAATTTTAAGTGCCTCTCGGGCAAAGGGCCATATGGAGTTTGAAAGCCACAAGATCTCCTTCTATCCTGACTTGGCTAAACCCACGGTCGACCGCCGAAAGCGCTTTCTGGAATTTCGGCCGAGGCTTCAACAACTACAAGCACGCTATGGTCTGATGTACCCGGCCAAGCTCTGAGTCACGCTTCACAATCAGACAAGAACATTTGAGGACCCTGATCTACTAGCGGAGTTTTTGGATTCCAAAGAAGCCGACTTGATGCGCTGACTTCCAGAATATTCCTGCAAGCATTCTCATATCCGCTGTATTTCCCATATTGGATCTGCCGCAGCCCAGCAAAGAGTCTGGCGAGGGCAGTTTGTTTGCCTTACTTTTGATGATATCTGTGACCCGACTCCATCTACCCACAGTAGCCTCGATGAATATCAGAGACAGTGTTAATTATGGACTCTGGTGTTTCTTCTCTCTTCTTCACGTCTTTCTATTTCCTCTCTAGGGCCTCCTCCCGCAGACATCTGGTCGCCATATTATTTGGGGGTTTTGCTTCTTCTCTAGGATACAATGTACATACTTTTCAATATGGGGTGTATTAGCCAGCATCCTCGGTGATTATGTCATTGTTGCACAGATTCTGATTATGTCGTATGTTTCCAAATGCCCTACTTAAAATGTCCATTACTGATTCATGGCACCATGTAAGATTTTCTCATTGAATGTAAAAGGAATCAATAATCCGACAAAACGGAAGACAATCCTAAGCTACCTAAGTCAAGAAGCCGCGGATCTGATTTTCTCCAAGAAACGCATTTAACTTTGAAGGAAACTCTTAAACTCAATATTAAACTTTATATGGTGACCGCCTATTCCCCAGCCGTTTCCAAGTAATGTGGGGTTGCCATACTGGTTAGTAAATCTTTGCATGCTACTATTATTGCGACTAGCTCAGATACAGAAGGTGGATGGTCCAGAGTTCACCTCAAGATAGGTAGCCTTGAAGTTACATGTATATGCCTTTACGCTCCTAATGGGGATGACCCTGCCTTTTGCTACCATTGCTCAGGTTGTGCAGGCCTCTGCTGATACTTTATTGATAATTGGGGGGGATTTCAATCTAGTCCATGATCCCCTGATTGACAAACAGCCGCCTAGGACACGTGGCCCCCCCCAAGAGTCACACCACGCTTACCTCCCTGATCAAAGATCTTGTCTTAGTTGATCTATAGAGGTACTACACCCCAATGAGCTTGACCTTACCACGAGCCTCTCTCTTGGAAGATTGTGGGACTCCGCTTTGTGGCGGAGGTCCCCTCTCTTCCTAAGAAGGGTCGCTTTCTCCTTGATTTCATGCTGGGTATAGCCATATGCTCAATCTTGAGGCATTGGAAGGATAGCTCTCGACTTACCGTCAATGAATGGAGGAACCTCGTCTGCTTATATAGTAAATATGAGCAGATACCTCGGAGAGCTATTCCCCATGCCCAAACTCACTCTCGCTTGTCTAACTCGCAGCTGCTTAATGATTATGTACAATCTGCTCATTGTTCCAACATGTCTGTATAGTGTGCACTCATCATGTTTTAGATCACCGCTCGATTTCGTAACACAATAATGTAAGTATACGCCCGCTTTGGGAATGATTAGTTTTCTAGAGAAGAAGCAGGGGGGAGGGGGGTGGCAGGGGTTTACTTTGGTGTATGTATTATACTTTATGTATCTGTCTTTTAGTTGTATGTCTTCCTTTTCCTTTGTTGTTATAAAACGAAAATAAAGAATTTAAAAAAAAAAAATAACACCCAAATTGCGAGCAGATGAAACAGGTTGGAGAACAGAGCCATCAACAGAGACTGAAAAAGAAGAAGGAGAAAGGGAAATTTTAGGAGAAAAAAAGAGAAGTTCAGTCTTGGCCATGTTCAATTTCAGGCGGCGATGCAACATCCAAGCAGCAATGGCAGAGAGACAGCAAGAGATCCGGGACTGCAAAGCAGGAGAAAGATCAGGAGTAGAGAGATAGATCTGGGAGTCATCAGCATAGAGATGGTACTGCAAACCATGAGAGGAAATAAGCGCACCAAGGGATTGGGTATAGAGAGAAAAAAGAAGGGGACCCAAGACCGAGCCTTGGGGGACACCAACAGAGAGCGGGATAACAGAGGAGGAGGAACCACCAGAACATACACTAAAGGAGCGATGGGAAAGATATGAGGAGAACCAGGAAAGAACAGAGTCCCTAAAGCCAAGCGAGGACAAAGTGTCAAGGAGAAGATCATGGTCAACAGTATCAAAAGCAGCAGAAAGGTCAAGGAGGATAAGGACAGAGTAAAGGCCTTTAGATTTAGCCAGGAACAAGTCACTGGAGACTTTGACAAGAGCAGTTTCAGTAGAGCATGGGAAGAGAGGAAGTCAAGGCAATGGCGGTAAACCGCATGTTCGAGCAGTTTAGAAATAAAAGGAAGGAGAGAAATGGGGCGATAATTAGAAGGACAAGAGGGATCAAGTGAGGGTTTCTTAAGGAGAGGCGTGACCACAGCATGTTTAAAGTCAGCCGGGAGAGTAGCAGTGGAGAGCGAGAGGTTGAGAATATGAGAAATGGAGGGGACAAATGGTAGAGAAGATAGAGGAGAGGAGATGGGAGGAGATAGGATCAGAGGAGCAAGTGGTGAGCTTGGAGGAGGAGAGAAGAAGAGCAGTCTCATCAATAGAAATCATAGGAAAGGAAGAGAGGGTAGGATGAGAAGGAGGGGAGATTGAGAACAGGAAGTGGAAATCGGGGATTTAGAGGGAAATTGGAGAGTGACCTTATGGATTTTATCATGGAAGTAATCAGCCAGGGTTTGGACAGAAAGGGAAGGAGGCATCAGAGGCAGAGGCACTTTGAGGAGAGAAATGAGAGCAATGAAGAGACGGCGAGCGAGGATCAGAGGCATGAAAATTAGTCAGGCGAACAAAGTAATCTTGTTTGGCAAGAGCTAAAGCATATTTGAAAGAGAAGAGTATGAATTTGAAATGAAGGAAATCTTCAGGGGAGTGTGATCTGAGCCAGGCACACTCAGCAGAGTGGGTACAGGAGCGAAGAAAGTGAATAGTGGGAGAGAGCCAGGGCTGAGGTAAGGAACGCCTCACAGGATGAGGGATGAGAGGAGCGAGAACATCCAGAGCTGAGAAGAGCGCAGCATTATAGGACATCACTGCCATATCAGCAGACTTGGAGGACAAAACAGAAGAGAGAGAAGGAGAAATGGTAGAGGAGAGAACCAGGGGATCAATGGCAAGAAGGTTCCTAAATAGGGATTTAGCCAAGGTAAGTCTTGTCTTACTAATCTATTATATTTTTTTGGTGTGAATAAATAGGTAGACAAATGTGAGCAGGTTGATATAGTGTACCTGGATTTTCAGAAAGCCTTTGACAAGGTCCCTCATGAGAGACTCTTGGTGAAATTAAAAAGTCATGGAATAGGTTAAAAAAGAAAGCAGAGGGAAGAGCTAAATGGCAATTTTCCCAATGGAGAAAGGTGAATAGTGAAGTACCGAAGGGATCTGTGCTGGGCCCGCTGCTTTTTAACATATTCATAAATGATATGGAAATCGGAATGAGTGAAGTGATCAAATTTGCAGTTGACACAAAATTATTCAAAATTGTTTAAACACAAGAGGATTGCGAAAAATTGCAAAAGGACCTTGATAAATTGGAAGGACCTGGATAAAATAGCAGTTGAAATTTAATGTGAACATGTGCAAAGTTATGCACCTAGGAAAGAACAACCAAACTATGGTTATATGATGCAAGGTTCCACATTAGCAACCAGCACCCAGGAAAAAGATTTAGGCATCATCATGTATAACATGTTGAAACCCTCCACCCAGTGTGCAGCGGCAGCCAAAAAGGCAATTAGAATGCTAAGAATCATAAGGAAAGGAATGGAAATAAAACCAAGGATAATATAATGTCTCTGTATCGTTTCATGGTATGATCACATCTTGAATATTGTGTGAAATTCTGGTCGCCATATCTTAAAAAGGATATAGTAGAATTAGAAAAAGTACAGAAAAGAGCCACCAAAATGGTAAAGAGGATAGAAAGAATCCCCTGTGAGGAAAGGCTTAAAAGGTTAGGGCTCTTCAACTTGGAAAAGAGACGGCTAAGGGGGAAAACATAGAAACATGATGACAGAAAAAGACCACATAGCCTATAGTGGTAAAAAAACACTCTCCCAATCCTTCTTTCATTCATACTCCCCATTGTCAATCTCTCACTACTCCAAGGTTACCTCCCACCCACACTTAAACAAATACAAATAAGACCAATTCTCAAAAACGGCACCCTTGATAAAACTTCACCAAAATCATATAGACCCATCTCAAGTATACCATTCTTAGCAAAAGTAATAGAAAAATCAGTACAAATACAAACGCAGGAGCACCTAGACTCATCTTACCCACTCGACGAACAACAATATGGATTTCGCCCAAAACATGGAGTGGAAACACTCCTCACAGTCCTAACAGATGCTCTATTAAGAGGAATCAACAATAACAAACAAGCATTCATTCTTTTATTTATCGATATTTCAGCTGCTTTTGATAGCGTCCACCATACCATAATGCTCAATAGCCTAAGTCAAATAGGAATAAATGCCACAGTTCATAAATGGTTCTCCTCTTATCTAAATAATAGAACACAAAATGTACGAATAGGTAATCAAACCTCTGACTCATACAAACTAGAAACCGGTTTACCTCAAGGATCAGCGTTATCAGCACTCCTATTTAACATATACATAAAACCTGTTTGCAATATCTTTAAAAAATTCAGTGTACTCTATCATCTATACGCAGATGATATCATGATGTACATTCCATTCACGATCCCCAACTTACCGATGCAAACTCTGTCAGATTACTTCAATGAAGTCACATCCTGGCTAAATGCCCATAATCTCCAAATAAATCACTCCAAAACTGAAGTGCTAATCGTTACCAAAAATCAATCCTATACTCCACCTACACACATTACACTTCAAAACCAAGAAATTAAAATAAAAAATGAAGTAAGATATCTAGGTGTTATTCTAGATAAACACCTTACATTAGACACCCACATTAGAAACACCACAAAGAAAATCTATTTCAAACTCAAAATCCTTAAACAACTAAGACCCCTTGTATACATACAGGATTTCATCAGCATAATTCAAGCCACCATAACCCCCCACTTTGACTTCGCTAACCTAATTTTATTGGGTATAACAAAACAAAACGTTAAAAGAATTCAAATTGCACAAAATGCAGCAGCTCGAATAATAACGAGAGTACATGCACATCAACACATAACACCTATACTAGAATCCCTTCACTGGCTACCAATACAAAGTAGGATAATATACAAAGCATTAATAACCACATTCAAATCTCTAAATGATATGGCCCCAGTCACCCTAAGTAATCTAATCAGCAAAGAGCACCCAAAATCCACCCAAAGAAAAGGACAAATAAATAAACTAAAAACCCCCAAAGACTTCATAAAAGCAAATAAACTCACAAACAATAGAGCTTTTTCTCATGCAGCTCCAACAATCTGGAATTCCATCCCAGATGATCTAAGAATGCTAACCGAGATCATCGAATTCTGCAAAAAATTGAAAACCTATCTCTTTTCTAAACATTACACCAACTCAGATCATCCCCCAATAGACTTAGATAATGGATAACCAGCTTTTATCTAACAAATCCCAAATGACCCACACATACAATTCCTCATAGCCGATACTGTACTCTGATTAATGCTTAAGTCCCACATTATGTGTATTTGTAAATAATGTATATAGTTTGCATTGTTCTGTGTTGTTCAGTTTTAACAATGAATGTTTATTTATCGATTTTGGCCACAAGATGTTATATGTAAAACAAACTCCGATTTGTTAACTGTTGTTTATTGTGAACCGCAACTGAACTACGGAAGATGCAGTATATAAATCATTGTTAAATAAATAAATAAATAAATATAGTCTACCCTTCCATATCATCTACAATAGTTCCCTTTTTACCTTTAAAGATCCTCTATGTTTGTTTCATGCTTTTTTGAATTCAGATACTTTCCTCATGTCCACCACCTCCATAGGGAGACTATTCCACACATCTACCACTCTTTCTGTAAAGAAATATTACTGCATCTTACTCCTGAGTCTATCCCCTTTCACTATCATCCTATGTCCCCTCCTAGCAGAGCTTGCCTTCATTTGAAAGAGACACTCCTGTGCATTTATGAATGGAGATATTTAAATGTTTCTACTATATCGCCCCTATCCTGCTTTTCTTCTAAAGTATACATATTAAGATCTTTAAGTCTGTCCTCATATGCTTCATAACAAAGACCACTAACTATTTTAGTAGCCACCCTCTGCACTGACTCCAACCTGCCTATATCCTTCTGAAGGTGCGGTATCCAAAGTTGCACATAATACTCCAAACGAGGTTGCACCAAAGACTTATACTGAGGCATTGTCTTCTCCTTTTTTCTGCTGACCATTCCTCTCCCTATACACCCAATCACCCTTCTGGCTTTCGCAATCACCTTTTCTACCTGTTTAGCTACTTTAAGATCGTCAGACACAATTACGCTCAGGTCCCACTTTTCTTTTGTAGACATAAGTACCTCATCCCCTACACTGTACAGCTCCTTTGGATTTTTACAGCCTAAATGAAAGACCCTGCATTTTTTAGCATTAAATTTCAGCTGCCATATTCTAGACCTTTCTTCAAGTTTATCTAGATCCCTCCTCATGTTATTGACTCCTTCCTGTGTGTTTACTCTATTACAGATTTTGGTATCATCCGCAAAAAGCAAATCTTACCCTACAGTCCTTCCTCGATATCACTAACAAAGATATTAAACAGAATCGGACCAAGGACAGATCCCTGCGGCACACCACTGGTAACCTCCTTCTCTTCAGAGAGTGTGTTCCATTTACCTGTACTCTTTGTCATCTCAACTCAACCAATTTCTAACCCAATCAGTAATTTTATGGTCCATCCCTAGGATGCTCAGTTTGTTTATAAGTTGCCTGTGTGAAAGGTTTTACTGAAATCTAAATGCACCACATCTAGGGCTCTCCCTCGGTCCAGCTCCCTTGTCACCCAGTCAAAGAAATCTATCAGATTTGTCTGACAAGACCTGCCTCTGGTGAATCCATGCTGCCTCGGATCCTGCAATCCACTGGACTCCAGAAACCTCATCATTCTCTCCTTTAGTAGCCTTTCCAATAATTTACTAACCACAGAGGTTAGACTAAGAGGCCTGTAGTTTTCAATGTAATCCTTACATCTGTTTTAGTGTAAAGGGACCACATGTGCCTTTCTCCAGTCCTCTGGTACCACTCTTGACTCCAAAGAGGCATTGAAAAGGTCAGACATTGGAGCCGCTAGAACGTCCCCAAGTTCCCTCAGTATTCTTGGATGTATCCCATCTGGCCTTATCTCTTTGTTTACTTTTAGTTTAGCTAGTTCCTCTCGAATACAGTCTTCTGAAAATTGTTCGAAATTCCCATCCTTCTTTTGCTATTTGTGGGTGTTTTCTGAGGTCCTGCTCCAGGCCCTTCATCTGTGAACACAGAACAGAAATATTTGTTAAGCAATTCTGCTTTATCCTCATCAATTTCTACATATTCCTCCCTTGCACGCTTGAGTCTGACAATACCATTTTTGCCCTTCCTCCTCTCACTAACATATCTGAAAAATGTGTTATCCCCGCATTTATTGCAGTGGCTATTTCTTCTTATTTATGTACTTTTGCTTTCCTGACTACTATGTTAGATTCTCTAAGTTTCTCCAAGTGTAGATGCTTGTCTTCCTCTCTCTGTGATCTCTTGTATTTCATGAAGGCCTCCCTCTTTTTTCTTCACCTTCTCAGCTGCTTCTTTAGAAAACTATAGTGGCCTCCTTTTCCTTTTATATGTATTTACCTTACTAACAAAAATGTTTGTTGCCTGTAAAATATTTCCTTTCAGTTTTACCCACTGTTTTTCTACATCCCCCAGCTGTTCCCATTCTGCTAATGACTCCCTGAGGTATTGGCCCATCTTTGCAAAGTTAGTTTTCCTAAAGTCTAAGACCTTTGCTTTTGAATGGATTTTATCAGCTCTAGTACTAATAGTGAACCATACCAACTGGTGATCATTGGATGTGAGTTCATCTCCCACTGTAACATCAGAAACACTTTCCCCATTGGTCAGCATTAAGTCCAGTATGGTCCCATCATGTGTGGGTTCTCTTATCAATTGCCAGAATAGTTCTCCCTGTAGAGAATCCAGGATCTCCTTACTTCTAGATGACACTGCAGCAGGGATGTGCCAATCCACATCCAGCATATTGAAATCATCTATTAGTAGCACGTCTCCTTTCATGAGAATACTGTGTATGTCTTCTATTAAATCTTCATCCACTTCTACTCCCTGTGAAAAAAGGATCTGTATATAACTCCAATGCAAATGGATTTCCCTTTCCCTGTTTCTAGTTTAACCCACAGTGCCTCTTCTCATCCTTTTAAGCCCTGTAATTCTATAGCTTTAATATTATTTTTAACATATAGTGCACACCACCACCCCTTCTTCCTACCTTGTCCTTCCAATAAACTGCAGCCCGATTTAATTACATCCCAGTCATGGTTTTCTGTGAACCATGTCTCCGTAACCAGGTAAAGGAAGATTGATTTTTTTTTATGCCATCAAAAAGTAGAAAGACTAGGGGACATACAATGAAGCTACAATGTAACCCATTTAAGACTAATGAGAAAATCTTTTTTCACTCAATGTGCAATCAAACTCAGGAATTTGTTTCCCTAGGATGTAGTAAAAGCTATCAGTATAGCTGGGTTTAAAAAAAGTTTAGACATGATTACAGGTGGTTCAAAATATGACCATGAAGTTGCTCCATGGGGCTTGCCGCATTGACCATATGATTCCCCTCCATATTTCTGAGCACTGGTTGCATGTTTCCCATCATGTTACCTATAAAGTTCTTATTTTTACCTTCCATGCTCTGTATATCGATCATTCATCTTTTCTCTGCACTTTGTTTCAGTCTTATGTTCCCTCTTGGTCTCTTTGTTCTTCTTCCTCCAATTCTTTGGTGGTGCTGGGTACCATGTCCATTCGTTCTGCTGCTACTCATACTTCAGCCTACTGAGTGATGGACCCAATCTTTTGGAACTCATTGCTTTTTGAATTATGTACTGCTTTTGTTTTCTCGCTTCAAGGTCCACCTTAAGAGACATCTCTTTCTACAAGCATTCCCTTTTATAATGTCTTGACATCTGTTTCTCTGGCCAGCTTATGCCCACTGCTCATCTGCCCCAGCATACTGTGTGTCTTCTCCTTCCTTTCGTGTGTCTACTGGTTTGTTTTTAATTATGTAACCTAGGCCTCCCATCACCTTCTGTCCAGTCTGTCCATTGTCTGATTGTTATTTGTTTTTGTTGTTTTCTTTTATTGTACCCGCCCCCTCCGAGATATGACTTTTGATCGGCGGTATATCAAATTAATAAACTGTAAATAGTAAGTTCCTAGAGGAAATGTCTATAAACCATTATTAAAGAGGACCTGGGAAATCCACTGCTTGCCCCAAGGTAAGTATTGTGGAAGCTGTGTGACCTTTTGGGAACCTGCCAGGTACTTGTGACCAGGATACTGCACTTGATGGACCTTGGTCTGACTCAGTATGGCATTTCTTATGCTCTTATGTTCTTACGTTCTTATCCTGTTAACAACAGTGGCCAATCCAGGTCACAAGTATTTGGCAGGTTCACAAAAAGATAAATAGGTTCCACAATACTTGTCTTGGGGCAAGCAGTGGATTTCTGGGGTCCTCTTTAATAATGGTTTATGGCCCTTTCCTCCAGGAACTGGTCCAAATCTTTTTTAACCCAGCTACACTGACAGCTTTTACCACATCCTCCGGTAAAGAATTCCAGAGTTTAATTGCACGTTGAGTGAGATAATATTTCTCTTATTAGTCTTACATTGCAGCTTTGTTGCTTGTCCCCTAGTCTTTCTACTTTTTGATGGAGTAAACAACTGATCTATGCTTTCCCATTCCACTCCATTCATTAATTTATAGACCTTTTAACATACAGTATCTCCCCTCAGCCATCTCTTTTCCAAGTTGAAGAGCCCAAACCTTTCAGAGCCTTTCCTCATAGATGTATCCTTCCATCCCCTTTACAATTTTGGTGGCTGTTTCGGGTACCTTTTCTAATTCTGCTATATTCTTTTTAAGATATGGTGACCAGAATCGTGCACAGTATTCAAGGGGTGGTCACACAATGGCATGATACAGAGGCATTAGAATATCCTTTGTTTTATTCTCCATTCCTTTTCTTATGATTCCTAGCATTCTATTTGCTCTCTTGGCCGCTGCTGCACACTGGGCCGAGGGTTTTAGCATGTTATCCACAATGACGCCTAAATCTTTTTCCTCAGTGGTGGTTCATAATGCGGAACCTTGCATCGTGTAACCATAGTTTGGCTTGTTTTTCCCTAGGTGCATAACTTTGCACTTGTCCACATTAAATTTCATCTGCCATTTTGATGCCCAGTCTTCCAATTTATCAAGATCCTCTTGCAATTTTCCACAATCCTCTTGGGTTTTAACAACTTTAAATAGTTTTGTGTCATCTAAAATTTGATAACCTCACTCGTTATTCCACTTTCCAGGTCATTTATGAATATGTCAAAAAGCAGCGGACCCAGCACAGATCCCTGGGGTACACCACTATTCACCTTTCTCCATTGGGAAAATTGGCCATTTAGCCCTACCCTCTGCTTTCTATCTTTTAACCAGTTCCTGATCCACAATATTACACTGCCTCCTATCCCATGACTCTTTAGTTTTGCCAAAGGTCTCTGATGAGGGACCTTGTCAAAGGCTTTCTGAAAGTCCAGATATACTATATCAACCGACTCACCTTTGTCCACCTGTTTATTCACATGTATTATTTATTTCAAAAAAACATAACAGATTAGTAAGACAAGACCTTCCTTGTCTAAAGCCATGTTGGCTGTCTCCCATTAGGCCATGACTATTTACATGCTGAGTAATTTTATTCTTTATGATGGTTTCTACCATTTTTCCCAGTACTGACATCAGGCTCACCTGTCTGTAGTTTCCCGGATCACAACTGGAACCCTTTTTAAAAACTGACATTACATTGGCCATCCTCCAATCTTCAGGTATTAGAGATGATTTTAATGATAGTTCACAGATTACTAATAGCAGGTCTGCAATCTCATATTTCAGTTCTTTCAACACCTTTGGATGTATACCATCCGGCCCAGGTGATTTGCTACTCTTCAGTTTATCTAATAGTTGTAATACATCTTCCCGATGTATCGATATTTCCTTGAATTCTTCCACACCTTTAAATACCACTTCAGCTATTGGTAACATCCCTACATCTTCCTCAGTAAAGACTGAAGCAAAGAATTCATTCAGTCTCTCCGCTATTGCCTTGTTGCCTCTTAGTGCCCCTTTAATCCCTCTATAATCTAATGGACCAACTGACTCTCTCACAGGTTTTTGCTATGAATGAACTTGAAAAAGTCTTTATTTTGCGTTTTTGTTTCCATAGCAAGCTTCTTCTTAAATTTTTTCTTTGCCTACCTTATCAATGCCTTACATCTAACTTGCCAGTGATTGTGTTGTTTCCAGTTCTCGTCATTTGACTCCTTTTTCCAATTCCTGAAAGATGCTTTTTTGGCAATGACAGCCTCTCTGACCTCACCTTTAAACCATGCAGGCAGTTTTTTGGACTTCCTTCCACTTTTCTTAAAGTGTGGAATACAGCTGGTCTGGGCTTCCAAGATAGTATTTTTAAACAACACCCAAGGTTGATGTAAATCTTTAACCTTTGCAACTGCTCCTTTTAGTTTTTTCTTAACTATTTTCCTAGTTAAAAGGTAGTACTGTGTATTTCCTTACCGTTCTTCCTTCATTTATTAAATCAAACGCGATCATGCTATGATCACTATTGCCAAGTGGCCCCGACACCCTTATCTCTTGCACCTGATCTGGTGTTCCACTATGGACTAGGTCCAAAATGGCTTCCCCTCTGGTCGGTTCATGAACAAGCTTCTCCAAGAAGCAGTCATTTATTTCATCTAGAAACTTTATCTCCCTAGCATTTCCTGCTGTGACACTGACCCAGTCGATACCGGGGTAATTGAAATCACCCATTATTATTACTGTGATATAACGTTTGTTAGCTTCCCTGATTTCTTTGAGCACTTCATCATCCATTTGTTCATTCTGGCGAGGCGGTCGATAGTAGATTCCCACTGCCATCCCCTTCCCCTTCCCTTTTTACATGAAATTTCAATCCATAGAGATTCTACATTGAATTTTGTTTCCTGAAAAACTTTAATCCTTTGTGACTCAATACCCTCTCTAACATAGAGGGCAACCCCTTCACCAATTTTATCTGCTCTATCATTACAATACAGTTTATACCCATGTATCACAGTGTCCCACTGGTTGTCCTCCATCCACCATGTCTCTGAGATACAAATCATATCTAACCTCTAATTTAGTGCTATATATTCTAACTCTCCCATCTTATTTTTTAGACTTCTAGCATTTGCATACAAGTATTTTAGAAGCTGTATTTTATTCATATTAATCTGGCTATCAGTAGGCAGGGGTAATTTGGAATCTTTAATCTCTGTCTGCTCTGTACTCAAGGGCATTTGGGCTACTTTTATCTTTATTGGAACCTCTCTACTGATATGCCTTAACTTCAGTCTTTTGGTTGTATCCTTCAAGGATACATTGTTCCGAACCATGCACTCGTGGGTGACTGTCGGCTTTCCCCTATTATCTAGTTTTAAAGCTGACATATTTCCTTTTTAAAGGTTAATGCCAGCATCCTGGTTCCATTCCAATTAAGGTGGATCCCATCCCTTCGGAAGAGCACCTTCTTTCCCCAGAATGTTCCCCAGTTCCTAACAAATCCAAAACCCTCATCCTTGCACCATTGTTTCATCCATGCATTGAGAATCTGGAGCTCTGCTTGCCTTTTAGGTCCTGCACGTGGAATGGGAAGCATTTTGGAAAATGCTACCCTGGACATTCTGGATTTCAGCTTCCTACCTTAAATCCTAAATTTAGCTTCCAGAACCTTCTTACCACACTCTCCTATGTCATTGGTACCGACATGTACCAAGACATCAGGCCCCTCTCAGCTCTATCTAAGACCTTGTCTAGGTGGCGCTTGAGGTCCATTATCTTCGCAACAGGCAGGCATGTTACTAGGCGATCCTTATGTCATCCAGCCACCCAGCTATCTAAATGCCTAATGATCAAATCACCAACTATAACGGCTGTCCTAACCCTTCCCTTGTGGGCACATGGCCCTGGAGAAACCTCCTCAGTGTGAGAGGGTTTTACATCACCTAGAGGACAGGTCCTAGCTACAGGATCACTTCCTGCTGACTAGGGTGATGCTCTCCTGTCACATGAACTCTCTCCTCCATGGCGACAGGGATGCTGTCAGAATGGAGGTGAGACTTCAGTACTATATCCCTGTAGAGCTTGTCTATGTACCTCTCTGTCTTCCTTATGTCCTCCAAGTCTGCTACTCTAGCCTCCAGAGATCGGACTCATGCCCTGAGAGTAAAGAACTCCTTGCACCTAGTGCACACATAAGACCCCTTACCAACTGGGAGAAAATCATACATGTGACACTCCATGCATAAGACTGGAAAACCCCCATGTTGCTGCTGGACTGCTGTCTGTATCTTAGTTTTAAGGTTGTGTTTAGGTACTTAAGTTCTTTACTTACTAAGGGTTGCTAGAACTCAGCCTTAAAGAGGTGGGTTCTTAGCCTGAATTTCAAAAGGGTTAGAGGGAGTCCGATGTACTGACTCAAGCTCAACATACTGACTCATTGTGTGTGGCTATTATTGGGAGAGATGAGAGGGGTGGATAGTTTGAAAAGTGCAAGTCTTTAATAACTATGGGCCCCGACATTCAATGGTGATGGTTACACGATTCTACAGTGCATAGGCATCACCACTGAATCTAACCCCAGAAATTGAGCCACTGCCTGGTTAACTCCTATGAGTAAAGATAGGCCAGCTTTTGACATACCTATCTTTACCTGTGGGTCTCTAACAGTGCAGAGGTTCAATATTGACGCTGCCCAGTTAGCAATGGGCTCTGCCCCGGAATGCCCACAACACGCCCCGATGCTACACGGTTAGCATCAAGGTGTGTAGTGGCATTACTCAGGGATATTCAGCGGCACTAACTAAAGACTACAAAAAGGGACTGCTACTTCTGGAGAGAGATCTGAAATTGTAAGTATTTACTTCTGGGAATTTTTCTAAATCTTGGTGAAAAACGAATTCTTTAGATTAAATCTGATTAATCTGTGAATCCAGTGTATTTGTTAAATCAGACAGACCCTAGTATCAGCAAAGAGCTTTTAGTTAAATTAAAAGCTCAACAGGTAGCTTTCAGTTTAGGTTTAAACCCCAGCAGAGAGCTTTTAGATTAAATTTAATACTCAGTCAGGGCCTAGTAGCAGCAAAGAGCTTTCAGTTTAAATTTAAAACACAGCAGAGAGCTTTCTGGTTAAATTTAGAACCCAAGACTCCCTCAATCCAAGCAAGGGCTGTGTGAATCACCCAGGAAATTGGTCACAGATTACCTTAGAAGCACAGGACAGGGTATTGTATAGCAGCCAGTTTTTAATAAGTCTGCTTTCTCTCCCTCCCTCTCCGACACCCACCCACCCCTGGGATAATCGTAGCTTTATAGGTGCTTAAATCTCTTAAAGGAAAGGAGGTACCATATTCACTCTCAGGTGCAGCTGTTTATCCTCATCAGGCACTAAAAATAGGAAAAAATCACTCCATCTAAATATCAACATGCATATGGTATAAAATACTGGAGCACAAAAAGACAAAGAGAAAGAGGGAGAATAGTTCTCAGATTAATATTGGACTGCACATCAGCAATGGGGAAGCCCCTCTAAGCTGCTGTCCCCACACATCAACGACATTTTAAACTCCTTTCTCTCTTTATTCACCACAACAATTCAAATACACCCCAACAGATCAAGAGCCATAAGCAGAATTTATCTGAAAACTGCTTCCATCCACTGCTCTGATCTGAAACACCCCAATGCCTCACAAATGGCGCGCATTAAGCATTTCGCCAATATTTCTTTTTCAGAGGGTATCAAAAGTTATCACTGTCAATGACATAAAAAACACCTTATAAAACTTGCTCTCAAAAAATTACCACAGCCCAAAAACAACTCCCAAATTGTTAAACCCCACTTACCACTGTCAAGCACTGATCACCAAACATAAGCCACAGCCGAGCTTCACCAAGATGAGACCTCCATAAAAAATGCCGTGCATGTGGCTTAAAATACACTCCTCCCCTGAACTATTTAAAGAGACAAACCACTCATCTAATACAAACAAACCAATTCACAGACAGGCAACCCAATCTATTTGCAAGTTTAAACCCCCAGGAATCACCATATGTAAACGGAAAATCCATCATTGTTCACATACTGTATAGTCAAAGCTTGTTCCCTAGAGCAACCTCTGTTCCCTGCTCTTACCATATCAATACAGAAACACCACAAGTCACCAAAAACATGATCATTTTCTAAACAATGGGAGCCTCCCGTCTCTTCCAATTCAATCGACCTTTATGCTCACATATACGTATTCTAAATGACCGCACCGTCTTCCCAATATATAAAAGCCCACATGGGCATTGAATGCCATAGACAACGTATGTCGACCCACAAGAAGTCATACTTCTTAACTTGTATTCCTTACCATTATAACAAAAAGTCTCAATATCACATGATACTGAACAAATAGAGCAGTTACCACATCTACTATGTTCCATCCTCTCCAGACGTATCGATACTAGCAGGCACAAACATGCGGGGCTCAATTTCTCCTTCAAATTCTGGTCACGCAGCCAGACACACCATGTTCCTTTCCCAGCCAACCCGGGAATCACCCTTAAAACATTTTCATGTTTCAACAAAATCCGCTGGATCTGAGAACTCATCAGAGATTATTTTGAGATAAAATTAACACATTCATCATCCAAGCTGTTCTTTTCTTTAGCAAGTGGATGAAGCAACAAATCTCTATTATTAAACAATGCCCAATGATAGGCACAATCAACCATCCCAATCGGGTAGCTTCTAGTCCTAAAATTGGCCATCAGACGCCTAGATTTATTCCTAAAATCAAGAGTGTCAGAGCAATTCCTAGGAAATCTAATAAATTGAGAAAAGGGCAAACCCACCTGTAACCATACAGGATGAGCACTGGAATAATGAAGGAACATATTTCTTTCAGTTAATTTCTTAAAAACCAAAGTCTCCCAACCATCCACACCCTGTTGAACCAAAACATCCAAAAAGGCAATAGTGTCCCTATGACTAATATATGTGAACTGTATACAATGATCTCTTCCATTTAACCAATAATAAAACTGGTCCAGGGATTCAACCGACCCCTTCCAGATTATGAAAACATCATCAATATATCTATGCCAAAGTTTAATACAGGAAGTAAAAGGTGATGTCACGAGCCATTTGCGCTCATAAACCCCCATAAAGAAATTGGCAATCGACGGGGCAAATGTAGCTCCCATAGCTACCCCAGAAATCTGATGATAAATCTCCCCTTCAAAACTAAAATAATTCTGACATAAAGCTAATTTTGCTAATTCCATAATAAAGCAAATCCTATTATCTGTAAGATTACCCTGATGGCATAAAGCCACCTCAACGACCTCCAGAGCGACATTCTGAGGTATGCTAGTATATAATGCTGTAACACCAAGGGTGACCAACAGGAGGAAGTTTCTTTTTGGGCTTTGGCGCCAGATATACTGTTGGTCACCCTTGATTTTTTTGTGGGTTGACATACGTTGTCTGTGGCATCTGATGCCCATGTGTGCTTTTATATATTGGGAAGACGGTACGGTCATTTAGAATATGAATGTGTGAGCATAAAGGTCAGTTGAATTGTTAGAGATGGGAGTCTCCCATCGTACAGCATTGTTTAGAAAATGATCATTTTTTTTGTGACTTGCGGTGTTTCTGTATTGATATGGTAAGAGCAGGGAACAGAGGTCGCTCTAGGGAGCAAGCTTTGACTATACAATATGTGAACAATGATGGATTTTCCATTTACATACATTTACATTCCTGGGGGTTTAAACCTGCAAATAGATTGGGTTTCCTGTCTGTGAATTGGATCCTGATGCCCCTCATTCTCTTGTTCACCACTTATGTCTATTTTACCATCCTGTAATCTCCAATTTTGAGATTTTCTTCATCTTGATTAGATTATAAGCTCTGATGAACAGGGACTGTCTCTTACATTGATGTGTACAGAACTGTGTACACTTTAAAGCGCTATGCAAATGATAAATAGTGGTAGTAGTAAGAAGTAATATTGACAGATATACACAAAACACACCCATGAATGTACACACCCACACACTCTAACACTGATTATAATAGCACGGTATATAGGAAATGTAAATAAATAAATAAATAAATAAATAATATACAAACATAAATGCACAGACACACAAGCACATAACACAAATACTAATTAGCACAGACTCATCCACCCACCCACACACCCACACTACAGAACACAGGCAACACAGATACAAAAACAGTCATGTGTTCACACACACATACACACACACTCACACACAGAAGGTTTGGAAAGAATTCCTTGATCCATGCTCTGCTTTCTTTCTCCACTTGTTTTATCCTACATTGGCTTGAATCCTAATCTGAATCATGGTGTTTTAGAAACAGTATATAATGCTAGATCTTATTATTTAAAAAACTAACAAACATGATTTTCTTTAGTCTTGTTCACCTGATGAAGTCAGTGGTTTTTGAAATCTGCTGTATCCCTCAAGATTCTCCAGGCAAGAGTATGAGCGAAATGTAGAACTAAACTCTCTTTCTGATCTCTACCTTGTGGTTTGCATTTTTATTAGGTCAAACTTTGATAAAGGTGGATTTTTTTAAACATTCCTATCTTACAAACCTGTAAGATGTGTTTTGCTTGGATCTAAAGTTATTTGTTAAGTGCAGAGTGCAATTTTTTTTAATGTCATGGGATAGGGTAAACCTTTGCCTTGATCAATGTCCAATCTCTTTTAAGTTATGGGGAAAGTTCCTCTGCAAGAAAGTTCAGACCTGCCACATTTAATAACTCTACAAAATGTTCAGATGAAAATTGCTCCAAGCAATCCTAGTAGAAAGCCAGCACCTCACCTTTATTTTAAAGTTATGATCCTTATCATAATTAATTCAATAAAGAAGTAATGTACTTCAACGTAGGCATAGAGAATAATTTTCTATCCTGCATGGTATAAACTTTCAACCAGCGACATTTAAACTCTGGACCTGATTTTGAGCTGCAAATAATAAATCACAGACCTTTTGCAAAACAATAACTCAGTATCGACTCTTGGACATATGTTAGTAAGTAGAAGAGAGAAATAAGACTGTATAGTTGTGATAAGTAGTGTAATGCTGTTTATAGAGTTTAAGGCCACTCAATAAATGAAATAATGCAATACAGCAAATTTGCACAGCTAAAAAGTGAAAGCAAATGATACTCAGAGATGGATAATGTACCTTACCTCTTAAATTTAGAAATATTTTCTTTACAGATGAACTTTTCTTCCTCAGACACACTAAGGGGTATGTTTACTATACAGTGGTAGCGGACTTTGTGTGATATCGGAGCTGCGGCCCCATTGAAATCAATAGGGCCACAGCTCCGATATCACACAGAGTCTGTTTAGTAAACATACCCCTAAGACAAAGGAATCTAGATCCACATTTAAAACATCTTTCTTTTTAAGTGTCCTGGTGACCCAGCAGCCCATGGGTTTTCTTGGCAAGGTATGACCCGAAGTAGATTGCCAGGCAGGGCTGGCCCGCCCATTGTGCCCACATATGGCCCTGATCTCTGGGGGCCCTGTGCTGACTGACTGCAGACGGAGCCGGGGAAGCCCGAAACCCTGACTGACCGCTGAACAGCCGTGGGAGTAAAGAGCGGTGTTTTCCTTCTCTCCCATAGCTGTGATAAAAAAGGAACCCGCCGGCACGCTGAATGCTGGGAGCTTAAACGGGGACACATCGGACGTGCCACTCAGCGCTCCAGCAGGCTCTTTTTTATCACAGCCACAGGAAAGAATGCAAATGCCACTTTTACTCCCGCAGCTGTTAAGAGGTGAGCCGGGGTTTCGGGCCACCCTGGCTCCCTTTGAAAGTGATCAGGCATGCGACCCCTTTTGGTGTGTGGCTGTGGGAGGGGACTGGGGGATAGAATGGAGCGGGGGGGGGGGGGCGACCGGGGCTAGACGAAGAATAGGAACAGGGAGGCTAGAATGAAATGGGGGGATTAGGGGCTAGAAAAGGAATGGGAAGGGCCAGGACAGAAAATGGGCTGATGTTGGGGGATAGGGGACTGGGATTGGAAAGGAGCTAATGCTGGGAGGAACTGGAGGAGGGCTTAAACTGGGGGGGGGGGGGGGTTAGGACTGGAAATCGGTTGAGGCTAGGAGACTGGAAGGGAGCTGATGCTGGGAGGGAGTGGAGGAAGACTGATACTGGAGGGGCTAGAACTAAAAATGGGTTGATGTGGGGGGATGGGTGAGTAGGACTGGGAGTGGATGCTGGGAGGGTCTGGAACTAGAAGAGAGCTGATGCTGGGGGAGGACCAGAAGGAGGTGGGGCTGGGACCGGTGGAAGAAATAAAGAAGCTGTGGGAGTGAAGATGGAGATGGGAACAAATATTTTGTGTGGGAGGGAGGAAAAATCTATGATTGGCTGAATATTGGGAGAGGAAGTGGGGATTGAGGATGGAGGGGTGAAATTTGAGTGGATGAAAAAGGAATAAAGAAAGAAATGGAGGAACATAAGATATGCCTTACTGGTTCAGACCAAGGTTCATCAAGCCCAGTATCTTGTTTCCAACAGTGGCCAATCTAGGTCATAAGTACCTAGCAATCTCCCCAAAAGACACAGGTTCTTCAATGCTTGTATTGGATCAAGCAGTGATATCCTGGGTCCCTTCTTAATAATGGTTTATGGACCTTTCCTCCAGGAACTTGTCCAAACCTTTTTTAAACCCAGCTACACTAACAGCTTTTACTACATCCTCCAGTAACAAATTCCAGAGTTTGATTACCCGTTGAGTGAAAAAATATTTTCTCTTATTAGTCTTCATTGCATGTCCCCTAGTAGTTTCTTTGCATGTCCCCTAGTCTTTCTATATTTTGATGATGTAAACAATCGATCTATGTTTACCCGTTCCACTCCATTCATTAATTTATAGACCTCTATCATATCTCCCCTCGGCTGTCTCTTTTCCAGGTTGAAGAGCCCTAACCTTTTTAGCCTCTCTTCATAGGGGTATCCTTTCATCCCCTTTACCATTTTGGTGGCTCTTCTCTGTACCTTTTCTAATAACGCTATATCCTTTTTAAGATACAGTGACCAGAATTGCACACAATATTCAAGGTGCATTCACACTATGGAACAATACAGAGGCATTATAATATCCTTTGTTTTATTTTTCATTCCTTTCCTTATGATACCTAGCATTCTATTTGCTCTCTTGGCCACTGCTGCACACTGGGTGGAGGGTTTTAACATGTTATCCATGATGACGCCTAAATATTTTTCCTGGGTGGTGGTTCCTAATGTGGAAAAAAGGGGAAAGATCAATATGTTAGAGGCAGATGTAGAGAGAATGGAAAAAACTAGAAGACAGAAAAAAGGACAAATGGACAGCAAACAATGTAGAAATTAATTTATAGTTTTATTTCTCCAGTGTTGTTGTACATTCCAAGTTTGACTTTTGGGGTTCCCTGTTTAATTATTCTCTTCATATTTCTAAACTGTGATCCCTTGTTCTATGTTTGGTGTTGGACTATGTTTTGCACGTGTAACCGTGCTGTAATATTTTATTCATGTAGGGCCCGATATTCGAAGGCCTTTACACGGGTAATTTCCTTAGTTACCCATATAAAGACCTTATCCATGATTTTTGAAGGGCACCTGCATGAGTAATGCCCTTCGAAAATCCCGGCTAAGTCCCTAATGCGCTCAGATGATATCCATATAGCATTGGGGTGTGTTAGGTTCATTCCGGGGCAGAGTGGGGGTAGAGAAAGGGGCTACATGGATAACAGTGATTTTTGATGCTACCCGCATAGCCCTCTGTGCCTTAAAAATAGGCAAGGTTTATCCTTGCCTATCTTTAAGGCGCAGAAGCTATGCGGGTAGCATCGAAAATCGCTGCTACTCATGTAGCCTCTGTGGCTGCCGGGGCATCCAGGCTAACCCAGATTTTCACTTCCGCTTCCACGGAAGTGAAGATCTGGGTTAGGAGGGTTGGCGGGTAGGCTATGCGCTGCCGTGGTGAATAGCCTGTCCAACTCAATATTGGGCCCGTAGTTTCTATGTGATTGTCCCACTTGTTCTCTTTCCCCAGTAAGAGAAGTATTGGTATTCTCTGAGATGTATTGATTTAATAATTGTAGTGTTGCCTTCTGATAGATAGGGCTTGGTGCTTTTTGAGTCCTGGTAGTGCTGTTATGTTACGACAGGTTTGCTATGGATTCTTAATGAGCAGGGTGTATAGTACTTCCTAATGGGCCTGGCAGTTGACACTGGAGTATAGTAATGTAGAAATCTGGTTCTCTCTTTATTCTCACTGCCCATGCAAATGGTATTGAGACAGTCATTAAGAGGCATGTCTACTAAACGTTAGTGCACATGCACAAATGTAAATGTGCGCTAAGTGCAGCAACATCCATTTATTTCTATTGGTACAGTGGTATTTAACACGCATTAATATTTAGTAAACATGCCGCCAAGTCATTGCCAGGACAAATAAGAGGCTTATGAAGGGGTCCTTTGAAAGCCGCCTAAAAGTTTAGATGAGCAACAAATACATTTTAAAATAAAATAAGTTAAATTTATGCAAATGAGGCCCTGTATCACTCTTAGGCCGTCCCTGTTGCCAGGTCTTTTCTTCCAAGGCAATGGAAGGTAAAGTGACTTGCCAAAGGTCAAAAGGAGTGCCAGTGGGAATCAAACCCTGATTTCTGGGGTATTAGGTTGTTGCTCTAATCACTAGGCGACTTCTCAACTAAAAAAATCATACCATGCAATAAAGTTACTTAGCATGTCTTGTTATTCCATTGTTTACAGATGGTAGGGCTGTTGTATGTGAACTATAGAAATTTACGATCCAACACTCAGAGGTCAGAGTTGCTCCACCTCCATGAGAGCAGCTTCACCAGCAGCAGGCCTCAGCTTCTCATCAGTAACCATAGGCCACAGAAAAGCCTCAGTAGCAGCAGCAGTCCCCAGTGCTTCCCCAATATCCAGAAGCAGTCACATCTTCTCAGCTATGGGCATCATTAGTGCCAGTGCTGGAAGAGGAAGGGGTGGAGATGGATGGGGAGGAAGAGAAGGAGGAAGAAGAAGAGGAGGTGCGGAAGAGGGGTAAGTGTGACTGCCTGATGACCTACCGTAGTTGATAGCCTCCCAGACTGTCCACTTTACCTCCTTGCTCAAACAGATGAGTCTCCATGCATAGGCATGGTTTGGGGGGGGGGGCATGGGGGACTGTAGTCCCTCTAATGTTGCAGGCACTAATGGTGATCTGTTACCCCTGCCCCCACTGTCAGTATGACTTCCTCACCATTTGCCCCCCAAAATCAGAAGGCAAACGACGCCAAAGTCTCCATGAGGTACCAGTGGACTTCAACAACTCTGAAGTCCTGCTGCAGATCACAGGCATGTGATGTGAGACGCAGCAGGGCTTTGGGAATCTTCACAACTCCATGGAACATCCTTCAGGTGCAGAAGCAGCTACTAGCATATGCCACTGCCCCTCCTGCTCCAAAAGAGAGGAAGAGAGAGGCACATACTCTCTCCCTGGCTGGACATAAACTGTGAGGGGAAACCTTTATCTTGTATGTATGAACAGCCCTTTTGGCATATTTTAAATAAAATTTGCATCTTTGTAGATATATAGGCTCCATAGCATTTTTCAGCATTACACATATTCTTCTATTTATGTTCATCTTCTCTACCTGATGCCACCCTTGATACTTGGGCCTGTAGGCAGAGACATGATTACGCAATGGTACCCATTCCTCCCCACTTCAATCTGTTCAAAGCTCAGCTGCACAGCTAATCTTCTGCAAGTGTCGCTATACTCACGTCACCCCTCTTTTCAAGTCACTTCATTGGCTCCCTATCTGTTTCCACATCCAGTTCAAACTTCTACTACTGACCTATAAATGCTTACATTTAGCTGCTCCTTACTACCTTTCCTCTCTTATCTCTCCCTATGCCCTTTCTCAGGAAGTCTACTCTTTTAGCACATCCCTTCTATCTATGCCCTTCTCTTCCACTGCCAACTCTAGATTTTGATCTTTCTACCTTCCTGCTCCTTATGCCTGGAACAAACTACCTGAGTCAGTATGCCAGGCTCCATCTGTGGCCCTATTCAAATCCATGCTAAAATTTCACTGTCTTGACTGTTGGGTTGTCTGTCTTGACTAGATTGTAAGCTCTTATTAGCAAGGACTGTCTCTTACAGGTCTCTATACAGCACTGTGTACATATTGTAGTGATATAAAAATGATAGGTAGTAGTATAAAATGATACGTAGTAGTAATAGTAGTAGTGGAAGCCAATCCATAGTACCATACAATCTAGTTGTGTGTTGACCGCTGCATTGTGCTGGTGGTGCTAGGCCCATATGTCTACCTTATCCCAGACAGGAGGCATATGTCTGTAACTACTTTCTGCAACATAACCAAATGGGATGTGGACCAACCAGTTGTGTGGCCATTCTAGTATACAGGTGGCCAACTGACTCCCCAAGAGTGAAACGCTGCATCTGCAACTAAGTATCAATATAAGTAACACTGGTAGCTTCCTACAAGTACTCCATTGCAAGTATGGAAACAAGGGAACAGCTTGGGCCAGACATCCCCCACAACATGGCCGGGGACTCTAGCTATAACATCCCTAGTCCGCATTCTGCAACTGGCCCTTTCATTTTGTGCTTGCCTGATCTAGATGGCTATACCATCACTATCAAACAGAACTGCGGTCCCTTGGAGTTTATAGTTCTCCCATGATCTGCTGGAGGGTGCATGGGATGTGCAACCCCTTGGTGCATGTTAGGAATCTTAGATGTCAATGGAGACAGACCAGTATTAACACCAGCAAGGGCAACATGTCAGATCATGCCTCCAGGATGCTGAGAGGGCTGGGCTGCACTACCATGTATGCAGGACTGCATGGTTCCAGATGTATCCTCCCAAAAGTGTTCCTCATGTCCCCTGCCATCTATCACTTCTGCTCGTTCCAGTCTACACTAGCCTATAGAGAGCTATGCTACCCCTGGCAGGCCATCGTAACCCAAGACATTGGCAAACCTTCACCATTACCCATGCCAGCTGACACATCACCTAACATGAAATCCTACATCCACACCAAAAGTTACCAGGTCAGTTCCCATGTGTGAATTCAGAATACATGTTTAATTAAGGATATGGTAGCAATGCTAACAAACTAGACAGACAGCATGTCCTCCACTTCTGGAAGTACAGCCATGACATGGCATGGTACATATCAAGCAACAGTGCTAAGGCCCTGGCTCCCTGCCCCTATGTACAGGTTGCCATGAGCTGTGGAGGCTCATGTGAGTATACAGATATAGATAAGAGCATATAATAGAATTCCCTACCCCTCCCTAATGGCCTTCTCTCTCCAGTCAGTGCACAGCACCTATAGGAGAATTAGAGAAACCATAGTTAGCATGTACCTTCCACCATAGGATCGCATATAGCTCTCTCAGCAAACATTTCTCCATCCTTCTGCTGCACACGGCCACACAATGTGAAGAAGGCAGCTTCCTATGGACACATGTAGGTGTGACCCATTTAGGTGAAGGACCATTCCATAACAAACTGAGTGTAACATTTATGTGTATGAGTCCTTGCATCAGCCTGTGCTCGTCAGGAAACTCCTATAGATGAATGTGGCCCACAACAGGCAGTGGAGATATCAGCATATTTGTTGTCCATGAGTTAGCAGTTTTACAATCAGTCACATGCAAGATTGTTACAGGGCTTTCTCATGATTGTAAAATGGCTGCTATACACATTTTGCAGGCTGGGACAGACCACGGCAGTCCTGGCTGTGATTGCAACCTTATATAGCACTTCTGCCCATGGGAGATGGGATCCCTGCAAGCAAGCAGCGCCAGTCCTGCAGTATTTGTGGGGTGAATGGAGGGCAGGAGGAGAGTTCATGAGGGGAGAGAGAAAGGGATAGAGTCTGAGAAGGGAAAAAGAGTTTTCAGGATGGGAAAGGGACTGCAAGAGATGGACTGGGTGGGGGGAGGGTATAATACAAGGGGTTGGAAGGTAACGAGATAATGCATGGGAATTAAAGGCACAACACACACACACACACACACACACACACATATACACACACACACACACGCACACACACACGCAGGCACAACAAGTGTAACTTAAATGGTCAGTGGAGATAGAGGGAGATGGAGGAAGAAAAGTGAGGTCACTGCCTTCTGTTGGCACTGTGTAGTGACCCACTAAGAGCCTGATTTATTAAGATTTTCCTATAGAAAATGGGAAAACAGTCTTATTAAATCAGGCCCTAAAACCTAAAAAAGTAACTGTGATACCCCTTTTTGAGGGCCAGGGGGGGTGCGCTTTGACCTAGGTTTCAGCAGCTGGCTCCTAGGATTTTAGACTGGCTCCTAGATTTCAATAAAATTTGTCAAGGCCTGATCTAATTTATTTCAATGAACCTGACTTAATGAAAGGGAGGATGGCATCGGATAGTATTAACCTTTTTTTTTAAATCATTTAAACCTAACAAAGTCCATATCCTTACCCACAGTGGTTCTCTTCTTTTCTGCTTTATTGTTTAATATCTCTGTTGCTCCTGTGTGTTCATTGTTGCGGAGTTTTGGTGTTTTTTATTATGTTTATGCTGATGATTTTTTTATTTATCAACTTTTTGATGTTTCTGCTGGGTATGTTTCTTCATCTTTGTTGCGATGTTTGGGAGTTGTGGCGATATGGTTTGCACAGCATAGGCTGTGTATTAATTATAAGAAGACAGAGGTATTGTGTCTGTCATGATAAGTCCTTTGTTCCTCCTACAGATGTGCTGCTGAATGGCCATATGGTTGCTGTTTGTAAAGAAGTGGTTTATTTGGGTGTGACTCTGGATGCATGGTTGGATATGCAGGCTCATGTTACTAAGCTTGTACATCACTCGTTCTTTCAAATTCAGCTTCTGTGTCGACTTCAGCCGCTCCTAACTCCTGATTTTCATTCCGTGTTTCATGCAGTGTTGTCTATGACATTTGATTATGCCAATGTGGTGGTGTTGGGTTTGCTGTCTTCTACCTTATCAGTGCTGCAGCTGGCCCAGAGTACAGTGGCGAGGTTAGTTTTGGGCAAATCACAGTTTGATCATACTAATCCCTGTTGGTGTTTTTTACATTAGCTGCCTATTCGGCATTGGATTATATTTAAGGTTCTTTGTATGGTATTGAAGACATGGTTAGATTTAATTGCATCCTGTTTGGGGGAGCTATTGTTGTGGTATATTTCTGCTCGTCCAGTTCATTGTGCTTTTGTGATACTCTGTTGCCTTCTTTTCAGAATAGTTTACGTGTTACATGTTTGCATTCTTTCACATTGGCTGTGCCTAGTTTATGGACTACTTTGCTTGATTCCTGCAGGGCTATTGTGACCTGTTGTCCTTTCGTAGGCATCTGAAGGGTCACCTGTTTTGTCAGGTGTTTGATGCTTGATTTTGTATCTGTTTTTGTGTTTTGTTGATGTGTTTTCTTTTATTTATGTTTTTTGTGCCACCTTGAACTGTGTAATTAGGCAGTTTATAAATGCTGTAAATAAATAAATAACACGAAGACTTGAGCCAGTTGAATGGGTTTTCTTGTTCAAAGTGTTGCATTGGTTTGGCATGGGTGATGTATTAATAACTCTCTTTCTTCTTGCTTTGCCCTAGCCAGAGGAACCAGACAAGGGCGTCCTGTATTACCATATTGCTTTCTCTTGCTCTGGTTCCCTTGACCCTAGCACGCCCTGTGGTCTTGGGCAAGTCACTTCACCCTCCATTGCCTCAGAAAAATCCAAGTTATCAATGTCCTTGTTTAATGTACATTACCAAGTTTAAGTTACAATGTAAACCACTTTGACTGAAATGATAAAGCGGTATAAATAAAACCTGTTAAATAAATAAATAACTGAGGAAACATCTGGTTTCACTGGGCAGGCAGCTAGCTATAAAATGTTTATTTATAAAGATGACATTCTGTCATATATCAGGAACTCCTTTTCACATATTTCTGCTCTGCTTCATCGTATTGAGCAGTTTTTTCATTGTTGGGGTTATATAGTTAATTGGGAAAAGTCAGAGCTGATGACCTTGAATGTTCACTGACACCATATGGACACAGACAGTACAGGGCAATCAGCTAGTAGTTTGGCAAGTAGTATCCCATCATAGTTTTGTGATGTTCATTTTGATCAGCATGCAAGCTCAGATGAGCAGAGGCTGTCTCTTACATATATATGTACAGCACTGTGTATGCCTTGTAGCACTATATAAATGATAAGTACTAGTATTAGTAATATATTTTCTGATTATTCTTTGTTCGGGATTTGGTAAGGGGAAAAATGCCTCACCTCAGTACCGGGAAAAATGGTAGAAACCATCATAAAGAATAAAATTACTCAGTAAGGGGAAAAATGCCTCACCTCAGTACCGGGAAAAATGGTAGAAACCATCATAAAGAATAAAATTACTCAGCATGTAGATAGTCATGGCCTAATAGGAGACAGCCAACATGGCTTTAGACAAGGAAGATCTTGTCTTACTAATCTGTTATGTTTTTTTGAAAGTGTGAATAAACAGGTGGACAAAGGTGAGTCGGTTGATATAGTGTATCTAGACTTTCAGAAAGCCTTTGACAAGGTCCTTCATCAGAGATGTTTGGCAAAACTAAAGAGTCATGGGATAGGAGGCAGTGTACTACTGTGGATCAGGAACTGGTTAAAAGATAGAAAGCAGAGGGTTGGGCTAAATGGCCAATTTTCCCAATGGAGAAAGGTGAATAGTGGTGTACCCCAGGGATCTGTGCTGGGTCCGCTGCTTTTTGACATATTCATAAATGATCTGGAAAGAGGAATAACGAGTGAGGTTATCAAATTTACAGATGACACAAAACTATTTAAAGTTGTTAAAATCCAAGAGGATTGTGGAAAATTGCAAGAGGATCTTGATAAATTGGAAGACTGGGCATCAAAATGGCAGATGAAATTTAATGTGGACAAGTGCAAAGTTATGCACCTAGGGAAAAACAACCCAAACTATGGTTACACAATGCAAGGTTCCACATTAGGAACCACCACCCAGGAAAAAGATTTAGGCGTCATTGTGGATAACATGTTAAAACCCTCGGCCCAGTGTGCAGCGGCAGCCAAGAGAGCAAATAGAATGCTAGGTAGCATAAGGAAAGTAATGGAAAATAAAACAACAGATATTATAATGCCTCTATACCGTTCCATGGTGAGACCACACCTTGAATATTGTGTTCAGTTCTGGTCGCTGTATCTTAAAAAGGATATAGAGTTATTAGAAAAGGTTCAGAGAAGAGCCACCAAAATGGTAAAGGGGATGGAAGGATACTCCTATGAAGAAAGGCTGAAAAGGTTAGGGCTCTTTAACCTGGAAAAGAGACGGCTGAGGGGAGATATGATAGAAGTCTATAAATTAATGAACGGAGTGGAACGGGTAAACGTAGATTGATTGTTTACATTATCAGAATATAGAAAGACTAGGGGACATACAATGAAACTACAGGGTAAACTATTTAAGACTAATAAAAGAAAATATTTTTTCACTCAACGTGTAATCAAACTCTGGAATTTGTTACCGGAGGATGTAGTAAAGGCTGTTAGTGTAGCTGGGTTTAAAAAAGGTTTGGACAAGTTCCTGGAGGAAAGGTCCATAAACCATTATTAAGAAGGGACCCAGGATATCAATGCTTGACCCAGTACAAGCATTGTGGAACCTGTGTCCTTTGGGGAAACTGTTAGGTTTGTCTGACCTAGATTGGCCACTGTTGGAAACGGGATACTGGGCTTGATGGACCTTGGTCTGACCCAGTATGGCATATCTTATGTTCTTATGTTCTTATGAAATGGAATGGCCTTAAACCAACATGGACAATACAGGGCAATTAGCTAGTACTTTGGCACGTGGTATCCCATAATATATTGTTACTAAAGCTATAGCCTATTTGAACTCCAATATATTTTATGATTGTTCTTTGACCTGGATTTGGTAAGAGCGAAGGGTATGGCCTTATATCACTTTCCCTGTTACAGTACATCTTTGTGTGAGGACACATGGAGAGTAATTTTACAAACCCCTGCACAGGCTGCTTGTGTTTTCATGCACTTATGCGGGGCCTGTTTTATAAAATGAAGCATGCACATGCTACCGGCATACAGACATACCTCAACCTAGTTGCAGCAGTTACACCTGCCCAACAGCAGGTGTAACTGGCTGTACAGAGATTGGGGAAGATGCGTCCAAAGGTCATAGAATTCTGTAGCCTATACATGATGGGAATGATATGCGCACTTACAAAATAGCGACCGGCCAGTGCATGTGAATAAGTGCCCATTCACATGCACAAATCTTTTAGACTAGGAAGTTATGTATGAAAATAACATATAACATGCCATGCAGTCTTTATAAAATCAGTACCAAAGATGTTGGGAATATGTTACAAAGAAGGCCATATTAACAAAATTTCTATGAGTAAGTAACAGCATTTACATGTGTAGATTGCAAATATGTAATTCAGAAAGCTGCTGTTTAAGTGTAGATATTCATACCACGCAGAGATTTGAAGGAGACATGGTTTGGGTAGGCCAAAATTCTGTAAATGTATTCCCCCTCTTGCATGGGAATACACATCTATTTAAACATTTTCCCCTTCAGCTTTTGCACCTGCTCAGAGGTATGTACAGATTTTTAAAAAGTGCTTTTCCAACCAGGGCTTTACACGAGGAACTAAGGGAGCAATTCTTAATCATCCATTTTATTTCCTCCCTCCAAATATTAGAAAAAAAGATTGTGGCTTTACAAGTTTATGGCTGGCGCTTAAGTCTAGGCTTATAAAATGGCCCCAATGTATGTATAAGTATTGGCTACATGTGCAGAAATCACTGCTCCCATGTTTAGATATTAGCATTTCTATATGGAAGCTGCCAAGTTGAAGCTGCTGTTTTTGTGCACATGTAAGTTTGTAAAATAGCTGCTCCCATTCTATGTGACTCACAAAAACACTCCCAAATACTAGTACTCAAGTCTGTCAATCATCAAAAATAGAATACTAAGTCCCCCAAACAAGAATCACCAATTTTTTGTCGGGTATAGACCGCAAGGTAGAGAGGAGATGCCTCTAAACCTCACGCAGTACATGCCCCTTTTTTTATTAAGTATTTTTTCAATTAGCCACTGGTATGCAATAGTTTTTGTTTAAAAATCAAAAAATGAATTCCCACTTATCTGCTCAAGCACACGACGTGCACGTTTCGAAGCTCTAGGCTTCTGCTTCAAGTGTATCACTGAGAAAGTAGTGTAACCATTTCTCTCTGCTCCAAAAAAACGCCTATTCGATGGTGGGTGACGTCAGAGGATTCCATTTTTCAGATAGGCCTATTATAGGACCGCCTATACCATGTCAGCCAAACACCAGAGAAAGGGAAACCCCCACTGTATAGAGGATGCCCTACAAGTGAATGGAGAGTGTCTAAAAAGTCAACCACTCTATGTCCCTATTTAAACCCACAGGCGCCATAGAGTTTAAGGTAAAAATCCACCGTAGTTCTAATTGTCTCAAACAAGCCATGCGATCACCCCCTCTCGGATCATTCGGTACATGATCAATCACAGTCCAATGCAATTGTTCAAAGACGTGGCCGGAAGCTATACAATGTTGTACCATCGGAGCCGTCTCTATAGATTGGCGTAAGCGGGAGGCATGCTCACCCAATCTAACCCATATAGCTCGAGTTGTACTCCCAACATATTGCTTTGAACAGGGGCAAATCAAGACGTACACCACATAACATGAGCCACATGTAGTATGCCATCGTCGGTGGAAACGTTTGCCAGAACATGGATCCGTCCATGTGGGCCCCGTAATAGTTAAAGCACAATATCTACAATTAGCACATGTGGTGTGTGATCCCGATCGATAAACCGGTTGTTCAGGTCGGTCACATTGGACTGTTGATTTGACTAGTCTATCACGCAGATTACGGCCGCGCGAATACGCAATCTGCAAAGGCTTGTTCAAACTGGGGCATAAAGTCAGCACAGGCCAATGCTTTCGTAATATTGATGCCACCGTTTTAGAGTGGCTCATGTAGGGTAATACCCCAGTCACTTTTTCAGAAGATGACTCCTTATCCCGACCAGATACTGGGGTGACCTCTGAAAACCATTCAGGGTGCGAATATAAAGCTCTGCGGTACGCTGTTGATATCACCGATTTAGGATACCCCTTCTGAGTCAATCGTTGCCATAAATCTTTTGCATGATATTTGTATTGGGTTGTAGAAGAGCACAGCCGTCGGATCCTCAGAAATTGACCAAACAGAAGCCCCCGGCGGAGTGGTTCAGGGTGAAAACTTCCAAAATTCAATAAATTGTTGCGCTGTACCGGCTTTCTATATAATGTGGTCAACAACTTGGATCCATCCCGATATACAATCATATCCAAAAATTCCAATTGTTCCAACGATATATGGGCCGTGAATTTTAAATGAGGTCGGATGGTATCCAACCATCGGAGAAATACCTGCAATGAGGCCAAATCAGAGAGCCATATCAGGAATATATCGTCCAGGAAACGTTTCCAAATCGCCACATTAGCAAAGCTCGTTGAAGAAAAAATGTATCGCTCTTCAATTTCTGCCATATATAGGGTCGCAAGGGAAGGGGCTACTGTGGCCCCCATTGCTATACCGAAAATTTGTTGGAAATATGCCCCTTCAAACAGAAAGTAGTTGCGAGTAAGCACATATGAAACCAACGTAAGTAGAAATCTTTTTGGCAATCAAGCTGGTGCATGGAGGAACCGAGATTGTAAAAGTGTCATAACTTCATCTTGATCTACATTCGTGTAAAGTGCAACCACGTCTAGCGTCACGATATACCATTCGGTAGATGGCAACCTTAGCGTATGCAGGGAATCCAAAAAATGAACAGAGTCACGAATGTATGAGCGTACCGTAGCCGCTTTAGCCTTGAGAAAAACATCACAAAATTTTGAAAGCGGTTCGAGAAGAGAGCCACGGCAAGAAACTATTGGCCTGCCCGGAGGGTCCACCAATGATTTGTGAATCTTAGGTACAAAATAAATTACTGGTACTTTCGGATGTGGTGTAAACAAAAATCGAAATTCACGAGATGTAATCCAACCCTTCGAAAAGGCTCCAAAAAGCAACTCACGAAGCTCCACCTTCAAGGACTCCGTCGGGTCCATAGGTAGCTTCTTATATATATGAGGGTCCAAAACATGTTGACGTAACTTAGACAGATAGCTATCAGTGTCCCATAACACAATCGCTCCGCCCTTATCTGCGCTACGAATGGTAATAGAGGGATCCTTAGTAAGCTCGTCCATACTCTCCCAATCTGACTTAGTAATGTTGGATCGCCAAGTACCAAAAGTCTGCTCGCATTTGCCAAGATCTTGTAACACTAGTGCTTGAAAGGTCACAATAGCGGGATCCAAAGTGCCAGGGGGCATCCATGTTGAAGTAGGAGTGACCACAGAGGAATCTATAACTTCAACCGGCCTCTGCTCAAAATATCGTAATATATGTAAACGACGAAAAAACTTGTGTAACGATATCCGAATAGCAAATGGATCATATCGTACAGTAGGTATAAATGAAAGTCCCAAATTAAGCAAACGCTCGCAGGATGGGGGTACAGGTCGACCAGACAAATTGATAACTAAAGACTGATTAATCTTCAAAGGGGACATATCAGAAACAACATAATCTGCCCCAGAATTGTCATCCATCGAAGCAAGAGATGCTCTCATAGATTGTGAGGTTGTCGGGCCCGCTGACGAGTCAGAGGGGGGTCCCCTTCACGATGAAAATCGGCCCCTCGTCCCCGATATCCTCGAGTCCCATTCCCGTGAAAAACCTGCCTGCTCTGTTTTGTTTTGGTGCCAGTGGTCTCGTCCTCAGTGTCATCCGAGGAACAATCAAAAGCCACACGCCTCCCTTTGTTGGTAGGGGCAGCGGGATCGGACTCCTCAGGTTCAAACATCCAACAATAAACGTGTCCCTGATCATAATCAGATTTGTCCCGGGTGTATTTGCCCATTTTAAAAGACTTTAAATAATCTGCAAATCCTTTCAATTGTCGAGTAATTTCCTCACCCTTTAATTGGAAAACTGGTGCTTCCACTGATTTGCGCAATGAGTCCGTGGCTTCAACCACCTGTGTTTCCAAGACTTTCTCCTCCGCAAGAGTGCGTTCAAGTATTAGAGCAATCAAATCAAAACTGCATTTGTTACATATACAATTCCATTTCGACACAAATTCAGAATCAGCTGTAAACATTTTAGGCCCTCGAGTCATCCGCAAACCACGCGGAATGATCCTGGTCTTCAGATAACGGGCCATAGAAGCCTCATGGTACTGCGCTCTAATCAAACGCTTCTTTAGAGCCTTAAACTCAATCCAAGACGGGCCGGTGGGGACCTCAGATGGTCCAGATTCATCAAATAAATTGGGACGTTGACATAAACGCTCCAGCTGTTCATCGGTATAGGCAAAGACATCCAAGGCCATCATCCAAGGGAAAACTGAAGTAATTCACAAAAACACTCCCAAATACTAGTACTCAAGTCTGTCAATCATCAAAAATAGAATACTAAGTCCCCCAAACAAGAATCACCAATTTTTTGTCGGGTATAGACCGCAAGGTAGAGAGGAGATGCCTCTAAACCTCACGCAGTACATGCCCCTTTTTTTATTAAGTATTTTTTCAATTAGCCACTGGTATGCAATAGTTTGTTTTTAAAAATCAAAAAATGAATTCCCACTTATCTGCTCAAGCACACGACGTGCACGTTTCGAAGCTCTAGGCTCCTGCTTCAAGTGTATCACTGAGAAAGTAGTGTAACCATTTCTCTCTGCTCCAAAAAAATGCCTATTCGATGGCGGGTGACGTCAGAGGATTCCATTTTTCAGATAGGCCTATTATAGGACCGCCTATATCATGTCAGCCAATCACCAGAGAAAGGGAAACCCCCACTGTATAGAGGATGCCCTACAAGTGAATGGAGAGTGTCTAAAAAGTCAACCACTCTATGTCCCTATTTAAACCCATAGGCGCCATAGAGTTTAAGGTAAAAATCCACCGTAGTTCTAATTGTCTCAAACAAGCCATGCGATCACCCCCTCTTGGATCATTCGGTACATGATCAATCACAGTCCAATGCAATTGTTCAAAGACGTGGCCGGAAGCTATACAATGTTGTACCATCGGAGCCGTCTCTATAGATTGGTGTAAGCGGGAGGCATGGTCACCCAATCTAACCCATATAGCTCGAGTTGTACTCCCAACATATTGCTTTGAACAGGGGCAAATCAAGACGTACACCACATAACATGAGCCACATGTAGTATGCCATCGTCGGTGGAAACGTTTGCCAGAACATGGATCCGTCCATGTGGGCCCCGTAATAGTTAAAGCACAATATCTACAATTAGCACATGTGGTGTGTGATCCCGATCGATAAACCGGTTGTTCAGGTCGGTCACATTGGACTTCTGCACTTCTGCACATCCTTATGCATATTTTAAAAAAGGCCCCATGTTCAACAGAGCCTTTTATAAAATACAAGGGAGAACTGAGAATATTCCAACCTGGACATCTCAGTTCAAATTTCAATGACTATATAAAATGGCCATTTAATTATTCTTTTAATGATTGAAAGTGGTCTTTCTTCTGATTTAAAGTTATCAGGAGAATGACTTCAGCAAGTATGCTGCATACATTATGAGAGTAATTTTCAAAGCCATTTCTGTAGGTGAAAAGGTGATTTATTTGTGGAAATGGGATTTTACAAAACTGCCCACATGATATGCACATAAAGTTAGATACGTACAGCCTGTATGTGCATATTTTTATCTATGTTTGAGGAGACATTCCCAAGGAAAAAGTTGAGGTAGGTTTTCACCTACACACATACCTTTGGAAATTTTTAAGAATGTAAATATTTTGCCTCAGAAAAATTATGCATCCCAAAGAGCAGATATAAATGCATGCACATAATTTTCCTGGGATAATTTTCAAAGTGAAAGCATGCATTTTTGCTTTGAAAATCTAGAAAAGTAAACATCTTGAAAAGTACACCCAGGGACATGTTTACTAAAGTGCATTAAGAATTAGTGCGAGGTTTGATGTATGCTAAGGGCGCAATGATAAAAATCCTGTGCTAACCACTTAGCATGTGATTCTGTGGGGACTGGGTGGTTTAGGAGCGTAACATGGGCATTGATAGCACATCCCATTTAGTGCGGACATTTTGGTTGCATGCTAACCGCGTCTCTTGCTGTTAGTGCAAGTGCACGTAACATCACCTCAGTGGATGGCATTAAGTGCACCTGCCGTTGGTTAATGTGGTGCTGTGCAGTAGCATTATGCTATTGGCAGGGGGACAGATGATTTATAGTTTATTAAGAATTTGATATACCGCCTTTCGGCAACATCAAAGCAGTTTACAATAAAATATTATTTAAAAGAAGATAGGAACGCTATAAAACTGATAGGACAGCATTAGAAAAGAGAGGGTTGGAAGAAATTAAAGAGAAGAGAAGCCAAAATAGATTAAGTAGCAGTAGGAATATCGAAGGTAGGGGAAAATAAGTGTGTCTTCAAAGAAGCCTTAAATTTTGTGAATAAGGGTTCTGACCGAAGATTGAACAGTAAAGAATTCCATAAACCTGGGCCTAAAAAGAAAAAAAGTGGTTTGCCATGTTCTCTCTAACCTAGCCTGCGTGGGAGAAGGTAGATGTGCAAACCTAAGGACTCGAAGAGGAGCATATGGTAGCAAATAAGAAAAGAGGTATAAAGGGACGCTAGAATGGAGGACTTTATGTAAGCAGCTTGTATAGAGAATGGTAGGAAAGTAGAAGCCAGTGCAATAGTATGAAGAGTGGATTAATATGATCAAATCTGGATGCACGAAGTAGCTCTATGGCCGTATTCTGAACAGACTGAAGACGTTTAATTTGATAATGAGAAAGGTCAAGATACACAATGTTGCAGTAATCAAGCCTGGCAATAACAAGAGTAAGCAGAAGTGTGATAGATGACAGAGAGAGAAAAGATTGAATAGCATGGATCTGTCATAGTGTATAGAAACATCATTTCACTACTGAGATAATATGGAACTGGAAGGAGAGAGCTGAATAGAACAACACCAGGGTACCTAAGTTGTGTGACCATTGGGATGTGAAGCCCATGAAGGGAAAGACCAACAGAGGGCAGAGAGAATGGACCGGAGAGCCTTAATGCAGAGGTTTTGGTAGGGTTCAATTTCAAGTGATTGGTATTGAGCCAAGATGCAACAGATCCCAAGCAGCTATTGACTGAGGAGAGATCAGGGGAACCAGCATTCATAGGAAACAGCAGCAAGATGGCACCTGCATAAAAATATGTTGAAATACTCTGTTGCTGAATCAGGGTAGTAAGAGGTGAAAAAAAAAACATTGAAGAGGAAATGGGCAAGGACAGCTCCCTGAGGTTCACCACAATGAAGAGTATGATAGGAAGAATCAGAACCCTGATAGGAAACATGAAAAGACCTAGAAGAGAGAAAAGAACGACACCAGTGAAGTACAGTATCTCCCAAGTCTGCCGAGGAGAGACTAGCAAGTAGAAGAGAGTGGTCTACAAGATCAAATGCAGAGGACAGATCTAAGGATACAACCAATGAGACATCACCCTTATCTAGTGCAGTATAAACTAGAGGGAGGGAGGAGTGGCTCAGTGGCTGGGACATGTTACGTCTGGCTGGGGGGCTGGGGGTTCAATTTCCACATAGGGACAAGTAACCTCAGGCCAGTGGGACTGGGATCTCAAGGCCCATGGCCACCCCTTGTGGCCTTGGGCAAGCCACTTAGCCCTCCATTGCCTCATGTGTGCTTTGCTTGTGAGCCCCTCAGGGACAAGGGAATAAAAAGTGCCTGTTAGAATATATTGTAAACAGCTCTGATACACACAGTAAAGGGTGGTATGTCAAGCGCCTAAACCATAAACCTCATTCAAAACAGAGAGAATAGTCAGTGCTGTGAACAACTCTAAAGCCAGTTTGGCATGGATGTAAGAAATTAGTCTGGGAGAGAAATGTTGAGAGTTGTTAAAAAACAAGTGATTCATAAAGTTTTGAAAGAAAGAGTAAATTGTAGACAGGGTGAAAGTTTGAAGGAAGGGAAGGGTCAATGGAAGAATTTATTAAAAGAGGACAGATAATGGCATGTTTCCAGCATTGTGGAAATGTTCCTGTATTAAGACTATTGTTAAAAATGAGGAGTATGACAGGTAAGAGAGCCAGAGAAGGTTCAGAAATCCAGGCAGACGGTATGGGATCCAAGGAACATGTAGTCTTGTGTGATACTTTAGAAAGAGTAATGGGAGTAAAATGTGACCAGACATTGGAGAGATTTGACATAATGGTGCTGTGACAGAGGAAAGGGTAGAGGACTCACCAGAGGAGCATTTTGGAGATTCTGATTGAGGTAAGATCAGATACCTTGTCAGAGAAATAAGAAGCAGGATCATCAGCTGTAGATCTGGAAGAGGAAGGAGTAGACACCAGGTGGTGAACTAAACGTGATACCATGGAAAAAAGTTGGTTGGCTCAATTACTTTGGTTTATAAGAGTATCAGAGTGCTTCTTTTTGGCAGTAAGAATAGCCTGCCTATAAGTATTGTGAGCTTGTTTAAATGAAATGGAAAAGGACTGAGTATGCTGGCGATGCTAAATACATTCTGCCCTATGCATCTGACATCGGAGAACAAAGAGATCGGAATGAAATCAGGACTGTCAATGGGGTTTACAGGGAGGTTGAGTAGGGTGTAGAGGCGCTAGTGAGTCAAGAGCCTTTCTGAGAGCAGTGTTTCAAGTAGGCGTTCTCATCCACTGATAAGGCGTCAAAAAGTGGAGGGAATAACTGGTTGGAAGAGGGAAAAGCCTGTAACGTATCTGCAGAGATATGCTGCTTAGAATAGAGAACAGACCCAGAATTTGGAGTACCAGAAAGAGAGGAGAGAGAGCCAGATAACTGAAAGCAGACAGCATGGTGATTAGTCCAGGGAAGAGCCGTGTTCAATAAAGAGTCCTTATAAATAAGGACCACTCCGCCCCCTGACTTTAATGTGCGAGAGGTATAGAGAGCTATATATCCTGGAGAGAGGCAGCGATAAATCAGTGCCTCCTCATCACCACATAGCCAGATCTCAGTAAGAAATAGTAAGTCAGGCAAATGTCGTCAGACAAAGTCATGAGCAAGTAAGTCTTAGACTGGAGGGAGCGACAATTTAGAAGAGCATAGGCAAGAGCCAAAGGAGAGGTTGTAGGAGCAATCATGTGATTAGTGGATGGAACACATGGTACCAAGATACGAGGTTGTAGCAGAAGGGAGGAATACTGAAAAGACAATGATAGGCAATTACCCCAGATCACCGGGATAGGGAGTGCCATGAGAAACCAAAGGAACAAGAAACAACGTACCTTAAGTAAAGCCCCAGAAATGCAGACTCCTGGTGGTTTAGGTTTTGGCAATAATTGAACACCAGTGTGGCCCTCGCTATGCACATTCACTCCGGAGTTGCCCCAAGGAGCAGAGCTCCTTCGGTGCACCAGCGGCATGGGAGGCCCCTGACGTACTTTTCAGCGAGTGCCTCAGGTCTGAGCAGGTCACGTGGGCGGAGTCAGCACTGATGTCACAGCAGGAACCAGCTCCAAATGAAAGGGTGGCTAACAGGCACAGAATTCTGTAGGAGAAAAACAACTCAAATGAAAACACACCGGAGATTAGAGCAGAGCAATAAGAGACAATTAAAATACAATAGAAGCAATGGGATTCACAGCACGGGAGGCCCACGACATACTTTTCAGCGAGTGCCTCAGGTCTGACCAGGTCGCGTGAGTGAAGTCAGCACTGAATTTACAGCAGGAACCAGCACCAAATGATGCATATGCCCTAAAACTTTGCATGGTCCCCACACTAATTTGGCAGCACAGATACGTGCTACCAGTGTGCGCATTAGTAAACATGCCTCACACACTTTTCACTAATGAAAGCTGTAATATAGAAACATAGAAAAATTGTGGCAGGTAAAATCTATACTGACGATTCAGTATGCCCATCCTCACAAGCTACTAAGCTCTACCGTCCCTTCCTCTCCCTCAGAGATCCTTCTACTCGCCCCATGCTTTCTTAAATGCAAATAGTGCCTTTGTCTCTAGCACCTCCACCATCCTTCCCCTAATTTTATGAAGGATTTTCCATGTGTATATGTCAATTTATGCATGTAAATTGTGACTTAAAAAATTACCCCTGCATAGAAGCATGCAGGGTGATAAGCTTGCACATACTTGTACATTACTCTGGTGTAGACATGCTAGGTGCAGGGCCGGCACTAGGTGATCGCCTAAAGCACTGACCCTCCAAGAGCATCCATTGCCGCTGCTGTTACCTCTCTCCAGGATTGACAACTGTGGCAATTGCATAAAACAGCCCACTGGTGCTTAACTTCAAGCTTCTGCCACGGGGCTGTTTGTTCCTACCCCTCTCCGACTCTTGATGCTGACTTCTTGTTTGCACAGGAAGTCAGCATCAGGCACTGGAAAGCTTCAGAAGCAAACAGCCCCATGGCACTGAAGCTTGAAGGTAAGTGCCACAGGACTGTTGGCAGCTATTGCCACCGCTTTCGGTCCTGGAAAGAGGCGGGGGAGGGGGGCAGAAAGGGGCACAAGGGATGAGGTTCATCTAGGGCACTTCATTTCCTTACACTGGCCCTTGGGAAGGTTTTGGGTGAATCATGGGCAGAATCACTATTTTATTTTATTTATTTATATTCTCTTATATACTGTGCTATTCTGCATCAGTGCGGTTTACATTGAACAAACTGAAATTACATTGAACAGGACATTATAACTTGGAGAAAACTATTTTACAGGGAACATGGGCTATGGAGGGTTAAGTGGCTTGCCCAAGACCACAAGGAGAACCTGTGGGACTAGAAACCCCAGTCCTTCCGGCCCAAGGTTGCTGTCCTTTAGTGGGATTTGAACCCCCGACCTTCCAGCCTGAAGTACCTTGCCCCAACCATTAGGCCACTCCTCCACTCCAATGGGCAGTCTTCATAAAATAAGTGTGTTTACATGTACTGTGCTTGTGCATATATACACCAGCTCCTAAACTCTTCATTATAGCCGTCATTTCTGCATCTTTTATGTGGTAATTTTATAAAGACATGTGGAGGCCTATTCCATTCAGGCTGTGCAGCCCCTGTACGTCCAGGCAGAATCAGGCCATGCAAAGATAGACCCAATTCTGATTCTGCGGCCCCTGCGGATCATAATCAGGTTTAGCACCTGGACGTGCAGGCTGGGACCCAATTCTGACCGCCTGTCTGCCCAACTACAACCCAACTAGATCAGTCAGACTCCTGAATGGAGTGCAGAGTATTAGCATCCCGTCACCATGGCACCACTGCTCCATTCAGGAGCCATGAATGCCATTCGCTGCCGAAATCTTCCTTTCCCCACAGCCAGACCCTCAATCTGGCCTCCCATGGCCAGGGTCTGGCTGTGGAGAACTTCCTGCACCCCTACCTCACCTGTCTCTGCCAGCCACAACCGAAATGACACATCCAGGGGGATGTATTCCGAGGTGGAATAGGTCCCCTGTCTAACCGGCATACCCCGGATATACAGGGCCGACCTCAGAATTGGCCCTGTACGTCCGGGGTGCTGACCTGCCCTCGCTCCACCTTCCGCCCGCCTGCCCGCCTGCTGTTTGTATGGGGAGCCTTTGTGCGGGATTGGCAGGGGACAAATGGCTGGATTTATGTCCAGGCAGGGCATACATCCCCGCTATTCGTAGCTTGGAGGGTCCCCCATAGATACCTATGTGCCTCAACAAAATAGATTTTGCAATAGACACCTGCTTGACCTCTTAACCTAGATGACCTGTTATAAAATTACTTTCATAGTGTCGGGGACATTCATGCATGGGGGGTACTCATGCCCTAAAAGTCAGTGAATCTGGAGATGCTAGGCCCAAAGCAGATCAGTGTGGGAACCAGAGAGTCTCTAGATACTACCAGGACAGGAAAAGTGAAAGCACAACATAAACCAGATATGGATCAGGAATCAGATCAGAATCAAAACAGGAACAAGACCCATGAGTTCCTGACGTCGTCACCACACAAGGTGATGGATCACCAAGTGTGTGTTTTCCTGGTCGTCCTTATATTCAGTCTAAACAGGAGCAAACTGAATATGGCCAAATGGGAACATATGGAGCTATATTTGCCTTACTGAGACCCAGAGAGTAATAATACCCTGGCTGTTTGAAGGACTACAAAAGGGGACTGCTACTTCTGGAGAGAGATCTGCAATTGTAAGTATTTACTTCTGGGAATTTTTCTAAATCATGAGGAAAAAGGAATTCTTTAGATTAAAGCTGATTAATCTGTGAACCCATTGTATTTTTTAAATCAGTCAGGGCCTAGTAGCAGCAAAGAGCTTTCAGTTTAAATTTAAAACAGAGAAGAGAGCTTTCTGGTTAAATTTAGACCCCAAGACTCCCTCTATCCAAGCAAGGGCTGTGGGACTCCCCCTGGAAATTGGTCACAGATTACCTTAGAAGCACAGGACAGGGTACCGTGTAGCAGCCAACCTTTAATAAGTCTTCTTTCCCTCCTTCCCTCCCTCCCCATCACCCACCCACCCCTGGGATAATCATAGCTTTATAGGTGCTTACACCTCTTAAAGGAAAGGAGGTGTCATATTCACTCTCAGGTGCAGCTGTTTATCCCCATCAGTCATACATTAAGGACCTGAGATTAATTAAGCTTCAGGTGAACAAGGTACATTAAATATATTAGGTATAGTTTTATTAGTATAAGCATACCCAGCAACCCTTAGTAAGTAAAGAAGTTAAATATCTAAACACAACCTTAAAACTAAGATGTAGACACCAGTCCAGCAGCGAGATGGGGGCTTTCCAGTCTTTTGCACTGAGTGTCACATGTATGATTTTCTCCCAGTTTGTGAGGGGTCGTACGTGTGCACTAGGTGCAAGGAACTCTTTACTCTCAGGGAATGAGTCTGATCTGTGGAAGCTAGAGTAGCAGACTTGGAGGACATAAGGAAGACAGAGAGGTACATAGACGAGACCTACAGGGATATGTTCTGAAGTCCCACCTCCAGTCTGACAGCATCCCTGTTGCCATGGATGAGAGAGGTCATGTGACAGGATAGCATCACCCTGGTGTTGCAGGAGGTGGTCCTGTAGCTAGGACCTGTCCTCCAGGTGATGTAAAACCCTCTCACACCGAGGAAGTTTCTCCAGGGCCATGTGCCCATGAGGGAAGGGTTAGGACAGTCGTTGTAGTTGGTGATTCGATCATTAGGCATATAGATAGCTTGGTGGCTGGTGGACGTGAGGATTGCCTGGTAACATACCTGCCTAGTGCGAAGGTAGCAGACCTCACAAGCAACCTAGACAAGGTCTTAGATAGTGCTCGAGAAGAGTCTGCTCTATTGGTACATGTCGGTACCAATGACATAGAAAAATGAGGTAGGGAGGTTCTGGAGGCTAAATTTAGGCTTTTAGATAGGAAGTTGAAATCCAGAACTTCCAGGGTAGCATTCTCCAAAATACTTCCAGTTCCACATGCAGGGCCCAAAAGGCAGGCAGAGCTCTGGAGTCTCAATGCGTGGATGAGACGATTGTGCAGGGATGAAGGTTTTGGATTTGTTAGGAATTGGGGAACATTCTGGGGAAAGAAGGGGCTCTTCCGAAGGGATGGGCTTCAACTTAACTGTGATGGAACCAGGCTGCTGGCATTAACCTTTAAAAAGGAGATAGAGCAGCTGTTAAACTAGATAATAGGGGAGAGCCAACAGTCGCCCAAGAGCGCATGATTCAGAACAATGTATCCTTGAAGGATAGTACCAAAAGAATGAAGTTAGGGCATATCAGCAGAGATGTTCCATTAAAGACAAAAGTAGCCCAAATGCCCTTGGGTAGGGAGAAGACAGAGCTTAAAGAATCCAAATTACCCCTGCCTACCGATAGATTAATATGAATAAAATATAGTCTCTAAAATGCTTGTATGCAAATACGAAAAGTCTAAAAAATAAGATGGGAGAGTTAGAATATATAGCACTAAATGAGAAGTTAGATGTGATTGATATCTCAGAGGACAACCAGTGGGACACTGCCACAAAAGATTAAAGTTTTGCAGGAAACAAAATTTACTGTAGAATCTCTATGGATTGAAATTACATATAAAAAGGGGAAGGCGATGGCGGTGGAGGTGTACTATCGACTGCCTGGCCAAAATGAAGAAATGGATGATGAAATGCTCAAAGAAATCAGGGAAGCTAACAAAAGTTATAACACAGTAGTAATAATGGGTGATTTCAATTACACCGGTATTGACTGGGTCAGTGTCATGGCAGGACATGCTAGTGAGATAAAGTTTCTAGATGAAATAAATGACTGCTTCTTGGAGCAGCTGGTTCATGAACCAACCAGAGGGGAAGCCATTTTAGACCTAGTCCTTAGTGGACACCAGATCTGGTGCAAGAGATAAGGGTGTTGGGGCCACTTGGCAATAGTGATCATAGCATGATCATGTTTGATTTAATTAATGGAGGAGGGATGGTAAGGAAATCCAAAGTACTACCTTTTAACTTTCGAAAGGGAGACTATGATAAAATGAGGGAAATAGTTAAGAAAAAGGTAAAAGAAGCTGTTGCAAAGGTTATAAACTTACATCAAGCTTGGGTGTTGTTTAAAAATGCTATCTTGGAAGCCCAGACCAGCTGTTTTCCACGCTTTAAGAAAAATGGAAGGAAGTCCAAACAAGTGCCAGCATGGTTTAAAGGTGAGGTCAGAGAGGATGTTGTTGCCAAAAAAGCATCTTTCAGGAAATGGAAAAAAGAGCCAAATGATGAAAACTGGAAACAGCACAAGCACTGGCAAGTTAGATGCAAGGCGTTGATAAGGCAGGCAAAGAGAGAATTTGAGAAGAAGCTTGCTGTGGAAGCAAAAATGCTTAATAAATACTTTTTCAAGTACATTCGTTGCAAAAAAAACTTTGAGAGAGTCAGTTGGACAATTAGGTGATAAAGGGGAAAGGGGCCACTAAGAGGGGACAAGGCCATAGCAGAGAGACTGAATAAATTCTCTTCTTTGATCTTTACTGAGAAAGATGTATGGATGTTACCCATGACTCAAGTGATATTTAAAGGTGATACTGTGGAAGAATTGAAAGAAATATCGATACACTGTGAAGATGTATTACAACTATTTGATAAACTGAAGAGTGGCAAGTCACCTGGACCAGATGGTATACATCCAAGGGTGTAGAAAGAACTGAAATATGAGATTGAAGACCTACTATTAGTAATCTGTGAACTATCATTAAAATCATCTGTAATACCTGAAGATTGGAGGATGGCCAATGTAACGCCAATTTTTAAAAAGGGTTACAGGGGTGATTTGGGAAACTACAGACCAGTGAACCTAACGTCAGTACCGGGAAAAATGGTAGAAACCATCTTAAAGAACAAAATTACTGAACATGTACTGTAGATAGTCATGGCTTAATGGGGGACAGCCAACATGGCTTTAGACAAGGAAGATCTTGTCTTACTAGTCTGTTATGTTTTTTTGAAGGTGTGAACAAACAGGTAGACAAAGGTGAGTCAGTTGATATAGTGTATCTGGACTTTCAGAAAGCCTTTGACAAGGTCCCTCATCAGAGACTTTTGGCAAAACTAAAAAGTCATGGGATAGGAGGCAGTCTACTATTGTGAATCAGGAACTGGTTAAAAGATAGAAAGCAGAGGGTAGGGCTAAATGGCCAATTTTCTCAATGGAGAAAGGTGAATAATGGAGTACCCCAGGTATCTGTGCTGGGTCCGCTGCTTTTTGAGATATTCATAAATAACCTGGAAAAGGGAATAATGAGTGAGGTTATCAAATTTGTAGATGACACAAAACTATTTAAAATTGTTAAAACCCATGAGGATTGTGGAAAATTGCAAGAGGATTTGAATAAATTGGAAGGCTGGGCATCTAAATGGCAGATGAAATTTAATGTGGACAGGTGCAAAGTTATGCACCTAGGAAAGAACAACCCAAACTATGGTTAGACGATGCAAGGTTCCACATTAGGAACCACCACCCTGGAAAAAGATTTAGGCCTCATCGTGGATAACATGTTAAAATCCTCTACCCAGTGTGCAGTGGCGGCCAAGAGAGCGAATAGAATGCTAGGTATTATAAGGAAAGGAATGGAAAATAAAACAAAGTATATTATAATGCATCTGTATCGTTCCATGGTGCAACCGCACCTTGAATATTGTGTGCAATTCTGGTCGTCGTATCTTAAAAAGGACATAGTGTTTTTAGAAAAGGTACAGAGAAGAGCCACCAAAATGGTAAAGGAGATGGAAGGATACCCCTATGAAGAGAGGCTAAAAAGGTTAGGGCTCTTCATCCTGGAAAAGAGACGGCTGAGGGGAGATATGATAGAGGTCTATAAATTAATGAATAGAGTGGAACGGGTAAACGTAGATCAATTGTTTACATTATCAGAATATAGAACGACTAGGGGACATACAATGAAGCTACAAGGTAACCTATTTAAGTCTAATAAGAGAAAATATGTTTCCACTCAAAGTGTAATCAAACGCTGGAATTTGTTACCGGTGGATGCAATAAAAGCTGTTAGTGTAGCTGGGTTTAAAAAAGGTTTGGACAAGTTCCTAGATGAAAGGTCCATAAACCATTATTATAAGGGACCCAGGATATCACTGCTTGACCCAATACAAGCATTGTTGAACCTGTGCTTTTGGGGAAACTGCTATGTACTTATAACCTAGATTGGCCACTGTTGGAAACAGGATACTGGGCTTGATGGATTTTGGTCAGACCCAGTATGGCATCTTATGTTCTCATGCTTTCTCGAATGCACAGTCCCTATGCCAATGTAGCAGGTAGTCAGTCTTCATTTCCTAGAGTCATGGGCTGAATCCCTATTAGCCCTAAGATAAATAAATATTTCCTTAGATTATTCCCAATTAAACTCCCTTTCACCCATATCCTATGATCCCCTTTTCTAGAGTTTCCCTTTACGAGTAATTGAAAGAGGGCCTCTCCTGTGTATGTATATATATGTTGGATGTATTTACATTTTCCCCTTATCCTTACAAAATTATCCCTTGTATTTTATAGCATATAAAGCTATATGGATACCTCACACAGATGATATCAAATGGGGCAGGAAAGTCCCTCGTGGTTCAAACTGTGAAATGGCTGCAGGTAGTGGCTGACTTCCATGCCGTTATGAGGCAATATTAGCTAGATATACAATCTACTGTTAATATCCATGAAGTTTAATGTAGCCCTAACAAAAATTTTTTATCTATACCTCAGAAGATATAGTTGAAAGCCTACTGGGCTTCCAATCTTGCATCAGGTCGATAGCATCCAACAGTATTCAGTTTTTAAGAGGGAGACTTTCAGCATGTGCCATAATGGAGCACACTTTCTCCCACCCTCCCCCTCCCCTTGATTCTTCCAGAAATTTACTTACTTACATTCTCTTATATACCGCGCTATTCTGCATCAGTGCGGTTTACATTGAACAAACTGAAATTACATTGAACAGGGCATTATAACTTGGAGATAACTATTTTACAGGGAACATGGGCTATGGAGGGTTAACTGAAATGAATTCTTATTTACATCAGTGCCCATATGAACTCATGCAAAGGACAGATAATTGCTGTTTCTCCTACCTCTCTAGGCCTCTTGCCCATAGCACAGGAAAAACAAAGACAAGAAATCCTGACTTAGCCAAAATCAAATAATATTTCAATCTATGTGCTTATGGTATTAGGGTCAGTGCTACCATCTGGTGAACTAGGCTGTTGCCTAGAGCACCAATGGTCCAAAAGTGGCTCATTGCTACCCCTGTCATCCCTCTCCAGGATGTGCAACAAATCTCACTACAGTGCCTACCTTCACCTCTCGTGCTGTGGTGCTGTTTCTGCTTCCATCCCCCTCTGATTCCACTTCTATTTGCATGAGGGTGCAAGGCTGCAAAGCACCTAAATGGCTTTGAAAATGTCCTCAATTAAAGTTGTTGTTGTTTAGTGCTGTCAAGTTGGTGTCGACTCATGGTGACCCTTTAGATAGTTGTACTAAGCTGTGTTCAGTCTTCAGTCAGGCTGCTTATTGTTGACAGAGTGACACCCATAGTTGCTGCTATTGTATCAATCCATCTCACAGCTGGCCTTCCTCTTTTGCATTGACCTTGCCAAGCATGATGTTTTTCTCTAATGATCTCTCTCTTCGCATGATGTGTCCAAAGTATGAAAGTCGAAGTCTTTTCATCTGAGCTTTTAAAGAAAACTTAGGTTTGACCTCCTTTAGTACTGACTGGCTTGTTCTTCAGGCAGTCCATAGTACTGTATACACAGTATTCATTGCCAGCAATTCAAAGGAATCAGTTTTATTCCTGTCTATCTTTTTCACTGTCCAAAGTTTGCATCTATATGAAGTTATTGAAAATACCATAACTTGATTCAGGGGTGGCTCTATAATGAGGCTGAGTGAGGCCCCCAAAAAGACCTCCTCACTTGGCCTTCAAAATAAGAAAAACAACAAAAAAAGAGCTGTTCCTCCATACTGTGTAAAATATAAAGATAGCACAAAATCCAATCACTAAAATTAAATAAAATTATTTTTTCTACCTTTGTTGTCTGACCATTTTATTCTCTGATCATGCTTGTCCCGATCTGAGGCTTCTGCTTTCCTGTCTTCTCTTAGCTCTCTTTCTGTGGTCTATCGTCCATGGTCCATCTGCCATTTCTTATCTCTTCTTTTGTTTTCTTCACTTCCTTCCATCAGCCCATTTCCAGTTCCAGTAACCCTCCCCAGTATCAGCCCCCTTTCCAGTCCTCCCCTCCCAGTACCTTCCAATGTCAACCACCTTGTATTCCCACGACTGCCACTGTCCATTCCCTTCCAGTCCCCCTCCTTCCCCATTGTCTAGCCTCTTCTAGTCCAAATAACATTCCAGGTATCAGCTCACGTCCACTCTCAGTGCCGCCCCCCCCCCGTCAGCTCCCTTCCAGTCGCCCTACCCTCTGTCCATTCCCTTCCAGTCCCCCTCCTTCCCCATTGTTCAGCCTCTTCTACAATGTACTCTCTAATTTTCTGTAGGCTGTGTGTGCATAAAATATCAGCTGTGCGGCTTTTGAAGGAAGGTTAAATTTTTGTGTGCCACATAACGACACTCTGAGTTATATACTTTAAAATTTGACTACACGTCAGAATACAGTATACACACCACACTGATTGCACTAGAAAATATTGTAGAACTTGTGAAAACCATAAATACACAACAACTTTTAAATTTTAAGACGTCTATGTTGTTTTCTATCAGAATCAGAACCATAATTTTTGTGCGCTGTGTTGTAAGGTATGTGCGCTCGCTCGGCAAGGTGTGTGCGCGCGCACATGCGCACAGCTTAGAGGGAACAGTGCCCTTCTAGTCCAAATACCATTCCAGGTATCAGCTCTTGTCCACTCCCAGAAGCTGCTGCTGCTGCAGCTGCAGAATGAAGTGCCCCGCTGCCCCCTGCCGCCCCTGAAGAGCCTGACAGTCTGATTTCCCCCGCACTGGCTCAGCTTTGCAGAGCTGCGAATGGAGAGTGTTTCCCTTTTCCGCAGCTCTGTTAAAGTTGAGCCTGCCAGTGCTGATGGGAAACGGACATTTCCTGTCTCACGCAGGAAATGCCTGTTTCCCATCAGCGCCAGCGGGCTCAACTTTTACAGAGCCACGGGAAAGGGAAACACTCTTCTTTGGCGGCTCTGCAAAGCTGAGCTGGCACGGGGGTAAATCAGACCGTCAGGCTCTTCTGGGGTGGCGGGGGGCAGTGGGGCACTTCATTCTGCCGCTGCAGTGGCAGCGACAGCAGCTTCTCCAACCGTTTTTTTTTCAATTTCCCTTCCGAAGGTCTGGGGCTGGGCTGGGCTTTAGCCCTGGCGTTAGCAATGGGCTGATGGGGGGAGGGCTAGGACTGGTAATGGGCTATCAGGGGGGTTAGAACTGGAAATGGGCTGATGGGGGTTAAGAATGGAAATGGGCTGATCGGGAGGGGGGCTAGGAATGGGCTGATTGGTGGGGATAGGCCAGGAAATGGGCTGATTAGGGGGCTAGGACTGGAAATAGACTTATTTGGGGGGGGGGGTTACGTCTGGTAATGGGCTGATGGTGGGCTAGCATTTGAAATGAGCTAGGCCTGGTAATGGGCTGATTGGGGGGCTAGGACTGGAGTGGGCTGATAAGAGGGAAAGGACTAGAAATGGGCTAATAGGGGAGAGGAAGACAGTGCTGCTGGCCCTGGAAGAAAACTAGGAGCTAGGGCTACAAATGGGCTGATGCAGGAGGATGGGAGAATAGGTCTGGAAGGGAGCGGATACTGAGAGGGTCTGCTAGGGGAAGGAGGGAGCAGGAAGGGAGCTGACACAGGGGAAGGAGGGGGCTGGAAAGGAGCTGATATGGCAGGGGAAGGAGGGGGCTGGAATGGAGCTGACACCTGGGATGTTCTGAAGGGGGACTGGAAGGGAGCTGACACTTGGGGATGGGAGTGGTAGGTGGCTGGGTAATTGGGAAAGGGCTGGAAGGGAGCTGACATGTGCGAATGGCACTGGAAGGGGATGGACAGAGGGTAGGGCGACTGGAAGGGAGCTGACGGGGGGGGGGGGCGGCACTGAGAGTGGACGTGAGCTGATACCTGGAATGCTATTTGGACTAGAAGGGGCTAGACAATGGGGAAGGAGGGGGACTGGAAGGGAATGGACAGTGGCAGTCGTGGGAATACAAGGTGGTTGACATTGGAAGGTACTGGGAGGGGAGGACTGGAAAGGGGGCTGATACTGGTGAGGGTTACTGGAACTGGAAATGGGCTGATGGAAGGAAGTGAAGAAAACAAAAGAAGAGATAAGAAATGGCAGATGGACCTTAGAAACATAGAAACATAGAAACATGATGACAGAAAAAGACCACAAGGCCCATCTAGTCTGTCCTTCCATAACAACAACTACAACAGTCCACTTTTTACCTTTAGAGATCCTCTGTGTTGGTCCCATGCTTTTTTGAATTCAGTTACTGTCCTCATCTCTACCACCTCCACTGGGAGACTATTCCATGGATCCACTACTCTTTCCGTAAAGAAATATTTCCGCTTATCACTCCTGAATCTATCTCCCTTCACCCTCATCCCATGTCCCCTCGTCGCAGAACTTGCTTTCAATTGAAAGAGGCTCTCTCCCTGAACATTTATGCCACGGAGGTATTTAAACATCTCAATCATATCACCTCTATCCCGCCTTTCCTCTAAGGTGTACATATTAAGATCCTTAAGTCTGTCCTCATATGCTTTATAATGAAGACTACTAATCATCTTAGTAGCAACCCTCTGCACCGACTCCATCCTGTTCACATCCTTTTGAAGGTGCGGTCTCCAGAATTGCACACCATACTCCAAATGAGGTCGCACCAAAGACTTATACAGAGGCATTATCACCTCCTTTTTTCTGCTAGCCATTCCTCTCCGTATGCACCCAAGCATCCTTCTAGCTTTTGCCGTCGCCTTTTCTACCTGTTTAGCTACTTTAAGATCATCGGACACAACTACGCCTAGGTCCCGCTCTTCTTTAGTGGACAAAAGTACTTCACCTCCTATGCTGTATTGCTCCCTTGGATTGCTGCAGCCCAAATGCATGACCTTACATTTTTTAACATTAAATCCCAGCTGCCAAATTCTAGACCATTCTTCAAGCTTAGCTAGATCCCTCCTCATGTTATCTACACCTTCCTGGGTGTCTACTTTATTGCAGATTTTGGTATCATCCGCAAAGAGGCAAACCTTACCAGACAGCCCTTCCGCTATATCACTAACAAAGATGTTAAAAAGAATCAGACCAAGGACAGATCCCTGGGGCACACCACTGGTAACATCCTTCTCCAAAGAGTGAGCTCCATTTACTTGTACTCTTTGTCGCCTCCCACCCAACCAATTTCTAACCCAAGCAGTAACTTTAGGGTCCATCCCTAGGGTGCTCAGTTTGTTTATAAGTCGCCTGTGAGGAACAGTGTCAAAGGCTTTACTGAAATCTAAATACACCACATCTAGAGCTCTCCCTCGGTCCAACTCCCTGGTCACCCAGTCAAAGAAATCAATCAGATTTGTCTGACAAGACCTGCCTCTGGTGAATCCATGCTGCCTCGGATCCTGTAATCCGCTGGACTCCAGAAACCTCACTATTTTCTCTTTCAACAGCGTTTCCATTAATTTACTCACCACCGAAGTTAAACTAACCGGCCTGTAGTTTTCAACCACATCCTTACTTCCGCTTTTGTGTAAAGGCACCACATGAGCCTCTCTCCAGTCCTTTGGCACCACTCCCGACTCCAACGAGGCTTAGACCACAGAAAGAGAGCTAAGAGAAGACAGGAAAGCAGAAGCCTCAGATCGGGACCAGCATGATCAGAGAATAAAATGGTCAGACAACAAAGGTGGAAAAAATAATTTTATTTAATTTTAGTGATTGGACTTTGTGCTATCTTTATATTTTACACAGTATGGGGGAACTGTATCTCTTATTTCCTTATCGTGTCTCCGGGCCAGTCCAGATGAATGGGTAGTCAATCTCCCTCCTCTAGCAGCTGAGGACTGTATACTGAGTCTTGTTGCCAGGATACCAAGCCCCCCCTCGCGGAGGCAGCAAGGCAGTCTTATAGTCCTCAGCAGCTGGACTGGACGTGTGGAGATTGGCTCCCCACCAAGTACCTGGGGTTTTTTTTTCCTTTCGTTAAATTGCTGATTTATTTTATTTCTAAGGAAGAGAGTCACAGATAGGCTTAGTGTTACCCTAGCAGGGTTTTCAGCACTACAGGAATTGGCAGCCTGACTATTCGCACGGGGTTCTATTGACAAGTCAGAGCTGTTCAGGGCATGTGGCAGGGCCTGCCTCCTCTGCTCTCTTAAAGCCGATTGTGGGACCAGACCTGGGGGCCTCAGATGCTGGTATCCTCTCACTGTCTCTCCGGTCCTTCTCCCCGCTGGCAGCGCTTGTAGAGATCTCCGGAGCGGTTCTCGTCGCCGGCAGTGATCAGGTACTTTTACTTTCAGCCGCCGTTGTCTTTAGTTGGTGCCTTCCTTCTCCGCGGCGCTTTTAGCGGGTTGGTTTTGCGCGGGTTGTTGTTTTTCTGAGCCGCGATTTCGGAGAGGGAGAGCTCTCGGTGATGCAGGAATCGGTCGGGGATAGCGGGGACCGCGTCTCCTCAGTTCCGTCGTCGGGGAAATGCGCGGGAACGGCGGCCATCTTAAGTGCTGCGGCCGTTTCTGCAGTGCCTCTGGCTAAACCGGCAAAGCGCAGGTCTAAGACTAAGCATACCACCGGAGAGCCGGTTGCTCCGGGGAGTGCAGCCATGGCTCAGGTTCCTGATCCATTTCTTTCCCCAGAGTTTATTATTGCCTTTCATAAGGCTTATTTACTTCAGAAGGAGCAGTCTTCTGTTCCTGTGGTGGCAGATTCCCTCCTGGCGCCTCAGTCTAACGTGGCTTGCGGGACTGAGCTGGCAGAGGGGGTTTCTTCTTTGCCTATTAGGGAAGCTAAGTTGGATACTAATGCTCTGGGAACAGAGCTTCTGGGTCCGGAGGAGGGGGAGCTTCGGCCAGACCCAGATAGCGATTCCTGGCCCGATGGATTAGAAGATGGGGAGTTGGGGCCAGGGGATGACCCTAATGTGTTTAGGGTCTTTAGAAGGGACGAGTTGTCTGCCTTGATCGCGCAGTCGCTGTCGGCTCTCAATCTTCTTCCTCCGGTATCCCAGCAGGAACCTTTGGAGGATCCCTTATTGCAGGGGGTCCGGTCCGAGCAGAAATGTTTTCCCTTCCACAGAGTCATAAGGCAGATGATAGACTCTGAATGGGAATGCCCGGAGGCTTCCTTGAGGGGTGCTCGGACGATGGCTAGGTTGTACCCGGTGCCTACGGAGGAGCGAGAGCTCCTGCGTTTACCTAGGGTGGATGCTCTGGTGTCTGTGGTCACCAAGAAAACCACCATTCCCGTGGAGGGGGCTATGGCCCTGAAAGATATGCAGGATCGTCGGCTGGAAGCACTTTTAAAGCAAACGTTTGAGGCAAGCGCTTTGGCGCTGCAGGCTTCTGTATGCGGTGCTTACGTCTCTCGGGCTTCCATTAGATGGAGTCAACAGACTTCGGCGCCCGAGGGTGATTCATCTCCTCCCATTCAGGGGGCTCAATTGTAGTCGTCGGCGGCGTATCTCGCGGATGCCTTTTATGATTTGATTCGTATTTCCGCCAAAGCTATGGCATCGGCGGTGGCGGCTCGCCGTTTTCTTTGGTTGCGCAGTTGGGCAGCCGATGCGTCTTCCAAAGCCCGGCTCAGTAAACTGCCTTTTAAGGGTAAATTACTCTTTGGAGAGGCTTTGGAAAAGATTGTTAAGGATTTACGGGACTCTAAGGGGGGACGCCTTCCCGAGGACCGTCCTCGGCCGAATAAGCAGTCCTCTTTTTTGCGAGGTCAGGGACGTGACTTTCGCCGATTTCGGGGAGCGCATTTTGCTCCTTATCAGCGGGGGCGATTTCAGTCTCGGGGGCAGTCCTTTCGAGGAGCTCGGGGTTCCGCAAGGGGCTACTTCGGGACCTCCTCCCCTGCTCTTAAGAAGCCACAATAAGGCGAGGCAGGTCCAGGCGGAGATTCCCATCGGGGGTCGATTGCAGGAGTTTCTCTCCGCTTGGACCGCCATTACCACCGACAGGTGGGTGCTTCAGATTGTACGCGAGGGCTATTCCCTCGAGTTCGCTTGTCCGCTGGCGGACGCATTCGTCTTCTCTCCTTGCGCTCCGCTTCTCAAACGGCGAGCAGTGCAGGACACGTTACTTTGCTTGCTGCATCTCCGGGCCATGGTGCCCGTGCCGCCAGACCAGTGCGGCTTCGGTCGATACTTGATTTATTTCGTGGTTCCCAAGCCGGGGGATGCCTTTCGACCCATTTTAGACCTGAAGCATGTCAATCGCTGTCTGCGAGTCTCTCATTTCCGGATGGAAACTTTAAGATCTGTAATTCGCTCGGTGCGTCCGGGGGAATTTCTCACTTCTATCGATTTGACAGAGGCTTATCTGCACATTCCCATCAAGGAGGAGCATCAACGTTTCCTTCGTTTTGCGCTGCCTATGGGTCACTTCCAGTTTCGAGCTTTGCCTTTCGGGCTAGCAACAGCACCCCGCACCTTCACCAAGGTGATGGTGGTCGTGGCGGCGGCGCTTCGCAAAGAAGGGATCCAGGTTCATCCCTATTTGGACGACTGGTTAATTCGAGCGTCTTCGAGGACAGAGTCGCTTTCGGCAACTGCTCGGGTGGTGTCTTCTCTCCAGAGTCTCGGATGGGTGCTAAATCAGACAAAAAGTCATCTGCAGCCAGTTCAGCGGCTTCAGTATCTGGGAGCGTTGTTCGCCACCGACAGGGGGCTCGTCCTCTTGCCGCTGGAGCGGGTTCGGAAGCTTCTCGCACATGTGGCAGCCTTTTTGCGTCTTCTCGCACCGACCGCTTGGAAGTACTTACAGTTGCTAGGTCTGATGGTGGCAGCCTTGGATTTGGTGCCTTGGGCTCGGGCGCATATGCGACCTCTTCAGCATGCCCTGCTCTCTCGGTGGTCTCCGCAACAGCATCCACTCTCCTGATGCTTGAGTTGTCCCGACTCCGTCAGGCTCAGTCTTCAGTGGTGGTCGGTTCCGGACCATCTTCTAGCGGGCGTGCCACTCGCAACTCCGGAGTGGGTATTAGTCACTACCGACGCCAGTCTGACGGGGTGGGGGGCGCATTGTTTGGCGCAAATAGTGCAGGGGGTTTGGTCGCCAGTGGAGACGAGGTGGTCGATCAATCGGCTAGAACTCAGAACGGTCTACCTGGCGCTGTTGGCCTTTGCCGAGCTTCTGAAGGGGAAGCCGGTTCGCGTCTTCTCCGACAATCTCGTGACAGTCTCCTACATCAATCGCCAAGGCGGCACGGGCAGTACTCCTCTCCTGGAAGAGAGTCAATGCCTGTTTCAATGGGCAGAATTGCACCTCACGGCGCTGTCCGCGTCTCATGTGGCAGGAAAGAGCAATGTCCAGGCCGATTATCTCAGTCGCCATCTGCTGGATCCGGGAGAGTGGGAGCTCCATGCGGAGGTTTTTCACGAGATTACCTTGCGTTGGGGTCTTCCTGTCATCGATTTGATGGCCACTCTTCACAATGCCAAAACCGGGCGTTTTTACAGCAGACGCAGGGAGCATATGTCGGAGGGGCTCGACGGTCTCGTTCAACCCTGGCCGTCGGCCCAGCTTCTCTATGTGTTTCCACCTTGGCCGTTAGTCGGTCCAGTGGTGCAGAGAGCAGCCTCTCACGACGGCCTGTTGATTCTGATTGCTCCGGATTGGCCCAGGCGTCCATGGTACGCGGATCTGATGCGACTGCTGGTGGCTCCGCCCTGGCGTCTGCCCGCTCGCCCGGACTTACTGCACCAGGGTCCCGTGCCGATGCCTCAGGCGGATCAGTTTTCACTTACGGCATGGCTCTTGAGCGGGATAGGTTACGCCGAAAGGGTTACTCGCCCACAGTGATCTCTAACTTGTTGCAGTCGCGTAGGCGGTCCACTTCCTTGGCTTATATCCGTGTATGGCGAGTGTTCGAAGCCTGGTGTGCGGATCGATCTCTGCGAGCCCGCGGATCTGCTATTCCTGATATTCTCGCCTTTCTGCAGAGCGGTCTGGAGAAGAGTCTTGCTCTCAGCACCCTAAAGGTGCAGTTGTCAGCGCTAGCGGTGTTTCGAGGTCCGATTCGCGGTTCGCGTCTCTCTGTCCATCCTGATGTTCTTCGCTTTCTTCGGGCGGCTCGACATATTCGTCCTCCGGTTCATCCGGTGGTCCCTCCTTGGGACTTGAATCTCGTTCTTGAGGCCCTCACGGGCTCTCCATTTGAGCCGCGTTCTTCTGGGTCCGTCCGAGAGCTTTCCTGGAAGACAGCATTTTTGGTAGCTCTATGTTCGGCTCGTCGCATTTCCGATTTGCAGGCGCTTTCATGTCGCCCGCCTTTTCTGCAGTTCTCAAAGGAGAAAGTGGTTTTACGACCGGTTCCATCTTTTTTACCTAAGGTGGTGTCTGCCTTCCATGTCAATCAGACCGTTACTCTGCCTACCTTTGTGGCAGCGGAAGCCGCAGCTCCCTTAGATCGTTCTCTAAAGAGATTAGATATGGGGCGGGTGCTCCGTCGGTATCTTAAGGTGACTGCCTCGTTTCGGCAGACCGATTGTTTGTTCGTACTCTATGGGGGTCCGTCCAGGGGAAAGGCGGCCTCCAAAGCTTCCATCGCGCGTTGGGTGAAGCAGGCCATTAGAGTGGCGTATGAGTCCAGAGGTAAGCCTGTACCGGTCGGGCTTCGAGCTCATTCTACCAGGGGTCAGGCGACGTCATGGGCGGAGTCGGCGCTGGTGCCTCCCGTGGACATTTGTTGGGTGGCAGCATGGTTGTCTCTGCATGCTTTTTCTCGTCATTATCGTCTGGATGTGCTAGCGCGTCAGGGTGCATCTGTGGGGGCTTCTGCCGTCATCGCGGGGCTCACAGGTCCCTCCCAAGGTTAGTTACTGCTTTGGTACTACCCATTCATCTGGACTGGCCCGGAGACACGATAAGGAAGACGAAATTAGACCTTACCTGCTAATTGTCTTTCCTTGAGTTGTCTCCGGGCCAGTCCAGACCCCGCCCTAAGAGTGTCTTTACGCATTGTCTCAGTGACGTCGGTTTCCGGTGTATTTCGGGATTTCGGTATGGGAATTCTGAACTTAAGTTTTCCTAGTTAAAAAAAAAATAAAAAAATAAATAAATAAATAAAAAACCACGCAGCCAGCGCCTTATGAGGTCTCGCTGCAGCCGGTGCTTGTTTTCATCCCTGTTATCGGGCTTGTTTTCAGCGCCAGGGCATGGTTAATAGTCTTCTGTGTGCCTCTTCCAGGGTTTTCATATCTTCTTCGACTTGTTTCTTTTGTTTTTCTGCTTGCTTGCTACATACAGACTGCCTTGCTGCCTCTGCGAGGGGGGGCTTGGTATCCTGGCAACAAGACTCAGTATACAGTCCTCAGCTGCTAGAGGAGGGAGATTGACTACCCATTCATCTGGACTGGCCCGGAGACAACTCAAGGAAAGACAATTAGCAGGTAAGGTCTAATTTCGTCTTATCTGATGTTGCACTGCATGCAGAGTATGGCTTCTTGGGGTTTGAGTTTAAATTTTTATTTTTACTTTAGATTGTGGTTACTTATTCTGTATTTGGTGAGGGTCTGTGTTCTGAGTGTGTGACTGAGCCCAGGTGTTCTGTTAACATGGAGTTTGTACATAAAGATCTATACTGTACTGTAGTAATTTGACTTGTTCAGCTTTTCAAATAGGTGTATGGATGTTCCAGAGCCCACTGTAGTATTTACAATGACCTTTTTTTAGATGGGCTTCTTATGTGAGTTTTGGAAGTTGGTGCTGATATGATATGGTACGGTATAGTAGATGTGCTCTTTGTTGTAGGGTTTTGTATTAGTCCACAATATGCCTGGTACTGGAGAATGTTTGTTGTTGTTGTTGTTGTTAGTGAGATGATCAGAATCAGATTATTTTTTTAAGATATTGAGTTCTGTGGTTGAATGTCCTGGTTCTGCTCTGCACTCACTGTGGATGCAAAATATATGTTGAAAAAGAAAAAGCAAGAACCATAACGCAGTTTATAACAACAAAATAAAAATAAGTTATAATTTAGTTTCATAAACTGTGCTGTTGGTTCTCGCTCTCTTTTAGTTCCTTGGTGTGCAAACATCTTGCATTTCCTCTATATAACCTAATCGGCATTTTGGTTTGGTTCAGTCCCTGATTGGAGTTCTGAAAAAGCCCTGCACCCCCTTTATAGGGGGGGGGGGCACCATCTCATCCTTCGTCTCAGGCAGCAGATTGCCTTGAGTCGCCCCTGGCTTGAATGAGTCGAATCTTTGTATGGAGAGAGACATCTCTGCTCTTGAGAATCTTGTCTAGGTACTTCATAGCCATTCTGCCAAGAACAGTGTGTCATCTAATTTCTTGACTGCTTGTTGTTTCTTTATTGATAGTTGATCCAAATAGGTTAAAGTTGTCCACGATTTTGATTTCATCTCCATCAATGATGAAATTACTGATTGTACCAGTTGTCAGGATCATTTCTTCTTTATATTAAGATGCAGGCCCATTGTAAGATTATGTTCCTTGATCTTGAGAAGCAAATGTTTCAGGTCGTCTTCACTTCCAGCTAATAAAGTGGTAGCATCAGCATAGCAAAGATTGTTGATGAGTCTTCCATCAATCTTCACACCTCAGTTGTCTTCATACAGTCCTGCTGCTCTGATGATTTGTTCTGCATATAAATTAAATAGGTAGGGAGAAAATATGCAGCCTTGTCGTACACCTTTGCTGATTTCAAACCATTCTGTTTCTCCTTGTTCCATTCAAACTGTTGCTTCTTGATCAATGTAAAGGTTGTACAAGAGAACTATCGGGTGTTCTGGTATACCCATGCTTCTTAATGTGGGCCAGAATTTCTCATGATTTACACAGTCAAAAGCCTGGCTGTAGTCAATAAAACACATATACAGTAGATATCCTTTTGGTATTTTTTAGCCTTTTCAAGGATCCATCTCACATCTACAATGATGTTTCTCCTTTCTTGCCCTTTCCTGAACCCTGCTTGCATTTCAGGCAGTTCTCGTTCCAGGTATGGTTGTAGTTTCTGCTGAATAATCTTGCGAAGAATGTTGCTGGGATCAGAGCGATTGTGCGGAGGGGCGGTTCTATCATTAGGCCAACTGAGGCGGTGGCCTCAGGCAGCAGTTTCTAGGGAGCGGCACTCCGGCTGTATTTATTTCTGATTATGCCACCTCTGGGCTGCTGCTGCCTTCTTACTGCTCTTTTTCATGATTAAGCCTGTCTGAACGAGAGAAAAAGCAGCGGGAAGGCAGCGGCAGGCCAGAGGTGGCAAAATCAGAATTAAATACAGCTGCAACTTCTGGTGGGGATTCCAAGCATCGCGATCGCCGTTGGATGATGTCATCAGTCTGGACCCCATAGTTCTCGTGGCCACTGATCCTAGAGCATGCTGAAGTTTTTCTTTCTTTCCCTTACCATGGCACTTTCCCCCACTGCCCCTACTCGAACCTAGGGCCGCATTCAGAAGCAGGATGGTGGGTGAGGAAGCTCAAATTTCAATGTTTCATCCCCCTGTCAGTGTCGACAGAAGCAGGCTTCGGAAAAAATACATCGCAAGGTCTTGTATTTTATATCTAATTTTTTAGTAAAGAATTCTAATAATATTATATATATTTGTAATTTTGTAAATCTATCAGAGAGGTTCTTCAGGGATTCAAGGAATATAATATATATTTGAATCACTTATGGCTGGATACTTATGAAACCTTTTACTTTCTGATAATCATTATGTCAAAGTTTCAATGTTAGCACAGCTAAGCAGGACATTTTATGACTTGTTACATTGCTCCAACCTCTATTCTAGTTATATTCTTTATTTGTGTTCAGAGAAGAATGGAGTTGAGGTGAGATTCTGTATTTTCTAATAATCTGAGTTTTGGAAGTTTATGCTGGTATGTGGTAGGGTAGATTGGGCCTTGTAGATCTTTGGTGACTTTTGTAGGGTATTGTATTAGTTCCCAATATGCCTGGTTCTGGAGAATGTTTGTTGTTGGTGAGATGACCAGAATCAGGTTTTGTTTTTAATATATTGAATTCTGTGGGTGAATGTCCTACCTCTGCTGTGCACCCAGTGTTGAGGAGGGGGTTCTGTGAATGCAAAATATATGTTCAAAAAGAAAAAGCAAGCACCATAACGCAGTTTATAACAACAAAATATAAATGAATTATAATCTGGAGTTATAAACTGCTGTGATTCTCACTCTTTCTTTTAGTTCCTTGGGGTACAAACATCTTATTTTTATTTATTTATTTTATTTATTTAACAGGTTTTGTATACTGCCTTATCATACATTCAAGGCGGTTCACATGGAACAATAGTAGCAACAAGCTTTTAATGGAACAGGGAATTAGAACTTGGAGGAGTATATGGGGTAATGGATACATTTAACAGTGGATAACTATATGCAGTAACATTGTCACAGATTGAGGTATTATTGCTACATTCAGCAGTTGTCCGTTATATACATTTGTTATCTTGCATTTGCTACATATTATCTAATCGGGATTTTGCTTTGGTTCAGTCCCTGACTGGAGTTTTGAGAAAGATTCCCCCACCCTCAGCTCCACACCATCTCATCCCTTGCCTCAGGGAGCAGTTTGCCTTGAGCCGCCCCTGATTGTGTGATAATTTCCATAGTCAGTTGGATCACCTTTTTTTAGTATTGGTATAAACACAGATCTTTTCCAGTCAGTTGGCCATGATGTTGTCATCCAAATTTCCTGGCAGAGCCTTGTAAGTATGGTAAGAGCTGCATCCAATTGCTGTAATACTTCATTGGGAATGCCATCAATGCCGGGTGTTTTATTTTTTGATAAGGCTTTAAATGCTGCTTCTTTCATCACCAATGGTTCTTGATCATAAGGTACAGGTTGAAGCAGCTGTTGGTCCACTTGATCTTTATCGTATAAAGACTTTGTATATTCTTTCCACCTTTTCTTGATCTTCTTAGCATCATTCAGTATGGATCCTTGTAATATTCCAATTCAAGGCTGGAATATTTTTTTAAACTCTCGTAGCTTTAGGAAGCCGATCTTGTTCTTCCTCTAATAGTTTCTGTTTCTATTTCCTTGCATGCATTATTGTAGTACTTCTTCTTGTCTTGTCTTGCTGCACAATGGAAATCTCTGTTGAGTTCTGTGATTGCCTCACTTTCTCCTCTGTCTTTAGCTTCTCTGCATTTCTGGGCAATTTTCAGAGTTTCTTCAGTCATGCATTTTGGCCGTTTTTGCTTTTTCACCTTTTGTAGAGACTTCTCACTTTCTTTCAACACAACCTTTGTGAAGTCATCCCATAACTCTTCTGGAGCTCTGTCATTTATATCTAAAACAGCAAATCAATTTGCAGGCAGTCTTTAAATTCTGGTGGTATATTCTCAAGGGCATATTTTGCTACATTCAAGAGTGGGTTGCCCTTTTTCAGCTTTAGCTTGAGTTTGCATACTAGTAGTTGATCTGTACTACAGTCAGCTCCAGATTTTGTTTTTGTTGATGTTATAGAGCTTTTCCATCGTTGACTTCCACAGATGTAGTCAATTTGATTTTTCTACAATCCATTGGCTGAATTCCATGTATACAGGCGCCGTTTGTGTTGCTGGAAGAAGGTGTTTGAGATGAATAGATCGTTGTCCTGTGTTTTATCAGTCTTTCTCTAGCTTCATTTCTGTTTCCAAGTCCATATTTTCCAATCTCTTTGTCATCTTCTTTGTTGCCATTCACCCATGACTATCAGGATATCCTGTTTGCATGTTCTGTCAATTTCAGCTTTTACTTGTTCATAGAACTCATCAACTTTGTCCTCTTCTGCAGCTGTTGTTGGGGTATATACTTGAATTATAGTTCTGTCGATGAGCATTTCTCGTAGACGAATAGAAATCAAGCATTCACTGATTGTAATGTATTTCATTACAGTTCTTGCAAGTTTCTTCTTAATTATAAAAGCAACACTATTTCTTATTTGTCTTTCATTTCCAGTATAGTTGACCATGTTTTCATCAGATGCAAAGTGCCCAATGCCAGTCTATTTCAGTTCTCTGACACCCAACAGATTGAGTTGTACACATTCCATTTCATTCTTGACCACCTCCAAATTCCCTTGGTTCATACTTCATATGTTCCATGTCCCAATATGTAAGATCTCTTTGCAGCTTCTGATTCTCATTTCATGTGCAGCTACATCAGCAGTCAGACGTCCTGATGGCTTTGATCCAACCACATCATAAATGCTGACTTTACTCTGAAAAATCTTCAGCTCCTCCCCAGTAGCCAGTTGAGTGCCTTCTGACCTGGGGATCTCATCTTCTAGCACTATAGTACAGTTTGTTTTCTTGTGACTATCTATTGGGTTTTCGTGACAAGATACGGAAGTAGATTGCCAAGCCTTTCTTCCATGCAGTTTAATTCTAGTGTTGTTGCCGTTGTCACAGAAATGTGATACTCCGCCACCAACACCATCCCATTCTGCTGCTGCCCAGATGACTTTGAAAATATCCTCAATTAAAGATAGATATCAAAAATATTTCCATAGACATAGATAGCAGCAAGCCTTCTGGATCAGGTCCGGGACAAACAAAAAATACTTGTATTTAAAATACCTTTGATCAAAAGATGGTTTGGAAATGCTGTAAGAATATTAGAAGAATAGATTGTAGACTGGTTTGGATTAAAAACCAAAATTCTATTAAACATTCTAATATCTGTCAAAACTGTTGACACTAAAATCTTTCTTAGATCTGAAAAGTGAAATATGCTATTTATTTTTGAATTATATAATGAAAGCCTTGACTAATTCAATTAGAGTAATACTGTGCAGAGCAGATTTATGGAGCTTAAATTGCAATAAGAGAGGATGGAAAGTCTATGGAAGGTTTAAAAGAGATACGTATATTTATTGTTTTGGGCCATCATCAAGACCATCTTAGTTAAAAACTGCTAATAGCAAATTCAATTTTGTTTGTGATTTACTATTTTGAAATTGTGACATCACTTGCTTGAATCCTGTCCTATATTTTTAGGGAAGTGCTGGGATGGAGTGTATAGTTTTCCCCATGTGCTACCATATTCAACATACTCATCCACTGTCTCCCCAGGACTGTCTACGTGTGCACACCTTTCACAGAAGGATTTGAGGGAGTGAGTGCAACAAGGAGCATACAGTTCTCACAGGTTGCAGAATGGTACTTTATCCCCCAGCCGCGCCCCCACCCCCTTTAATATCTCCCCTTTATATTTTTCATCCGCCCTCTTCCCCTATTCCCTCCCCATCCCCCGTCATCTTGTTCTCTCTCTGGATCTTTTCTGTTTTCTATCTTCTTAACTGTCTCTCCCTGTCCTGTTGATGGCGTTCTTTTCTGACTCTATTTTCAGTAGCCTATTCCTTTTGTATTGTACACCGCCCTGACGCCCTGGCATGGGCGGTTTATCAAATCCTGCCAAGAAAGATAAAGATAAAGAAATGGCACGTCTAACTCTTGGATGCATTATTACATCATTCTAGTTCTCTCTTTCTCCACTTAGGTCTCCTCTCACATGCAGATACATAACATATGTTACATAAGAGAGTGTGTCTCATATACAGCTACTCGGTTGGCTATCTGGATATGCCTGAAAGGGATAGGGCCTATTTTGGACACTTTTACCCTGAGTTGGGACTCAGGGGTCAGGGCCCACAAGACCACAAAGGCATGAGGCACCAAGGTGAGTAGGGTACCTTTGATTCGAACCAGCTTGCCCTTTCATTTTAAGTTACTCCAACACGAAAGGACATTTTATTGGGTTCACACAAAATAATTAGATATCTTGAGCAGCATTTATATTTTTTTTGGCAAAAATGAGCTGGCAGAGCCTTTTTCCAGGCTTCTTTTTCGAAAATATTTCATTAATGAGCTGCTTTGCATGAATTTACATAGCAATAGCTCGTCAATGAGAAATTCAACTAAACTTTCATTCGAAGTGAGCTTCACACAAAACTCTATCACTAGGTTGGCCCCTTTTGCAAAACTTCTTATAAAAGGGGTTTCCCATGTTAAGGATATCAACATTTTTGGCATTTTTTTCACATTTGACAGCATTTTATTATTGTTTAATGCTCAAAGCACTTTTGTGGAAGAATCTGGGCTTTAATTTAATCCAGTCTTTTCTATCATACCTATACCATAGGTCACAGTGACTTACATGAGGCCTTTGGGGTGATCAGTTTAATAAAATCCATGTCTTCAGGTAATGGATTATTTAACCCACAGATATATACAGGGTGGAACTGTTGCATATGTTATTGGAAGAGAGATAACAATGAAATTATGGGGCTAGAAAAAGTAAAGGAAAAAGCCTGGGGTAATAAACTCACAGAGAAATCATAGCAAATATTTTGCTACAAATCCAAATGAATTTCTTTATCAGCTTCTCCCATTCAATGTTTAAATTTTTAGTACATAGAATGATCCAGACTCTGGTCAACATATCTGTTTAGATAGGAATGGAAGAAACTGATTCTGCAATAATGATCTGAGAACTCTTTCACATGTGTTCTATGAATGTTCAACTATTTAGTTGTATTGGATGACTGGCAAAGAAAATACTGAGATTATTTTATGACTTATCATTTGGAGATCAGTTACGTTTTCAAACATTCATTCTTTTGCGTCCCTCTAGTCCATTCCCTGAACCATAGAGTTTAGAATGTCCTCTAGCAGCTTTGGAGACTGAAAGATGTCATCGTTCTGATGTCACCGGTATAAGTAGGCTAACACCGCCCCCTTCCATCAGTACTTTCAGTCTCCAAGCAGCTGGAGAGACGTCTGAGCCTAGGACTGGGCTCAGGTGGCGCAAATAAGCAGAGCTAGATTCTTTTTCTGTTTAAATTTTTTGACTTTTTGAATTTATCTTTTAGTCTTCCCTGATTAGTGTTGGTTTTCTTTTTGGTTTCTAGGAGTGCTGCTTCTGATTGAGCTCTCGTCTGGGCTGCTGTGCCTCCCTCCCTCATCTCCTCTCCACTCCTCCCTCCCCCCCGGGCTAATTTTCCCCATCCTCTAAACGAGCAGGGGTTTGCTGGGGGGTGTTTTGCTCTGAGTTCCGTAAGCAGTCCGGCCTCCCTGCTCCCGAACCCGCAACGAAGGGTGAGGAGCAGGTGGAAGGCCAAAGCAGCAGCAGTGGTGCAGCCCATAGCAAGCAGGAGTCTTGCGGGGGTAATTTTCTGCCGGTCGCCAGAGCCGAAGCCGCAGAACGGCTGAGCTCCGGCGCTGTGGGAACTCCCTTCTCTTTCCTCTGCGGTAGCGGTAAGTCGGGGGAACTGGCAGCTTTGCGCAGAAGGACCGGAGGGAGAGAGCTGTTAACGGCAGCCTGAGGGCCCCGCGCTTTGTCGGCACGCGGCTGGGCCGACCGCGTGTAGCTGAGCGGGAAACACGTGGCGGCCATTTTGGGGGATCGCGAATTGGTTTTTTTTTCTAACCTTCTCTCTCAGAGCCTTGTAAGGAGCGTGGGTAAGCTTCATTTAGGCTTCGTTTTGCACAGTCTTCAGTCAGGATCAGCTAGGATACCTGCAAGGCAGAGTTAGATCTTGTTTAAAAAAAAATAAAAAAAAATTGAATAATAATAAATAAACAAGAAGGAGAATTTAGAGAGAGAAAGGATTAGGATTGTTTACCTCCTAGGCTGTTGGTACCTCTTTGCAGGGTTCTTTTGGTAGTGCACAGGTTTAAAAAAAAAAAAAAGTAGATCCCCTGACCTTTGAGAGGATGCCTGCAAAGCCGCGCTGTTTAGTGTGTGGCACGCGGCGCGGAGAAGTGTTGGACTCGGGGGTATGTAGGGCCTGCACGTTGGAGGCAGAGGTTATGGATAAGGCTTTAGGGGGTTCTTCTGGGGAGCACGTAGGCGTTCCCGGGGAGCCGGGTGAGTCCCTGCCGCCATCCTTGAGTCCGGCACAGCCAGTAGCAGGGCCGTCTTCGGGGGAGGGTTCTTCGCTTCCTATATCTTTTGGGCCCAGGAAGTGGTGATTCAGCTATCCTTCCTAATTTCTTCACTCTCATGACTCAGGCCTTTGCTCTGCTACAGCCTATGTTGGGGGCTTGATCCCAGGGTCCTAGGGGGCAGAAGCAGGCTGGGTCGGTGAGTCTGCCCGACGAAGAGGTTGGGCCAGCTAAAGCCCGTAAAGGGACTGTAGAAGATAGTCCACCTTCTCGGCTTGAGGAGGAGTTGGGAGGTGCGGACAACGAGGTCGAAAAGTCCTCGGAGATCGAATTAGAAGAGGGGGAGTTGCCGGATGTGGAGCAACAGAGTAGAGTAGTCAGAGTGTTTCGCTGTGAGGAGTTGCTTGCCTTGATTTCTGAGACTCTCAAGACGCTGAACATGCCCTCGGGGGAGTCAGTAGCGGAGGAGTCTTTGGAGGATCCGCTTTTGCAGGTGGTGAGGATGTCCCAACGGGTGTTTCCTGTGCATAGAGTTTTTAAGAGCATGATTCAGGAGGAGTGGGACTGTCCGGAGTCGGCTCTACATGGTTCAAGGGCCTTAGCTCATCTTTATCTGCTTTATGACCAAAACAGGGAGCTTTTCCGCTCTCCAAAGGTGGACGCGGTGGTATCGGCAGTAACTAAGAAGACTACGATTCCAGTGGAGGGGGCCGCGGCCTTAAAGGATGTGCAGGACCGGAAGTTAGACACTGCTGAAGCAGGTGTTCGATATTGGGGCCCTCTCCTTGCAGGCCTCTATAGCGGGTGTATGGGTGGCGAGAGGCTGCTTGCGCTGGTCCCAAAGGTTGCAGGGGGATCAGTTAGAGGGCCACTTAGATGAAGTAATGCGGCTGGAGTCGGGCACCGCTTATTTGGCGGACATTCCTTACGACCTTATCCGGAGCCTAGCTAAGAGTATGGCGTTGGTTGTTGCGGCCCGGAGGTACCTTTGGTTGCGCAACTGGTCGGCGGATGCTTCGTCTAAGGCTCGTCTCAGCAAGCTCCCGTTTAGGGGTAAGCTTTTGTTTGGCGAGGATATGGAGAAGTTGGTCAAGGAGCTTGGGGAGTCCAAGGGAGGTCGACTGCTGGAAGATAAGCTGAAGCAGGGCCGCGGTGCTGCGGGCTCCCGGGGGAGTTCGAGAGAGTTTCGTAGGTTTCGGGCCTCTCATTTTAGCCAGCCACAATGGGGAAGATTTCTGGTACGTGGCCAGGGGTTTCGAGGTTTCCGAGGGGCGGGCAGGGGTTTTACGCCATTCCACTCCTCAAACCTTAAGAGGCGGGCTCAGGTGGAGTTGGTACCCGTGAGAGGAAGGTTGCAGGACTTTTACCCTGCCTGGGTCCAAATTACCTCAGAACAGTGAGTCTTGGAAGTCATTCGAGAGGGCTATTCCCTAGAGCTCCATCGACCCGTGTTAGATTCCTTTGTCCAATCTCCTTGCAGATCACCGCAGAAGGTGCGAGCGATCGCAGACACGCTGCAGCGCCTGCTGCAGCTCCGGGCAGTGGTACCCATTCCTACGGACCAGTGCGGGCTCGGTCGGTACTCCATCTACTTTGTGGTTCCAAAGAAGGAAGGCACGTTTCGACCAATTCTGGATTTAAAGAGGGTGAATCGCTGTCTTCGCATTACCCACTTCCGGATGGAGACACTATGCTCTGTCATTGCGGCGGTCAGGGCGGGCGAATTCCTAATGTAGTTGGACCTCATGGAAGCTTATCTCCATATCCCGGTGCGACAGGAGCATCAAAGGTTTCTGCGGTTTGCACTACCCATGGGGCATTTTCAGTTTCAGGCGATGCCCTTCGGGCTAGCGACAGCACCTCGGACGTTTACCAAGATCATGGTGGTGGTAGCGGCGGCATTCTGCAGGGACGGTGTACTGGTGCATCCTTATTTGGACGATTCGTTGATTCGAGCAAAGTCGGAACAGGAGAGTCGGGCGGCCACCACTCGGGTAGTTCAGATGTTGGAGAGCCTGGGCTGGGTGGTCAATTTCGCAAAGAGCAGATTGGTTCCTTCGCAGTCCCTAGAATATTTGGGAGCGCGTTTTGAGACAGCGAAAGGGGCAGTTTTTCTCTCGAGCCTCAGGGCACAAGGGCTGCGGGGGCTGGTGGTAAGGTTTCTGGAAAGACGGGCACCGACGGCGTGGCAATATCTGCAATTACTGGGCACAATGGCGGCCACGATCGAGGTGGTGCCGTGGGCCAGGGCTCATATGCATTCGTTGCAGAGCGCGCTGCTCCGGCGGTGGTCTCATCATAAGGATGCATTGTCTCAGCGACTGATTTGTCCCCCAGAGGTACGTCAGGATCTTCTCTGGTGGTTGGCAGCGGGGAACCTGGAGGCGGGCATGCCTCTAGAACCTCCGTCGTGGAGTTTGTTAACAACGGATGCCAGCCTTGCAGGGTGGGGTGCGCATTTCCATGGAAGGTTTGCCCAGGGACTGTGGTCGCCGGAAGAACAGACATGGTCCATCAACCGTCTGGAGATGAGAGCGGTGTTGTTGGCTCTGCACAAGTTTCAGGTGTCTCTGCGGCAGACGGCAGTATGGGTGCTGTCAGACAATGCAACAACCGTGGCCTACATCAATAGGCAGGGGGGCACCAGCAGTGTGGCGCTAGAAGCAGAGGTGAGTCAGCTTTTGAAATGGGCAGAGCAAAATCTGGTGGCGCTTTCAGCTTAGCATGTCGCCGGCGTGTACAATGTCGAAGTGGATTTTCTAAGTCACCGCCGGGTAGACCCGGGGGAGTGGCGGCTACACCCAGACGTGTTTGCGCTTTTGGTGCGACGATGGGGGCTTCCCCTAATGGATCTGATGGCAAGCTTTGAGTCGGCACAGGTGTCACGATTTTTCAGCAGGCGGCGAGAAAGAATGTCGTAAGGTCTCGATGCCTTGGCTCAGAAATGGCCGGAGGACAAGCTGTTCTACGTGTTTCCGTCGTGGACTCTCATAGGCCGCATAATGCAGCACATAGAGCGGCATCGCGGTTGGGTGGTTCTTATAGCGACCGATTGGCCCCGAAGACCTTGGTATGTGGACTTGGTACGTCTGCTGGTGGACAGGCCATGGAGGCTTCCACTTCGGGAGGACCTCTTGTTGCAGGGTCCGTTACGCATGCCCCAGGTAGCTCGATTCTCGCTTACGGCATGGCTCTTGAAGGGCTCGGATGACTGCCAAGGGTTACTCGGCTGCGGTCATTTCTACTTTACTGAAGGCGCGTAAACGCTCCACTTCATTGGCGTACATACGAGTTTGGCGAATTTTTGAAGCCTGGTGTTAGGAGCGGAAGCTGCGGCCTTTGAGGGCCTTTGTACCGCAGGTCCTTTCCTTTTTGCAGGATGGGGTGGAAAGAGGCCTAGTGGCTAGTTCCTTGCGGGTGCAGCTGGCGGCGATCTCCTGTTACCGGGGTAAGATTCAGGGTCAGCTGTTAGGGTCTTACGGCGATGTATGTCGGTTTTTGTGAGCCGTTTTACTATTGCGACCTCAGCAGCGTAGTTCAGTACCGGCGTGGGATCTGAATTTGGTGTTGGAGGCTCTGGTGAGAGCGCCGTTTGAGCCCTTGGGTGAGTCCTCGTTGAAGGATCTGACTTTGAAGGTGGTGTTTCTCGTGGCCATTTGCTCAGCTAGAAGAATTTTGGAGTTACAAGCGTTGTCCTGTAAGGAACCATATTTGTCCTTTTTCAATCACAAGGTGGTGTTGCGTATGGTGCAAGCATTTTTGCCGAAGGTGGTTTCCGTTTTTCATGTTAACCAAGTGCTGTCGCTTCCAGTATTTTCGCGGGAACAGAAGGATAGGTCCGGCGGCAGGTTGCATCTTCTGGATGTTCGTCGTGTGCTTAAGAGCTATCTCCGTAGGACCTCGCCTTTCCGGAAATCTGACAGACTATTTGTGCCCTTTGGGGGTCCACGTAAAGGGGAGGCGGCAGCGAAGGCCTCTATTTCTCGGTGGTTGAAAGAGGCGATCGCGTCAGCGTACCTCCTTAAGGGAAAAACGGTGCTGGAAGGCCTCCGGGCTCATTCAACTAGGGCACACGCGGCGTCTTGGGCGAAGGTCAGTTTAGTTCCAGTTGGTGACATTTGTAGGGCGGCGACTTGGTCATCCTTGCATTCCTTTGCAAAGCACTATCGATTAGATGTGCAGGAGGCGGGGGATGTGCGTTTTGGCTCAGCGGTTCTTCAGGCTGGGCTTGCTGGTCCCTCCCGTTAAGATTCACTGCTCTGTTACATCCTCTATGGTTCCGGGACTGGACTAGAGGGACGCAAAGGAAGGTGAAATTAGACTTACCTGCTAATTGTTGTTCCTTAAGGAACTCTAGTCCAGTCCCGGATCCCTCCCAGTATTTTGAGGGGGTCGTTCAGCCTGAAGTGTCGGGGTTTGGCCTTAAGAAGAGGTTCTGAGGATGGCGCAGAGTGCAAGCGCGGAGGGAACTCTTTTGGCAGCAGTGTTTCATTAGTGCTTCGTTAGTATTTTGTTGGTTTTTGAAAAAAAAAATTATAATAAACTAAAATAAATAACTAAATAAGAAGCGGGAATGTAGCGGTTCCATAGGGGGCTCGTGTTATCTAGTGCCCTATTAGCTTTAGTGGCTACAGTTGGTGGTTGCGACTGCCTATTCCATTTCTCTTTCAACTACTTATTTGTTGCTCTGCTGAGTCTGCTTTGTCAATAGGTACTGGTGGAAGGGGGCGGTGTTAGCCTACTTATACCGGTGACATCAGAACGATGACATCTTTCAGTCTCCAAAGCTGCTGGAGGACGTTCTAAACTCTATGGTTCTGGGACTGGACTAGAGTTCCTTAAGGAACAACAATTAGCAGGTAAGTCTAATTTCACCTTCACATAGGAAGAAAAAATTGAAAGTAACTGGCAATTACTTGAAAGCCAGTTCCCAATTACCTTGACAGAACAACAGAATGTGATGCTCTTATGCAATAAATATGAGATGATTATGGCAGAAAAGTCAACTAGACAGTTTGAAAATGATGGAAGTCTTGGCACTTACTTGTTGTTGTTAAGTGCCGTCGAGTCGGAGTCGACTCATGGCGACCCTCTGGATAGCTATCCTAAATTGTGTTCGGTCTTCAGTCAGGCGGCTCATTGTTGACAGACTGGTACCCGTAGCTGCTGTTATTGTAGCGATCCATCTCATTGCTGGCCTTCCTCTTTTGCGTTGACCTTCTATCTTGCCAAGCATGATGTCTTTCTCTAATGATCTCTCTCTTCGCATGATGTGTCCGAAGTATGAAAGTCGAAGTCTTGTCATCTGAGCTTCTAAAGAAAGCTTAGGTTTGATCTCCTCTAGTACCGACTGGTTTGTTCTTCGGGCAGTCCATGGTATACACAGTATTCGCCGCCAGCACCATAATTCAAAGGCATCAATTTTCTTCCTGTCTGTCTTTTTCACTGTCCAGCTTTCACATCCATATGATGTTATTGAAAATACCATGGCTTGAACAAGTCGAATCTTTGTATGGAGAGAGACATCTCTGCTCTTGAGAATCTTATCTAGGTCTTTCATAGCCATTCTGCCAAGAGCAATGCGTCGTCTGATTTCTTGACTGCTTGTTGCTTCTTTATTGATAGTTGATCCAAGTAGGTTAAAGTTGTTCACGATTTCAATTTCTTCTCCTTCAACGATGAACCTGTTGATTATGCCAGTTGTCATGATCTTTGTCTTCTTTACATTAAGGTGCAGGCCCATTTTGAGACTATGTTCTTTGATTGTGAGAAGCAAATGTTTCAGATCATCTTCACTTTAAAGTCAAATAACTCATAATTCTGAGCAATTTTTCATGTGGTATACTGTTTATATATTTCTTTTATTTTTACTTGTTTCATATTACATATGAAATTGAAAAATGCAATAAAAATGCTATGCACACTAGAACACATAAGGGGTCATTCCATCCATCCCCGCTATTAGACCCCCTCTGCCGACCCGACTAGCTTCCCCGTACAATGTATGGGGAGGTTAGACGGGGGCGGGAAAGGGGCAGTGCAGGGATGGAGTTAGAGTGGGCAGTGGGCGGTCTGCATCCCTGAACGTACAGGGTAGATTCCAATGTCGGCCCTGTAAGTCAGAGGCTGGTAGACTGAACGGGGAACTTATTCCACCTCTGAGGTGGAAGAAGTTCCCCTAGTCGGCGGGGGACAACAGGCCCAGGCGGCGGAGGATGTAGGAGGGGGTAGAGGAGATTCCCCGCAGCCCAGTCCTGGCCTTGGGAGGCCAGATCGGAGGTCAGGCTGCGGAGAATGCAAAATCTGTTCGGCAGCCAGGGATCGCGGCTCCTGAATGTAGCAACGGTGCCATGGCAACCAGACACCATGGGGCTGTGGCTCCATTCAAGAGCCTTGACTGAGTTAGCCGGGCGAGGCCTGAACGTGCAGGCCGACTGGGATCGGGGTCCCGGCCTGCATAGGCCAGGACGCGATTCTGATCCCGCGGGGCAAGCCTTGCCCTGCGGGATCAGAATCCTGTCTAACTGTGCATCTGGATCAGAGGGCCGGGACGTCCAGGATGGAATTGGGCCTATAAGGAATTTCTTGATTTAGTGCAAAACATATAAAAAGTAAAGGAAGACCATTTAAATTGGGATATTGTATACATAAGGAGGAGACATATAAGATTTGATATTAAAAAAGAAGTTATACATTCTGGAAATTGTCAATATATACATGATTTTTTAAATTCTGGTGGTATTATACATATAGGGGCATTTATTTGGAAGGTTGTGAAGTTATAGAAGGAAAGGAATGGAAGTTCAGAAAATGTATTATTCAAAAAAGATCCATCATGCCTTAAATTTTCCTGTGCAGTTACAGTGCCTTGTGAAAATATTCATCCCCTCGGTGTTTGTCCTGTTTTGCCACATTACAACCTGGAATTAAAATAGAGATTTGGGGGTTAGCACCATGTTATTTACACAACATGCCTACCACTTTGAAGGAGCAAAATATCTTTTATTGTGATACAAAAAATAAGTAAGACAAAAAAACAAAAAAAAAACCCAGAAATCATGAGTGTGCATAGGTATTCCCCCCTCCCCCAAAGTCAATGCTTTGTAAAGTCACTTTTTGCTGCAATTACAGCTGCAAGTCTCTTGGGTATGTCTCTATTAACTTAGCACATCTAGCCACTGGGATTTTCACCCATTCCTCAAGGCAAAACTGCTCCAACTCCTTCAAGTTAGATGCGTTGTATTGGTGTACAGCAATCTTCAAGTCATGCCACAGATTCTCAATTGGATAGAGGTCTGGGCTTTGACTAGGCCATTCCAAGACATTTAAATATTTCCCTTTAAACCACTCCACCATAGCTTTAGCAGTATGTTTAGGGCATTGTCCTGCTGGAAGGTGAACCTTCGTACCAGTCTCAAATCTCTGGCAGACTGAAACAGGTTTTTCTCAAGAATTGCCCTGTATTTAGTGCCATCTATCGTTCCTTCAATCCTGACCAGTTTTCCTGTGCCTGCCGTTGAAAAACATCCCCAAGGGGAGAGTTGAATTGGAGCCAGCCGTGCAGTGTCGGAGTTTCCCGGGGTGAGCAGGCTGCGGCGGGGAGTGCCCCTGATGACATCGGGGTCTTTAAAAGTCAGCAGAGCTCAGTGTGCCTTCAGGAGAGTTGAACTGGAGCCAGCCATGCAGCGTCAGAGTTTCCTGGGGTGAGCAGGCTGTGGCGGGGACTGCCCCTGACGACATCGTGGTCTTTAAATTTTCACTCTCTATTAGGTGCGTGGGAGTGGCGTACCCTAAGGTGCATGCCACAAGGGGAAGATAGGCCCCTTGGGAGCCCCTTAGGAGCCTTGAGGAGTTGCTGTATTTATGGGTACGAGAAAGAAGAAGATTGTTCCTTTAGCTCCAGGAGAGATTGGCCCTATGGATAGGCATGTGAAGACTGGGGATGTTGTGTTTCTTCCCCCTGCAGGTACTGTTTTGCCTCTGCAGACTCCGGAGGGAGCTTCTTTAATTTCCCCTGCGCGCTCTTCATCTCTTCCCCCATCATTAATAACCCCGCCCGACTTGCCCGCAAGTGGTATGCCGGTAAAACAGAGTACTCCAGTTGCTTTTGTGAGCTCCTTTTTACCTGTTACTTGGACTCCACCCCAATATGTTCCCCGAGATACGCCTGAGTCTCAGGTGTCCTTGGTGGATATTTGGCATATAGTGGCACGCACAGAGGCTACTTTGGTAACCACAGTGTCCCCGCTTTGTAAATTTACTCAGGAGACTATTACAAGGCTGGGGGGCAGTCGATGAGCAGATGGAATCTTGAACTGTTCAGGTTCAGAAATGTGATTCCCGGTATGCCTCTCTACAGATGATGAGTGTCCCTTCAGAAAGTTTGCTTATTCATCGTAGGTTGGAGTCTTCGGAAAATTCTCTTAAGATGAAAAACATTTGTTTTCTTAATTTTCCTGTTACTCATTTATTATCATCTGAGATATTGCTTCGTAAATATATAAAGGAAGTTTTAGAACTTCCAATTGCAGATACCATAGCTTTTTATAAAATGTTTTATATTTCCTCTAGAAAGGTATCTGATGAGTCCATTGGGGATTATGATATTATGCAACCTCAATCTCAAGTTAATCTTACCCAATTCCTGGAGAACTCATAAGATACCATTCTAACCAGGACCACGTTGGTGGCCTCATTTGTATTTGAATTGGATAAAACTTTGGTATTTAGGAGTTACTTTAAACATAAAGGTGCCTTTTTTGTGGTGCTAAAGTACATTTGTTTCAGGATGTCTCAAGAGCAACACAGGTGCATAGGGAGGCTTTTTTGTCCCTTAGGCCAAGAGTGCTGGCACTTAGGGCATCTTTTTTTTTTAGGTTTCCCTGTAAGTGTGTGATAACACTTCAGGGTGTTAAATTTATTTTTCTTGATGCTTTACAACTGGAGACCTTCTTGTCTGAAAGGAAGAAAGCCGGGTGAGGGATGAGGGATTATCGGGCGGTAGTATAAATTTGGCTCTGAGTGTAGAGAGTTTCTCTCTTTGTTTTCTTTTTTCTTTTTTTTTCTTTTGTAATTCTCCCCTAGATGTGGGCTGCAATTGTTTGTTTATGGATTGCCTTTATGAGCTTATTTTCTTATTGTATTTTCTGTTTATTTCTTTACACTTGCTTATGTCAAGTATGTTTGAATTGAAATAAATTAAATTTTAAAAAAAAAGAAAAACATCCCCACAGCATGATGCTGCCACCACCATGTTTCACTGTGAGAATGGTGTTCTCAGGGTGATGGGAAGTGTTTTTTTACATTCTCTTATATACTGTGCTATTGTGCATCAGTGCAGTTTACATTGAACAAACTGAAATTACATTGAACAGGGCATTATAACTTGGAGATAACTATTTTACAGGGAACATGGGCTATAGAGGGTTAAGTGGTGCGTTGGCCCCTCCCGCCATCACCAGCAGCTCTCCCCTTCCCGGGGATCGAGCTACCAGCGGCGGGAGGGGCCAACGCACCACCAGTACCCAATCGGGGCACTTTGGGGACTTCTTTAAGTTTCGCGCCGGCAGGCGCTGATCCTCTGCAAGCCCCCGCCATCACCAGCAGCTCTCCCCTTCCCGGGGATCGAGCTACCAGCGGTGGGAGGGGCCAATGCACCACCAGTACCCAATCGGGGCACTTTGGGGACTTCTTTAAGTTTCGCGCCAGCAGGCGCGCCCGCGACTGGCGGGCCCGCGCCTGAGGGCCTCGCCAGAGGGCCCTTTGGCGTGGCCCTTAGGCAGTGGCACTCCAGAAAGCCACATACGAAACCACAACTCACACCTGGACCAGAGCCAGCCACCAATACCAAGAAAAAGCGAGTCCTTCTCAGCTAACTGTTGTCGTTTTTGAGAAAGCAGCCTTCGCCTTGATCAGTAACCAACAATCACTCGAGCTATTAGCGGTATCAGGTAGCTGTTTTGTTGTTTAAACTCTACTAGCAACAATACCCTTGTACCATTGTCTCTATTGATAACGTTTTTGCATATTCGGTACTGCTTTTCATGCAACTATCTTACTGTATACCAGCAATTAGAATCCTTATTGTACTATTACCACTATTGCTATTACCACCTGCATTTACAGTACTACTGCAATTAATCTTTCCTGAATGCTAATACTGCATCACACTGCACTGTAGCCAACATCTCCACAATTATCCTTCTCATTACTAACAACCAAGAGAATGTACAAAATTCTGCTCTTATTCTTGACCCTCCTTACCCTTGGTCTCCCTCTCACCTCAAATGCATTCAACCATAATACATATCATATACCAATCCTACGCACATACGGAAGGAGATGGTCCGAATTCCCCCACCACACTACTGCAAAAAATAACTTTACATCCCACTCCCATCTACTCAACATTCCTCTCCAAACCATCAAAAGGATACAAGACGAGAAGCAACATCACCAACGCATACTAAAATGTGCACTGATAAATGCCAGATCAGTATTTATTTATTTATTTATTTATACATCTCTTCTATACCGCCACTTCCAGCGATCAGTGGCGGTTTACAAGTAAACAAAATTTAATAATAGCATGCTATTATTTTACATAGAACGGGTTTAGAAACTATTTTACATAGAACAGGTTTTGAACTATTTTACATAGAACATTTTAGTAAAAAGAACAGTAAATACAAAGAATAGTAAATAGAGAACAAAGGTTTTTACATAGAACAAAATTATAAACGTAAACATTTAACTATTAAATTGCAACTCAATAATACAATGAAATAACTGGCTATCAGTACGATCTAAATGGCCCGCAGCCATCGACCTGATACCCCAACATAATCTCGACATCTTGATGATCACGGAGACATGGCTATCTGACTGTGACAACGTATTACTGAATCAGATGCTGCCACCAGGATTTGTGATATACACATCCCACAGATCCAGTCAGAAAGGAGGAGGAACCCTCATCCTGGCCAAAGCTGATTTACACTTCAAGATGTGCAACTCCTCTAGCTCAACTCACCTTGACTCCCTCACTATAGCTAATGAGCTATGCACAATCAACCTTTTCTATCGGGCACCCTCCCCCTCACCAGATGATCTTCCAACTATAATTGAACAGGCATGTATCACTTCCACCTCACGCTCACCAAGTTGGCTAATCGGTGACTTCAATCTCCCATCTCTTCAAGACAGCCACTCGGCAGCATTCCTTGACGCCCTGGAGGACCTAGGTTACAAACAACTTGTTGATTCCCCCACCCACACTAAGGGTGGCAAACTAGACCTCATTTTCGCACCTCTCTCCAACGCTACAATACCCCTAACTCTTGCACTGTCTGTAACACCAGTACCCTGGTCGGACCACAGTCTCCTCAGTTTCAATATACCCATTAATACATCCCACAAAAGCCGAAAGTCTTCTAACACATCTGGAATCCACACAACCCGCTTTAGACCACTCAATCAGAGCGTAGTCCTAGAGAATCTCAGACCACTCATGGCCAACACAACCTTGGACTTAGATGATCTCATATCCAAATGGGATGAAAACCTGAGAGCTGCCTCCTGTCCTTCACTCACCAAAAAGAGAATTCGAAAACGTGAACATACTCCATGGTTCTCCACAGACCTTCGTACATCTCTCCACCATCTACGCAAACTTGAGCGACAATGGCGACGAACTCACTCCCCTGAGGCGCTGGCTACATATAGCTCATACCTAACTACCCACCGAGCAAAGATAACACAGAGCAGGAAAACTTACCACACAGGCCTATTAAAACGCTCCATCAATAAACCACATGCATTGTTCAACATAGTAAAATCCATAACAGGAGAACCGGTATCAGCACAACCCCCTATGCCTCAGCCGCAGGACTACGCAAACTACCTGCAATCAAAGATGATTAAAACCAACACAGACATAAATGTCAATAACGCCTCCACTTCACCTAAGGCATTCCATGGAATGCCGCTACACAACTTCTCTACAGTATCAAATAGAGAGGTTGTGAACATTATTGCCTCAATTAATCCCAGCACAGCTCCCAATGACCCATGTCCAGCCAGCTGGATCAAGGACATGCGACATGACCTCAGTCAAATACTGAGCAAAATACTGAACCAGTCCTTTTCTACAGGTTCATTCCCGCAGAGTCTGAAACACACCTCCATCAAGCCCCTACTGAAGAATAATAGACTTGACCCATCCAAGGTTGAATCCTTCAGGCCTATCTCGAGCATCCCACAGCTTGCAAAGATCATTGAGAAGGCTGCCCAACAACAAATCCAACATCATATCGACACTGAAGCACCACTAGATCCATCTCAACATGGCTTCAGGGAAGCACATGGAGTCGACACAGTCCTTACAACCCTATTCAATGTTCTGGTAACAGGAATAAATAACATACAACAGGGATTCGTCCTCATCTTCCTGGACATCTCCGCCGCGTTCGACTCTGTGAATCATAACATACTCCTACAACGCTTGGAAGATAAGGGGATTCAAAGCACAGCACTCAAATGGTGTAAATCCTACCTATCTAACAGGTGGCAACAAGTAAAAACAGGCCACGCATCCTCAGAACCATTCATACAATCACAGGGAGTACCCCAAGGATCGTCCTTATCGGCACTAATGTTTAATATCTACATGCAGCCGATATGTGACTTGATCAGATCCTTTAATGTACAATGTCTTGCTTACGCAGATGACATCCTCCTTTATATGCCGTTCTCAATTGAACATCCAGTATTCTCCCCAATAATCAACTGTTTTGAAGCTGTAGCCGAATGGTTGCTTTCACAAAACCTTAGGATTAACCACAACAAAACTGACGTTCTTTTTGTCACAAGGAACCGTAAGTTCATACCTCCTCCATCACTACTCGTCAACAACGTGGAGTTGAAAGCAAAATCTACAATCCGTTACCTTGGCATCACATTGGATCAACACCTGGACATGACAACACATGTCAAGAACATCACAAAAACTATATATTATAAGATCAAATCGTTACGTCACCTCCACCCCCTACTAGATCCTACAGACTTCCGAACAACCTTCCAGGCATTAGTCCTCCCACACCTGGATTTTGCCAACATCATCCTCCATGGCCTCCCTAAATCAACTTTAAATCCGCTCCGCCTAGCCATGAATACAGCCGCCAGAGTCCTCTCCAGCTCATCAAGATCTGAACATATAACACCCATCATGAAAGAACTGCACTGGTTACCATTACATGCCAGAATCCAGTATAAGTCTTTAGTTCTTACTTTCAAGGCCCTAAATAACTACCCCCCTACGCCAATCAGCAAACTTATCCATGGCACCCTGGAAAACAGAAAAAGGAGAACTACATCATTGAACACCTTAATAGTCCCAAAAATAATAACGAAGTGCACTAAGGCCACCTCCAACAGGGCCTTCTCCTTATTTGCACCTCTAAACTGGAATGCACTACCGCACGAAATCCGTGCTATCAAAAACCTAATCCTATTCAGAAAAGCATTGAAATACCACTTATTCACAAAATGCTACCCAGAAGTCAACCTAGCCATTAACAATACTAGCACCTCAATACAACCAGAAAAGGGCTAGTTGGTCAATCTTCTCTCTAGTCCTATTAGTTAACCACATTGCAACATCTAAATCATGTTTTATATCACTGTATATATTATTTAAGTCAATCTGTACATAGTTCCCCCGGTTGTCCTATGTTGAATCTTCCTGTTCAATGTAAAACTCAATGTTACTTGTATGCATTGTAGTATGTTCTTGTTTCAATGTACACCGCACTGATTGAAATAGCGCGGTATAAAAGAATTGTTAAATAAATAAATAAATAAAGTGGCTTGCCCAAGACCACAAGGAGCACCTGTGGGACTAGAAACCCCAGTCCTTCTGGCCCAAGGTTGCTGTCTTCTAGTGGGATTTGAACCCCTGACCTTCAGTACCTTGCCCCAACCACTAGGCCATTCCTCCACTCCATGTGTGGGTTTGTGCCACACATGGTGTTTCCCATAATGGCCAAAAAGTTCAATTTTCATCTCATCTGAGCAGAGAACCTTCTTCCATGTGTTTGGAGAGTCCGCCACATGCTATTGTGCAAACTTCAAATGAGTTTTCTTATGTCTTTCTTTAAGCAATGGCTTTTTTCTGGTCACTCTTCCATAAAGCCCCGCTCTGTGGAGTGTATGGTTTAAAGTGGTCCTATGGACAGATACTCCCATCTCCACTGTGGATCTTTGCAGCTCCTTCAGTGTTATCCTTGGTGTCTTTGTGGCATCTCTGATTAATGCCCTCCTTGCCCGGTCTGCGAGTTTGGTTGGGCGACCTTCTCTTGTCAGGTTTGTAGTGGTGCCATATTCTTTCCATTTTGTTAGAATGGATTTAATGGTGCTCCATGGGATATTCAGAATTTGGGCTATTTTTTATAACCCAGCCCTTATCTATACATCTCCATAACTTTGTCTTTGACCTGTTTGAAGTGCTCCTTGGTCTTCATGTTGCCTGCTTAGTGGTGTTGCAGAGTCAGGGGCCTTTCAGAACGCGTATATTTATGCAGGCATCATGTGACAGATCTTGTGACACTGACTGCACACAGGTGGACACTAATCAACTAATTATGTGACTTCTGAGATTAATTGGTTGGACCAGATCTGATTTATTTATTTATTTTATTTAAAACCTTTTTATATACCGTCTTTCTATTCAAGACGGTTTACATGGAACTTAACTTGTAACAGTGTGTAAACAGCTGTTGTACAGAGAACAAAAACATAAAAGGATAAAATGATAAACAAGGAACATTTAAGAGTCAACTATAACTTTTACATATTTACAGAAATGATAGTCAGGGAGGGAGTTAGGTAGCGAGGGGAGGGTTAGATAATGAATAGGGGGCAGAGGAACACTTAAGGAGGGGTTGGAGGGTCAGTGTAGGATGCTTGTAGCTTAAGGATAAGGGATTGAGTTATATTAAGGTGGCTGTGGTTAGGGGGGTAGTGCAAAGTGTTCTTGGAAGAGGAAGGTTTTGAGCCTTTTTCGGAAATACGCATGGTCAGAGCATCCTCGTAAGTCAGATGGGAGGGCGCTCCATTCTGAGGGAGCAAAGAGAGAGAAGGCTCGGTTGCAGGTAGATTGTTTGGTTGTTTTCTTTTGTGTTGGGATATTTAGGAGTTTTGCCGTGGTGGGCCTATGAGATCTGGAGTTATTAGGCCTAGAGAGAAGGGAGAGGAGACAAAGGGCAGATTCATTGTGTATGACTTTGTGAATCAGTGTGAGGGTTTTAAATTTTATTCTGGCTAGCATAGGTAGCCAGTGGAGGTCTTGGAGGATAGGGGTAATGTGGGCTCATCTAGATGTGTTAGTAATTAGGCGTGCTATTGTGTTCTGGGCCATTTGGAGAGGGTGGACAGGGCCGGCCCGTCCATTGAGCAAGAATGTTCTTTGCACAGGGCCCCGCGTTTCAGGGGGCCCCGCGCAAAGAACATTCAGCTTTTTTTTTTAAAATTATATTTAAAAAAAAAAAGCTGGCTCTGGCTGCTGCCGCGGCCTCCGCAGCAAAATGGAGTGTCCTGCGGGGCCCCCTCTCCTCGCTGAGCCTCTCTGCAAGGGCTTTCAGATTCGCGAAGGGAGAGTGTCTCCCTCGCGTCTCTGTTAAGCCCGCAGGGGCTAATGGGAAATTTCCCATCTGCCCCTTTAGACGCGAGGGGCTGATGGGAAATTTCCCATTAGCCCCTGCGGGCTTAACAGAGACACGAGGGAGACACTCTCCCTTCGCGAATCTGAAAGCCCTTGCAGAGAGGCTCAGCGAGGAGAGGGGGCCCCGCGGGACACTCAATTCTGCTGCTGCCGCGGCGGCGGCAGCGGCAGCAGCCAGAGCCAGGTTTTTTTTAATTTTAAATTTGCCATAAGCCGATATGGGGGGGGGGGGTGTTAAGACTGGGGCTGGGCTGGGCTGGGGGGGGTGTTAAGACTGGGGCTGGGCTGGGCTGGGCTGGGGGGGTGTTAAGACTGGGGCTGGGCTGGGCTGGGCTGGGCTGGGCTGCGGGGGTGTTTAGACTGGTGCTGGGCTGGGCTGGGTTGGGGGGTGTTAAGACTGGGGCTGGGCTGGGGGGGATGTTAAGACTGGTGCTGGGCTGGGCTGGGCTGGGGGCGTGTGAAGTCTGTTGCTGGGCTGGGCTGGGCTGCGGGGGTGTTTAGACTGGTGCTGGGCTGGGTTGGGGGGGGTGTTAAGACTGGTAATGGGCTGGGCTGGGCTGGGCTGGGGGGGTGTTGAGACTGTGGCTGGGCTGGGCTGGGCTGGGGGGGGTGTTAAGACTGGTAATGGGCTGGGCTGGGCTGGGGGGGTGTTAAGACTGGTAATGGGCTGGGCTGGGCTGGGCTGGGGGGGTGTTAAGACTGGTAATGGGCTGCGGGGGGGGGGTTAAGACTGGTAATGGGCTGCTGGGGGGGGGGTTAAGACTGGTAATGGGCTGTGGGCTGATGGGGGCTGTCTGGAAATGGGTGATGGGGGGTTAGGACTGGAAGTGGGTTGATGGGTTCTAGGACTGGTACTGGAAATGGGCTGTTGGGGGGGAGCTAAGATTGGAAATGGGCTGTGGTGGGGGCTTGAATTGAAATGGACTCATGGAGGGGCTAGAACTGGAAGTAGGCTCATGGAGGGGCTTGGACTGGAATTGGGCTGAGTGGAGGGGAGCTAGGATTTGACATGGGCTGATGGTGGGGCTAGGAAATGACTAGAAATGGGCTGATGGGGGGCTAGGATTGGAAAATGAGCTGATGAAGGGACTCAGACTGAAAATGGATGAGGGAGCTAGGACCGGAAATGGGTTGATGGGGGGTAGGACTGGAAATGGGCTGATGCAGGGACTAGAAGGGAATGGATGCTGGGTGAGACTGGAACTAGAAGGGAGCTGATGTTGGGGGAGGATTAGAATGGGATGGGGCTGGGAGAGTAAAATGGAGAGGGGAAAAATATTTTGTGTGGGAGGGATGAAAAATCTACAATTGGCCGGTCATTGGGAGAGTAAGTGGGGATTGAGGATGGAGGGGTAAAATTTGTGTGGATGAAATAGGAATGAGGAAAGAGAAAAGGAGAAAGATTAGTATGTTAAAGCAGATGTAGAGAGAGAGAATGGAAAAAAAAACTAGAAGAGAGAAGAAAGAACAAATGGACAGCAGACGATGGAGAGTTAGCAGAAAACATGAAGAAACCAGAAGAAAGTGGCTGGAGCAATTGCAACTGAAAAAAAATGCACAAAAGGTAGAAAGATATCTCTTTATTTTGAATTTATTAACTGGAATATGAAAGCTCTGGGAAATGTGCATCATTAACGTCTGCGCTTTGTTTGGTACAAGAGGAAATTAATTTATAGTTTTATTTCTACAGTGTTGTACATTCCAAGTTTGGCTTTTGGGGTTCCCAGTTTAATTATTGCCTTCCTGTTTCTAAATTGTGATTCCTTGTTTGATGATGGTCTATGTTCTGCATGTGTAACTGAGCTGAGGTATTCTGTTTATGTAATTCCTATTTGACATTGCCACTTGTTCTCTTTCCCCAGTATTCTCTGAAATGTATTGATTTAATATTTGCAGTGTTGCCTTTTGATAGGTAGGGTATGGTGCTTTGTGAGTCCTGGTAATGCTGTCAGGATATGGCGGGTTTGCTATGGGTTCTAAATGGGCAGCGTTTGTAGTAGTTCCTAATGTGCCTGGCGGTTGGCACTGGATTATAGTAATGTAGAAATCTTTTAGTCTTTCTTTATCCATACCCTCATTAAGAGACATGTTTACTAAAAGTTAGTGTATGGTAACATTATGCAAATATTTATGCAAATAAGGCCACTTATGCAAAAGAGGCCCCGCACCGAGTCTCCGAAAATGGCCCCGCACCCCCCTTGGGCCGCCCCTGAGGGTGGATACTTTGTTTGGGGAGACCATGATATATGAGTTGTAATAGTCAAGGAATAGGGAGGTTAGGGCTTGGCAGACGGTACGGAAGGATTCTGGGTTTAATATGGGACGGGGGTTTCTCAGAGTTCTGATCTTGGTGCAAATGGCTTTAGTTGTTCTTCTTATCTGTTCCTGGAAGGTAAGGTTTTGGTCAATTATTATACAAAGATATTTAACTTCATTTTTTACACAGATAGTGTAGTCGCCGAGGACAAGTGATGTAGAGGAGGAATAAGATGGAATGGAGGAAATATAAAGTGCTTCTGTTTTAGCTTGGTTAATGAGGAGGTTATGTTGATGGAGCCAGTTTCTGACCTTTGTGAAGCATTTGCTAACATTGGTGAAGTTGGGTGTTGATATGTTAAAGAGGATGAAGAACATAATATCATCTGCATAGAGTTGATATTGGATGTTGTGGTCTTGAAAGATTTTGCATATTGGTTGGAGAAAGATGTTGAAAAGGAGTGCAGATAAGCTGGAGCCTTGTGTTACACCTTGTGTTAGTGTGAATGGCTGGGAGGTTTTTCTCACCAATTCTTACCTGTTGAATCCTGTGTTCAAGGTAAGAGCAGAACCAATTCAATGTAGTATCTCTAAGTCCGATGTCATGCAGTCTGTCCAGAAGCTGGTCATGAAGAAGGGAATCAAAAGTGGATGATATATTCAGGAAGATTAGAAGGCAACCTTGGGTAGGCATTTGGGTGTAGGAGATCACTGAGTCTAGGAGGGACGTGATTAAGGTTTCCACACCATCTCTTATCTGTTTGACTGTCTCTGTCCCCTATTCTGTCCTATCAAATAAATGGCGTTCTTTTCTTATTTCCTTGAATGATATAGTATTGTAAACCGCTCTAATGCCTTTTTGGCCTGAGCGGTATATCAAATTTAAATAAACATAAACATAAACATAGTTCTGTTTAAATCCATGTTTGAAGGGATCAAGGGGGGGCATGGTTGTCAATGTAGTTCTGTAGTTAAATTTGACCAATCTTTTCAGTTATTTTTGCAGGAGGGGGATACTTGATATCGGTCTGTAGGATGAGGGTATGGTGAGGTCTGTGATGCTGCAGCAGTGCTGGAAGCCATGGAAACAGATGGTGACCCGGTGGAAGGTCAGGGTACTGCACCTAAAAGCAAGACATTCCTTTCTCAGCACAAGATGGACATAGATAATCAGCCAACACAACTCACCTCGGGGGAGGGGAGAAGCAGAGTTGCTGATTGGGCACGCCCTAGCTGGAGGCGGGCTCCCCAGAGCAGAAACAGCTTGTTAAACCGGAAGAAGGAAGAAGGAGGAGAGTTGGAGAGAGAGTTGGACGTTCAGAAGCAGTTGGAGCTTCAGAAGCAGTTGGAGACTCCGAGAAGGAACCAACCGAGGAGGTGGAAGGAAATACTGGAACCAGATGAAGCAGGTGTGTGCTTTAGAGATGAAGTAGCCTTGGATGCCAGAGCCTTTGAATGTGAAGGAGAAACGTTCCCCAGCTGCAATTCCAGGAGAAGGCGTGTAAAGCCAAGAAGCAGGTACCAGGGAGACTCAGTGCACAGCAGAACCTTCTGGGAGAAGGAGAAGGGCGTGGCACTGAGAGACCCAAGGGTAAAGCCTAGGCTTGTGGAACAGAGAGCTGATCAATGGAATGAATGGCAGACGGCTGAAAAACATCCAGATATTCCTCAGCACAAGGTACAGGGTACTTTTAATACTGATACCAGCTTTTATGAGAAGCCAGACTGTGTGAGTGCATATTTTAAAACCCAGGAAAAGCCCAGGTTTTATGAGAGCAGTTGGCTACAGCCAGAAGCTTGTTCAGTTAAACCCTGTTTGTCTCCTCAAACTGCTGACAAGATTAACAAGCAAGCTAGCTATAAAGACATCGCAGAGATATTTGCCAGAAAGTTTCAGGAAGCTCTAAGTTTGATTTGTTACCTACAAATGCTTCACCTGCAAAGGAATTGATTTACCCAGCACTTGCTGACAGAGACAAGTGGGGGAGGGGTAACTCCAGTGCAGTGAATGAGCAGAGTAACCAAGCTGAAGCACTCCTGAGAGACTTTAAAGCGTTTCTAGAGGAACGTAATATTCCTGGACCCAGGATAGTTGAACCAGTACAGAGTCCAGAAGCACCAGTACCATTGCCTCATCCCTTACAGACGCAGGATTTGAGTCAGCCAATGGACTGCTCGACGTGCCTTGTAGATAAGTAATGATAGTCAAGCAAAGCTTGTGTGGTCATTCATTATAAAGTGAAAAACTGTACATTGTCAAAGTTCCTTACCAGAACAGCTTATGAGAGAGATAAGAATAAGCTAAAGCAGAAGTTGGAAACACTGCATGAACTTTATTGTTTGCCTTTGGTTTAACTGTTTTCAAGTGCAGCTCACATGACTGAAATGTGAAGCGCTGTGAAAAGGACACTTTTGAAACACAGTGTGGAAAAGCCTATCTTTTATTTGTTCTTGTTTTGGCTGTAAAAATACTTTGCCTTTACGCCTCTTCCAATTCCACCATGGAGCGGGAGAAATGAAATCCTTATAAAATAAATATTTTTTATACCTGCCTTGTCACTCAACCACCGCAACTACAATTCAACCTCAAGGCACACCCCTCCTTAAACCCTCAAGGTCAAGGGGCGGGTGCATGGTTATAGGTCTAGCTTGTTGCCTTTTAGGATTGGACAGATTGAGCTCATTTTCAGGGGTTTGGGCATGATACTGGTTTGGAGGAAGGTTTTTACTATGGATAGTATGTAGGTGCTAAGAGTTTCCTTAGTGCTTTTTATCCAAGTGACCAGAGATGGATCTAGGGAAGAGGTAGTTGTGTTTAGATTTTTGATGACAGTAATTATGTTGTCAAGAGATGGAGGGTCAAACTTATTCCAGGTTACAACAGGGGTTGCATTAGGAGTTAGTGGATCTGACTGGTGGGTTAGTCGAGGCTGGGATGAGCAATATTTGGAGTGAAGGTGGTCAGCTATGGTCTGTGGGGATATTTTAATATCAAGCCCCTGTTTTGATGGTTCATTTAATAGAGATTTGATGATGGAGAATAATTCCCTAGGTTTGTTTATAGAGCTCATGATGACATTTTCATTGTAGTCTCTCTTTTGTCTTATTGTTTCAGCGCAATAGGCATGGAGCTTTTCAGCATAGGTGGTATAGGTGGAAGGGTCTCGGGAATGATGTCAGTGGCGTTCCAGTCATCTAAGATCTTTCTTCAAATCATGTAGGGAGGTAGAGAACCAGGGGGCTCTTTTGCAGTGTTTGTTTGGAGACGGTCTGGGAGGTGCTTAGGCTGCAGAGGTCATAATTTTATTCCATCCTTCAATATGGGTTACTAAGCTAGAGTTGTTGTTGTTAAATATATCTAGTTGAGGTGTAACCTGTTTAAGGAACAAGTTGATGTCTAATTGCTTGAATCTACGGGTCATCTGTGATGGGGTGGGTATGGTCTTTTTGTGTTGTTGGGAAGGGAAGGAGAACAGTATTAGTGAGTGGTCTGACCATGGTACAGTTTGGACAGAATGTGAGGTTTGTGCATTTGCTATTATTGTTTGGGGCATAAAGATCAGCTCAAGGATATTTCCTTTATTGTGGGTTGGTGATTTGAAGATCTGAGAGGTGTAGGGCTTCCATGGCATCTAGGAAGGATGATGCCTGTTTCTGTGAGGTTAAGGTCTCCTAGGATGATGAGAGGGTGTGAGGGGGTTTGGGGCTGATTCAAGAATTGTGGAAAGGTCTAGAGCCTCGGTTTGCGGTGCTCTAAGAGAGACACAGGGAGAGTGTGCTGTTAGAGACTTTGATAGAGTCCATGCCTGGGGTGGAGGTAGATTTGATGGCGGAGAAGTTTAATTCTTTTCTTGATATTACAGTGACTCTGTTAGTCATCCAGTTGCAGTTGTGGATTGAGTGAGTAGGGGGGCAGAGCTGGTTTATAAGCACAGTATCAGTTTCATGGAATCATGTCTCATTAAGGCAAAGAATATCAAGATTATGGTCAATTACTAAATCAGCTATGAGGGGGATCTTGTTTCTGGCAGAGCGTACATTGATCAGTGCACATTGAAGGAGGGGGGAAGTTAGGTGCCAGTGAAAGTGTGGGAGTAGTAAGAGAGTTGGTGATAATCTTAGCTAGTCTGCAATTCCGGGGAATTTGGCGTATATAGAGATGGAGCTGATGATTGGTGGTAGGTGGGTGTCTGTGTGAATGTATTATTGGGATTGGGATTCTTAGATTTTGTTTGATTTCTAGAGCGTTAGATAGAAGGGCTGAAATAATGGATACTATTAAGAAGTGAATCCACAAGGTTGGGAGCCAAGGCCTGAGAGTATCCATGTTGGTGGGATTAAGGTAGGATGGGGCACTGGGGGATTGTTTGATACAGTGAATGTAGGCCTTGCACCAAGGTTAATGTTATACAGTTGCTGAGGGCTGAATTGACAATTATATAGGAGTGGGAGGTCAAAGCATTAAGGCAGTGAACAAGGATATGAAATATGACAGAAGTAGTCCAGTGTTATGGTTGGGTTGTGCCACACAGGTGGATTATACACTGCTGCTAGTGTTTGAGAGCAGATGGTAAAAGGCTAGCAGTACACTAAGGCTTTAACAGATATGTTTCTAGGTAGTACAATGATAGGTGCTAGGTTATCACAATAGATATTGGCTGGATGGAAACAACACAAAAACAGCAAGTTTAATGGTATCTGAGTGTTCAGCAGAGCAGGCTACGGATGGTTAGGGCTTGTAAGAGAGTGGTTTGTTTTTCCAGGTTTCAATTTCTTGAAGTCAGAATTCATCTAAGTTCCACGCCTAAGGGCCATGCCAAAGGGCCCTCTGGTGAGGCACTCAGGCGCGAGCCCACCAGGCGTGGGTGCACCCAATGGCGCCTTACTTTTAAATACAGCAGGAAGCCCCGATTGGCTTGGAGTCGGCAAGCACGTGAGTGTGCCTGCCTGCTCTACCCCGATCAGGGGAGTGGAAGAGGTGCCGGCTGGAGATGTTCTTGCTTGATCGAGTCCTGATGGCGCCTTACTTTTAAATGCAGCAGGAAACCCCCGATTGGATTGAGGCCAGCAAGCACCTGAGCATGCCTGCCTGCTCTACCCCGATTGGGGGAGCAGTGGAGGAGGCGGCTGGAGATGTTCTTGTTCTTTAGGTGTTTCATAGCAAAAGGGATGAATACATATACACTCACAACTTTTCAATTTTTACTTGTTTTTTTATATATACAAGGTATTTTATTGACATTCCACTTCACCAATTTGGACTATATTTTTAGGTCCATTGCCTAACATCCAAATGAATCTCCATTTTCATTCCAGGTTGTAATGTGACAAAACAGGACAAAACCTGAGGGGATGAATACTTTCACAGGGCACTGTATTTTCCACTCTGTGACATTTGATTAGTGGGCCAATATACTAAACCTTCTTAACGTGCGCGCCGCGTTAGTCTGCAGGATGCCATAAAAGGAGTGGGCGGTCCGGTCAAAAGTAGCAAAACGGGATTAGCGCGTGCGCTCTTGTGTGCCACGCACATTAGTGCATGAGAAACGGGTGCGGAAAGCATAAGCCGGCGCGCTGATGTGCAAATAGAGGAACAGGATTGCAGTACAATGGTGAAGACACTGACAGATGGTGTAGGGGTCATGGGTTCAATCCCCCACTGTGCCCAATGAATAAGGCTGGCTGAGGCACTACCATTTATGTGTAATATGGCATTATGAGGCATTTTAATTTTATTTTAATTACTGCTGCTAGCAAACGCACTCTCAAAGCGCTGTAACATAAGGTGCTGCATAAGGCACCCCATAAGGTACCCCAGAGGGCACATTTTAAAGTGCACTGTCCGCCAAGGCACCCTACAATGTTGCTTAAAGGGTGGCCTATAGGGCGCCATATAGGGTGCCCTATGAGGCACGGCAAGGTCATAGCACTGTTTTTGATGGTAGCACTGTGCATTTAAACGCATGGAAATCTTAAGAAGGTGCGCTGATATGCAAGGAGGAACAGCAGTGTAGCACAAGGGTTAAGACACTGACTGATAATACAGGGGTCATGAGTTCAATCCCCAGTGTGCCTACTACTTAAGGCTGGCTGAGGCATCAGCTTTGACATGTAAGTGTTGTTTCCTGCCGCACTTTATTTGTATTTTATTAATTGCTGCCAGCAAACACACCCTCATGTGCCGTAACCTAAGGTGCCGTATAAGGCACTCCATAGGGCACATTATAAAGTGCACTGTCCGCCACGACACCCTATAATGTCCCCTATAGGGCACCCTATAAGTCGCTCCATAGGATACTGTATAGTGCACCTTATATGGACGGTAACCATAAGGTGCCCTATAGGGCGCCCTATAAAGCGCCCTCTGAGGCACCTTATGGGTACAGTACACTGAGGATGTTTTTGCTGGAAGCACTAATGTACATTAAAAATAGATAATGCTTTGGACATCCCTATCAAATAGCCCCACTGTGGGTTTGAACCCATGACCACTGGCTCCATTGGCAGTGAAGTAACCAGTGGGCTACACCTCTATAGCAGCTAGCAAACTCTGGCTGGCTGCAGAAGGACTGCACGTCACCACACAAACAGTCTGCTGTGGTCAACAGGATAGGGTTAACCCACCCATACCCATGATGCACTGCACATGCAAATCAGCAGTCTACAGATGATCACAAGATGGGGTGTGCACCCCCACAGCACCTCGGCCTAGTAGGGGGAACTGACCGTGTGTGGTACTGGCCCAGAGTAGCTACACACCATCACATTGTGCAGGTACTGCACTCACCCTGAGGGTGAGGTGGGGCGCCCAGCACCAGGTCCACAGCAGAGATAGGCCATGCTGCAGGTCCCCAGCAGTGCTAATGTGTGCGATAGGTAGTTTCTGTAGACACACCTTGGATATATCTATATGTCTCAGTCAGGTGTAGCCCCTATAGACCCCTAGGAGAATTATGTACCACCACCCTCCTCCTCCTCCTCCAGGGCTGAGGGTGGTAAACAGGGTCTCCCACCAACAGATCCACATTCTACCTCTCTGCAATAGTGGCAGTAGAGGGGACCATCAACCCCAGTCCTGGTGGGGAACAGACACCCTAAAGGGTAGTCAATGCAGCTCTGCACACATCCATAACGCAATAGCAGACAGACATTAGGCCTGGATATGCTAAGCTGCACCCCACCACTATCTGATATCCTCCTGCAGCAAGCCTTCAGCCGCTGCACCCTGCAAGGCGCTCCATCAAGACACATACCAGCTGCAGACAGTGTGCTAGCTAGTCCATAGTGCATGTTCCTGGTAGAAATGCGTGCACCAAGAACTGGGATGTCAGCATACACAACAAGCAGATAAGTCAGTGACTGGGCCCCAAAAGGAAACCCATAAATATTACATGGGAGAAATACTATAGAGCACTATGGGGGTGCCTAGCCATGCTGTGGTCACTGCACAGTCAGGGTGAGAGTGATCTCCCAGCAGGACATGCTGTGACCACCCTGTCTGTGCAGGTGGTGGCCGGGCACTACAATGTCCCAGCCAGTGCCCTATGCCCTGTGCAGATGCATCCTGGCCAGGCCACCCTGTCCGGGCTATACCCATGGTACCTTGCTCCTCATTATGCACATTGGCAGACCAATACTGGCAACAGTGCTGGCAGTGTGGGCTGTGGAGGGTGTTTGCAGCCACCACACACTGGATAGACAGACACACACTCCCATACCTATGCCAGCATTGTGCTACTATAGAGGAGTTTAGCAGCCCTGACCACCACACCAGTCCTAGGCACAGTGCAGGCATGGATATGGTAGGCAATACTGTTGGGGGTCACTCCCCAGGGTGGTAAACACTGTCAGAGAGCAGACCTGAAGCACACTCCACAGACATCAGAAAGGTTGCTATGATGGAGCTCAATCAGCAAACTGCGCTTAACGTAGGAATTGCTATCTTCCAGTAATCATAGCAAACTTTTGATAGCTGTGTACCGTATTCCCAGGTGTAGGGTGGCATTGCTAAGGTATGCAAGTGCTAGTATTGGGAGATGCACGCAGGGCCCAATGTCCTGCCTCTCCAGGAGGCATTGGCTAATGGAGCCTGTGGGTGTGGGTGTGTCTGCCCCTGTTGGCTGCTGCTTTACGGCAGAGGTTCCCAACTCCAGTCCTGGTGTGCCAAACACTGTTCAGGTTTTCATGCTGTCCCTCATGAATATGCATGAGATACATCTGCATACCATGGGGGTGGTGCATAGATATGCAGCACAGGCATCTTTATTAGAGGCAGCATGGAACCTGAATGGTGTTTGGCCCTCCAGGACTGCATTTGGGAGACTCTGCTCTAGGTAATGCACCTGTTTATGGAGTATGTGCTCTGTAGGGTAAAATGTAGGTGTTTTGGGCATGTTTACCTCATCTGCAATAAAGGTTCTGTCTGTATTAGCATGTTGTAGTAGTGGGTAAAACATGGGGGTTGGGTTGGCAGGCACCATAGCTGGGACTTGAACCTGTGACCTTTTGCCTCCAAACACACTGGTTGTGTGCACTGCACCACCAGGTTGCCACAGAGACAGTGCATTCCCTGATGATACCATGACTGTTTGTCCGGCAGGGCCTGTCTGTTGCAGTGCATGGCACCCACCTACACAGGGCTAGGCCATGGTCTGCTCTGGGCAGCTACCACTGCCCCCTCCACCACCAGTACCCCTCCGCCACCATGCTGACATGGCCTTCTATTGGAGACAGCATAAAACCTGAATGATTTGTGGCCCTCCAGGACTGCATTTGGGGGACTCTGCTCTAGGTAATGCACATGTTTCTGGTGTCTGTGCTCGGTGGTGTAAAATATAGCGTTTGAACCATGCGTATGTTCTCTTCAATAAAGGTTTGTCCTAACTATCACGGTTTAGTAGCGGGTAAAATATGGGGATTGCATTGGCAGTAGCCCCAGCTGGGACTTGAACTTATGACCTTCTGCTCCTGAACACACTGGCTGTGGTCACCGCACCACACTGTGCTCATAGAAGCAGTGCAGTCCCTGGAGATACCATGGTTGTTTGTCAGACAGAGCCTGTTTGTTGCAGTGCATGGCACCCACCTACACAGGGCTAGGCCATGGTCGGCTCTGGGCAGCTGCCACTGCCCCCCTCCACCACCAGTACCCCTCTGCCACCATGCTGACATGCCCTTCTGCTGGTGGTGCTGGTGGTGTGCAGTCTCAAGCCATCCAGTGTGCAGGTAGGCGGCTGCCTATGGTGCGTGTTCTGGGGTAGGGGTGCCTGCATAGGTGTCCACGCTTCCCCCCAACACCGCCTGCCAATGTTATGTGCTCTTGGGGGTACCTGCTGGGTACTATCCCCTGTGACACTGTGATAGACACTCTCATGCCCATGTTGGGCCCTTATCAGTTGCTGTCTGGCTGCTGTTCAGTTTCAGCATTCCTAAGTGCCATCTAGCCATCTGTCTAGTCCGCACTGTGCCCCAGCTGCACCACAGCATGTGCCGCCTGCAGCCCTCTGTATCCCCTTTCCCAGCATCTTTCCAATTGCCCATTCCGACATGCCTGCCCTGCTGTTGTGGAACATGTGCATGCCATAGGTAACCTGTCAAATGGAGAGGGAAACCCTGATCAGTGCTATTTCACTGTGGGATCATTCACCTTGTAAGGGGACGGAGCGTAGACCCTTCCAAAATTCATATTTAGTTTTTGGGGCTTTCTTGGGAGTGTGTTTTGATGTTTCCCATTACTATCACTATTGCCAAGCTTGATTATGATTTTTTTTTATTTTGTTGGGGTCCTTTTCAATGTTTATTTGTACTTTTGTTTTGTGCACACTTATCACTTTTTTGTAGGTTTCCCTGGTTTTGCTGTACATTGCTGACAGAAATGGTTTCTCTTCCCTTTAAATCGGCTCTAATGCGAGGTTTTCACTTGCGTTATTTTTGGCCTCAAATTTCACCTCGTTAGTGTGCGGGGAGCCTCTCCCCTCCCACTCTCTACCCATTGACTCCTTCACTCCGCCCCTGGGGAGCCTTCCTCCAACCTCCGGGAGCCTTTCCCCGCCTTCAGCGCTTGTTTGCGCCACTGCGCGCGTGAGCGCGCACTAGAGCACATTTTTGCCCCATAAATTGTAGTAGTGGGTAAAATATGGGGACTGGGTTGGCAGGCACCATAGCTGGGACTTGAACCTGTGACTTTCTGTCTCCAAACACACTGGTTGTGTGCACTGCACCACTGTGTTGCCACAGAGGCAGTACATTCCCTGGTGATACCATGACTGTTTGTCCGGCAGGGCCTATCTGTTGCAGGGCATGGCACCCACCTACACAGGGATAGGCCATGGTCTGCTCTGGGCAGCTGCCACTGCCCCCCTCCACCACCAGTACCCCTCTGCCACCATGCTGACATGCCCTTCTGCTGGTGGTGCTGGTGGTGTGCAGTCTCAAGCCATCCAGTGTGCAGGTAGGCGGCTGCCTATGGTGCGTGTTCTGGGGTAGGGGTGCCTGCATAGGCATCTACGCTTTCCCCCAACACCGCCTGCCAATGTTCTGTGCTCTTGGAGGTACCTGCTGGGTACTATCCCCTGTGACACTGTGATAAACGCTCTTGTGCCCATGTTGGGCCCTCATCAGTTGCTGTCTGGCTGCTGTTCAGTTTCAGCATTCCTAAGTGCCACCTAGGCATCTGCCTAGTCTGCACTGTGCCCCAGCTGCACCACAGCATGTGCCGCCTGCAGCCCTCTGTATCCACTTTCCCAGCATCTGTCCAGTTGCCCATTCCGACATGCCCGCCCTGCTGTTGTGGAACATGTGCATGCCATAGGTAACCTGTCCAATGGAGAGGGAAACCCTAATCAGTGCTATTTCACTGTGGGATCATTCACCTTGTATGGGGACGGAACGTAGACCCTTCCAAAATTCATATTTATTTTTTGGGGCTTTCTTGGGAGTGTTTTTTGATATTTCCCATTACTATCACTATTGCCCAGCTTGATTATGATTTTTTTTTATTTTGTTGGGGTCATTTTCAATGTTGATTTGCACTTTTGTTCCGTGCACATGTATCACACTTATCACTTTTTTGTAGGTTTCCCTGGTTTTGCTGTACATTGCTGACAGAAATGGTTTCTTTTCCCTTTAAATCAGCTCTAACGCGAGGTTTTCACTTGCGTTAGTTTTGTCCTCGGATTTCACATCGATAGTGTGCGGGGAGCCTCTCCCCTCCCACTCTCCCCCCATTGTCCCCTTCTCTCCGCCCCTGGGGAGCCTTCCTTCGCCCTCCGGGAGCCTTTCCCCGCCTTCAGCGCTCATTTGCGCCGCTGCACGCGTGAGCGCACACTAAGGCACATTTGTGCCCCGTAAAGCGTCATTAGCGCGTGCTAAGGTACCTTAGCGCACGCTAATTGCACAGCGCGCACGTTAAGAAGGTTTAGTAAATATACCCCTTAGTGTGGTAATGGTTATAGCAATGCGCTTAGCACACACTAACCATTCCCATGGTTTAGTAAATATGCCCCTTAGTATGGTGGTTGTTGTTGTTAAGTGCCGAGTCGGTGTCGACTCATGGTGACCCTCTGGATAGTTGTCCTAAATTGTGTTTTGTCTTCAGTCAGGCGACTCATTGTTGACAAACTGGCACCTGTAGCTGCTGTTATTGTATCAATTCATCTCATTGCTGGCCTTCACCTTTTGCGTTGACCTTCTACCTTGCCAAGCATGATCTCTTTTCTAATGATCTCTCTCTTTGCAATATGTATCCGAAGTATGAAAGTTGAAGTATTGTCATCTGTGCTTCTAAAGAAAGCTTAGGTTTGATCTCCTCTAGTACACAGTATTTGCTGCCAGCACCATAATTCAAAGACATCAGTTTTCTTCCTATCCTTTTCACTGTCCAACTTTCGCATCCATATGACATTATTGAAAATACCATGGCTTGAACGAGTTGAATCTTTGTATGGAGAGAGACATCTCTGCTCCTGAGAATCTTGTCTAGGTCCTTCATAGCCAATCTGCCAAGAGCAATGCATTGTCGGATTTCTTGACTGCTTGTTGCTTCTTTATTGATAGTTGATCCAAGTAGGTTAAAGTTGTCCACGATTTCAATTTATTCTCCATTAATGATGAACTTATTGATTTTGCCAGTTGTCAGGATCTTTGTCTTCTTTACATTAAGGTGCAGGCCCATTTTAAGACTATGTTCCTTGATCTTGAGAAGCAAATGTTTCAGATTGTCTTCACTTTCAGCCAGTAAAGTGGTATCATCAACATAGCGAAGGTTGTTGATGAGTCTTCCACCAATCTTCACACCTTGGTTGTCTTCATACAGTCCTGCTTCTCTGATGATTTGTTCTGCATATAAATTAAACAGGTAGGGGGAAAGTATGCAGCCTTGTTCACCTTTGCTGATTTTAAACCATTCTGTTTCTCCTTGTTCCATTCGAACTGGTGCTTCTTGATCAATGTAAATGTTTTGCAAGAGAACGATCAGATGTTCTGGTATACCCATGCTTCTTAATGTGGCCCAGAGTTTCTCATGGTTTACACAGTCGAAAGTCTTGCTGTAGTCAATAAAGCACAAATAGATATCCTTTTGGTATTGTTTAGTCTTTTTGAGGATCCATCTCAGATCTGCGATGATGTCTCTTGTTCCTCGCCTTTTCCTGAACCTTGCTTGCACTTCAGGTAATTCTTGTTCCAGGTATGGTTGTATTCTCTGTTGAATAATCTTCAGTAGAATCTTGCTGGCTGGTGATGTCAGAGCAATTATGCAATAATTTCCACAGTCAATTGGATCACCTTTGTTTAGTATTGGTAAAAATACAGATCTTTTCCAGTCAGTTGGTCATGATGTTGTCTTCCAAATTTCCTGGCGGAGCCTTGTAAGTATAGTAGCAGCTGCATCAGATTGCTGTAATACGTCTATGGGAATGCCATCAATTCCTGGTGCTTTGTTCATTGATAAGGCTTTCAATGCTGCTTCGACTTCTTATTTCATCACCAATGGTTCCGGATCATAAGGTACAGGTTGAAACGGCTGTTAGTTCATTTGATCTTTATCATATAAAAACTCTATATATTCTTTCCACCTTTTGTTGATCTTCTCTGCATCATTCAACATAGATCCTTGAATATCTTGCAACATTCCAATTTGAGGCTGGAATTTTTTCTTTAGCTCTTGTAGCTTTAGGAAAACCAATCTTGTTCTTCCTCTAATAGAGTCTGCTTCTATTTCCTTGCATGCATCATTGTAGTACTTTTCCTTGTCTTTCTGCACATTGGAAATCTCTGTTTTCTGTGATTGTCTCTCATTCTCCATTGGCTTTAGCTTCTCTGCTTTCTGGGCAATTTTTAGAGTTTCTTCAGTCATCCATTTTAGCCGTTTTTGCTTTTTCACCTTTTGTAGAGATTTCTCACTTTCTTCCAACACAACCTTCTTGATGGCATTCCATAACTGTTTTGGAGCTCTGTCATTTGTATCTAATGCAACAAATCAATATTGCAGGCAGTTTTTAAATTCCAGTGGTATATTCTCGAGGTCATATTTTGCTACATTCATGAGTGGCTTGCTCTTTTTCAACTTTAGCTTGAGTTTGCATACTAGTAGTTGGTGATCTGTACCACAGTCAGCTCCAGGTTTTGTCTTTGTTGATGTTATAGAGCTTTTCCATCATTAACTTCCACAGATGTAGTCAATTTGATTTTTGTACAATCCACTGGGTGAAGTCCATGTGTACAGTCGCCACTTGTGTTGCTGGAAGAAGGTGTTTAAGATGAATAGATCGTTGGTCTTGCAGAATTCTATTAGTCTTTCTCCAGTTTGATTTCTGTTGCCAAGTCCATATTTTCCAACCATTTTGTCTTCTTCTTTGTTGCACTTTTGTGTCCCAGTCACCCATGACTATCAAGATATCCTGTTTGCATGTTCTGTCAATTTGAGCTTGTACTTGTTCATAGAACTCATCAATTTCATCCTCTTCTGCAGCTGTTGTTGGGGCATATACTTGAATTATAGTTGTGTTGATAGGCATTCCTCATAGATTATTAGAAATTAAGCATTCATTGACTGCACTGTATTTCATTACAGTTCTTGCAAGTTTCTTCTTAATTATACAGTAAATGCAACACTATTTCTTCTTTGTCTTTCATTTCCAGCATAGTAGACCATGTGATCATCTGATGCAAAATGTCCGATGCCAGTCCATTTCAGTTTGCTGACACCTAACAGATCGAGTTGTACACGTTCCATTTCATTCTTGACTACCTCCAATTTCCCTTGGTTCATGCTTCGTATATCCATGTCCCAATATGTAAGACATCGTTGCAGCTTCTGACTCTCATTTCATGCACAACTACATCAGCAGTCAGACATGCTGAGGGCTTTGATCCAACCACATCATAAATGCTGGCTTTACTCTGAAAAGTCTTCAGCTCCTCCCCAGAAGCCAGTTGAGTGCCTTCCGACCTGGGGGTCTCATCTTCCAGCACTATAGTGCAATTTGTTTTGTTGTGATTATCCATTGGGTTTTCATGGTAAGATACAGAAGTGGATTGCTAGACCTTTCTTCTGTGCATTTTTTAAAACTTTTTATTTATCAAATATTTATGTTTAGGTTTATGTTTATTTTATTTGATAGACCCCCCTTCTGTAAAATTCAAGGCGGTTTACAGTGTACAAATAATCAAGGAAAGGCGCAAGGCAAGAGAAATGGAAAGGGAAGTTACAATCTTTAATAGAATAGTGATGAAAGAGAAAGAAGAGTACAGGACTGTACGTAAGGAAAGCAATTACACAAATGGGGAGGGGAGGTCAAAGGCCAAGGAAAAGAGGTAGTTCTTTAGGTTATGCTTAAAGGTGGTGTGGTGGGGCTTGAGGCAAAGGGAGGTGGGGAGAGAGTTCCAAAGGGCAGGGCCTGCGAAAAAGAAGGCAGAGGAGCGGGTGGATTGTAGATGAGCGAGGGAGGGAGGAGGGAGGGATTTAATTATTACATCCAAAAATACATTGAATGAAAAGAAAAGCACAGTTACTTACCTGTAACAGGTGATCTCTGGGAACAGCAGGAATTAGTCCTCACATATGGGTACGTCGGTACCGACGGAGCCCGCGCGGGAAAGCTCCCCAGCTTCCCAGAAGGAAAGCTTTTGGGGCCTCCCACTGTGCATGCGTGCTGCCTTCCAGCCTTCCTGACCAACTCTCCTCAGTTCGAGTTTAAAGCTGAGACAATAGAGAGAGGAAAGGAAAGAGAGAGATAGATACAACTCCTAGGGGAGGTGGGTGGGTTGTGAGGACTAATTCCTGCTGTTCCCAGAGATCACCTGTTACAGGTAAGTAGCTGTGCTATCTCCAGGAACAAGCAGGAATAAGTCCTCACATATGGGGGACTCCCTAGCTAAGATGCCCGGGAGATCCCCTGAAGGGTATGAGACCCTGAAAGGTTCCTCATCTTCCTATGGATCTCAGGCATCCATTCAGGGAAGCTGGGCTGGAGTTGTTCAAGAATGAAACAGGTGTCTGAGGACAGCCTGACCAAACAAGGCATCCCGGCGGGAGTCCTTGTCCAAACAGTAATGGGCTGTAAAGGTATGAACCGAGGCCCAGGTGGCTGCTCGACAGATCTGGTCAATGGACACAGAGTTTAGATGAGCCATAGAGGTGGCCATGGCCCTCACATTGTGAGCGGTGACATGGCCCTCCAGAGAAAGTTTCTTACTCTGGTAAGCAAAAGAGATACACTGAGCAATCCAATTGGAGAGTGTTCTTTTATCGACTGGAAGTCCCAAATGAGAAGGATCAAAAGCAACAAAAAGCTGAGAAGACTTTCGATGTTGCTGTGTCCTGTGGAGGTAAAAGGCAAGAGCTCTTTTACAGTCTAGAGTATGAAGGTTCCTCTCTGCACTGGGATGCATGAGGAGCTGGAAAAAAAACAGGTAAATATACCTCTTGATTAAGATGAAAAGGGGAGACCACTTTAGGCATAAAGTGGGGATTAGTCCTAAGGACCACCTTATCATGATGGAACCTTGTATAAGGTGGATTAGCCACTAGAGCTTGCAGTTCACTGATACGGCGAGCTGAGGTGACTGCAATAAGAAAAATAACCTTCCAGGAAAGAAATTTCAAGGAGGTAGTGGCTAAAGGTTCAAAAGGTGGCTTCATAAGCTGACCAAGAACCAAATTTAAGTCCCATGCCACCGGAGGAGGTCGAATGGGAGGTTTAGTTAAGGTTAGGCCTCTCATGAATCTTGCAATAAGAGGATGAGAGGAAACAGGTTGTCCATTGATGGGCTTAAGTGATGCCGCAATAGCACTCAAATGGACTCTTACTGAATTCGTTTTGAGTCCTGCATTGGAGAGATGCAGGAGATATTCCAAAAGAGAATTCAAAGGGAGTGCTAGAGGGTTAAGACCCTTTTGAGCACACCAAATGGAAAATCTTTTCCATTTAAAAGCGTAAGAACGCCTAGTGGAAGGTTTCCTAGAGGCGTGTAGGATATCCTTCACTTGCTGCGAAAGATTGAAGTCTTGAAGGTCTAGGCCTTCAGTAACCAAGCTCTGAGGTGAAGGGACTTGGGGTTTGGGTGCCACAAAGTCCCCTCCTCCTGAGACAGAAGGTCTGGAGCTGCTCCCAAGTCCAGGGAGGGGGCTTGGGAGAGATGCAGAAGTAGAGGGTACCACACCTGGCGTGGCCAGAATGGAGCTATGAGAATCATGGACCCTTGATCCCTTTGAAGTTTGAACAGAGTCTTGGGAATCAAAGGAATGGGTGGAAAGGCATGTAGGAAGCCTCGACCCCAATGAAGGAGGAAGGCATCCTTGGCCTGAACTCCCTGACACGGAATTCTGGAACAGAACCGGGGAAGTTTGGCATTCCACGGACTTGCAAAGAGGTCTATGTCCGTGGTTCCCCATTTCTGAAAGATTCTGAGTACCTGATCCATGTGCAGGGTTCATTCGTGTGGAAGCAGAACTCGATTGAGTCTGTCTGCCCAAGAGTTTTGGATTCCTGGAAGATATACTGCCAGGAGATGGATTTGATGCTCTCTGGCGAAGGCCCATAATCTTAGAGCTTTGTTGCAAAGTGACAGAGAGCCAGTCCCTCCTTGTTTGTTTATGTAAAACATGGCTACTTGATTGTCCGTATGAATAAGGACTGTCATGTTGCTGAGGAGGGTATGAAAAACTCTGAGAGCTAGAAAGATTGCTCGTAGTTCCAAGTGATTGATATGAAGGGTGGTCTCCTGTGGAGACCAAGTGCCCTGAGTGGAGAAATCTTGAAGATGAGCTCCCCAACCTGTTTGGGAGGCATCTGTTGTGAGGGTTGCTTGGGGCAACAATGGTTGAAAGGGGGCCCCCAACAACAGATTTTGGGTGGACATCCACCACTGGAGTGAACAAAAGAGACGTTTGGAGTTTGCTATTTGGTCTGAGAGAGCTCCTGATGCTTGAGTCCACTGGGTGGACAAAGTCCATTGAGCTGCTCTCATATGAAGGCGAGCATAAGGCACCACATGTACTGTGGAGGCCATGTGGCCTAATAGTTGTAGCATCTCCCTGGCAGTCAAGTGGTTTCTGGACTGAGTCTGGGAGGCCAAGTGCACTAGACGTTGGCAACGGGCCTGAGGAAGATAGGCCCTTGCAGTGGTGGTATCCAACCAGGCCCCTATGAATTCCAGGGACTGAGTAGGGGTGAGTTGAGACTTTGGCAGATTGATGACAAGTCCCAGATACTGCAGGATGCGTCTGGTGCGATCCAGGGAAGTCTGAGCCTCGGACTGAGATGGAGCTCGGATGAGCCAGTCGTCCAGGTATGGGAAGACAAAAATTCCCAGGGCACGTAGAAATGCAGCCACTATTGCCATGCATTTGGTAAATACTCTTGGAGCAGAGGCTAGACCGAAGGGAAGTACTCTGTATTGGAAATGTTTTCCCTGGAACAGAAACCATAGGAATTTTCTGTGGGATGGATGGATGAGTATATGTGTGTACGCATCCTTGAGATCTAGAGAACAAAGCCAATCCTGCCTCTGTAGGTATGGAAGGAGAGTACCTAGAGAAAGCATCTTGAATTTCTCCTTGCATAGGAATTTGTTCAATTCTCTCAGATCTAGAATGGGTCTGTACCCCCCTGTTTTCTTGGGAATGAGAAAATAAGGGGAGTAAAAACCTGACCCCTGTTGAGGAAGAGGAACCTCTTCTATTGCCTTTTGGGCGAGAAGAGTGGTCACCTCCTGACCCAACAGGTCTAGGAGAGATGGGGGAGAATTGAAACTTCTCACCATGGTATGGGGAGGAAGGTTGGAGAAATGTAGTTTGTAGCCCTCTCTGATGATACAGAGGGTCCATTGTTCTGATGTGATTTGCTCCCATCTGGGAGCAAAATGAGTTAACCTTCCTGGAATGGTGAGAGGTTCTGGATGTTTTAGAGCCAGAAAGGTTAGGTTCTCTAGTTTTAAGTCAAAAACCCTGAGGGGTTTGGGACTGTTGGGCTGTAGCAGCCCCTTCAGGTTTTGCCCTGGCCTGTTTAGGCTGCTGACGCTTAGGAGCAAAGCGAGCTGCAGAAGATTGTTGGCCAGTGTTTGTGGCAAATCTGGCCTTCTTGTAGAAAGGCTTTTTGAAAGATTTCTTCTTGACAGGGGTAGTGGTAGACTTAGAAAGTCTATCTAAGGCAGCATTTTCTGCATCCATTTGAGTGGCTTTGATTTGCCACTCTTTACCAAACAGATTCTCACCTCTACAGGGTAAATTTCCCAACCCATCTTGGACCCAGGGTTCTAGGTCAGAGGCCTGGAGCCAAGCAATTCTGCAAGCCGCTATGGCAATACCTGAGGCTCTGCTAGCACCCTCAAAGGAGTCAAAGGCTGCTCTGTTGGAGAACTTTGAAATATCTTGGGTATGCTTCAGCAAAAGAAGGAACTCCTCCTTTCTATCCTCTGGGATAAAGGGGAGAAAATGGCGTATTTTTAATGCAATTTCCTTCAGAAACATGCCCATATAGAGGCTGTATGAGTTGATTCTGCCAATAAGCATACTTGCTTGGAAGATTTTTCTTCCAAAAGCATCCAGAGTCCTACATTCTCTTCCTGGGGGAGTAGAAGAGTGTCTTTTAGCACTCTTGATCCTTTTCATAGCTGACTGCACCACGATGGAGTGGTGAGGTAGCTGAGTTTTTTGAAACCCAGGAGAAGGGGGGACACGATACATGGTGTCCAGACGACGAGAATGTGGAGATAGGGTGAGAGGAGTCTCCCATAAGTCCATCATGTGTTCTTGAAGAATTTCATGGATGGGCAAGGTGACTGCCTCTTTGGGAACCTTAGAGTATCCTAAAATGTCTAACTTTTTTGCTCTAGGTTCTTTTTCAGAGGATACAGAAATAGAAAGACCTTTAGCTACTTCAATGATGAAGTCTTGAAAGGATAAATCCTCTGGAGGAGACATTCTCCTCTTTGGAGAAGAGGGCTCCTCAGGTAGAGTAAGGGATACTTCAGCAGAGTCATCTGATGAATCAGAATCATCAGAAGACTCAAAGTATCGTCTGTTTGCTTCCAGGGATCGATAAGCGTATCGACCGGTATCGACATCGGGGGTACCCGGAACCGGATCGGTATCGGGAAAAACCCCGGAACCGGGAACCGGAATCGGTATCCTGGTCGATGTGGATGGCCTGGGTACCGGTATCGGTTGTGGTACCGGAACCGGAGTCGGTATCGCAGGATGCGGTACCGAGGGCGTCGCAGCCTTAATGAAAGCGAAAATGGCCTGCTGCATGGATTGAACTGTATGATCCATGGACGCCACGACTGTCTGGATGTCGGTACCGGATGATTGAGCCAGTACCCCAGAACAGTCTAACAGGTGATCGGTCGAGGCCGTGCCATCGATGTTAACCTGTAACCCCATAGGAGGAGCTTTGGAAGCCGCAGCTTCCCGCCGGGGTTGTTTGGCTGGGGCAGGGTCCTCAGGGTCAAGCCCAAGGGTATCTCGATACTTAGAGGGAGATTTGCCCTTTGAGGACCTGCCAGAGGAATGTTTGGTTACCTGAGATCCATCAGGAGAGGAAGACCTGGAAGATGTCGATGCTGGAGTATCTGTAGAAAACAGCATGTGAAACTTGGCTGCCCGGTTCTGTAAGCCACGTTTAGACATCAAAGAACAGGATGGGCAATCCGGAATAGAATGGTCAGGCCCCAAACATTTAAGACACCATTCATGGGTGTCTGTGACTGAAATAGTACCGCTGCACTTGGTGCATTTTTTAAACCCAGAGGCTTGTTTCTCCATGAGGGAGAATTTGTGAAGGCCTAAAGGCCTCACAGAACAAACACACCAAGTGAGGAAAAAAGATTTTTTTTTTTTTTTTTTAAGAAATAAAGGAAAAAAGACCGGCGGTACCGGTCTGGAATTGGGGAAGGCAGACACGCGGCCAAAGAAATAAATTAAAATAACAACTTCTTCAGTGGTGACAGGAACACGACCTGCTGGCTCCGCGGAAAAAGAAGAACTGAGGAGAGTTGGTCAGGAAGGCGGGAAGGCAGCGCGCATGCGCAGTGGGAGGCCCCAAAAGCTTTCCTTCTGGGAAGCTGGGGAGCTTTCCCGCGCAGGCTCCGTCGGTACCGACGTACCCATATGAGAGGACTTATTCCTGCTTGTTCCTGGAGATATGGGCAATCTAAAATACAGGAAATATTATAACATCAAAAAGAAGAAACAATTATCCCCCATTTACAATATTAGTCCCCATAAAAGGAAATTTGGGGAAGTACTAGGAAACTAAACTTCACAGACAGTAAAGAACTGACGAGGTCCTACACTATCTAATCTATAAATCAATTAGGCAGGTGGAGACTCATGCTTCAGCCGAATGAGAGGGGACAGAACCTTCAATCGATACATCCTCCCTAGCCTCCAGAAACTCCTGAAGTTGCCTAGGTTCAAAAAACACATATATTTTCTGCTTAAATGACACACAACACTTAACAGGAAATTTTAACTGAAAAGTAGCCCCTAGGGCCAAAACCCTGGGGCGAAGGGCCAAAAAGACCTTCCTTCTCAGCTGTGTAACACGAGAAACATCAGGGAATATTCTAATATTAGAGCCCAGAAAAACGTCATTCATGTTCCTGAAATACAATCTAAGAATATAAAATTTATCCGACTCCAGTGCCATGGTTATAACAAGGGTAGCTTTTTCTGTTATAACCTCCAGGGAACTTTCCAAAAACCCTGTGAGGTCTCCCACCCCAGGGGGAATGGGGTGGAGTAGTGGATACCTGATCCCTTAACCCCAGGGAGAGATACTGAGCCCTAGTCATAGGTGGAATTTGTTCCAGGGGAATCTTCAAGATTTCCCCAAAATACTTCCTCACCATCTCCACAGATGATAATAAAGGAGACCTAGGGAAATTCAAAAACGGCAGATTATATCGACGGGCCTGATTTTCCAGATATTCCATTTTCCTAATGGTAACAGTTCTGTCCTTAATCTGGGCAGCAACCAGGTCCTACAGATGCCCCACGTCCTTTTCCAGTCTGGAGATTCTCCCAGCTTGCTCTTCATGGATACTAGTGAAGGTTACACATGATGATTTAACCCCCAAAACTCAGTACTCACAGTCCCCATAACTTTAATCAGAGAGGGGTTTAAAGCTGCCATTCCTTCCCACAGCGTTTCCATTGTAAAAACCGCTGGTCTCACCAACGTGGCAATCCCCGGAGATACCTCCTCCTGTGCAGGAACAACCACAGACGTCACCTCTGGTGACCCTTCTCCTTCATTCGTCTCCTGCTGCACCTCCATCTCAGAAGAAAGTTCAAACTCAGCTGGAGCACCTCCTGCGCTCTCCTTCACTGGTGTGCTCACTGTCACTCCATCAGGCAGTGCAGCTCCAGTCAATGAAAAACTTCTGGGTCGCGGTGGGGGGGGGGGGGTGCGTTGCTCTGGAGAGAGCCAAACACCCAAGATGCTCAGAGGCGACACAGCTCCTGCTGCCCCTGCCGAAGAGCCGCTCCTGCACCAGCTGCAAAGCCACAATCCTTTAGCGTGCGCTGTCCCGAGGAACCCAACAGATCCATCCCAGGAGGTAAGGGCACCTGCTTCCGTTTTCTCTGCCCCAAACTGCAACTGCACGGAGCACGCCTCAAGGACACACAAAGCTCCAAGATGCGGCTCACAGCTCAACACGTCCTGCCACCATCTTGTTACTTCCCCGTCTTCTGTGCATTTTAAATTTTGTGTTGTTGCCATTGCACAGAAATGTGATCCTCTGCCGCCAATACTGTCCCATTCTGCTGCTGCCCAGATGGGTGGTTTTTCTTGGTCTGGCACCTCAGTTGAGACCTGTCCATCTTGGGAGATCTTGCCAGTGTTAAACTACCGATAGCTTAGCCTTCAGCATTACTGATGCACACAAGCCTTCACAGCACGATAAGCTGAAAACCAATTGAGGGTATGGAAAAGTTGCTTCATGATGTTCCTAATAATGGCACCCATTTAAGAATTCAAGAAGTTGTTGGAAATAAATTTTAGGATGTTTCTCACATGATTAATAAGTGGGATAAATTTGCATGTCCCCTCCTTTTCCCCTTATTCTTATCCTTTGTCTTGTCTGTCTTAATTAGATTGTAAGCTCTCACGAGCCTTGTAATGCTTTATAAATGATTAGTAGAAGTGGTAGTTGTAACTTTGAAATTCCTCTTATATATACGATATTTGCCCTGGGTTGTCAGTTAAGGGGATGCCTATGCTTGCCCAAATCATTAATTGTTCATTGAAAAATGGGGCTATGCCTTAAGTGAAAAAAGCAATAATTCAATCTATATTAAAACATCATTCGATGACCCTTTAGAAATGTTTAGCTATAGACCAATTTCCAATATTCCTTTTTTGGGCATGGTGATTGAATGTTTTGTACTACAATGGCAAATGCTTTCATCACAGAGAATGCTCTACTGGATGAGCATCACTATGAGTTTTGCCCTAAGCATGGGAAAGAGATTTCCTTCTAACTCTTTTTAATGAATGAGGGGGTTAGATGTCAACCTGTCCAATCCTGTTTTCCATCAGATTTTTTTAGGCTACATGATGTTAATATAAATGGGGCAGTCCTTGAGTGGTTTAAATCTTTTTAAACTGTGTAGTGATCATCCCCTGCGGAGCTGGGAGGGCTATGGTTTTGGGATAGTACAAGCTCCCTTCCAGCCTTGCAGGCAGCCTATAAGTAACAAGCATAGGGAAGACCTGGCCCGGATTCCAAAGAGACGGCCCACACCAACCCCATTCCTATTAGGAGGGAACAGGTCCAATTCGCTCATCCATCTCAGGATTCTGCTCTGGATGAGTTTTCCTGGTGAGCCAGGAGCTACTCCTTGGATCCAGAAAGAGGCGGGGAGGCCTCAGGTAGTTTGGGCCTAGAAAAGCTCCCACAGTTCCCAAGTAAAAGGGAGATCTACCCTAACAAAGAGGAGGAGGCCATGGAAACCCAGGCCTGTGAAGACAAAGAGAACCCTGAACCCATGGAGGTACAAGTGATGGAACACTAAAAGCTCTAGCCCTGGGGCAGGTTCCACTAAGGATTAAGTGAACCTGAAGGGAGGAAGGGTGCGGCCGCTGCACAGCTTCTAACTGCAGCTGAGCTTTGTAGTGCATTCTATGAAAGACTTTGTGTTGAACTGAACTGATTTGAGAAGCAGCATTAATTGTTTTGTTATAACTTTGGGCAGGGCCGTACTGAGGTTGAATCGCACCCTATGCGACTAGCTCAACGGGCGCGCACCCCCTCCCCCACGGCAGGAGAGAAGAGGCGCGCCTGTTGTGTAAGCTGCCAATGCGCTAAGCAGATCTGTCCCTCCCTTCTCTGATGTCGCACCAGAGCAGGGAGGGACAGATGTGCTTAGCAAGCTGCGAGAAGGCTTAAGGGGTGCAATTTGGATATCTGCCGTTGCCTGCTGCCACTGAGTGAAGAAAAAGTGGTGGTGGCAGGCAACGGCAGACAGCCAAAAAGCACCCCTTAAGCCTTTGCGCTCTGTGCGGCTGCACCGCTCGCACAGGGCTAGGTACGGTCCTGACTTTGGATTGAGAACTGGAGAGATTGGAGCTAGTGGCCAGCCTCTAGCCCTGCTGTTGAACTCTAATACCTAGGTGATAGAGCTGTCGCTCATGGAACTCTGTTTATAGATTCTCCTGCCATTACTGGGGAAGAGGAAGGGCCACTCCAGGCCAGGTGGCTCAAGAAGCCTAAGAGACTGAACTTGAGACCGGATGATTGTGTGCTGCAATGTACGTGGGCCTCATAGGACAGTCCTAATCAGGCCCGGATTGTATCAGCTCACTACCGCTACCAAGGGGGTTCGTCTTTGGCGCTGCAGTTGAAAGAAGTCAGTCTGAATGGAAGCCGTTACAAAGAAGAGTTCTTCAAGGTTTGATCCTTTTGGCAATATAGTTTAACTTGTACATGTGACCAATATGTCAGATACTTAAAGAGCTAAATTTAAATAATAGCGTTTATGCAGACATTTTTATGTTTCTGCCTACTAGGTTAAAAGGCGACTATTGTAGTTGATATGGAAGGGCAGACTAGATACACCATGTGGTCTTTTTCTGCCATCATGTTTTTGTGTTTCTACTAAGTTTAACAGGAAGAAAACCACTATTTTTGAAATTGCAATCAGGTTAAAATATAATGTTACCCTTAGGGGTATGTTTACTAAACCCTCTTAACGTGCGCGCCGCGTTAGTCTGCAGGATGCCATATAAGGAGTGGGCGTTTCAGTTTAAAGTAACAAAACGGGATTAGCACCCGCGCTCTAGTGCACCGCGCACATTAGCGCATGAGTAACGCGCGCGGGAAGCATAAGCAGGCGCGCTGATGTGCAAACAGAGGAGCAGGACTGCAGTACAATGGTGAAGACACTGACAGATGTTGCAGGGGGTCATGGGTTCAATCCCCCACTGTGCCCAATGATTAAGGCTGGCTGAGGCACTACCATTTATGTGTAATATTGCATTATGAGGCATTTTAATTTTATTTTAATTACTGCTGCTAGCAAACGCACTCTCAAAGCGCTGTAACATAAGGTGCTGCATAAGGCACCCCATAAGGTACCCCAGAGGGCACATTTTAAAGTGCACTGTCTGCCACGGCACCCTACAATGTTGCTTAAAGAGTGGCCTATAGGGCGTCATATAGGGTGCCCTATGAGGCACGGCAAGGTCATAGCACTGTTTTTGATGGCAGCACTGTGCATTTAAACGCATGAAAATCTTAAGTAGGTGCACTAACATGTAAGGAGGAACAGCAGTGTAACACAATGGTTAAAGCACTGACTGATGATACAGGGGCCATGAGTTCAATCCCCAGTGTGCTTAATACTTAAGGCTGGCTGAGGCATCAGCTTTGACATGTAAATATTGTTTCCTGTGGCCCTTTATTTGTATTTTATTAATTGCTGCCAGCAAACACACCCTCACGTGCCGTAACCTAAGGCGCCGCATAAAGCACCCTATAAGGCACTCCATAGGGCACATTATAAAGTGCACTGTCCGCCACGGCACCCTATAATGTCCCCTATAGGGCACCCTATAAGTCACTCCATAGGATACTGTATAGTGCACATTATATGGACGGTAAACATAAGGTGCCCTATAAGGCGCCCTATAAAGCGCCCTCTGAGGCACCTTATAGGTACAGTACGTTGAGGGTGTTTTTGCTGGCAGCACTAATGTACATTAAAAATAGATAATGCTTTGGACAGCCCTATCAAATAACCCCACTGTGGGTTTGAACCCATGACCTCTGGCACCACAGGCAGTGAAGTAACCAATGGGCTATAGCTCTATAGCTGCTAACAAGCCCCTGGCTGGCTGCAGAAGGACTGCATGTCACCACACAAACAGTCTGCTGTGGTCACCAGGATAGGGTTAGCCCACCCATAGCCATGATGCACTGCACATGCAAATCAGCCATCTACAGATGAACACAAGATGGGGTATGCACCCCCACAGCACCTCGGCCTGGTAGGGGGAACTGACCGTGTGTGGTACTGGCACAGAGTAGCTACACACCGTCACATTGTGCAGGTACTGCACTCACCCTGAGGGTGAGGTGGGGCGCCCAGCACCAGGTCAACAGCAGAGATAAGCCATGCTGCAGGTCCCCCAGCAGTGCTAATGTGTGAGATAGGTAGTTTTTGCAGACACACCTTGGATATATCTGTATGTCTAAGTCAGGTGTAGCCCCTATGGATCCCTAGGAGGATTATGTACCACCACCCTCCTCCTCCTCCTTCTCCTTCTCCAGGGCTGAGGGTGGTAAACAGGGTCTCCCACCAACAGATCCACATTCTACCTCCCTGCAATGGTGGCAGTAGAGGGGACCATCAACCCCAGTCCTGCTGGGGAACAGATACCCTACAGGGCAGTCAATGCAGCTCTGTACACATCCATAGCGCAATAGCAGACAGACATTAGGCCTGGATATGCTAAGCTGCACCCCACCACTATCTGATATTCTCCTGCAGTAAGCCTTCAGCCACTGCACCCTGCAAGGCACCCCATCAAGACACATACCAGCTGCAGACAGTCTGCTAGCTAGTCCATAGTGCATGTTCCTGGTGGAAATGCATGCACCCAGAACTGGGATGTCAGCATACACAACAAGCAGATAAGTCAGTTACTGAGCCCCAAAAGAAAACCCATAAATATCACATAAGGGAAATACTATATAGCACTATGGGGGTGCCTAGCCATGCTGTGGTCACTGCACAGTCAGGGTGAGAGTGATCTCCCAGCAGGACATGCTGTGGCCACCCTGTCTGTGCAGGTGGTGGCCGGGCACTACAATGTCCCAGCCAGTGCCCTATGCCCTGTGCAGATGCATCCTGGCCAGGCCACCCTGTCCGGGCTATACCCATGGTACCTTGCTCCTCATTATGCACATTGGCAGGCCAATACTGGCAACAGTGCTGGCAGTGTGGGCTGTGGAGGGTGTTTGCAGCCACCACACACTGGATAGACAGACACACACTCCCACACCTATGCCAGCATGGTGCTACTATAGAGGAGTTTAGCAGCCCTGGCCACCACATCAGTCCTGGGCACAGTGCAGGCATGGATATGGTACGCAATACTGTTGGGGGTCACTCCCCAGGGTGGTAAACACTGTCAGAGACCAGACCTGAAGCACACTCCACAGACATCAGAAAAGTTGCTATGATGGAGCTCAATCAGCAAACTGTGCTTAACGTAGGAATTGCTATCTGCCAGTAATCATAGCAAACTTTTGATAGCTGTGTACTGTATTCCCAGGTGTAGGGTGGCATTGCTAAGGTATGCAAGTGCTAGTATTGGGAGATGCACAGAGGGCCCAATTTCCTACCTCTCCAGGAGGCATTGGCTAATGGAGCCTTTGCGTGTGGGTGTGTCTGCCCCTGTTGGCTGCTGCTTTACGGCAGAGGTTCCCAACTCCAGTCCTGGTGTGTCAAACACTGTTCGGGATTTCATGCTGTCCCTCATGAATATGCATGAGATACATCTGCATACCATGGGGGTGGTGCATAGATATGCAGCACAGGCATCTTTATTAGAGGCAGCATGGAACCTGAATGGTGTTTGGCCCTCCAGGACTGCATTTGGGAGACTCTGCTCTAGGTAATGCACCTGTTTATGGTGTCTTTGCTCTGTAGGGTAAAATGTAGGTGTTTTGGGCATGTTTACGTCATCTGCAATAAACGTTCTGTCTGTATTAGCACGTTGTAGTAGTGGGTAAAATATGGGGACTGGGTTGGCAGGCACTTGAACCTGTGACCTTCTGCCTTCAAACACACTGGTTGTGTGCACTGCACCACCGTGTTGCCACAGAGATAGTGCATTCCCTGGTGATACCATGACTGTTTGTCCAGCAGGGCCTGTCTGTTGCAGTGCATGGCACCCCCCTACACAGGGCTAGGCCATGGTCTGCTCTGGGCAGCTGTCACTGCCCCCTCCACCACCAGTAGCCCTCCGCCACCATGCTGACATGGCCTTATATTGGAGACAGCATAAAACCTGAATGATTTGTGGCCCTCCAGGACTGCATTTTGGGGACTCTGCTCTAGGTAATGCGCATGTTTCTGGTGTCTGTGCTTGGTGGGCTAAAATATAGGCGTTTGAATCATGCATATGTTCTCTGCAATAAAGGTTTGTCCTTACTATCATGGTTTAGTAGCGGGTAAAATATGGGGATTGGATTGGCAGTAGCCCCAGCTGGGACTTGACCTTGTGACCTTTTGCTCCTGAACACACTGGCTGTGTTCAACGCACCACACTGTGCTCACAGAGACAGTGCAGTCCCTGGAGATACCATGGTTGTTTGTCAGACAGAGCCTGTTTGTTGCAGTGCATGGCACCCACCTACACAGGGCTAGGCCATGGTCAGCTCTGGGTAGTTGCCACTGCCCCCCTTCACCTCCAGTACCCCTGTGCCACCATGCTGACATGCCCTTCTGCTGGTGGTGCTGGTGGTATGCAGTCTCAAGCCATCCAGTGTGCAGGTAGGCGGCTGCCTATGGTGTGTGTTGTGGGGTTGGGGTGCCTGCATAAGCGTCCACGCTTCCCCCCAACACCGCCTGCCAATGTTCTGTGCCCTTGGGGGTACCTGCTGGGTACTATCCCCTGTGACACTGTGATAAACACTCTCGTGCCCATGTTGGGCCCTCATCAGTTGCTGTCTGGCTGCTGTTCAGTTTCAGCATTCCTAAGTGCCACCTAGGCATCTGCCTAGTCCGCACTGTGCCCCAGCTGCACCACAGCATGTGCCGCCTGCAGCCCTCTGTATCCACTTTCCCAGAATCTGTCCAGTTGCCCATTCTGACATGCCCACCCTGCTGTTGTGGAACATGTGCATGCCATAGGTAACCTGTCCAATGGAGAGGGAAACCCTGATCAGTGCTATTTCACTGTGGGATCATTCACCTTGTATGGGGACGGAGCGTAGACCCTTCCAAAATTCATATTTATTTTTTGGGGCTTTCTTGGGAGTGTTTTTTGATGTTTCCCATTACTATCACTATTGCCCAGCTTGATTATGATTTTTTTTTATTTTGTTGGGGTCATTTCAATGTTTATTTGCCCTTTTGTTCCGTGCACATGTATCACACTTATCACTTTTTTGTGGGTTTCCCTGGTTTTGCTGTACATTGCTGACAGAAATGGTTTCTTTTCCCTTTAAATCAGCTCTAATGCGAGGTTTTCACTTGCGTTAGTTTTGGCCTCGAATTTCACATCGTTAGTGTGCGGGGAGCCTCTCCCCTCCCACTCTCCACCCATTGACCCCTTCTCTCCGCCCCTGGGGAGCCTTCCTCCGCCCTCCGGGAGCCTTTCCACGCCTTCAGCGCTCGTTTGCACCGCGGAAACGCGTGAGCGCGCACTAAAGTGCATTTTTGCCCTGTAAAGCATCATTAGCGCGTGCTAAGGTACCTTAGCGCATGCTAATTGCACAGCGCGCACGTTAAGGTTTAGTAAACATACCCCTTAGTCTTTGTAAAACTGAAGCCATATTAGTTTATCGTGAGAAAGTAAGAACTGAATGATTTCATTTTGATGAATAATGATATTTGCAATTTAGGTATCTGCTTAGATTCTCAGCTATCCTGTCAGCACTTGAAATTAAACCTAGATATTCAGTGCCGGGGCATATCCAGTGGCCAGCATTGCATATCCAGTTAAGCCAGATTTAAAAAAGGCATAAGAAAGGCCAAACTATAGCCAGCATGGTTAAAGAATGATGTCAGAGGGGCTGTTATAGCCCAAACAGCATATTTCAGACAATAGAAAAATGAGCCAAATGATAAAAATAGGAAAAAAATGTAAGCATTGGCAAGTTAGATGCAAGGCATTGATGCAAGGCAAAGAGAGAGTTTGAAAGGAAGCTTACCATAGAAGCAAAAACTCTTAATAAAAATGTGTTCAAGTACATTTCTAGCAAAAAAAACAGTGAGAAAGTCAGTTGGACCATTAGATGATAGGGAGTAAAAGTGGCACTAAGGGAGGACAAGGTCATAGCAGAGAGACTGAATGAATTCTTTGCTTTGGTTTTATTCAACATAAGAACATAAGATATGCTATACTGGGTCTGACCAATATCCATCAAGCCCAGTATCCTGTTTCCAACAGTGGCTAATCTAGGTCATTAGTACCTAGCAGTTACCCCAAAATACACAGTGCTTCTATTGGGGCAAGCAGTGGATTTACCGGGCGCCTTTAATAATGGTTTCTGGACCTTTCCTCCAGGAACTTGTCCAAACCTTTTTTAAACCCAGCTACAAAAGAAACACTTTTACTACATCCTCCGGTAGTGTTTGATTACACATTGAGTGAAAAAAATTATTAAACCTTCTTAATGTGTGCTCTGTGACATTACCGCGCATTAAGGTACCTTAACGCGCGTTAATGGCGCTTTATCAGGCGCTCAGGTACCTTAGCGCGCATTAATGCACGCAACGGTGCAAATGAGCGCTGAAGGCGGGGAAAGGCTCCCGGAGGGCGGAGGAAGGCTCCCCAGGGGTGGAGAGAAGGGGTCAATGGGTGGAGAGTGGGAGGGGAGAGGCTCCCCGCACACTAACGATGTGAAATTCGAGGCTCAAAACTAACGCCAGTGAAACCCTGGTGTTAGAGCTGATTTAAAGGCCAGAGAAACCATTTCTGTCAGCAAAGTACAGCAAAACCAGGGAAACCTACAAAAAAGTGATAAGTGTGATACATGTGTACAGAACAAAAGTGCAAAGAAACATTGAAAATGACCCCAACAAAAAATAAAAAAAACATAACCAAGCTGGGCAATAGTGATATTAATGGGAAACATCAAAAAGCACTCCCGAGAAAGCTCCAAAAAAAAAAAATATGAATTTTGGAAGTGTCTACGCTTCGTCCCCATACAAGGTGAATGATCCCACAGTGCAATTGCACTCATCAGGGTCTCCCTCTCCATTGGACAGGTTTCCTATGGGGTGCACATGTTCCACAACAGAAGGGCGGGCATGTCAGAATGAGCAACTGGACAGATGCTGGGAAAGGGGACACAGAGGGCTGCAGACGGCACATGCTGTACTGCAGCTGGGCCACAGTGCGGACTAGGGTGATGCCTAGGTGGCCCATAGGAATGCTGAAACAGTAGAGCAGCCAGACAGCAACTGATGAGGGCCCAGCATGGGCACGAGTTTGCTTCCCACAGTGTCACAGGGGATAGTACCCAGTAGGGACCCCCAAGGGCACAGAACAGTGGTAGGCGGTGCTGGGGGGAAGAGTGGACACCTATGCAGGCACCACTACCCCAGAACCCACATCATAGGCAGCCGCCTATCTGCACACTGGATGGCCTGAGACTGCGCTCCACCAGCACCACCAGCAGAAGGGCATGTCAGCAGGGTGGCAGAGGGGCACTGGTAGTGGAGGGGGCAGTGGCAGCTGCCCAGAGCAGACCATGGCCTAGCCCTTTCTAGGTGGGTGCCATGCACTGCAACAGACAGGCCCCGTCTGATGAACAGTCATGGTATTCCCAGGGAGTGGTGTACTCCAGGGATCTGTGCTGGGTCCGCTGCTTCTTGACATATTCATTAATGACCTGGAAAGTGGAATAACGAGTGAAGTTATCAAATTTGCAGATGACACAAAACTATTTAAAGTTGTTAAAACCCAAGAGGTTTGTGGAAAATTGCAAGAGGATCTTGATAAATTGGAAGACTGGGCATCAAAATGGCAGATGAAATTTAATGTGGACAAGTGCAAGGTTATGCACCTAGGGAAGAACAACCCAAACTATGGTTACACGATGCAAGGTTCCACATTAGGAACCACCACCCAGGAAAAAGATTTAGGCGTCATTGTGGATACCATGTTAAAACCCTCGGCCCAGTGTGCAGCGGCGGCCAAGAGAGCAAATAGAATGCTAGGTATGATAAGGAAAGGAATGGAAAATAAAACAAAAGATATTATAATGCCTCTATATCGTTCCATGGTGAGACCGCACCTTGAATATTGTGTTCAATTCTGGTCGCCGTATCTTAAAAAGGATACAGCAATTTTAGAAAAGGTTCAGAGAAGAGCCACCAAAATGGTAAAGGGGATGGAAGGATACTTCTATGAAGAAAGGCTAAAAAGGTTGGGGCTCTTTAACCTGGAAAAGAGACGGCTGAGGGGAGATATGATAGAAGTCTATAAATTAATGAACGGAGTGGAACGGGTAAATGTAGATCGATTGTTTACCTTATCAGAATATAGGAAGACTAGGGGACATGCAATGAAGCTACAGGGTAAACTATTTAAGACTAATAAAAGAAAATATTTTTCACTCAACGTGTAATCAAACTCTGGAATTTGTTACCGGAGGATGTAGTAAAGGCTGTTAGTGTAGCTGGGTTTAAAAAAGGTTTGGACAAGTTCCTGGAGGAAAGGTCCAAAAACCATTATTAAGAAGGGACCCAGGATATCAATGCTTGAACCAATACAAGCATTGTGGAACCTGTGTCCCTTGGGGAAACTGCTAGGTACTGTGACGCGCCCCGGTCGCACAGCACCCCCTGGTGGCAGCGTAGTGGTTCCACCAAAGCACTGGGACCGGGGGTCACCAAGATGTTTGTTATCAAGGTTGGCCAGGTGCGAGGGTCAAGGGCCAGAGCCTTGTGCCAGCCTCGTTGCCAACTCTCAAAGAGACTACAGTCTTGCACAAAAAGTGGAGGGAAAAGAAAAAGGCTTTATTTTCCCCTTTTAGCACTAAGGGTTCATAACATAGGATAAACACTCCGGTACGTAGCAAAACAAGTCTTTACAGCAGATTTTGAAAATAAGAGATGGAATAACCAAAAACTGTTAACTTCACAATGTCAAAAACATCTCATAGCAAATTGCTTCATTCACTCAATGCACTCTGGAACGCCTCTATATCATTTCCAGCACAGTATATACATTCCATAGGACTATCAATGTCCTCCTGCACAGATTCCACCTGCATGGCCTCCTCTGACTGCTCTGAGGGATCAAGGTAAGTGTCCTTCATGTGAGTTCGTCTCACTGCTTCCCAAGGCTTGGCAGTTTGTTTGGGCCCACGGTTCTGCGCGGTGGAATACCAAAATGGCATTTCTTGCTCTAGAGGTTTAAAAACATTCTCTCCATAATGTTTTCCTCTAAAAGTTCTTTTCTTGCTCCAACTATCTTTTAACTTTTGCTTTGGCTCTTGTTTTAGATAAGGAGAAGCACCTTCCCAGGATTCTTCTCTTAGCTTGACTTCAGGCACACAATAACAAAAGTTAAAAGCTTTACCTTTAGGTTTCCGTTTGGTTCTCTGGGGCGAGGCTGGAGGCCTACCTTGGCTGCTGCCTTCAGTATCAGTGCTCTCAGGTATATTCCTCCTGCTCTCCCAGTCTTTCCTCCTCTGGCCTTTGAGGCCTATTCTCTTGTGGGCTTCAGGGCCCGGTCTGGTTTGGCTTCGGCCTTCTCGGCCTGTCCTCTCCCTTACAGGACTGGTTCTCCCTTCCCAGCCTGTCCTTTTACTCAGGCTTGCTTGCGACCTGGATCCCACTCTTGGGCTAGTACCTTCATAGCATCTCTTTGGTCCTTCTCTGGAACACGCACTCGCTTGGTCTCTCCCAACTGGTGAGGGTGATCTTTCCACAGCTCCCTGAGTAGTAGCTCTCCAAGCAGACAAGGTTTTAGCAGCTGAGCTTCTTGCAGGTAAGCTCCTAGCAGATAAGCTTCCTCCTGACTCTTGCTTGCTTCCTCTTAAATGTGAGCTTTTGGAACCTGAGTCCTGCCCCCTAGGGCGTGGTTCTGTGGTCTCTGTCCTAACTCTCCTGCTCCCTCTAGGTGAATCCTCTGGAAATTGCAGGCAATTTCTTTTTCTTTCAGACTTCAAAACTATTTTTCTCTCCAGAAGAGGGTCCGCTGTATCACAGTACGTATGACCTAGATTGGCCACTGTTGGAAACAGAATACTGGGCTTGATGGACCTTGGTCTGACCCAGTATGGCATATCTTATGTTCTTATGTTCTTATGTCTTTGAGGCAACACAGTGGTGCAGTGCACACAGCCAGTGTGTTCAGGAGCCGAAGGTCACAGGTTCAAGCCTGCCAACCCAGCCTCCATTTCTTACCCACTACTAAAAGGTGCTAATACAGACAGAACCTTTATTGCAGATGACGTAAACATGCCCAAAACACCTACATTTTACCCTACAGAGCACAGACACCATAAACAGGCACATTACCTAGAGCAGAGTCTCCCAAATGCAGTCCTGGAGGGCCAAACACCATTCAGGTTCCATGCTGCCTCTAATAAAGATGCCTGTGCTGCATATCTATGCACTGCCCCCATGGTATGCAGATGTATCTCATGCATATTTATGAGGGACAGCATGAAAACCCAAACAGTGTTTGGCACACCAGGACTGGAGTTGGGAACCTCTGCCTTAAAGCAGCAGCCAACAGGGGCAGACACACCCACATCCACAGGCTCCATTAGCCAATGCCTCCTGGAGAGGCAGGACATTGGGCCCTGCGTGCATCTCCCAATACTAGCACTTGCATACCGTAGCAATGCCACCCTAAACCTGGGAATATGGTTCACAGCTATCAAAAGGTAGCTATGATTACTGGTAGATAGCAATTCCTACGTTAAGCACGGTTTGCTGATTGAGCTCCATCATAGCAACCTTTCTGATGTCTGTGGAGTGTGCTTCAGGTCTGGTGTCTGACAGTGTTTACCACCATGGGTAGTGACCCTCAACAGTATTGCGTACCATATCCATGCCTGCACTGTGCCCAGGACTGGTGTGGTGGCCAGGGCTGCCAAACACCTCTATAGTAGCACAATGCTGGCATAGGTGCGGGAGTGTGTGTCTGTCTATCCAGTGTGTGGTGGCTGCAAACACCTTCCACAGCCCGCACTGGCAGCACTGTTGCCAGTATTGGCCTGCCATTGTGCATAATGAGAAGCAAGGTACCATGGGTATAGCCCGGACCGGGTGGCCTGGCCAGGATGCATCTGCACAGGGCATAGGGCAATGGCTGGGACATTGTAGTGCCCGGCCACCACCTGCACAGACAGGGTGGCCACAGCATGTTATGCTGGGAGATCACTCTCACCCTGACTGAGCAGTGACCATGGAATGGCTAGGTTCCCCCATAATGCTATGTTGTATTTTTTCATGTGATATTTATGGGTTCCCTTTTGGGGCCCAGTCACTGACTTATCTGTTTGGTGTGTATGCTGACATCCTAGTTCTGGGTGCATGCATTTCTACCAGGAACATGCACTATGGACTAGCTAGCAGACTGTCTGCAGCTGGTATGTGTTTTGCTGGAATACCTTGCAGGGTGCAGCGGCTGAAGGCTTGCTGCAGGAAGATATCAGATAGTGGTGGGGTGCAGCTTAGCATATCCAGGCCTAATGTCTGTCTGCTATTGCTTTATGGATGTGTACAGAGCTGCATTGACTGCCCTTTAGGGTGTCTGTTCCCCAGCAGGACTGGGGTTGATGGTCCCCTCTACTGCCACCATTGCAGGGAGATAGAATGTGGATCTGTTGGTGAGAGACCTTGTTTACCACCCTCAGCCCCAGAGGGGAGGGGGTGGTGGTGGTACATAATCCTCCTATGGGTCCATAAGGGCTAAACCTTGACTGAGAAATACAGATGTATCCAAGGTGTGTCTGCAGACACTACCTATCTCACACATTGGCACTGCTAGGGTCCTGCAGCATTAGCCTTTCTCTGCTGTGGACCTGGTGCTGGGCGCCCCACCTCACCCTCAGGGTGAGTACAGTACCTGCACAATGTGACAGTGTGTAGCTACTCTGTGCCAGCACCACACACGGTCAGTTCCCCCTACCAGGCCGAGGTGCTGTGGGGGTGCATACCCCATCTTTATTTATTTATTTAGCTATATTTATATCTCACTTTTCACCGGGTCAAAGCGGTCAATTGGGGGATACATTTAACACGAGGGGATATGAGACACATACGCTAATACTTACAGAGAACATGGGCAATGGAGGGTTAAGTGGCTTGCCCAAGACCGCAAGGAGTGCCTATAGGACTAGAATTCCCAGACCCTCCAGCCTGAGATAGCTGTCCCCAGGTGGGACTTGAACCCCCGGCCCTCCGGCCTGAAGTACCTTGTCCTAACCACTCCTCCCTCCCTCTTGTGATCATCTGTAGACTGCTGATTTGCATGTGCAGTGCATCATGGGTATGGGTGGGTTAACCCTATCCTGGTGACGACAGCAGACTGTTTGTGTGGTGACGTGCAGTCCTTCTGTAGCCAGCCAGGGGTTTGCTAGCTGCTATGGAGCTGTAGCCCACTGGTTACTTCACTGCTTGTAGAGCCAGAGGTCATGGGTTCCAACCCACGGTGGGGTTATTTGATAGGGCTGTCTGAAGCATTGTCTATTTTTAATGTAGTGCTGCCAGCAAAACACCCTCAGGGTGCTGTAACCATAAGGTGCCTCAGAAGGCGCCCTATAAGGCGCCATATAGGGTACCCTATAAAGCGCCTTCTGAGGCACCTTATGGTTACAATCCGTATAAGGTGCCTTATAAGGTGTCCTATGGAGCGCCTTATAGGGTGCCTTATGCGGCCCCTTAGGTTACGGCACGTGAGGGTGTGTTTTGCTGGCAGCAATAATTAAAATACAAATAAAATGCCTCAGGAAACAATACTTACATGTCAAAGCAAATGCCTCAGCCAGCCTTATGCATTAGGCACACTGGGGGTTTGAACTCATGATCTCTGTATCATCAGTCAGTGTATTAACCATTGTGCTACACTTCTGTTTCTATGTTTGGATGTCTGTGCGCCTACTTAAGATTACCGCGCATTAACACGCTTAGCAGCGCTTTGCCCGATAATGTGCGCAGCAGCGTGCGTTATCGCGCGCTAATCCCGTTTTGCTACTTTAGACTGAAACGCCCACTCCTTATATGGCATTCTGCACACTAACGCCGGGCGCACATTAAGAAGGTTTAGTAAACATGCCCCTTAGTCTTAAATAGGTTACCCTGTAGCTTCATTGCATGTCCCCTAGTCTTTCTATATTTTGATGGCGTAAACAATTTCGATCTATGTTTACCCATTCCACTCCATTCAGTAATTTATAGACCTCTATCATATCTCCCCTCAGCCATCTCTTTTCCAGGTTGAAGAGCCCTAAGCTTTTTAGCTTCTCTTCATAGGGGTATCCTTCCATTCCCTTTACCATTTCGGTGGTTCTTCTCTGTACCTTTTCTAATAACGCTATATCCTTTTTAAGATATGGCAACCAGAATTGCGCACAATATTCAAGGTGTGGTTGCACCATGGAATGATACAGAAGCATTATAATATTCTTTGTTTTATTTTCCATTCCTTTCCTTATGATACTTAGCATTCTATTTGCTCTCTTGGCTACCACTGCACACTGGTTGGAGGATTTCAACATGTTATTCAGGATGATACTTAAATCGTTTTCCTGGGTGGTGGTTCCTAATGTGGAACCTTGCATCGTCTAACCATAGTTTGGGTTGTTCTGTCCTAGGTGCATAACTTTGCACTTGTCCACATTAAATTTCATCTGCCATTTGGATGCCCAGTCTTCAAGTTTATCAAGGTCCTCTTGCAATTTTTCACAATCCTCATGGGTTTTAACAACTTTGAATAATTTTGTGTCATCTGCAAATTTGATAACCTCACTCGTTATTCCCATTTCCAGGTCATTTATGAATATGTTAAAAAGCAGCGGACCCAGCACAGATCCCCGGGGTCCTCCACTATTCACCTTTCTCCATTGGGGAAATTGACCATTTAGCCCTACCCTCTGCTTTCTATCTTTTAACCAGTTCCTGATCCACATTAGTACACTGCCTCCTATCCCATGACTTTTTAATTTCGCCAAAAGTCTCTCATGAGGGACCTTGTCAAAGGCTTTCAGAAAATTGAGATACACTATATCAACCAACTCACCTTTGCCTACCTGTTTATTCACACCTTCAAAAAAACATAACAGATTAGTAAGACAAGACCATGTTGGCTGTTTCCCATTAAGCCATGACTATTTACATGTTCAGTAATTTTGTTCTATATAATAGTTTCTACCATTTTTCCCGGTACTGACATCAGACTGACCAGTCTGTAGATTCCTGGATCACCCCTAGAACCTTTTTAAAAATTGGCGTTACATTAGCCATCCTCCAGTCCTCAGGTATTACAGATGATTTTAATGATAGTTCACAGATTACTAATAGTAGGTCTGCAATCTCATATTTCAGTTCTTTCAACACCGTTGGTTGTATACCATCAAGTCCAGGTGATTTGCTACTGTTCAGTTTATCAAATAGTTGCAATACATCTTGTAAGTGTATCGATATTTCTTTCAATTCTTCTGCGGCATCACCTTTAAATACCATTTCAATCATGGGTAACATGCCTACATCATCCTCAGTAAAGACCAAAGCAAATAATTCATCCTGTCTCTCTGCTATGGCCTTGTTCCCTCTTAGTGCCCCTTTTACCTCTATATTATCTCATGGTCCAACTAACTCTCTCACAGGTTTTTGTTATGAATGTACTTGAAAAAGTCTTAATTATGCCTTTTTGCTTCCACAGCAAACTTCTTCTCAAATTCTTTCTTTTCTTGCCTTATCAATCCCTTACATCCAACTTCTCAGTGCTTATGTTGTTTCCAGTTTTTGTCATTTGGCTCCTTTTTCCATTTCCCGAAAGATGCTTTTCTGGCATCAACAGCCTCTTTGACCACACCTTTAAACCATGTTGGCAGTTTTCTTTGACTTTCTGCCACTTTTCTTAAAGTATGGAATATAGCTGGTTTGGGCTTCCAGGATAGTATATTTAAACAACACCCATGCTTGATGTAAATCTTTAACCTTCGCAACTGCTCCTTTTAGATTTTTCTCAACTATTTTCCTCATTTTATCATAGTCTCCCTTTTGAAAGTTAAAAGGTAGTGCTGTGGATTTCCTTACCATCCTTCCTCAATTTATTAAATCAAACGCAATCATGCTATGATCACTATTGCCAAGAGGACCCAACACCCTTATCTCTTGCACTAGATCTTGTGTTCCACTAAGGACTGGTCCAAAATGGCTTCCTCTCTGGTTGCTTCATGAACCAGCTGCTCCAAGAAGCAGTCATTTATTTCATCTAGAAACTTTATCTCCCTAGTAGGTCCAGCTGTTACACTGACCCAGTCGATACTGGAGTAATTGAAATCACCCATTATTATTACTGTACTGTAACTTTTGTTAGCTTCCCTGATTTCTTTGAGCATTTCATCATCCATTTGTTCATTCTGGGCAGGCGGTCGATAATACACCCCCGAGATTCTACAGTGAATTTTGTTTCCTGCAAAAATGTAATCCTTTATGACTCAATGCTCTCTCTAGCATAGAGTGCAACCCTGCCACCAATTTGATCTGCTCTATCATTACGATATAGTTTGTACCCAAGTATCACAGTATCCTACTGGTTGTCCTCCTTCCAGCATGTCTCTGAGATACCAATCATATCTAACTTCTCATTTAGTGCTATATTCTAACTCTCCCATCTTAGTTTTTAGACTTCTGGCATTTGCATACAAGCATTTTAGAGGCTATATTTTATTCAGATTCATCTGGCTATTGTAGGCAGGGGTAATTTGGAATCTTTAAGCTCTGTCTGCTCTTGACTCAAGGGCATTTTTGCTACTTTTGTCTTTATTGGAACCTCTCTGCTGATATGCCCTAACTTCAATCTTTTGCTGGTATCTTTCAAGGATACATTGTTCTGAACCATGTGCTCCTGGGTGACTGTCGGCTTTCCCCTATTATCTAGTTTAAAAGCTGCTCAATCTCCTTTTTAAAGGTTAATGCCAGCAGCCTGGTTCCATCCCGGTTAAGGTGGAGCCCATTCCTTTGGAAAAGCCCCTCCTTTTCCCAGAATGTTCCCCAGTTCCTAACAAATCCTAAATCTTCTTCCTTGCACCATCGTCTCATCCACACATTGAGACTCCGGAACTCTGCCTGCCTTTTGGCTCCTGCGTGTGGAATTGGAAGTATTTTGGAGAATGCTACTCTGGAAGTTCTGGATTTCAACTTTCTACCTAAAAGCCTAAATTTAGCCTCCAGAATCTCCCTATCACACTTTACTATGTCATTGGCACTGACATGTACCAAGACAGCAGACTCCTCCCCAGTACTATCTAAGACCTTGTCTAGGTGCGCATGAGGTCCACTACATTCGCACCAGGCAGGCATCTTACCAGGCGATCTTCATGTCTACCAGCCACCCAGCTATCTACATGCTTAATGATCGAATCACCAACTATAACGGCTCTCCTGACCCTTCCCTCATGGGCTCATGGCCCTGGAGAAATCTCCTCGGTGCGAGAGAGTTTTACATTACCTGGAAGACAGGTACTAGCTACAGGATCATTTCCTGCCACACCAGGGTGATGTTCTCCTGTCATGTGACCTCTCTCCTTCATGGTAACAGGGATGCTGCCAGACTGGAAGTGGGACTTCAGTACTACATCCCTGTAGGTCTCGTCTGTGTACCTCTCTGTCTTTCTTTATGTCAACCAAGTCTGCTACTCTTGCCTCCAGAGATTGGACTTGATCCCTGAGAGCAAAGAGCTCCTTGCAGCTAGTGCACACGTACAACCGCTCACCAACCGGGAGAAAATCATACATGTGACACTCAGTGCAAAAGATTGGAAAGCCCCATCTTGCTGCTGGACTACTATCTGCATCTTAGTTTTAGGATTGTGTTTGGGTATGGTTTAGAGGGAAATTACTAATGCCAGATATTTAAAGGTGATATATTGAAGGGATTAAACAAATGTTTATAAACCTGGAAGATGTAATACAGAAATTTGGTAAATTGAAGAGTAGAAAATCACCAGGACTAGATGATATATATCCAAGGATGCTGAAAGAACTCAAAAATGAAATCGCAGACATACTATTAAAAAATTTGTAAACTATCATTAAAATCATCTATTATACCTGAAGATTGGAGAGTGACCAGTGTAACGTCAGTTTTTAAAAAGGGTTCCAGGACTGATCCAGAAAACTACAGAGTGGTGAGTCTGAAGTCAGTGCTTGGCAAAATGGTAGAAAGCATTATAAAAAACAAAATTACTAAACATATAGATAGTCATGGTTTAATGGGACAAAACCAACGGATTTAGCCAAGGAAGGTCTAGTCTCATTAATCTGTTATATTATTTTGAAGGTGTGAATAAAAAGGTATATAAAAGTGAGCCAGTTGATATAGTGTATTTGGATTTGCAGAAAGCCTTTGACAAGGTTCCTCATCAGGGTCTTTTGAGGAAATTAAAATGTCATGGGATAGGAGACAGTGTACTGTTGTAAATTGGGAACTGTTTAAAGATAGAAAACAAAGTGTAGGACTAAATGGCCATTTTTATTAATGAAGAAAGTTGAGTGGAGTACCACAGGGATTTATGCTGCTTTTTGTCATACTGTATTTATAAATTACCTATAAATGAGGACAACAAGTGAGGAGATTAAGGGGTATGTTTACTAAACCTTCTTAATGTGCGCGCTGTGCAATTAGCACACGCTAAGGTACCTTAGCATGCGCTAATGATGCTTTATGGGGCAAAAATGCGCTTTAGTGCGCGCTCACGCGTGCAACGGCGCAAACAAGCACTGAAGGCATGGAAAGGCTCCCGGAGGGCAGAGGAAGGCTCCCCAGGGGCGGAGAGATGGGGTCAATGGGTGGAGAGTGGGAGGGGAGAAGCTCCCCGCACACTAACGAGGTGAAATTCGAGGCCAAAAATAACGCAAGTGAAAACCTCGCGTTAGAGCTGATTTAAAGGGAAAAGAAACTATTTATGTCAGCAATGTACAGCAAAACCAGGGAAACCTACAAAAAAGTGATAAGTGTGATACATGTGCACGGAACAAAAGTGCAAATAAACATTGAAAATGACCCCAACAAATAGAAAAAATCATAATCAAGCTGGGCAATAGTGATAGTAATGGGAAACATCAAAAAACACTCCCAAGAAAGCCCCAAAAAATAAATATGAATTTTGGAAGGGTCTACGCTCCGTCCCCATACAAGGTGAATGATCCCACAGTGAAATAGCACTGATCAGGGTTTCCCTCTCCATTGGACAGGTTACCTATGGCATGCACATGTTCCACAACAGCAGGGCGGGCATGTCGGAATGGGCAACTGGACATATGCTGGGAAAGGGGATACAGAGGGCTGCAGGCGGCACATGCTGTGGTGCAGCTGGGGCACAGTGCGGACTAGGCAGATGCCTAGGTGACACTTAGGAATACTGAAACTGAACAGCAGCCAGACAGCAACTGATGAGGGCCCAACATGGGCACGAGAGTGTTCATCACAGTGTCACAGGGGATAGTACCCAGCAGGTACCCCCAAGGGCACAGAACATTGGCAGGCGGTGTTGGGGGGAAGCGTGGACGCCTATGCAGGCACCCCTACCCCAGAACACGCACCATAGGCAGCCACCTACCTGCACACTGGATGGCTTGAGACTGCACACCACCAGCACCACCAGCAGAAGGGCATGTCAGCATGGTGGCACAGGGGTACTGGTGGTGGAGGGGGGCAGTGGCAGCTGCCCAGAGCAGACCATGGCCTAGCCCTGTGTAGGTGGGTGCCATGCACTGCAACAGACAGGTTCTGTCTGACAAACAACCATGGTATCTCCAGGGACTGCACTGTCTCTGTGAGCACAGTGTGGTGCCGTGAACACAGCCAGTGTGTTCAGGAGCAGAAGGTCACAAGTTCAAGTCCCAGCTGGGGCTGCTGACAATCCAGTCCCCATATTTTACCCACTACTGAACCGTGATAGTAAGGACAAACCTTTATTACAGAGAACATACGCATGGTTCAAACGCCTATATTTTACCCCACTGAGCACAGACACCAGAAACATGCGCATTACCTAGAGCAGAGTCCCCCAAATGCAGTCCTGGAGGGCCACAAATGATTCAGGTTTTATGCTGTCTCCAATATAAGGCCATGTCAGCATGGTGGCGGAGGGGTACTGGTGGTGGAGGGGGCAGTGGCAGCTGCCCAGAGCAGACCATGGCCTAGCCCTGTGTAGGTGGGTGCTATGCACTGCAACAGACAGGCCCTGCCGGACAGTCATGGTATCACCAGGGAATATACTGTCTCTGTAGCAGCACAGTGGTGCAGTGCACACAGCCAGTGTGTTTGGAAACAGAAGGTCGCAGGTTCAAGTCCCAGCTATGGTGCCTACCAACCCAGTCCCCATATTTTACCCACTACTACAACGTGCTAATACAGACAGAACGTTTATTGCAGATGACGTAAACATGCCCAAAACACCTACATTTTACCCTACAGAGCAAAGACACCATAAACAGGCGCATTACCTAGAGCAGACTCTCCCAAATGCAGTCCTGGAGGGCCAAACACCATTCAGGTTCCATGTTGCCTCTAATAAAGATGCCTGTGCTGCATATCTATGCACCACCCCCATGGTATGCAGATGTATCTCATGCATATTCATGAGGGACAGCATGAAAACCCGAACAGTGTTTGGCACACCAGGACTGGAGTTGGGAACCTCTGCCGTAAAGCAGCAGCCAACAGGGGCAGACACACCCACACCCACAGGCTCCATTAGCCAATGCCTCCTGGAGAGGCAGGACATTGGGCCCTGCGTGCATCTCCCAATACTAGCACTTGCATACCTTAGCAATGCCACCCTACACCTGGGAATACGGTACACAGCTATCAAAAGTTTGCTATGATAACTGGCAGATAGCAATTCCTACGTTAAGCACAGTTTGCTGATTGAGCTCCATCATAGCAACCTTTCTGATGTCTGTGGAGTGTGCTTCAGGTCTGGTCTCTGACAGTGTTTACCACCCTGGGGAGTGACCCCCAACAGTATTGCGTACCATATCCATGCCTGAACTGTGCCCAGGACTGGTGTGGTGGCCAGGGCTGCTAAACTTCCCTATAGTAGCACAATGCTGGCATAGGTGTGGGAGTGTGTGTCTGTCTATCCCAGGGGTGGGCAAACCTGGTCCTGGAGGGCCGCAGACCAGTCAGGTTTTTGGGATATCTCTAATGAATATGCATGAGATATATATGCATTAGAGATATCCTGCCAACCTGACTGGTTTGTGGCCCTCCAGGGCTGGATCTGGAGACCCCTGCCTTACACCTCTGTCATTTAAGATTGTGAGAGGACAAGGTGCAGATGTCCAAGACATCAAAAAGGTTAGATAGAATTTGTCACAGTCCTCCTCACTTCTCACCACCACCAAAAAATTGTCTATTAGACAACTTTTTGGTGGTGGTGAGAATCGAGGAGGCAGGTGACACATTCTATATACCCTTTCAATGTCTAGGACATCTGTACCTTGCCCACTCACGATCTTAAATGACAGAGGTGTAAGGCAGGGGTCTCCAGATATCTCTAATGCATATATATCTCAGGCATGTTCATTAGGGATATCCCGAAAACCTGACTGGTCTGCGGCCCTCCAGGACCGGAGGTGCCCACCCCTGGTCTATCCAGTGTGTGGTGGCTGCAAACACCCTCCACAGCCCACACTGCCAGCACTGTTGCCAGTATTGGCCTGCCAATGTGCATAATGAGGAGCAAGGTACCATGGGTATAGCCCGGACAGGGTGGCCTGGCCAGGATGCATCTGCACAGGGCATAGGGCACTGGCTGGGACATTGTAGTGCTCAGCCACCACCTGCACAGACAGGGTGGCCACCGCATGTCCTGCTGGGAGATCACTCTCACCCTGACTGTGCAGTGACCACAGCATGGCTAGGCACCCCCATAGTGCTATATAGTATTTTTCTCATGTGATATTTATGGGTTTCCTTTTTGGGCCCAGTCACTGACTTATCTGCTTTTGTGTATGCTGACATCCCAGTTCTGGGTGCACGCATTTCCACCAGGAACATGGACTAACTAGCAGACTGTCTGCAGTTGGTATGTGTTTTGATGGAGCGCCTTGCAGGGTGCAGTGGCTGAAGGCTTGCTGCAGGAGAATATCAGATAGTGGTGGGGTGGAGCTTATCATGTCCAGGCCTTATGTCTGTCTGCTATTGTGGTATGGATGTGTACAGAGCTGCATTGACTGCCCTGTAGGGTGTCTGTTCCCCAGCAGGACTGGGGTTGATGGTTCCCTCTACTGCCACCATTGCAGGGAGGTAGAATGTGGATCTGTTGGTGGGAGACCCTGTTTACCACCGTCAGCCCTGGAAGAGAAGGGTGGTGGTACATAATCCTCCTAGGGGTCCATAGGGGCTACACCTGACTTAGACATACAGATATATCCAAGGTGTGTCTGCAGAAACTACCTTTTTCACACATTAGCACTGCTGGGGACCTGGTGCTGGGCGCCCCACCTCACCCTCAGGGTGGGTGCAGTACCTGCACAATGTGACGGTGTGTAGCTACTCTGTGCCTGCACCACACACGGTCAGTTCCCCCTACCAGGCCGAGGTGCTGTGGGGGTGCATACCCCATCTTGTGATCATCTGTAGACTGCTGATTTGCATGTGCAGTGCATCATGGGTATGGGTGGGTTAACCCTATCCTGGTGACCACAGCAGACTGTTTGTGTGGTGACTTGCAGTCCTTCTGCAGCCAGCCAGGGGCTTGCTAGCAGCTATAGAGCTGTAGCCCACTGTTTACGTCACTGCCAATGGATCCAGAGGTCATGGGTTCAAACCCACAGTGGGGTTATTTTATAGGGCTGTCCAAAGCATTATCTATTTTTAATGTACATTATTGCTGCCAACAAAAACACCCTCAGCGTACTGTACCCATAAGGTGCCTCAGAGGGCGCTTTATAGGACGCCCTATAGGGCACCTTATGTTTACCTTCCATATAAGGTGCACTATACTGTATCCTATGGAGCGACTGATAGGGTGCCCTATAGGGGACATTATAGGGTGCTGTGGCGGATAGTGCACTTTATAATGTGCCCTATGGAGTGCCTTATAGGGTGCGTTATGCGGCACCTTAGGTTACGGCACATGAGGGTGTGTTTGCTGGCAGCAATTAATAAAATACAAATAAAGTGCAGCAGGAAACAATACTTACATGTCAAAGCTGATGCCTCAGTCAGCTTTACGTATTAGGCACACTGGGGATTGAACTCATGACCCCTGTATTATCAATTAGTGCTTTAACCATTGTGCAACACTGCTGTTCCTCCTTGCATCTCAGCGCACCTACTTAAGAGTTTCATGCGTTTAAATGCACAGTGCTGCCATCAAAAACAGTGCTATGACCTTGCTGTGCCTCATAGGTCACCCTATATTGCGCCCTATAGGCCACCCTTTAAGCAACATTGTAGGGTGCCGTGGCGGACAGTGCACTTTAAAATGTGCCCTCTGGGGTACCTTATGGGGTGCCTTATGCAGCACCTTATGTTACAGCGGTTTGAGAGTGCGTTTGCTAGCAGCAGTAATTAAAATAAAATTATAAAGCATCATAATGCTATATTACACATAAATGGTAGTGCCTCAGCCAGCCTTATTCATTGGGCACCGTGGGGAATTGAACCCATGCCCCCTGCATCATCTGTCAGTGTCTTTACCATTGTACTGCAGCCCTGTTCCTCTGTTTGCACATCAGCGCGCCTGCTTATGCTTCCTGTGCGCGTTACACGTGTGCTAATGTGCGCGGCGCACAAGAGCGCGCAGCGCGCACTAATCCCGTTTTGCTATTTTTGACCGGACCGCTCACTCCTTTTATGGCATCCTGCAGACTAACGCGGCGTGCACTTTAAGAGGGTTTAGTAAACATACCCCTAAATTTGCAGATGAAATAAAATTGTTCAAAGTTGATAAGTCACAAGAAGATTGTAAAAAATTGTAAGAGGACCTTGAGAAATTGGGAGAGTGGGCATCCAAGTGGCAGATGAAATTTAAAGGGGACAAGTGCAAAGTTACACAGTTAGAGAAGAACATAAACATAGAAACATGATGACAGAAAAAGACCACATGGCCTATCTAGTCTGCCCTTCCATATCAACCACTACAACAGTCCCCTTTTTTCCTTCAGAGATCCTCTGTGTTTGTCCCATGCTTCTTCGAATTCAGATACTGTCCTCATCTCTGCCACCTCCACTGGGAGACTATTCCACGGATCCACCACTCTTTCCATAAAGAAATATTTCTGCATATCACACCTGAATCTATCCCCTTTCACCCTCATCTGATGTCCTCTCATAGCAGAGCTTGCTTTTATTCGAAAGAGACTCTCCTCCTGTGCATTTATGCCACAGAGGTAATTAAACATCTCAATCATATCACTTCTATCCCACCTTTCCTCTAGGTGTACATATTAAGATCCTTAAGTTTCCTCATATGCTTTATAATGAAGACCACTAACCATTTTAGTAGCCTCTGTACTGACTCCAGCCTGTTTATATCCTTTTGAAATGCAGTCTCCAGAACTGCACACGATACTCCAAATGAGATCACACCAAAGATTTATACAGATGCACTATCAGCTCCTTTCTTCAGCTGGCCATTCCTCTCCCTATGCACTCAAGCATCCTTCTAGCTTTTGCTGTTGCCTTTTCTACCTGTTTAGCTATTTAAGATCATCAGACACAATCACGCCTAGATCCCACTCTTCTTTAGTGGACAAAAGTACTTCACCCCCTATACTATATTGCTCCCTTGGATTGCTGCAGCCCAAATGCATGACCTTGCATTTTTTTAACATTAAATCTCAGCTGCCAAATTCTAGACCATTCTTCAAGCTTAACTAGATCCCTCCTCATGTTATCTACACCTTACTGGGTGTCTACCCTATTGCAGATTTTTGTATCATCTGCGAAGAGGCACAATTGTAGAGAGCGATGATGAGGCTTTTGGTCATCTATTAGTGCTGTTTGCACTGGTGTATAGACCCAATCTGAGGGCTCTTATCAGTGACAGGGACATGTTATGACATTTCGCTATGGAGACCCTCTTCTGTGGTCTTCTGGGCCATATGGAGCATTGCATAGACCATTTTGCAGTGATGTCCAATGCTTGCATAGCCAAGGATGTCTTCTACTGCCATGTGATGTGAGGTATGTTATGTCTACCATATCACTATCTACCTGCCTTTAAACAATGAAAGAGTGCACTGAGCTATCCTTGTAGTGTTCTGGGCATGCAACAGACTGGTATAGATGCTCTAGTGTGCATCGCTATCTCTGTATCATCTGTTTTCATGTGTGGTTTGCATCAGCACACCACTGTCAGTGCGTGGAGCAGCTTAGGAGACGCACCTTTTACAGGAGCAGCCTCGGAGTTGAACGTTTTACATGGGGCATGAATGTTTGTGGGTCTATGGCAGAGATGTGCGGCTTCGTATATGTCCAGCCTTTCAGAATACAGTGACAGTGGGAATGTGCAAAGCCATGTGCTGCATATAGGCGTGTCTAGTCATCTATAGTGCTTTGTTTGTGCTGCACAGACACACCTAAAAGATGGTCCCTGCTCATCAGAACTTCCAATCTAGTCAAGATAGACAACATGGGATTCATCTAGGTAAAATGGTAAGGAAACACAAAGGAGACCAGGTTAATGAAAATCCGAAGGCGACAGCGAAGAGGTGAGTTTTCAGCCAGGATTTTAAAAGGACCAGAGAAAGCGCCTGATGTACAGACTTAGGTAGTTTGTTCCAGGTAAAAGGAATAGCAAGATGAAAGGAGTGAAGTCTTGAGTTAGCAATAGAAGAGAAGGGCACAGATAGAAGCGATTTGCCAGAAGAGCAGAGTTCCCAAGGAGGGAAATGGGGAGAGATAAGAGAGGAAAGGTGGTGAGGATCTGCAGAGTGAATGCACTTATAGATCAGCAGAAGTTTGAACTGGATGCAGAAATCGATAGGGAGCCATTTTGCAAATGAACATGTGGGAAAGATCAGTGGGGTAAGCATGGTTGCCAAGTATCAATGCTTACACATGTATGGTGGCTATTTTGCAAGCCTACACATACAAATACCATCAATAAAGAAAAGATTTATTTGTTTATAAAATTTGTATACCATTTTAGTGACAACTGCCATGCAAAATGGTTTACAGAACCAACAAAACTAACAGAAAAATAGATGTTCAAGAATGAAGTACAGTAATACTGCAAATGTTCCAGTGTGGCCTGGTCCTTCTTCTCCGCCTGGTTCTTATACTGCAAATGTTCAACAATCTTTTATCTCCATCCTTACTACATCATAATAAACTTTCCAGCCCCCTCCCCCCTGCCCAGTATGATTTATTACAGCACAGGAAATAGGAAAGCTTTAATCCTATTCCTTAACAAATTAATCTCCTTTCTTAAATTTATTGCTTAGACTGTATCAGTGCAGACCTCACTGTGGAGTTCCAGCTCAAGAAGGAATAGGAGCTAGACTCATCTCTGGGCTCATCTACACGATTCTGTGTGTGGATTTGGATTTGGATATTGATTATTGATCTCGGTCAAAGTGAGTTCCTACTTCCATCATTGAGATGATCACAGGGTCCAGATCACTTCTGAATAGATCTGGCATCACTACATTGATCAACTGAGAAGCTGCTCATCTTCAAACACTAAGGGGTATGTTTACTAAAACCCCGCTAATGTGCGGGCCGCGCTAGTGTGCGGGTGCCATATAAGGAGTGGGCGTTTCTTTCTGAAAAAGAAAAACCGGGATTTAAATATGTGCTAAGGTGCGCGGTGCCCATGTGCGCCCGGGACATTAGCGCATGAGAAAGCTGCGCGGGAGGCATAAGTGGCGCGCTGATGTGCAAGCAGAAGAGCAGAACCACAGCACAATGGTTAAGACACTGGCCAATGGTGCAGGGAACAGGGGTTCAATCCCCCACAGTGCCCAATAAAGATGGCTGGCTGAGGCATTACTTTAGGAGGCAGTTTAATATTGGGCGGCATAAGGCAGTGCTCTATTGCTTTAGGAGGCATTTTAATAATGGGAGGCATAAGGCGGCGCGCTGATGTGCAAGCACAGGAATAGAACCACAGCACAATGGTTAAGACACTGACCAATAATGCAAGGATCAGGGGTTCAATCCCTCACAGTACCCAATGAACAAGGCTGGCTGAGGCATTGCATGTTATGGGGAAGATTGCTTTAGGAGGCATTTTATTTTTATTTTAATTATCACTACTAGCAAACACACTCTCAAAGCGTGTTAACATAAGGTACCCCATAAGGCACATTTTAAAGTGCACTGTCCGCCAAGGCACCTTAGAATGTTGCTTATGGGGCGCTTTAAAGGGTGCCGTATGAAGTACCGCAAGGTCAGAGTACTGTTTTTGATGGCAGCACTGTGCAGTGTAAGGAATGAAAAGCATAAGTAGGTGCGCTGACATGTAAGGAGGAGCAGCAGTGGAGCACAATGGTTAAGGCACTGACTGCTGATACAGGGGTCATGAGTTTGCTCCCCAGGGTGCGTAATACGTAAGGCTGGCTGAGGCATCAGCTTTGCAAAGTACATTTTGTTTCCTGCAGCACTTTATTTTTATTTTATTAATTGCTGCCAGCAAACACGCCCTCACGTGCCGTAATTGAAAATGCCGTATAAGGCACCCTATAAGGCACTCCATAGGGCACATTATAAAGTGCACTGTCCGCCATGGCACCCTAAAATGTTCCCTACAGGGCACCCTATAAGTTGCGTCACAGGATAATGTATAGTGCACCTTATACAGACGGGAACCATAAGGTGCCCTATAGGGCGCCCTATAAAGCGCCCTCAGAGGCACCTTATGGGTACAGTACACTGAGGGTGTTTTTGCTGGCAGCAAAAATGTACATTAAAAAGAGATAATGCTTTGGCCAGCCCTATCAAAGAACCCCACTGTGGGTTTGAACCCATGACCTCTGGCTTCACAGGCAGTGAAGTAACCATTGGGCTACAGCTCTACAGTTGCTAGCAAGCCCCTGGCTGGCTGCAGAGAGCCTGCATGTCACCACACAGACAGTCTGCTGTGGTCACCAGGATAGGGTTAGCCCACCCGTACCCATGATGCACTGCACATGCAAATCAGCTGTCCACAGATAAACACAAGATGGGGTATGCACCCCCACAACACCTCGGCCTGGTAGGGGGAAGTGACCATGTGCACCCCCACAGCACCTCGGCCTGGTAGGGGGTACAGACCGTGTGTTTTACTGGCACAGAGTAGCTAAACACCGTCACATTGTGCGGGTACTGTGCTCACCCTGAGGGTGCGGTGAGGCGCCCAGCATCAGGTCCACAGCACCTTCCATAGCTGGAAGAGGCCATGATGCAAGTAGAAAGCAGTGTTAATGTGTGAGATAGGTAGTTTCTGCTGAAACACCTTGGATATATCTGTCTGTCTCAGTCAGGTGTTGCCCCCATGGAACCCTAGGAGGATTACCACTCTCCTCCTCCTCCAGGGCTGAGGGTGGTAAACAGGGTCTCCCATCAACAGATCCACATTCTACCTCCCTGCAATGGTGGCAGTAGAGGGGACCATCAACCCCAGTCCTGCTGGAGAAAAGACACCCTTCAGGGCAGTCAATGCAGATCTGTACATAACCATAACACAATAGCAGACAGACATTAGGCCTGTATATGTTAAGCTGCACCCCACCACTATCTGATATTCTCCTGCAGCAAGCCTTCAGCCACTGCACCCTACAAGGCACTCCATCAAGACACATACTAGCTGCAAACAGTCTGCTAGTTAGTCCATAGTGCATGTTCCTGGTGGAAATGCATGCACCCAGAACTAGCAGCACACAAGCAGATAAGTCAGTGACTGGGCCCCCAAAAGAAACCCATAAATATCACATGAGAGAAATACTATATAGCACTATGGGGGTGCCTAGCCATGCTGTGGTCACTGCACAGTCAGGGTGAGAGTGATCTCCCAGCAGGACATACTGAGGTCACCCTGTCTGTGTAGGTGGTGGCCGGGCACTAAAATGTCCCAGTCAGTGCCCTATGCCCTGTGCAGATGCACCCTGGCCAGGCCACCCTGTCCGGGCTATACCCATGGTACCTTGCTCCTCATTATGCACATTGGCAGGCCAATACTGGCAACAGTGCTGGCAGTGTGGGCTGTGGAAGGTGTTTGCAGCCACCACACACTGTATAGACAGACACACACTCTGACACCTATGCCAGCATTGTGCTACTATAGAGGAATTCAGCAGCCATGCCCACCACACCAGTCCTGGGCACAGTACAGGCATGGATATGGTACGCAATACTGTTGGGGGTCACTGCCCAGGGTGGTAAACACTGTCAGAGACCAGACCTGAAGTACACACCGCAGACATCAGAATGATTGTTATGATGGAGCTCAATCAGCAAACTGTGCTTAACGTAGGAATTTCTATCTGCCAGTACTCATAGCAAACGTTTGAGAGCTGTGTACCGTATACCCAGGTGTAGGGTTGCATTGCTAAGGTATGCAAGTGCTAGTATTGGGAGATGCACGCAGGGCCCAATGTCCTGCCTTTCCAGGAGGCATTGGCCAATGGGGCCTGTGGGTGTGGGTGTGGGTGTGTCTGCCCCTGTTGGCTGCTGCTTTACGGCAGAGGTTCCCAACTCCAGTCCTGGTGTGCCAAACACTGTTCGGGTTTTCATGCTGTCCCTCATGAATAGAAAAAATATAGGTACAACCCCAATCAAAAAATTGAAAAAAATGAAAAAACTGCCCGTCTGCCAGTAACGGAGGAAAAAAGACCTCAGTATCTCCCTGCATAAACAAATAAACAGAAGCAAGTCTGTCGGTAGACGCCCAAACGTCTAATGCACCAACACAGACTGAAAAAATTACATCAATGGTCATAAAAAAAACCTCCAGCCAACCCAAAGCAGGTGGCAACCAGCAGGCTTTCAGGCAGTTAAAGTGCTGCCGTCACAAACACTAACATTAAAACAATGAAGAAAAAAGCTCCAGACACTTATCTTATTTTGCATGGTGATGACAAACTGATTTTAACAGTCACGATCTGATGTAGATGGTGAAAATAAAGATGCTTGAAGGATCCCAGATGATAGAAGGCTCCGACATCTGATGTTTCGCAGTTATGGCTTCTTCAGGGAGCAAAAATTCACTTTATCACCGGGCAAACCTCATGACTCACATGAACGGAGCGCCGGAACAAAAAAGCTGAAAAACAAAAAGAAAAGAAAAAAAGAGTGACTACTGCAGCAATGAAAATAAGGCTGGGAACAACCCTCAAAATGCCAGACCCAGACCCACAAATACAACAAGTACAAACCCTGTAGGCTGGGTTTAGGAAGAGTAATGAGCACCGCCAAAAGACGCTATGATGATTGCCGGCTCACAGCTCACCATTCTAAACGCCGACGCATGCGTCATGGCAAAAATATAAAGGCGGGATAAAAAACAAAAAGCCAATCAAAAAACTTCGTTAAACCTAAACGGTCCATACCAATGGACAAAACCTAGCAGGGAAATGTCAAAAAACCACCCACAAAACCCACCCACCCTGTTGATCAAAATCCTTAAATGAAAAAAATGAAAAAGCTGAGATGAAAAACGTATTAATACAAACGTTGATGAAAAATCACAAACAGCTTTTCCATTCGATGGAGTCATTCAAATCCACCAGGAACTACAGTACGAAGAGAAAAAATCCAACGCTGTTCTAAACGAGATAATTGTCGTGACAGGTCCCACCATATACAGAGGGAACACACTGGGTAATAACCACACATGTCAGATCTTCAAAAACATGCCCCATACTCTTAAAATGTTGGACCAAGGGAGCGCCCTCAACCAAACACCGGAGGCGCCTACGGTGTTCAATCAGACGGGTACGCAAAGCCCGGCTGGTCTTACCAACGTAGCCCAAAACCACACGGGCAACGAAGAAAATAGATAACATTGACACGTCACAAGACGTGGAAAATCGTAGCTTGATGTCTTGATCTTGATAAGAAAAGCTGGTGCAAGAATCCCTAATGGAACACACCGAGCATGACCACAGCTACGGTGTCGCCCAGTGTCAGCGGTACCGATGGAGAGCTGGAGAAGGCAGACGGACAAAGAATATCCTTTCAAATTGGAAACCCTTGGTGTACACTGAATGAATAACATGACGATGAAGCCCAGGGGTTAAACGCAAGATATGAGAAGTCGCTGAAGAATCTTAGACACTTGGTAACTCAAAGGGTTATATTTAGTGATGAAATGAACCAGAGGGGAATCCCCCAAAGATCGAGTGCGCGGGGTCAACAGCCAGTCACGATCATTGAACGGGCACGAAGTCTAGCTCGATGAACCAGAGGAGCGGATATCCACGGGATTCAAAAGCAGCTTGAAGAATCCGAGATTGTAATTGTAGTCAGACACTGCAGAACAATTCCGACGGTACCGAAGGAATTGAGCAAAAGGTAAGCTCTCCTTCAACCGATGAGGATGTAAAACTGTCGAAGTGCAAAAAAAGACATCCTGTGCGCGTCGCTTAGGTATACTGTGGTAACCAAATGATCATCTTGACGTGTCAGGAGGACATCCAAAAAAGGAATCACTGTGGTGCTATGATCCATAGAAAAAGTAATATGGAGGATCACAGCCATTCAGCCAGGTGAAGAATGTTTGCCAACAACTCATGACCCCCAGTCCAGAGCATAAACACGTCGTCAATGTAGCGCACCCAGAGATGGATATGAGACTGATATATGCTTCCTGTCAGCCATCGTCGTTCAAATTCGGCCATGTATAAATTAGCAATGGAGGGAGCTATCGTAGCCCCATTGCCACCCTCGTATTTGTTGATAAAACACGCCATCAAAGCAGAAATAATTATTTGTCATTGCCATCTTTAGTAACTGCATGATGAAATCTACTTTAGCAAAACTTAGATCCTGACGTGCTATCAAAGAAGATCGACCTATGACCATAACATCATGCTGAGGGATACTGGTATATAAAGGGAAAAGACATCTAAAGTGACCATTAGCAACCCGGTAGGTAGATCCCGATCGGGTCCATCTTGCCAGTATCTGCAAAAAATGCATGGTGTCACGTAAATACGACGGAATTCGAGACACTAGAGGCCGAAGATAAGAATCTACAAAAATAGATAAGGGTTCCAGGAGAGAACCACGTAACGACACAATAGGCCGTCCCGGTGGATGATGAAAATTCTTGTGTATTTTAGGCAACACAGAAAAATGTGGAATCCGGGGATAAGGAATGCCTAAAAATCTAGCTTCTTTAGTGGTAATCAACCGTCTTGCAGAGCCTGAGAAATTAGTGATTGATCTCCCGTTGTAATACTGGAGTAGGATCACACTGTAAACTGTTGATAAGTAGCAGCATCTGACAGTTGGGAGTGAATTTCAGCCACATACTGAGACGTATCCAACACAACCACAGCACCTCCCTTGTCGGCTCGCCGAATGATAATATCCTTATAGGTCTTAAGCTCACGTAAGGCCTGACGTAGTGAATAAGATAAACTATGATCAATCTTCTACGAGACAATAACTCCAGCTGATTAATATCACGCAGGACAAGCTCCCGAAACACTTGTAATGTAGGGGGGGGTAACGGATTGGGGGGACTCCAAGAAGAACGTGTAGGGAGCGGAATGGGTCCCAGTGACAAAGAGAGATCCGCGTCAGAATCAGGCACTCTGAGGGGAACCGAAACAGGAACATATGTGGACACGTCAGAAAAAAAACGCCTGCAGGTGCAGTTTCCGCATCAAAGCCTCAAATTCAAGGCGTAAAGAAAATGCATCATACGAAATGCAGGGGACAAAAGATAACCCCTTCTCAAGCACTTCAATTTGAGCAGATGACAAAACTCGAGCGGACAAATTGATCACAAGCCGTCGGGATCCGCTGTCGCTTGAGACCTGGTCCAGGGGCGTTGAAATGGCACCGGCGGGTCGTTCTGCTTCCCTCGAACCCGACCTCGACCTCGTCCTCTGCGCTTTGCGGGTGGTCTTGCCTCGTTCTAAAAAATCCTCGGAACCTGACGTTCGTGATCAGATAATGCAGAGTCGTCAGAGTATTCAAAGGACACATGGTCGGGTCGACGGCGGTCAGGTTGCATCCAGGCATATACAAATCCAGTGGAGTAGTCAGTGGCATCGCGATGTAACTTCGAAAGCTTAAATGTCTTAGTGTCTCGAATTCCGTCGTATTTACGTGACACCATGCATTTTTTGCAGATACTGGCAGATGGACACGATCGGGATCTACCTACCGGGTTGCTAATGGTCACTTTAGATGTCTTTTCCCTTTATACCAGTATCCCTCAGCATGATGTTATGGTCATAGGTTCGATCTTCTTTGATAGCACGTCAGGATCTAAGTTTTGCTAAAGTAGATTTCATCATGCAGTTATTAAAGATGGCAATGACAAATAATTATTTCTGCTTTGATGGCGTGTTTTATCAACAAATACGAGGGGTGGCAATGGGGGCTACGATAGCTCCCTCCATTGATAATTTATACATGGCCGAATTTGAACGACGATGGCTGACAGGAAGCATATATCAGTCTCATATCCATCTCTGGGTGCGCTACATTGACGACGTGTTTATGCTCTGGACTGGGGGTCCATGAGTTGTTGCAAACATTCTTCACCTGGCTGAATGGCTGTGATCCTCATATTACTTTTTCTATGGATCATACGCACCACAGTGATTCCTTTTTTTGGATGTCCCTACGGACACGTCAAGATGATCATTTGGTTACCACAGTATACACTAAGCCGACGCACAGGATGTCTTTTTTGCACTTCGACAGTTTACATCCTCATCGGTTGAAGGAGAGCTTACCTTTTGCTCAATTCCTTCGGTACCGTCGGAATTGTTCTGCAGTGTCTGACTACAAATTACAATCTCGGATTCTTCAAGCTGCTTTTGAATCCCGTGGATATCCTGCTCCTCTGGTTCATCGAGCTAGACTTCGTGCCCGATTCAATGATCGTGACTGGCTGTTGACCCCGCGCACTCGATCTTTGGGGGATTCCCCTCTGGTTCATTTCATCACTAAATATAAACCCTTTGAGTACCAAGTGTCTAAGATTCTTCAGCGACATTCTCATATCTTGCGTTTAACCCCTGGGCTTCATCGTCATGTTATTCGTTCAGTGTACACCAAGGGTTCCAAATTTGAAGGATATTCTTTGTCCGTTGCCTTCTCCAGCTCTCCATCGGTACCGGCTGACACTGGGCGACACCGTAGCTGTGGTCATTGCTCGGTGTGTTCCATTATGGATTCTTGCACCAGCTTTTCTTATCAAGATCAAGACCTCAAGCTACGATTTTCCACGTCTTGTGACAGTGTCAAGGTTATCTATTTTCTTCGTTGCCCGGGTGGGTTGGGCTACTTGGTAAGACCAGCCGGGCTTTGGCGTACCCGTCTGATTGAACACCGTAGTCGCCTCCGGTGTTGGTTGAGGGCGCTCCCTTGGTCCAACATTTTAAGAGTATGGGGCATGTTTTTGAAGATCTGACATGTGTGGTTATTACCCAGTGTGTTCCCTCTGTATATGGTGGGGACCTGTCACGACAATTATCTCGTTTAGAACAGCGTTGGATTTTTCTCTTCGTACTGTAGTTCCTGGTGGATTGAATGACTCCATCGAATGGAAAAGCTGTTTGTGATTTTTCATCACGTTTGTCTTAATACGTTTTTCATCTTAGCTTTTTCATTTTTTCATTTAAGGATTTTTGATCAACAGGGTGGGTGGGTTTTGTGGGTGGTTTTTTTGACATTTCCCTGCTAGGTTTTGTCCATTGGTATGGACGTTTTAGGTTTAACGAAGTTTTTGATTGGCTTTTTTGTTTTTTTTATCCCGCCTTTATATTTTTGCCATGACGCATGCGTCGGCATTTAGAATGGTGAGCTGTGAGCCGGCAATCATCATAGCGTCTTTTGGCGGTGCTCATTACTCTTCCTAAACCCAGCCTACAGGGTTTGTACTTGTTGTATTTGTGGGTCTGGGTCTGGCATTTTGAGGGTTGTTCCCGCCTTATTTTCATTGCTGCAGTAGTCACTCTTTTTTTCTTTTTCTTTTTGGTTTTTCAGCTTTTTGTTCCGGCGCTCCGTTCAGGGAGTCATGAGGTTTGCCCGGTGATAAGTGAATTTTTGCTCCCTGAAGAAGCCATAACGGCGAAAAATCAGATGTCGGAGCCTTCTATCATCTGGGATCCTTCAAGCATCTTTATTTTCACCATCTACATCAGATCGTGACTGTTAAAATCAGTTTGTCATCACCATGCAAAATAAGATAAGTGTCTGGAGCTTTTTTCTTCATGTTTAATGTTAGTGTTGTGACGGCAGCACTTTAACTGCTGAAAGCCTGCTGGTTGCCACCTGCTTTGGGTTGGCTGGAGGTTTTTTTATGACCATTGATGTAATTTTTCAGTCTGTGTTGTGGTGCATTAGACGTTTGGGCGTCTACCGACAGACTTGCTTCCTGTTATTTGTTTATGCAGGGAGATACTGAGGTCTTTTTTCCTCCGTTACTGGCAGACGGGCAGTTTTTTCATTTTTTTCAATTTTTTGATTGGGGTTGTACCTATATTTTTTCTATTATTTTTTGCCCCTCGAGAAGATTTTGGTTATTTTGTCCCTCATGAATATGCATGAGCTACATCTGCATACCATGGGGGTGGTGCATAAATTTTCAGCACAGGCATCTTTATTAGAGGCAGCATGGAAACCAGGAAAGTTTCTAATATGGTGCACGCTGTTATCACAAAGCTACCATTATGTGAGGATGATCCTCGACTCATCAAGGATTGAAACTGATGCACAGCCTTCAAAACTATCTGTTGAGCGCCACATTTGCAGCCCTATGACTGTATAATTATGTTACTGAAAGAGGAGGGGTGTTCTGTATACAGCAGGGGGAGCTCTATTGTAGGTTTCTGTGCTGTACACTCTCTTGTTAATTGTGCCTGTTTTTCTTACCTCTCTGTTGATGTTTTGCTCTCACCTTAAGTGGACAAATATTATTATCTCTATTAATTTACAGAAGTGCAAAGAATTATAAGCAGTAATAAACCTCAACAGGGAAGAATCAAATATTCTTTGAGATAGATGTAATATAATTTACCAGCATGAGAAAAAATATCATGGGATGAATTTTTACAGATATTCAGCTCTTTATATGGCTCAGGAATTTTGAAAATTTCAGACATATCCCATATATATTTCTAGTGATTAAAAGTATCTTTTTGTAATCAATTTCATACTGGATTTAGCAGATTTTATATAGCTATCGATAAACAAATATAGGGGCATGTGTACTAAAGAGTGTTAACTGCTACCATGGTAATAATGTGGGCAAAGCATGTTGTGGTAGCAGCTAAAGTGGTCCAAATGCAGAAAGAACAGTGATTTTCTGTGTCATCTGCAGATTACATGGTAGCTGCATGCCTAGGAGAGGTGTGGATAGAGTAGGTAGAGAGTGGGGGTGCCTGTAAGGTGCAATTACCAAAGGATCAACAGCGCCCAGTAACTGCATATTTTGCAGACATCACAGGTGAAGCAAACACCACCTCAATGGCTGGTCTTAGCTGCATCCATGGCAGGACCATACCAAGCTAGAAATGTGCCCTGTGCGACTAACAAATTTCGTGTCTCCGTCCACCCAGCCATATGCAGTAACACACTATTTTTGAACTTCCTGGAAGCCCAATGATGATATTAATGCCCCTTTCGTACTTGCGCCCTTTGCGGCTGCACCACTCACACTGCCCTAAGTATGGCCCTGATCCATGTACTGCTTCCGCATGATCCCTGCATATTTGCAGCATTATCTGCTGAGCAAATGTTATTCACACCACCAACAGATAACACCCATTTCCTTATTGTCCCTCCAGTTTAGTCCTCTACCTCTGGGTAGTGTACCTCCTCCTGCAGCTCGGAGACTGGGCATGTCAAAATCGTGACATCACTGGATGTAGCCTGCTGGTCTCTCCCATCAGCCCCCAGTGTGTCCAGTCTCCATGCAGCAGGAGGACGTAGTGAGCCTAGGTGCTGGGGGAGCCTAGTGGCCTTTCTCCAAGCCCACTAAGAGGTCAAGGACTCGTGAGCTTTCTCCCCCAGAAGTGGAGTGGAACGAGGCAGATGAGGCCGAGGTAGATCTTGAAACCGGGGTGGACGAATTGGAGGAAGGAGAAATCCCTGAACCTGAGGATCAGGTGAAAATTATTCATGTATTCCGGAAGGATGAACTGATGGAGCTTATCACGGAATCCCTCCAGACCCTAAATCTCGCTACGGTACAACCGGTGGATGAAGAGGAGGTGGAAGATCCTATCATTCAAGCGGTAAGGCAGGCTCGGGTAGTCTTTCCCGTCCACTGGGTGGTAGATTGGATGATCCAGGATGAGTGGGATCAGCCAGGCAGGTCTAAGAGGGGTCAGGACCATGAACAGACTCTATCCCTTAGTGGATAAGGACAAAGAAAAGTTCCGGTCTCCATGAATTGATGCGGCAGTTTCAGCGGTCATAAAAAAGACCACTATTCCAGTGGAAGGTAGCGCAGCCTTAAAAGATGCTCAGGATAGGAAAGTGGATGGTTTATTAAAGCAATCATTTGAGGCTAACACCCTATCCTTGCAGGCTTCCATTTGTGCGGCGTGGGTGGCGAGAGCATGTCTCAGATGGTCTCAATGCTTACGCCAGTCTCCGCAACTAGAGCAGGAAAGTATGAGAGAGCTGGATCGTCCAGAGTCTGGACTGGTGTATTTGGCGGATGTGCACTACGACTTGATCAGAACGCTAGCAAATAGCATGGCTTCATTGGTCGCTGCCCGGAGATCACTGTGGTTGAAGAATTGGGCGGCTGATGGCTCGTCCAAGGAGCGCCTCAGTAAGTTTCCCTTTAAAGGAAAGTTGTTGTTTGGAGATGATCTTGACAAGTTGGTTAAGGATTTAGGAAAGTCCAAAGGAAGAAGGCTTCCGGAGGATAAGCCTAAACAAGGGAAAGCTTTTCCGGCTTTTAGGAGTCAGTTTCGAGATTTCAGGAGGTTTCGTACTTCTCGCTTGGGTGGTTTTCAAAGGGGGAGATTTGCTTCTAGAACCCAGGGGTTTCGTGGAGCAAATAGAGGTTTCGCTGCGGCATCCTCTTCGAATTCTTGAAAACCACAATGAAGGGAGGCGGGTCCCGATAGGAAGCCAACCGATAGGTTGTCAGCTTCGGGGGTTTCTTCCTGCCTGGACCCAAATAACTTCCGACCAGTGGGTGTTGGAGATCATTCACAAAGGTTATGCGTTGGAATTGGCAAGGTCAGTGCTGGACTCCTTTGTGATGTCTCCCTGCAAAGGTCAACAGAAAATTCTTGCGATTCGTCGTACGTTAGACAAGCTTTTACAGTTGGAAGCAGTCATGCTGGTTCCAATAGTGGATTAAGGCGTGGGTCGCTACTCCATTTATTTCGTGGTGCCAAAGAAAGACTTAAAAGGGGTGAATTGCTGCCTTCGAGTGTCACATTTCAGGATGGAAACATTGAGGTCGGTCATTGTGGCTTTGCGCCAAGGAGAGTACTTGACGTCCCTCGATCTCATGGAGGCATACTTGCACATTCCAATAAAAGAGATTCATCAAACGTTTCTGTGGTTCGCTCTGCCTTGGGGACATTATCAGTTCCAAGCATTGCCCTTCAGTCTGGCAACGGCCCCACAAACCTTCACCAAGATCATGGTTGTGGTGGCAGCGGCATTAAGAAAGGAAGGAGTTCTAGTTCACCCTTACCTCAATGATTGGCTCATCCGGGCAAAGTCAAAGGCTGAGAGTATTCAGGTTACAGACAAGGTGGTGAGTTTTTCTACAGAGTCTGGGCTGGGTGGCCAATTCGACCAAGAGCCGATTAGTTCTGTCCCAGGATCTAGAAGATCTGGGTGTACGGTTCGACACAAAGAAAGCGGCGGTGTTTCTTCTGAATCATTGACATCAAGCCCTTCAGCAGTTGGTACGCAAGTTTAGGGTCGTCCCGGTGCCCTCTGCGTGGATTTACCTTCGCGTGCTGAGAACTATAGCAGCGACATTGGAAGTAGTGCCATGGGCCAGGTTTCATATGCGGCCATTGCAAAGGGCGTTGCTTCGCCGGTGGTCGCATCAGTCCGACTTACTGAACAAACAGCTCCCCTGCCCTCTCCGGGTCAGGAAGTCCCTTTGGTGGTGGCTGCTTCCAGGCTCCCTGAAGGCTGGAATACCTCTGGAACAGCCGGAGTGGCTTCCGTTGCTGACGGATGCGAGTCTGGTGGGATGGGGAGCACATTGCAGAGATCTCTTCGTGCAAGGCACTTGGACGGTTCAGGAGAGCAAGTGGTTGATCAATCGGTTAGAACTGAGAGCGGTCTGCCTGGCGCTACAAGCATTCGAAACTGCGGTGACAGGTCGAGGGGTGCGAGTGTTGTCTGACAACTCCACGACAGTGGCCATGGAAGAAGAAGCAGAGGCTCTGTTCTCTTGGGTAGAGCCTCGACTGCTAGCAATCTCGGCAGCACACATTTCAGGAAAGGACAATGTGATGGCAGATTTTCTCAGCAGGGTCCGAGTAGATGCCGGAGAATGGGAGTTGCATCTGGACATGTTCGCACAGATAATTCGCAAATGGCGGACCGCCGATAATGGATTTCATGGCGACATTTCAGTCGGCAAAGACGGGTCATTTCTTCAGCAGAGGTGCGAGAGGATGTCGGAAGGAATCGACGCTTTGATACAACGGTGGCCGTTGTCTATGTGTTTCCTCCATGGGCGCTCATAGGCCAAGTGGTTCAGCATATCGAAGCTCATCGGGAAAAGATGTTGTTGGTGGCCCCGGATTGGCCAAGATGCCCGTGGTATGCCAATATCATTCGGTTACTCGACGGGAATCCTTGGAGGTTACTGACATCGGAGAATCTGTTGCTACAGTGCCCTCTTTGAATACCTCAGGTGGATCGGTTCTTGCTTACGGTATGGCCATTGAAAGGGCAAGGTTAAGAAAAAAAGGGTACTCGGCAGCAGTCATCGCAACTTTACTTCGAGCAAGGAAAAGGTCCACAACCCTGGCATATGTGCGTATATGGCGTATTTTTGAGGACTGGTGCTTGCGGAGGCAAGTTCGCATGGCATCAGTATCCATGCCCGTAGTGTTGAGTTTCCTGCAAGATGGATTTGATAAGGGTCTAGCAGCCAGTTCCTTAAGGGTTCAGTTAGCAGCCCTGTCTTGCTATAGAGGTAAAGTCCAGGGAGTGGCTCTAGGTTCGCATGTGGATGTGTTACGTTTCCTTAAAGTGGTAACCAGGCTGCGGCCCTCTCGTAGAATCATGGTTCCGCCATGGGATCTCAACTTGGTTTTAGGGGCGCTAGCTAAAGAACCATTTGAGCCTTTACACCAGGTGACGGTTAAGGATTTAACTTTAAAGACAGTGTTTTTGGTAGCTATCTGTTCGGCGAGGCAAATTTCAGAGTTGCAGGCGTTGTCATGTAGAGAGCCATTTTTGTCTTTTTCTAGAGAAAAAGTGGTATTGCGACCAGTTCCGTCTTTTTTGCCAAAGGTGGTTTCGCCGTTTCACCTACATCAAACGGTTTCTCTTCCAGCTCTAGGTTCGGCGGAGAGGAGCATATCGGACCATAGTCTACGTTGTTTGGACGTAAAGAGAGTTCTGCAGCAATATTTAAAGGTTTCAGAATCTTTTCTCAAGTCCGACCGCCTCTTCGTGTTGTTCGGAGGTCCCCACAAAGGGGAAGCGGTGGTGAAGGCGTCCATTTCTAGATGGATTAGAGAAGCGATTGAGTCAGCATATCTTTTTTAAGGGTGTTCAGTGCCAGCGGGCTTACAAGCTCACTCTACCAGAGTGCAAGCGACTTCATGGGCGGAACAGTTTGGTTCCGCCAGTAGAAATCTGTAGAGCGGCCACCTGGTCGTCTGTTCATACTTTCAGTAAGCACTACCACCTGGATGTTCTAGCGGTGAATGATGCCTGCTCCGGGGCGGCGGTGTTGCGTTCCGGCTGGAAAGGTCCCTCCTATGATTACTGCTCTGATACATCTCAGAGATGGAGGACTAAACTGGAGGGACAATAGGAAATAGAAATTGCACTTACCTGGTAATTGTTGTTCCTCATTCCCGCCCGGGGTTGGTGTCATTAGCGGTGGTTCTTCAGTTGGGAGAAGTGCAAGGTGCAGGTGCGTATAACCCTTAACTGGTTCGCAATCGTCTTGGTTTGTTTTGTGTTTTTTCTCGCTATCCCTGTGCTCTCTTGTCTATGGCTAGGCATGGGACGGAAAGGAGAGAATGCAGAAAGCAGTCCCCTTCTCTCGGTGGGGGGGGGGGGGGGGTTAGTATTTAAATAAGTTATGTGTTATGCGTTCAGCTAAATTTAAGGTTAAAGTTATTAAAAAAAGAAAAAGAGAACAGCTACTTATTTGTTGGACAAGTTCCCGGAGGAAAGGTCCATAAACCAGTATTAAGAAGTGACCCAGGATATCAATGCTTGACCCAGAACAAGCATTGCGGAACCTGTGTCCTTTGGGGAAACTGCTAGGTATGTATGACCTAGATTGGCCACTGTTGGAAACAGGATACTGGGCTTGATGGACCTTGGTCTGACCCAGTATGGCATATCTTATGTTCTTATGTTCCTTTGAGTCTGCGTGCACTGGGGGCTGATGGGAGAGACCAGCAGGCTACATCCAGTGATGTCACAATTTTGACATGCCCAGTCTCCAAGCTGCAGGAGGAGGTACACTACCCAGAGGTGGAGGACTAAACTGGAGTTCCTCAAGGAACAACAATTACCAGGTAAGTGTAATTTCTATCTTTTGCAGCTAACATGATGCTATTTGCATTAACACCTGGCATTAGCAGCAAAAGCCTTCACCGTTTAATAGACATATCTCTTAGGGGTATGTTTATTAAAGGGCGGTAAGGGAGCAAGTGCACTGTTAACGTGCACTATCAGCACCCATGAGTAGTTGATGCAGAAAGCACTGATAACACTGGATTAACATGCAGAAGTGGGACCCTTTGCATAAAGGTAAAAGGAGGTAGAGAGTGGATAGTAATGGCACAGAGAGTGGGTGGGGATAGGTTGTGCTCCTTTAACACCGGGTTGTGTTACCATGCATTAGAGCTCCCAGCGCTAGGAACCCTAATGCCATGTGAAAGCTTGTGGTAGGGGCCATTTCTGAGGGAAGAGAGCTTATTTCAATATATGCAATGTGATCCACCCACCGGAGTTCCCAGATATTTAATAGTAGTGCTTCATTGGCAGCAACAGCATGGTGCCCAGCTAAGAAAGGGCACTATTTTATTGGTGCCAAATCAGCAAAGGAAGTGTTATGTCAGTGATGTGGTGGGGCTGGCTGGTCCACCAGGCTGACAAGGCTGCTGCGTAGGGTGTACATCTGTGATGTCTAGTATGACACCACTGTGACAGTGGCAGCACACATACATGCTACCGCAGACAAAAAGAAATCGCGCCAACCCCACTGCCACCATGCTGCTATGTCAGCATTGTGTGAGGGTGGGGGTGGTGGTCGCAGCAACTGCGGCATTCCACAGATAAAATGTTGTCTTGTCCCTGTGTGTCTGCTGCAATCCTGCAGTTGCCACTCTCAGTGGAATGGCAAGCTTGTCAGCAGCAGGTGTCACGGAGTACATGGTGATCGCTCCTTACTGAGGTCTAAGGCAGAAGCACACATGCTCACATCCCCCCATGGAGGGGGACAGGAGTGGCATGATGTGGCTAGCTACATGTGTGCAACTTCAAAAAGGCCACCTGCAGCACTGAAGTGAGGGCTGTGCCACAATGAAAGGGATGGATGGATCAATGGGCATGCTGTCCACCCTGATCATTGGACCCTGGCACCCAGCTAGTTTCCTGAGTGAATGGGCTGGCCCTGGGATCAGGATGCACCCCACCTGTACATATTGAGTGGATATGTGCATGTGGGGGGAAAAATATGCCACTGAGGCAGGCAGACTATGCAATGTGATAACAGCCCATGTCAGAGGAAAAATGTCTGCCCAGCCCCCCTCACCTGCATAATGATGGCTATAATATGTGTGTGAACTGATGACCCCTCAATAAGTAAGTATTCAGTCAGTTACAACCATCTGAGCCATATGTGAATCTAAATATGCTATGTTGGTCTGCAAGATCTGAGATGATTCCATGACTGCCCCCACAAGCACACACCAGGAAATGGGAACATTGATTATTCGGCTAGCATACCCATGGTCTGCAATGTGTGTGTTCATGTAACATGGCCTGCCCCTTTGACTGGACATATCCCATATGTAAGACTCTTTTACTTCAACAGGTACCAAAGCTCCTCCAACTGAACAATGGCTGGGAAAATCATATTGCCAAAGCTTTTGCCCCCGTTACAGCTTCTGGCTCTGTCCAGACAGATATCCCAATGCCATTTGAAGCTCTGGTTCCATGTGCAGGGTGCCTGCATGCTGAAGCACTCAGAAAACAAGTGGAGGAGCTCAGAGAAGAGGTGGCGAGGCTGAGGAGCATTCAAGACAGTGAGAAGTACATTGATGAGAAGCTTCTTGAAACATCCAAGCTCTCCAGCAGAGGTAAAGATGGGAGCCTACAATATGATGAAAGTTGGACACGAGTCACCAGAGCCTGCAGAATTACCAATTCAACTCCTCTAGCCCTTGAATTGAAGAACCAATATGCAGCCTTGGAAGTAGAAGAGGTGAAAGCATCCCAGGAAAGGGAGGAACCACAGCTTGAGCACCCTAAAGTTGCAGAATCAGTCACCACGAGGAAGCGAAGGGTAATGGTGATTGGTGACTCTCTTCTGAGTGATACTGAGGCATTCCTCTGCAGACCCGACTTGATGTCCAGAGAGGTCTGCTGTCTGCCAAGTGCCAAAATCCGAGATATTATGGAGAGTTTGCCAAGACTCATCAAGCCTACTGACCATTACCCAATGTTGCTCATCCATGTTATCACAAATGATACTGCCAGGTATCCCTCTGAGTGTATCAAAATTGACTTCATGGCTCTGGGACAGAAGGTGAAGCAGACAGGTGCACTGGTGGTGTTCTCTTCAATCCTCCCTGTTGAGGGTAAAGGCCAAGGCAGAGAAGTTTGCATCCTGGAGATAAATGCATGGCTGCATGGATGATGTCATAGAGAGCATTTTGGTTTCCTGGACCATGGGATGATGTTCCAAGGGCTGCAGAGCAGAGATGGTGTCCATCTGTCCAAGAAGGGTAGACATGTCTTCAGTATCAGACTGGCTAACCTACAGAAGAGGGATGGGTAATGATAGCTCCCAGATAAGTGAAAGCCTCCAAGTAAGTGAAACATTAAATACCTCTATAGCAGTGGGTAAAAAGGACAACATCTGGCAAGCAGCCCATTGCATGGGAAATAAGATCCCAGATGTTGAGGCTTTAATGGAAGATACTGACTTGGATTTAGTGACAGTTACGGAGACATGGTTCATGGACAACCATGACTGGGATATAATTATACCAGGCTATACTTTACTCAGCAAGGATAGGGTAGGAAGAAGGGGAAGAGGTGTGGCACTATATGTAAAAAATAATATTAAAGCTATAGAATTACAGGACTTAGAAAGGAGAGAGGAGGCACTGTAGGTTAAACTAGAAAGAGGGAAAGAGAAATCCATTTGCATTGGTGTGATATACAGACCCCAATCATAGGGAGAAGAAGTGAATGGAGATTTAATAGAAGACATACACAGCTTTGCCAGGAAAGGGGATGTGTTACTGATAGGGGATAGACTCAGTAGTAATACGCGGAAAGAGTGGTAGATACGTGGCATAGTCTCCCAGTGGAGGTGGTAGAGATGAGGACAGTATCTGAGTTCAAAAAAGCATGGGACAAACACAGAGTATCTCAAAAGGAAAAAAGGGGACTATTGCAGTAGTGATATGGAAGGGCAGACTAGAAAGGCCATGTGATTTTTTTCTGCCATCATGTTTCTATGTTTCTGTGAATGTCAGTTGAACCAGCAGCATAGCAAGGCAGTGCAACATACAGACCTAACAAGATGTCCCTCTCCCACATCTGCCGAACATACCTTATCAGACAAGTAAGGCACAGAGCCCGCAGAGATCTAAGCAGACATAGGCATGCCCCCACACATACCCGCGTGCATCATGACAATGACCACATATAAACCTATGGATCAATGCACCAATATGGCTGCTCTGAGGCCCCAAACACATGGTCAGCGTGGGTATGATAGAAGAGTCACAAGTTCAAGATCAGCCTATGGATCAGGAATTGTATGTCCAGGTGTACTAACTTTATCTTACATTTCCAGAAGTGTATCATCATGTGTGTGTGGAGGAGTGGCCTAGTGGTTGGGGCAAGGTACTTCAGGCTGGAAGGTCAGGGGTTCAAATCCCACTAGAGGACAGCAACCTTGGGCTGGAAGGACTGGGGTTTCTAGTCCCACAGGTGCTCCTTGTGGTCTTGGGCAAGCCACTTAACCCTCCGTAGCCCATGTTCCCTGTAAAATAGTTATCTCCAAGTTATAATGCCCTGTTCAATGTAAATTCAGTTTGTTCAAATGTAAACCGCACTGATGCAGAATAGCATGGTATATAAGAGAATGTAAATAAATAAAATAAATAAACCCTCAACATTTCATCCAGCAAGAGTTTACACACTGAGAAGCTAAACCACCCACAAATGAATAGCAGAGCACACTAATAGCACTTCCCACTGAGCAGGCATTGACAGTGACCGAGCATTGCAGAGCATGCTAAAAGCACCTGCACGCTGACCAGGTGATGACAATGGTGGAGCATCAAAAGAGGCCTAAGGGGCACGTAAGAAAGCCAACCTGTATCACTTTTGGACAGCGGGGCCATGTGTGTGTCTCCAGAGTAGTGTGAGCTTCAGCAATACACTGTGCATGAATGTGGTGCCCAAGCTTTATGGCTGTGCATACAACATGCTGCAGGTCAGCTATACAGCTACCCTACATACTGTGTGAGACACCATTTACAAGCAGAAGGTTAGTTTGCAGTAAGTAGTTGCAACCTGTGGCTGTGATGCATTCCCAGTTACACCATCGACAAGACCCATGTCACACATTCCCCTACACTTACCTCCCAACATGACACTGTTGTGCAGCTCCCAAATTATCTGCTGGCTGAACTGGAGAGAGCAAGGGGGACACTTGTTTGTGTGTTGCAACCCTCACCTCTGATTGAACCTCCAGGCCTCAGGACACACCAATTTGCACAGGTGAGAGGCCAGATTAATGCCAACTGCCATAAGAGCTGTGTCTGTGACAACAGTGTCAGCCCAGCTAGGCACGGGGGGAGGGTTGGCCTCTGTGAATATCCAATCCATTCACTTAATTGGTGACACTGGCTGGAATATGCAATTCACCTGCATGCACAATGCTTTTGTCCCATGCTGCATTTGCAGAGTGCAAGAGAGAGGACTCTGTGCTCAGTGCAGTGTATCTACGTACAGGGAGGTATGTATCAGGCAAATTCACATACAAGAAACACCACCTCAACACTGTCTACTGATCTGTGACCAAAGCATCCAGCAGTACATTACTGATTACCCCAAATGAGAGTCCAAATGCACCTTTGTGCCTGATTGTGGCAGTGGGACTCTGAGCTCTGAATGGTGCGTGCACACTTCCAGCTGCCGAGATGTGGCACAGTATGTCATGTTGGTCTCTGCATTGCCCGCCACCATATGGGAAGGCAGTGCCTGGAGGTGAATGTTGGGGTGGGGGTAGGGGTGTGGGGAACAGTACCATACATGTTTTGTATGTGCCCTTCAGAGGTGGCATCGATGGCCAAAGTCTATGTTCACATGGCCAGAACCTATGTGGACCTATACAGTGTCTGTAAATGTCACATCAGAGGGCCTGCATGACAGCCAAACTGGCTCCCCATGGGCACTGAATATGATAATCACAAGGATGGTGTTAGAGTACACGGAAGCAGTGTATGGTGCTGTATGTGTCGCCAGCAACTATTCCAACATCCAAACCCATGTCTAACCTGCCCTGATTCCACGTGCTCTTGGAGGGGGAGCAATGCGTCTGCAGCATGCGAGATTGCATGTGCTGCACAGGACAGATTTGGAGCAACCATGGCTAGGGACATGACATTATATGCGAGTACAGGCATGGAACTAGGTTCACTGCTCACTGCCCACAACTGTGTGTGGGACACAATATTTCTGTATGTGACAGATGTAGCCCACTGTGGGCCAGCATGCACTCTCAGTCTGTCTCTGGCTTACTTTCCACTGTCCTTCGCAGCTGTCCCCCTCTTCCTCCTCTCCCTCCCCCTCCCCATTGCAAAGGATCAGATATGTTCACCCTGCAGATGTATGACACATGAGTTGTACATGATTGACATATTTCATCGTAACTGTGACTGAACATCTTTGGCTCTATCACATGTATGCAGTACATGCAGACATATTCCATTCCTGGGATGGCCATCTGCAAGGATCATCACACATCCCTACTTACTCCATATGTCCAATATGAGAGACACTTGTCCAGTTGTTATTTGCACATGTGCAGGAGGATTGTATGGTGGTTTGAAAAGCTGACACAATTATTATGCCCAAGTGGCTGATATTTGGACTTCCCCGTGGCACAACTACACTTTTTTCACACACACAACTGCATTTGTGCAGCACCTCAAATACATCAAGGCAGCAAGCCCATACTGCACTTTCATCTACAGCTATCCATCAGCATATGCCCGTTATGTACAGTCATGTATTTTGCCAGCTACTATGCCATGGCCCACACAGGAACAGTTTAATCATTTGGATGTATCACTCACACCTCCTGTGAATTATCTGCACATCACCGCTCATGCTCCATCAACCTTTTGCTGCCCACATCGTGGCGATGCTGGCTCCTCCAGGGGACATCTCTTCTCGATCCTATGCCACACACAGACATCCTTTGTTTTCCTTGTCTCCTTCCCTATTTGAACCCCTTTGTTTCTCTTGTGTTATTCTGTCTGTCTGGATTAGGGTGTAAGCTCTATGAGCAGGGACTTTATATGTTTGTACAACACTGCGTATGCTTTGTAGTGCTATATAAATAATTAATAGTAGTAATAGTAGTACAGCATATTACATGGGCACCCCTCACTGATACAGTACAGATGCCTCCTACATGCTCAATCCACTTACTGACTGACACGTAGGATACATATAGATCTGACAGGTCCATCAGCTCTTACCTTTCTTTCCATCCATCACTTAAAATGTGTCTTTCACAGGAGCTCCCTTATCCTACGTTAAGGTAACTGCCATTTTTGGGTGTTAAAGTGCACACTTGACACCTTAATGCCTGATGTCCTGTTAGCTCCCATTAAGTGGAGCCAAGTGCCCTTAGTGCCGGAAGGCCTACTGCCCGCCCCGGCCTTTACCAAACGATGACACCCTTACCACTGCCATTACCATTTGCTAGCAGGTGCGCTCTTCAGTAAACATTCCCTTTAGACATGCTAATTAAAAATACATAAATTCGATGACTTCCGGCGATGTGTGAGTGAGAGAGGACGTGCCTCCTTCGCTCCGGGGCTGTCTCGGCACTAAATCGTGCTTTTATCTGCACTATAATACCCTCACCCTTGCTTTCTTTCGGGGAGAGCTGAGCCATCACTTGCTGAGCTTGCCAGCCTGACACACGTAGGGCTGCGATGCCATTACCGACCAGGAAAGAGCGGGAGAAACTGCCGAAAACGGGGCCTGCGGCCGCGGCCACAAGACAACCTGCCTCACCAGGTGCGGACAGCACCGATTCGGCGTCGGAGGAGCTAGCGCGGGAGGTAGTACGGCTCCTTGACCCCAAATTCGACCGACTCATGCAAAAGTTGGAGGGGATGGAGGAATCCATGTCCGAGTTTGGCCGGCGCGTGGAGGAACTCGAGCATCGCGTGGCCGCGGTGGAAGAGGGGGAAGGCCGCCGTGATGGGGAGTTGGAAACTCAAAAGAAGCTCCTCCTTGAAGTACAACAGAAACTCGAAGACCTGGAGAATCGCTCCCGCCGGAACAACTTGAGGCTCGTGGGCCTCGGCGAGGACCGATCTGAGCAAGAACTGCTAGCCTTCTTGGAGACATGGCTGCCGGAGGCGCTGGAGATCCCGGAGCTCCAAGGCCTGTTCAAGATTGAACGTGCGCACCGCCTGGGGGCTCGGAGAGATCAAGGTGATAGGCCCCGCGTGGTGATTCTCCGAGTGCTCAATTTCCAGCACAAATGGCGGATTCTGCAGGCTTACCGCAGAAGGGGTGAGCTCACTCTTCACAACAAGAAGATCTTAATCTTTCAGGATTACTCTGCGGTGGTTGCGGCCAAGCGCAGGGAATTCTCTCCTCTGTGTACAGAATTGTTCAAACGTCGGGTGCGTTTTACTCTGGCCTACCCTGCTGTGCTGCGCCTCTCCCTCAACGGTCAGAATCACACCTTTGAAAATGTAGGGAAAGCGCAGCGGTTTTTGGAGCAGCTTCCACCTCCGAGTGCTGCGGAGAGCGCGCCCTGAGATTGCTTCAGAAGTGGAGACGGGGCTGGACAATATTGAATCATGTCTGCCATATATTTTCTGCCCCTTTTGTGGTTTGAGATGGGCGACTGAGTCGGGACTTTGGTCTGGGAAAACTACTTGAGCCTGATTTGTGTTTTACAATGTGCTTCTGTTACTTTGCTCTTATTTATGGGGGATTGCTCAGCCTGCTGCTAGGTTGGGGCTCCTGCCCTTCTGCCCTGGAGGCCTGTGGGGATTTTTACCCTGTGCCCCGGGATTCAGTTAAGTTGTGCTCCCCTTGAGACCTAGCGCTCCCCAATGTTTGAGAAGCTGACGCGGATCCTGATACGCGTGGAAATGGGTGCAATGTGGACCCCTGGGGTTGGAGCCAGATCTTGCATTATCTTTACCCTATGTCTTGCAGGCTTAGCAATCCTTATTACTATTATATGTGCACCCGCCATGTTATTCTAAGGCGCCCTGGTGGTTGGGACCGGCGGGACGGTTATTCCTCCGCGGCGCTGTCCTAATCAGTAGGGGGCCAGGGCAGCCAGCTGACATGGGGGTCTGTGCTGTCAACTTACTGCTTAATTGGGCTGCGAGAGTTGCTCAGGCTCCCGTGGGTATTATGTTGGGAGTGTATAGTACTGATTTCTGCTCATGTAACTGCTTGCTTATTCTTCTCTTTGAATATGCATTTGGGTCAGTGCCTGCCTGTCTACTCAGTGGGCTCTCCAATATACTTTTGAATCTTTCTCCTTGTCTCTTTGGTTTAGGGGTGTGGGGTTAAAGGTGGCGGATCGAGGCAGCCCTGCAGCATTGCTATGGGGTCCTAGCCTCAGTGCAGTAGCTGAGGGTTTAATTGTTTAGGGGTGTGTATTTGAGGGTGCCGAGGGGTGGTGGAGCGTGCGATTGTAGAGAGTAGAGAGTGGGGAGGGTTGAGGTGTAGGGATGTATGGCGGGGTGTGCTTCGGGGGGGAGCAGGGGGTATGGGGGGGTGGGGAGGGTAGGGTGGGGATAGGGTGGGGCCTGTATGTACTGTGTGTTGAGAGTTGGGAGCTTCTTTGGACTGCAAATGCCTATCTTTGTGTTTTTCTGGGGTTGGTACCGGGGGGCTGCCCAAGGACACGCCTGATGCTTGAAGTATGTCTTGGGTTGAGGCTGGGCAACCTGAGACGTGACTGTGACTGGTGGATATGCTTCTTTTTGACCACACTGCTTTGCATGAATGAGAGATGAGCTCCGCATGGTCTCCTGGAATGTCGGAGGCGTCAGTAGTCCTATTAAACGGACTAAGATCCTACAGGCTCTTAAGAGGGGGCATGCACAACTTGCCTTCTTACAAGAAACTCATTTGAGTGCTCTCGAGCATGCCAAACTTAAAAAGGACTGGGTGGGGCAGGTTTTGCTGCCTCGGCGATTGGCAAAAAGAGAGGCGTGGCCATATTAGTGAAACGGGGCTTGAATGTGGAGGTCCTGAGTCAGGACGTGGATCCGCAGGGGCGGTTTCTTTTTCTACATGTGAAAATCCAGGGAGAGGAGTTATTCCTCGGGAATATATATGCTCCTAATTCGTATGATCACCAATTTTTTCAGGGACTATTGAGAAAAATTCTGGGGGCACCAAAGATCCCCTTGATCTTGGCAGGGGACTATAACTGCCCACATGATCCTGCCTTGGACAGATCTGGTGCTGGGGGCTCCGGGCGGGCCTGGCGTAACAAAGGAGTGGGATATCTATGTAATATGGGCGGATTGATTGATTCGTGGAGAATCCTGCACGGAGTGGAAAGGGACTACACGCACCTGTCGAGAGTGCACCAGACTTGGTCTAGGATTGACTATATTTTGATCTCAAGTCAGAGTCTGGGGAAAGTGATCCGGGTGGAGATCGACCCCCTAGTGGTGTCTGATCATGCTAAAGTGGTCCTGGATTGGAGGGTGCGCCCGTTGGGTGGTACTCGCTGGTCTTTCCCGGGGTATCTATGGCAGAAAGACGAGTTTCGGGCCTACCTGATTCGGCAGTGGGAGGAATATCTATTGCTTGATGATACGGGAGAGGTTGGTGTGGCGACGTTTTGGGAGGCGGGCAAAGTGGTTCTTCGGGGCCACATCATAGCCTATGTGGCCAAAGAAAGGAAACGTCTGAACGCTCAAATTATGGACCTTACGAGTCAGTTACAGGAGGCCAAAAGGGTAGCACTACAGACACCGTCTCGGTTGCCGGAGTACTTTACGATGCAACGGGCTCTGAATGAGGCACTGCATGATAGAGCGGTTCAGTCGATGAGTTATTATCGCCATCAACTTTTTAGGTTTGGAGATCGTACGGGTCGCCTCTTGGCGCGTCTTGTGAGCCGACGAGGAGGTATTCAGGGAGTGGCCCGGATTAAGGATAAACAGGGGGTTCGGCATTCGGAGCTGGAGCGGATAGTGCAGGTCTTTAGTCAATACTATCAAGAGCTTTATACTCCTGAGCCTGAGAATAGAACTTGGGAACGAGATTTTCTCAATAAGGTGGAACTACCTAAGCTGATGGACTCTGAACTTTGTGAGCTTAATGCGCCTATCTCCCCGGAGGAGCTTCATCGGGTAATCAAGGCTGGCAAGACGTATAAAGCTCCTGGCCCTGATGGCTATGGCTCCGAATTTTACAAGATTTTGATGGCCCAGGTCACGCCTACTTTGACAGCCCTCTATCAGGATGTTCTGGAGTTGGGCAGTTATCCACGCGATATGAGAACGGCGGCAATCACTATCATACCTAAAGAGGGTAGAGATCCAGAAGAGCCGGCTTCCTACCGCCCTATTTCCTTGATCAATTACGATATGAAGCTTGTGGCCTCGGTGTTGGCGTCCCGACTACAGCACATTCTACCGAGGTTGATAGGGACCCATCAGTCAGGTTTTGTGAAGGGGCGGGGGGCTTTTTCTAATATTAGTAAAGTGTTGCTGGGGATGGAGCGCTGCTCACTCCAACAGGAGCCTTTGATTTTGGTGAGTCTAGATGCGGAAAAAGCTTTTGATAGGGTGTCGTGGCCATATATGTTTGAGGTGTTGGTCAGATTTGGGTTTAACGGGGCTTTTTGACATGGATCCGAGCCCTCTACGCGAACCCGTTGGCATGTGTAGCCAGTGGGGGTGTCTCCTCTCCACCGTTTGTATTGCGGAGAGGCACGCGACAGGGTTGCCCCCTGTCACCGCTGCTATTTGTGTTGCAACTGGAGCCTCTGCTGCTTTCACTTATACGGGCTGAGGGGATCCGAGGGATCGAATGGCCTGGAGGCGGAATTAAGGTCAGCGCGTTTGCTGACGATATGTTGTTGTGTTTGTCTCAGCCACAGGCCTCATTGGATTGTGCGCTGGAGTTGATCCAGCGGTTTGGTTCTTTCTCCGGTCTGCGGATTAATGTGGGCAAATCTGTGGCTTTAGATGTAGGCAATCGGGCACGCTTAGGATGGCGGGGCCCGTTCCCCTTACGATGGGCAGAGGGTCAGTTTCGCTACCTGGGGATCCAGATACCAGACCGTATTTCACAACTGTACGATATCAATATTCGGCCTATGTTATTGCGCACTGCGGATACTCTTCGGCGATGGAAAGACCTTCCGCTCTCGCTTATGGGTCGAGTAGCCCTTTTTCAGATGGTGGAGGTCCCCAGGTGGATGTATCTCTTGCGACACTTGCCTGTTTGGCTCTTGCGCCGTGATGTCCTGCGCTTTCAGAGTCAGGTGGGACGATTTTTATGGAAGGGGAGACGATCTCGGATACCACTTTCTGTGCTTATGGGTAGTAGAGCTGAAGGAGGGTTGGGACTTTTTTCGCTGCGCGATTATAACTTCCTAAGCTTGTTGGACCCCTTACGAGCTCTGATCCTGGGACGTGATACTGTTCTTCCGCGAACTTTAGTTCACTTGATGTCCCAGTCTCTTCATCCGGCCTTTTTGCTGCACTGCGGTAGTAGGGCCCTGCCGAGGTGCTGGCGAGAATCGCATTATTTAGGCACTTTGCGGCAGGCGTGGAGATTTTTGTGTCAGCGTAAGGGGATGCGCTGGTCAGCTACTGGGTGTCTTCCCCTAAGGGGTAATGGAGAGTTTGAGCCTGGGAGATTGGGGACCCCACCTAGCTGGGGATCTGGGGGTTTAGAATTTCTGGGCCAACTGTGCATGCCTTCGCAGGGAGAGCTTGATTCGTTTCAGTCTGTGCGGGAGCGATACTCGCTTGAGTCCTCTACGTTTTACTTCTACTTACAGGCGCGACACTACGTTCGCACGTTGCAAAAGAGTCATGGCTTCCAGCTCACTCACGAGGGGGTGTGGGCGTTCATAGTCCGGGAGGAGGTGCGGGTTACTCAGAGGTCCTTGCGGGATGAGTGGCATCCTGGAGGTGACAGGGGCCCATTGGAGATCTTGGCTCGGAGATGGCAGCATGATGGGGAGATACAGATGGATGTTGATGGCCTACAAGATGCTTTTCAACGGCTTACTTCGGTATCTGAAGCGATTCGGTTCCAGGAACTGCAATATCGGATCCTATGGCGAGCGTACGTGCCTAATGTCTGGGCTGTTAAGTTGGGGGTTCTCTCGACCGATGTATGTCAGCTTTGTGGGACCCATAGGGGGACCTTGGTGCATCGGTTGTGGACGTGTGCTCGTATCGCCCCCTTCTGGTGTGCGGTCCATGCAGCCTTGCGGGTCTGGAGACCTGGGGGCGAGGAGCTCTCGCCTGAATTGTGTCTGTTTGGCGCCCCCAGTATCAGGAACCGATCTGGATCCGGAGTTTCTGGGGTGACCCAGGATATAGACATGTCTCCCTCTGATAGGAGGTTCTATGATAGGGGCTATTTGATAGCGAAGGCTTGTATTCTTAAGCATTGGGTTGAGGACAAGCCCCCTGGGTTTGAGGAGTGGAGGCGGAGTTTCTTTATGTTACATGACTGTGAGCGACGCACGGCCCGGATTCTGGGTGGTAGGAAACAAGTGGAGTTTGACAGAACTTGGCATGGGGTTCTCCCACAGTCCGACCTTCCAGGTGACCGGGAGACCTGAGGGGTCTGTGGTCTTTGCTGTCTACGGATGTGAATGGCATCTGGGTGTGTCTGAAGGTAGGGATCTATAGGCAGGGGATAGTGGAGAGCTCTCACGTTGGTCTACACTGGGTAGGGGGGGGAAGTGGGTGCAGGGGGGAGTTGGGGGGAGGCTTAGGGGGAGGCTTAGTGGGGGACTTACTGGGGGGGGACATTCAGGGGGGTTTTTGGAGGAGGGGTGGGTTTGTTACATATTCTTTAGTATACACTGCTTTCTCTGTTAAGGTGCTGCTATTGTATGGCTTCAATACCTGTTTAGTGGGTGTGTATTAAGCTTGCCTAATGGGACGGAGGGGGCTGCGGGTGGATCTTCTACTTGGGCTTCGGAGGGGTGAGCTGTCTAGTTTACTCTACTGTTCTTCTTGTGGTATACTGCCTTGCGTGACAGTGATCTGCTTTATGGACTGCTTAAGTTTTACGTTTATTACTGTTACGACTGCTGTTATGACCATAGTTAGTACTGTGCCTCCTCTTGTTACATTTATGACGGTTCTGATTGTTCCTATTGTTGATGCTATTATTTCTGTCTTTGCATCCAGTATTGGGCTGTATACGTTGGGTGCCTTCAGAATCATTGTGATTTGGTTTACTGACACAGTGTATAGACGTGGGTTCTCTAATGTTGAAATACCAATAAAAATGATTTGACATAAAAGATAGAAAGCAGAGGGTAGGGCTAAAGGGCCAATTTTCCCAATGGAGAAAGGTGAATAGTGGTGTACCCCAGGGATCTGTGCTGGGTCCGCTGCTTTTTGACATATTCATAAATGACCTGGAAAGTGGAATAACGAGTGAGGTTATCACTGACTCCCCAACACAACCTAATACAACCCAATCCCACAAGATACGCAGTAATGTTATGTCTCACGCTACACATAATGTAAATAATAACCTGTTACTGTATATAGTTTATACATTTAAATTTTCCCAATGTTGAATCCTGGTTACTTGTCCTGTTATATGTAAACTCATGACAGCTTGTTGCTTATGTATTTTCGTTCACTGTAAACCGCACTGATGATAAATAGCGCGGTATAAAAGAACTGTAAATAAATAAATAAAAATCAAATTTGCAAAAAAAAAAAAAAAAAAATACATAAATTCATACAATGTAAAATTGTATAATGCATCCCATAAAATAGATTATATGCTGTCAAAAAATGTAAACTATATTCAATTACACTGCATTTTTTTAACTCGTAAAAAGGTTTAAAGCACTAGAGTATACAAAGGTATTATTAAATATGTTTTATGACATTTAAGAACATGGACCCAAAATTATTAAAAATATACTTATATAAAGATTTTAAGTACTATAGTTGACATTAGCTTTAACAAATTATTAGGAAACACCCTCTAATTCCCAGCCCTAGTAAGAGCTCAGTATTATTAGCTATGGTAATCTAAATTACGATTTTAATCCCAAAGTTTGCTTTCTTTTTCAGTTTAAATAAACCCACATTTTCCTGGGCCCACCACATGGCTCAGACAGAAAAGCAGAAAAAGCAGTTTGATACCTGCAAACCAGGACAGAAAATAAACATCTAATGTCAACACATTGGCGTTTGGTTTGCTGCTGTTACAGCAAATGCTTTTTAGCCTGGATGTTTGACCAACACTTGTGACTTTCCACCTCCATCCTCCTTGAATCCCCCTTGGATTGATTAAATTGGCTCAAGATGACACCAATAATTGGCTCAAGATGCTGCTTCAACAGACCCAATGATCCATATCTTTGCATTCCCTAAAATCAGTCCTTTCAGCTCTGTGTTAGATTTAGGATAGTTTACATTGGCCCTGTCACAAACATTTTAATAAAATCCCAGTGAAACCTCAAACTGGTGACATCATTGGATGGTGTCAAAAAAAGTTTTATTTTGCTGGAAAGCTGCAAGCTTTTATAATTTGATTTTAATCTTTCCTTTCTCTTCTGCATGGCAATGGAGATTGTTATTCCACAATAAGCTTCAGTAACTGGGACACGTAGCACAAAATAAAAATTAGGGACATGAAGACAACTGACCAACACAAAACATATCAGTTTGATATTAAATTGAAAAAAAAAAAGAAAAAAAGTCAATATATAATAGTGGAGTCCTATACCTGGGAACTGATTCCAGGATCCCTGCATTCAGCAATTCCAACTCCCTGGACCAGAGAACCTCAAATTTTATTTTTAATTCAATAGTAGCTTAAGGGCCTGTTTAGCAAATTGTTCTAAAACTTCTACTTACATGTGTATACCTGTAGCGTGCATAGTTTTTGGACATGATTTGGGTGGGCCTAAAAAGTACGTATATATTTCCTATTTTGCAGCAGCAATACACACGTACTTTAAAATAAATTGCCTATTAGGATTTACACCTGTGCTGAGCCAAGTGCAAGTGTTAGCTAACTATCAATTTGAACTTAGGTTTTGGAGATGTCATTGAGAGGGTAGCTGTGCTTCTGTCTCTGGTGTTTAAAACCACCTGAAATAGCCAGCTTTTGACTGGCTCCCCTTGGAGTCCAGTTCTGTAAAATTCTGCACTCATGAGTAAAAATGGCAGCATTTATACACATAAGATATAAAATCGGCCACATACATGTGTAAGTGCCTCAACTTATATGTTCAACACCCATGTGATATTATTGAACATTCCCCTTTGTAAAATGTCTGTTCCCATTGGACATGCTGCCAAATACATGGGTCCTTCCCACATCCTTCTAGCTATTTTACAAAAGGCTCTACATTTAAAGAGTCTTTTATAAATACACTTCAAATTGTGAACATCCAGACTGGATGTCCCTTTTCCAATCTAAGAAAAAAAAAGGGGAGGGGGACAGCCTCTACCAATAAAGGTCCAGAATAAAGAAAAAAAAGGGAGGGGGGTTAATGAAAACATTGCAGAATCAATTAATTGCCATAGCAGATTTGTTCAGCCCGATGTGGCTGTGTTTCAGCATGATATGCCTGCGTCAGGGGCAATTATAGCAATCTAAGGAAAATCTGTATAAAATCAGATTGTGGTGTCAGAAATATCCTTTCCATGCAGTCTACTGTTACCACAATCTGGTTTCATGCATATTTTCCTTGGATTGTACTAATTGCCCCTGATGCAGGCATATCGTGCCAAAACGCTGCTATGTCAAGCTGAATAAATCTACCATTGCAATTCATTTATTCTGCTTCATTTGCATAACCCCCTCCCCTTTTTTCATTTTGTCAAGGACTTTTTCCAGTCTAGACAGACTATGCAAAAACTGGGCTTTTTCTGTAGCAGGTAATGCTCTTTTGAACAGCTTATAACAGAAAAGAAACAAGGCTTCAAATGAGTGCTAAACTGTAGCTTGACTCTGTATTTGTTTCTCATATTATAAAATAGTTTTGCCTGGCTTCTTAAGTTTAATCTTTCCTCCAGATTAGTTAAAGCAACTGTTTTTCATAAGATAGAAAAAACACCAGTAGGCAATATGTGCCTCACATTTTTAACTAGACTATACCTAAAATAAATAATCACCCAAAGGTTAGAAACTTAGCATAGATGTTGCTGGCTCAGACTTAATGTATTTCTTAAAGAATAAGTGGACCCTGGTAAGCAAAGACTATAAGAGTCCTTTTCTGAACTCACTTGTATCTTTTTACAGTCAAGAATGCAACAGGGATAAGGGCGATAGATCCATACAAACTAAGATCATCTATAGAGATCCATACTGTCCCACTGTTGCTGTATTTCAAAATGCTTCAAGCCAGCTCTGTGCCAGTACCATTTTGTTGCACATTCCCAGAAGTTGGGGAATCTACCTTTATTGCTGATCTGCTTTTTTAGAACTACAATGGGACTAGTGTTCAACAGAGCTAAGCTCCTAAATTAGGCTCCTAAATTTGTGCACTATTTTCAGTCAAAATTAGGAGCCTAAAGGCCAATAAACAAAGGATTTATGCTCCTAACTTTGAATTATGTTTCCTAATTGGCATCTTTGAAAATTTAAGTGCTGCGTACCTACATTTCTACTCAAAATATCACTAAACTCCTAAATTTAGGAGCATAAGAAGTGGGTGACAACAGGAGTAGATTTAGGGTGGGGAAAGAACGACTTAGCACTGATGTTTAACATTAGGCTCATAAATAAGGCTAAATAATCTAGGCAAATGAAAGACAAGCCTAAATTTATATGCTGAACTTTTAAGCTCCTATTAATATGAATTTTCAGCTGAAAATGTAGGCTCCTAATTTTGGTTGAAAATAGTGCACAAATTTGAGGTCCTATTTAGGAGCTTAGCATGCTTGGAGAAGTGGTGAAGTAGCCTAGTGGTTATAGCACTAGCTTGACAACCAGGTGAACACAGTTTGATTCCCAATAGCACTTCCTTGCAGTTTTGGGCAAGTCACTTAACTCTCCATTGCATTGGAAGAAAGATCTGGTAATCTGCTTCCAGTTACACTACCAAGAAAGCTCAGGAGCTGCTGGGATGCCAGGAGTCAGCATTGACTCAAAGACCCACATTGCAGCATGTTTTGAATATCAGGTTCTTAATTTTCAGGTGAAAATTCATCTTAATTTACGATTTTAAAAGTTATGCATATAAATTTAGGCCTGCTATTCATTTGTTTGGATTTATGAGCCTGATTTATGAGTCTAGTGTTGAAAATCAGTGCTAAGTCCTGACATTTTTATTCATACCAAATCTGCTTCCCCGTTGCCACCCACGTTTTATGCTCCTAAATTTAGGAGTTTAGTATAATTTTGAGTATATATTTAGGCACTTGGCCCTAGCAAGTTTTCAGAGGCCAATTTAGGAGCATAACTCTAAAATGTAGAATATCGGCCTCTATGATTTTAGCAGAGTTCAGTCCAGCAATTTGAAAAGTAACTCTTTGCATTTACTGTTATTCCTAAAACACAGGAAAATTAGTTAATACTTTTTCCTTTTCCAGTTCGTTCATTGATTTTTGTCTCCAGGTTCTTTTAGATTCCTTTCTGTATCTTTATGTTAATCACACTTATTCTTGGTTTCCCTATGATTGCTGCTCATGTGCTAGACAGAGTTCACAACAATTGTATGAAAAAAATGGCAGGGGCAGGAGTCACCTTAAGATTGACCTATTTATTGAGGTATAAGCTTTCAAGGGCAAGCGTCCACTTCAGCATATGTATGGTTGTCTTTGCAGATTATAAGAGGTGAGGCTTCTCTGCTTGACTTTATTAAAATTAACTAATCAATATCATTTAGTTTACAACTGAAATGTATCTCTGCAACGTTCTGTCTGAAAAGATGCATTTTTCTCAGATAAAAGTTCATATGAGGTGTGACAAAAAGAAACGAGACTGTCCCATAAATGTTGTATTACAAAATCTACAGAGAAATTACGCATTGTCCCCTTCAAAGTAATCCCCCACAGAGTTAATGCACTTCTGCATTCGCTTCTGCCACATACGGAAGCACTCGGTAAAGTCCTCCTACTTGAGGTCCCTCAGCTCCCTCGTCACAATGGCCTTGATCTCTTCTACAGAGGCAAAATGAGTTCCTTTGAGCACAGTCTTCAGCCTGGGGAAGAGCCAGAAGTTGCACGGTGCGAGATCTGGGGAATAAGGAGGGTGATCGAGAGCTGTGATCTGTTTGTTAGCCAAGAACTGCCTCACACTGAGCACGGTGTGTGCGAGCGCGTTGTTGTGGTACAGCAGCCACGACTTGTCTCTCCACAGAGCCTGCTTGCTGCGCCGAACCTGGTCATGGAAGCGATTGAGGGTCTGCTGGTAGAAGGGCTGGTTGAGTGTCTGACCCTCAGGCACAAACTCATGATGGACCAATCCCTTCTGGTCGAAGAATGAAATCGGCATGACCTTGATCCTTGATTTGGACATGCATGCCTTCTTGGGTCTGGGTGACAGTCGAGTCTTCCACTGCAGGCTCTGTCTCTTGCTTTCAGGGTCATACTGGAAGACCTAAGTCTCGTCTCCTGTGATGACTCAGCCAACAAACTCTGGATCTTCTCTGATCTTCTCTAGAAAGTCTCGACAAGCATTGACCTGGTGCTCCTTCTGGTCATCCGATAAAAGCTTGGGCACCATCTTGGCGCACACCTTCTGCATCCCCAGCTCCTGCACCAATATGGTCCTCACTGACTCCCTGTTCAGGCTGAGCTCCTCATCTATCATCCGCACCATCAATCTGCAATCACTCCGCATCAGCTGGTTCACTCTGTCAATGTTCTCGGCCGTCATTGTCGTGGAAGGCCGTCCTGACTTGGGGTCATCCTCCACCTCCTCGCGGCCAGTCTTGAAGCATTTGTGCCACTTGAAGACTCGTGTCCTTGATATTGCATCTTCTCCATAAACCTTTTGGAGAAGTTGGAGACACTCAGTTGGGCCCTTCTCCAACTTAACCAGAAATTTCAAGTTGATCCTTTGCCCTATATTTCTGCCACCTCCAGTTGCATGACAAAGCGATGGAGCAGTGTGCTACAAAAAAAAACCTGAAAAAGAAAAACAGAGTGAGAGAGATAAAAAAATAATATAGCAGAATAGTGGCGAGATGTTGCACAACACAGTGATATAAGCGGTTGAAGGACTAGAAAAAGGGACTGTTACTTCTGGAGAGAGATCTGCAATTGTGAGTATATACTTCTGGGAATTTTCTGAAAGGAATTCTTTCTATTAAAGCCATTTAATCTGTGAACCCACTATTTTTTGTTAAATCAGTCAGGGCCTAGTAGCAGCAGTTTAAGTTTAAATTTAAAACACAGAAGAGAACTTTCTGGTTACATTTCATACCCAGCAGAGAGCTTATAGTTTTAATTTAATAGTCACTCAGGGCCTAGTATCAGCAAAGTATTTTTAGTTTAAATTTAAAACACAGAAGAGAGCTTTCTGGTTAAATTTAAAACCCAGCAGAGAGCTTGTAGTTTAAATTTCATAATAAGTTAGAGCCTAGCAGCAGCAAAGAGCTATAATTTAAATCAAATAAGAATATAGATTAGCACAAAAGGCAAAACAGGGTCAGTACTCTTTGAGCAGCAAATAAAGTCTTCTAGAGACCTTTACAAAGAGGCCTTCTAACTAGGGGGCAAGAGATCTGTGAAACTTTTTCAATAGGTGTTAACACAAGGTGGCAGTTCAAAAGGCCATTTTGAAAGACTCCTTCTATCCAAGCAAGGACTGTTAATCATCCAGGAAGTTGGTCACAGCTTACCTCAGCAGCACAGGCATAAATAGCTCAACCAGAGCTCTGTGATCCTCAGTCTTGAAGGACTAAAAAAAGGGACTGTTACTTCTGGAGAGAGATCTGCAATTGTGAGTATATACTACTGGGAATTTTCTGAAAGGAATTATTTCTATTAAAGCTATTTAATCTGTGAACCCACTATTTTTTGTTAAATCAGTCAGGGCCTAGTAGCAGCAGTTTAAGTTTAAATTTAAAACACAGAAGAGAACTTTCTGGTTACATTTCATATGCAGCAGAGAGCTTATAGTTTTAATTTAATAGTCACTCAGGGCCTAGCATCAGCAAAGTACTTTTAATTTAAATTTAAAACACAGAAGAGAGCTTTCTGGTTAAATTTAGAACCCTGCAGAGAGCTTGTAGTTTAAATTTCATAATAAGTTAGAGCCTAGCAGCAGCAAAGAGCTATAATTTAAATCAAATAAGAATATAGCTTACCTCTGCAGCACAGGACAGGGTACTGTGTAGCAGCCCTCTTTTAATAAGTGTTATTTCCCTGCCTCCCCCCCACACCCACCCACCCCTGGGATAATCGTAGCTTTATAGGTACTTACACATCTTAAAAGACAGGAGGTGCTCTCAGGTGAAGCTTGTTACCCAAATCAGACATACACTAAGGACCTGAGATTAATTAAGCTTCAGGTGAACAAGGTATATGAAATGTATTAGGTACAGTTTTATTGGTATAAATATCCATAGCAACCCTTAGTAAGTAACGAACTTAAAGATCTAAACAAAAACTTAAAACTAAGATGCAGACAGCAGTCCAGCAGCGGGATGGGGGCTTTCCAGTCTTTTGCATTGAGTGTCACATGTATGATTTTCTCCCAGTTGGTGAGAGGTCTTATGTGTGCACTAGGTGCAAGGAGCTCTTTGCTCTCAGGGAACGAGTCCGTTCTCTAGAGGCTAGAGTAGCAGACTTGGAAAACATAAGAAAGACAGAGAGGTACATAGACGAGACCTACAGGGATATAGTCCTTAAGTCCCACCTCCAGTCTGGCAGCATCCCTGTTGCCATGGAGGAGAGAGGTCACGTGACAGGAGAGCATCATCCTGGTGTGGCAGGAAGTGATCCTGTAACTAGGACCTGTCCTCCAGGTGATGTAAAACCCTCTTGCACCGAGGAAGTTTCTCCAGGGCCATGTGCCCATGAGGGAAGGGTTAGGACAGCCGTTATAGTTGGTGATTCGATCATTAGGCATGTAGATAGCTGGGTGGCTGGTGGACGTGAGGATCGCCTGGTAACATGTCTGCCTGGTGCGAAGGTAGCGGACCTCACATGCCACCTAGATAAGGTCTTAGATAGTGCTGGGGAGGAGTCTGCTGTCTTGGTACATGTCGGTACCAATGACATAGGAAAATGTGGTAGGGAGGTTCTGGAGGCTAAATGTAGGCTTTTAGGTAGGAAGTTGAAATCCAGAACTTCCAGGGTAGCATTCTCCGAAATGCTTCCCGTTCCACGTGCAGGACCCAAAAGGCAGGCAGAGCTCCGGAGTCTCAATGCATGGATGAAACAATGGTGCAGAGATGAGGGGTTTGGATTTGTTAGGAACTGGAGTACATTCTGGGGAAAGGAGGGGCTCTTCCGAAGGGATGGGCTTCACCTTAACCGGGATGGAACCAGGCTGCTGGCATTAACCTTTAAAAAGGAGATAGAGCAGCTTTTAAACTAGATAATAGGGGAAAGCCGACAGTCGCCCAAGAGCAGATGGTTTGGAAGAATGTATCCTTGAAGGATACTACCAAAAGCAGAGAGGTTCCAAAAAAGAGTAAAGTAGCCCAAATGCCCTCGAGTATGGAGCAGACAGAGCTTAAAGATCCCAAATTACCCATGTCTACCAATAGTCAAATTAATATGAATAAAATACAGTCTCTAAAATGCTTGTATGCAAATGCTAGAAGTCTAAAAAATAAGAAGGGAGAGTTAGAATATATAGCACTAAATGAGAGGTTAGATGTGATTGGAATATCAGAGACATGGTGGAAGGAGGACAACCAGTGGGACACTGTGATACCTGGGTACAAACTATATCGTAATGATAGAGCTGATTAAATTGGTGCAGGGGTTGTGCTCTATGTTAGAGAGGGCATTGAGTCAGAAAGGATTAAAGTTTTGAAGGAAACAAAATTTGCTGTAGAATCTCTATGGATTGAAATTCCATGTAAAAAGGGGAAGGCGATGACGGTGGGGGTGTACTATCGACTGCCTGGCCATAATGAACAAATGGATGATGAAATGCTCAAAGAAATCAAGGAAGCTAACAAAAGTTACAGTGCGGTAATAATAATGGGCGATTTCAATTACCCCGGTATCGACTGGGTCAGTGTCACGGCAGTACATGCTAGGGAGATAAAGTTTGTCAGACGGCTGCCTGGGTGAGAATCTTCACAGTCTTGGCAAGTGCATATATCTATATGATTTGCAAGGGATTGTGGGCAATGTAGTTCATTCACACCAGACACAGCTGCTGACAATAATTTAGTTGTGCTCAAGTGTTAAAGCCAATAAGATATTTATTTATGGGGTTATTTCTCCCAACACAGATATGCTTGGTAGCACATAAATCAGGTTACTTGCTTTCAGTGTTAAACTTGGAAAAAACAAAATAAGGAAAACAACATTTTAACTTATCAGGCAATCAAAGGCAAAAGAAATAAGACCTGGTTGATAACAAACTGGTCTTTTCTGTAGGCTTAGCTAATATCCTCTTAGCAAGTATCAAACAACAAACCAAAAGCCACAAAGAAAGAAAAAAACTGTTCTTTTCAGGTTAACTTCTTATATCTTCCCACATAGATTCAGAAGTGATTCTCTCCTAGCTCACAAGCAATTAGGTAAGGCTCAATTGCTAGCAGTTATCCAGCTGAAACCCCTTAGCTGGCTTGCTTTCTACTGCGTGGGTCAAATCCTGCTTCAGGAGCTTTCCTGAGTAGATTAAAGAACAAGTTTGTATTTCTTTGTGATGGTTGCTGTACTTTATAACAGAAAGTTACCAAAGGAGTTTAGACAGAGAGCAGTCCATGTAAACAGAATCTTCATCTGCTATCATTTCCCCTTCTTCAACAAGCATGGGTTCAATATCATGGATTGGCACAGATGAATCTCTCAATGGAGCACTTTCAGGAGAATACTTGTTTCCCTGCTGTCTTTCAAGGTTATAGCTAGGGCATAGATCAGTGTTCATACCTGAGCTTCCATTGCTGTTAGAGTTCCTCTCTATATAGCCTGGCCAGTATGTAGTCCAGTTCTTATGTCCAGCCTTCCAATCCAGATCCCTGGACACTGGATCTCTCTTCACATACCTTCTGGCATGGGTCTTAGGGTCCCTTCCACGTGTAGCCGTCTCTCTCACAGGTACCGTCTGGAGATTCCTAGCTCTGCAGCACCATTCCTCTGGCTTTCCCCAGTCCAATGGTGTATGCTGGCCCTTGGAATGCCTCCCAGTATACGTACTGTTCTGGACTCTTCTAGACCTCTTAAAGGCTTTTCTCCTCTTTCTTCCAAAGGGTTTCTTTCCCTCTCTGTCCGTCCGGTTTGGCTTCTGCTTCTGATGATCCTCCTGATGATGAAGATGATCAAGCTCAAGCTGATTCTCAGGATAATGAGGATGATTCTCTGTAGAATAAACTCTACCTTTATTCTGCTTAGATGAGTGCTCCTCCCTAACACAGCGCAGCTGTGCTGAATCAGGCCCTGCCCTTTGAGATGAGTGCTTAGGGATTACCTCATAGCCCTCCTGATTGAACACACGTTTCCCCACTTCAGCTCCTCTAATGGCTGTTGGAAACCTGGTGCATTCTGGGACTGGTAGTCTTTTATGGGAAAATTCTGTTTTCTTATTTCTACCAGAACTGACAGGTTGCTTGTTCAGAGTCACTTCACCTTTTCTATAGCTCCTTCCTGAGCTATGATAAGCTTCCTTATCACAAGTTCCTAGATGACATAAATGACTGCTTCTTGGAGTAGCTGGTCCATGAACCGACGAGAGGGGAAGCCATATTAGACCTAGTCCTTAGTGGAACACCAGATCTAGTGCAAGAGATAAGGGTGTTGGGGCCACTTGGCAATAGTGATCATAGCATGATCGCCTTTGATTTAATTAGTGGAGGAGGGATAGTAAGGAAATCCACAGTACTACCTTTTAACTTTCGAAAGGGAGACTATGATAAAATGCGGAAAATAGTTAATAAAAAACTAAAAGGAGCAGTTGCAAAGGTTAAAGACTTACATCAAGCTTGCGTGCTGTTGAAAAATACTATCTTGGAAGCCCAGACCAGCTGTATTTCATGCTTTAAGAAAAGTGGAAGGAAGTCCAAAAAACTGCCAGCATGGTTTAAAGGTGAGTTCAGAGAGGCTGTTGTTGCCAAAAAAGCATCTTTCAGGAAATGGAAAAAAGAGCCAAACGATGAAACCTGGAAACAGCACAAGCACTGGCAGGTCAAATGCAAGGCATTGATAAAGAAGGCAAAGAGAGAATTTGAGAAGAAGCTTGCTGCGGAAGTAAAAACACGAAATAAAGATTTTTTCAAGTACATTCGTAGCAAAAAACCTGTGAGAGAGTCAGTTGGACCATTAGATGACAGAGGAGTTAAAGGGGCGCTAAGAGGCGACAAGGCGATCGCGGAGAGACTGAATGAATTCTTTGCTTCGGTCTTTACTGAGGAAGATGTAGGGATGTTACCCATGACTGAAGTGGTATTTAAAGGTGCGGAAGAATTGAAGGAAATATCGATACATCGGGAAGATGTATTACAACTATTAGATAAGCTGAAGAGTAGCAAATCACCTGGGCCGAATGGTATACATCCAAGGGTGTTGAAAGAACTGAAATATGAGATTGCGACCTGCTATTAGTAATCTGTGAACTATCATTAAAATCATCTCTAATACCTGAAGATTGGTGGATCGCCAATGTAACACCAATTTTTAAAAAGGGTTTGAGGGGTGATCCGGGAAACTACAGACTGATGAGCCTCACGTCAGTACCGGGAAAAATGGTAGAAACCATCATAAAGAATAAAATTACTCAGCATGTAGATAGTCATGGACTAATGGGAGACAGCCAACATGGCTTTAGACAAGGAAGATCTTGTCTTACTAATCTGTTATGTTTTTTTGAAAGTGTGAACAAACAGGTGGAGAAAGGTGAGTCGGTTGATATAGTGTATCTGGACTTTCAGAAAGCCTTTGACAAGGTCCCTCATCAGAGACCTTTGGTAAAATGAAAGAGTCATGGGATAGGAGGCAGTGTACTACTGTGGATCAAGAACTGGTTAAAAGATAGAAAGCAGAGGGTTGGGCTAAATGGCCAATTTTCCCAATGGAGAGTGGTGTACCCCAGGGATCTGTGCTGGGTCCGCTGCTTTTTGACATATTCATAAATGACCTGGAAAGTTGAATAACAAGTGAGGTTATCAAATTTGCAGATGACACAAAACTATTTAAAGTTGTTAAAACCCAAGAAGATTGTGGAAAATTGCAAGAGGTTCTTGATAAATTGGAAGACTGGGCATCAAAATGGCAGATGAAATTTAATGTGGACAAGTGCAAAGTTATGCACCTAGGGAAGAACAACCCAAACTATGGTTACACGGTGCAAGGTTCCACATTAGGAACCACCACCCAGGAAAAAGATTTAGACATCATTGTGGATAACATGTTAAAACCCTGTGTGCAGCGACAGCCAAGAGAGCAAACAGAATGCTAGGTATGATAAGGAAAGGAATGGAAAATAAAACAAAAGATATTATAATGCCTCTATACCGTTCCATGGTGAGACCGCACCTTGAATATTGTGTGCAATTCTGGTCACCGTATCTTAAAAAGGATATAGCTTTATTAGAAAAGGTTCAGAGAAGAGCCACCAAAATGGTAAAGGGGATGGAAGGATACTCCTATGAAGAAAGGCTAAAAAGGTTAGGGCTCTTTAACCTGGAAAAGAGACGGCTGAGGGGAGATATGATAGAAGTCTATGGGGTATGTTTACTAAACCGTCTTAACGTGCGCTCTCCCACGTTATCGCACGCTGAAGGCGGAGAAAGGCTCCCGGAGGGCGGAGGAAGGCTCCCCAGGGGCGGAGAGAGAGGGTCAATGGGCGGAGAGTGGGAGGGGAGAGTCTCCCTGCACACTAACGCTGTGAAATCCGAGGCTGAAAACTAACGCCAGTGAAACCCTGGCGTTGGAGCTGATTTAAAGGGAAAAGAAACCATTTCCGTTAGCAATGTACAGCAAGACCAGGGAAACCCACAAAAAAGTGAGAAGTGTGATGCATGTGCACGGAACAAAAGGGCAAAGAAACAGTGAAAATGACCAGAAGAAAATGTAAAAAAAACATAACCAAGCTGGGCAATAGTGATATCAATGGGAAACATCAAAAAACACCCCCAAGAAAGCTCCAAAAAAAGATATGAATTTTGGAAGGCTCTATGCTCTGTCCCCATACAAGGTGAATGAGCCCACAGTGAAATTGCGCTGATCAGGGTTTTCCTCTCCATTGGACAGGTTTCCTATGGTGTGCACATGTTCCACAACAGCAGGGCAGGCATGTCGGAATGGGCAAGTGGACTGATGCTGGAAAAGGGGACACAGAGGGCTGCAGGCGGCACATGCTGTGGTGCAGCTGGGGCACAGTGCAGACTAGGGTAATGCCTAGCTGGCCCATAGGAATGCTGAAACAGTAGAGCAGCCAGACAGCAACTGCTGAGGGCCCAACATGGGCAAGAGTGTGCTTCCCACGGTGTCACAGGGAATAGTACCCAGCAGGTACCCCCAATAGCACGGAACATTGGCAGGCGGTGCTGGGGGAAAGCGTGGACAGCTATGCAGGCACCCCTACCCCAGAACCCGCACCATAGGCAGCCGCCTACCCGCACACTGGATGGCCTGAGACTGCACAGCACCAGCAGCACCAGCAGAAGGGCATGTCAGCATGGTGGCAGAGGGGTACTGGTGGTGGAGGGGGCAGTGGCAGCTACCCAGAGCAGACCATGGCCTAGCCCTGTTTAGGTGGGTGCCGTGCACTGCAACAGACAGGCTCTGTCTGACAAACAGTCATGGTATCTCCAGGGAATGCACTATGTCTGTGGCAACACGGTGGTGCCGTGAACACAGCCAGTGTGTTCAGCAGCAGAAAGTCACAGGTTCAAGCCCCAGCTGTGGTTCCTGCCAACCCAGTCCCCATATTTTACCCACTACTAAAATGTGCTAAAACAGACAGAACCTTTATTTCAGATAACAGAAACATGCCCAATAAACCTACATTTTACCCTACAGAGCACAGACACCATAAACATGCACATTACCTAGAACAGAGTCTTCCAAATGCAGTCCTGGAGGGCCAAACACCATTCAGGTTCCATGCTGCCTCTAATAAACATGGCTGTGCTGCATGTCTATGCACCGCTCCCATGGTATGCAGATGTATCTCATACATATTCATTAGGGACAGCATGAAAACCCGAACAGTGTTTGGCTCACCAGGACTGGAGTTGGGAACCTCTGCTCTAGAGCAGCGGCCAACAGGGGGCAGACACACCCTCACCCACAGGCTCCATTATCCAAAGCCTCCTGGAGAGGCAGGATGTTGGGCCCTGCGTGCATCTCCAAATACTAGCACTTGCATATCTTAGCAATGCCACCCTAAACCTGGGAATATTGTACACACCTATCAAACAGTTGCTATGATTACTGGCAGATAGCAATTCCTATGTTAAGCACAATTTGCTGATTGAGCTGCATCATAGCAACCTTTCTACTGTCTGTGGAGTGTGCTTCAGGTCTGATGTCTGACAGTGTTTACCACCCTGCGGAGTGACCCCAACAGTATTGCGTACCATACCCATGCCTGCACTGTGCCCAGGACTGGTGCGGTGGCCAGGGCTGCCAAGAGCCTCTATATTTGCACAATGCTGGCATAGGTGTGGGAGCGTGTGTTTGTCTATCCAGTGTGTGGTGTCTGCCAACACCTTCCTCAGCCCACACTGTTGCCAGTGTAAGCCTGCTACTGTGCATAATGAGGAGCAAGGTACCATGGATATAGCCCGGACAGGGTGGCCTGGCCAGGATGCATCTGCACAGGGCATAGGGCAATGGCTCGGACATTGTAGTGCCTGACAACCACCTGCACGGACAGGGTGGCCACAGCATGTCCTGCTGGGAGGTCACTCACCCTGACTGAGCAGTGACCACGGCATGGCTAGGTTCCCCCATAGTGCTGTATAGTGTTTTTCTCATGTGATGTTTATGGTTTTCTTTTGGGGCCCAATCACTGACTTATTTGCTTGGTGTGTATGTTGACATCCCAGTTCTAGGTACATGCATCTTCTCCAGGAACATGCACTATGGACTGGCTAGCAGACTGTCTGCAGCTAGTATGTGTCTCGATGGAACATCTTGCGGGGTGCAGCAGCTGGAGGCTTGCTGCTGGAGAATGTCAGATAGTGGTGCGGGGCAGCTGAGCATTTCCAGGCCTTCTGTCTGCCTTGCCTTATGGATGTGTACAGATCTGAATTGCCTGTCCTGTATGGTGTCTGTTCCCCAGCAGCACTGGGGTTGACGGTCCTCTCTACTGCCACCATTGCGGGAGGTAGAGTGTGGCTATGTTGGTGGGAGATCCTGTTTCTCACCCTGAGCCACAGCGAGTGGGTTGGGTGGTGGTACATAATCCACCTATGGGTCCAAATACCCCCCCCCCTTCACCTACATCATGTGACCATGGTACCAACACAGGATATGCACTATTTTGGGTGCATCATAGCCCATAAGGGCTAGACATGACTGAGAAATACAGATGTGTCAGCAGGAACTACCTATCACACACACTAGCACTGATGGGGACCTGCAGCATAGCCTATTTCAGCCATGAAAGGTGCTGTGGACCTGGTGCTGGGTGCCCCACCTCACCCTAGGGTGAGCACAGTACCCGCACAATGTGACGGTCTGTAGCTATTCTGTGCCAGTAACATACACGGTCAATACCCTCTACCAGGCTGAGGTGCTGTGGGGGTGCACACGGTCAGTTCCCCCTACCAGGCTGAGGTGCTGTGGGGGTGCATACCCCATCTTGTGATCATCTGTAGACTGCTGATTTGCATGTGCAGTGCATCATGGGTACGGGTGGGTTAACCCTATCCTGGTAACCACAGCAGACTGTTTGTGTGGTGACATGCAGTCCTTCTGTAGCCAGCCAGGGGCTTGTTAATAGCTGTAGCCCACTGGTTACTTCACTGCCTGTGGGGCCAGAGGTCATGAATTCAAACCCACAGTGGGGTTATTTGATAGGGCTATCAGGAGCATTGTCAATTTTTAATGTACATTAGTGCTGCCAGCAAAAACACCCTCAGAGTAGTGTAACCATAAGGTGCCTCAGAAGGCGCTTTATAGGGTGCCCTATAAAGCGCCTTCTGAGGCACCTTATGGTTACAGTCCATATAAGGTGCCTTATAAGTTGTCCTATGGAGCGCCTTATAGGGTGCCCTATAGGGGACATTATAGGGTGCCGTGGCAGACAGTGCACTTTATAATGTGCCCTATGGAGTGCCTTATAGGGTGCCTTATGTGGCACCTTAGGTTATGGCACATGAGGGTGTGTTTGCTGGCAGCAATAATTAAAATACAAATAAAATGCCTCAAGAAACAATGCTTACATGTCAAAGCTGATACCTCAGCCAGCCTTATACATTAGGCACACTGGGGGATCAAACTCATGACCCCTGTATCATCAGTCAGTGTATTAACCATTGTACTACACCTCTGTTTCTTTGTTTGTATGTCTGGGCGCCTACTTAAGATTACTGCGCGTTAATGCGCTTAGCGGCGCTTAGCCCGTTAATGTGCGCAGCAGCGCGCGTTATAGTGCGATAATCCCGTTTTGCTACTTTAAGACTGAAACGCCCACTCCTTTTATGGCAGCCTGCACACTATCGCCGGGCGCACATTAAGACGGTTTAGTAAACATACCCCTATAAATTAATCAATGGAGTGGAACGGGTAAACGTAGATCGACTGTTTACGTTATCAGAATATAGGAAGACTAGGGGACATGCAATGAAGCTACAGGGTAAACTATTTAAGACTAATAAAAGAAAATATTTTTTCACTCAACGTGTAATCAAACTCTGGAATTTGTTACCGGAGGATGTAGTAAAGGCTGTTAGTGTAGCTGGGTTTAAAAAAGGTTTGGACAAGTTCCTGGAGGAAAGGTCCATAAACCATTATTAAGAAGGGACCCAGGATATTAATGCTTAACCTAGTACAAGCATTGCAGAACCTGTGTCTTTTGGGGAAACTGCTAGGTACGTATGACCTAGATTGGCCACTGTTGGAAACAGGATACTGGGCTTGATGGACCTTGGTCTGACCCAGTATGGCATATCTTATGTTCTTATGTTCAATTGGCAATGAGTCATTGGTGTGGCTGCCCCAGTCTCGTTCTTTTTTGTCACACCTCATATATTGCCACATTGTTAAATAGAAGATATAAATACAAAACTTAATATGATATAGGCCCCTTTATCTAAAGCTGTGCACTTATTGCGTGATTATTGGCAGTATTAGTAGCCATTGTGGACTAGCTGCCGGGGGCATGTTCTTGGCAATTAACACGTATAGTTTTGTGCACGTGCATTAACTGCCACATCACCACTGAGCATGTGGGAATTGTCCTTGCACTAGAGGTCATGTGCTCCCTATCCCACACTGTCCCTAACCCACCCTTTGCTACCCTAGCATGCAATGGTGGATTACTTGCGTTTAGTGACTGGTAGCTAGCACGTTAGCATTCATCGCGGCCAATTACTGCACACTAAAACGTACATTAACCAGTCAGCGGCGCTCAGTATTTGTCCCTTGAATTATTCTGACAACAGTGGTTTCTACTTTAAAAAGGAATGTGCTTCAGCTTTGAAAAGATGATTTTCTACTATATATAAATATTAGAAGTCATGCATTGGTGTTAACAACCTAGGTCTATTTTATTTGGACTTAGGTGTTATATTGAATTGCTATCATACTTTATCTTTCTTTTACAGTTACAAAACAGCCATACTAATCTCTGATCCTTCAAAATGTCAGCATGCAACTTTCTTTGCTCTGTTACTTCAGTTTTGGTTTAATTCAGGGGTCCTCATACTTCTGCCTGGGAGCTGAATGCAGCCTGTGGAGCTCACTTATCTGGCCTGTCATGTTTTTCCTGCCCATGGCTCATTGTGGCCTATGGAGGAAGCTTTGCTGTTCCTTGCTCAGCAGTGGCAAAGACAGCGAGGCTGGTAATTCCCAGACTTCAGCAGCGAAAGAAGAAAAGGGGAGTATGGTATAACAACAAACTCTAAGAAGGGCTCCCTGCTCAGTAAATTCTGATGGAAATCTCCCTATTGGCCCTTTCTATTATTGGAAATAACCAATGTAGCTCATCCCTTGAAATGTTTGAAGACCCTGGTCTAATTCCTATTTATTGATATAATTAATTGTTAATAACCTTGAGCAGAATATAAAGCAACACCTCCTAAGTCTCCTTTTGTTGGTTTCAAATCCTAATATATTTTAGCACTTATTTACTTAGGGGTATGTTTACTAAAACCCCGGTAATGTGCGGGCCGCGCTAGTGTGCGGGTGCCATATAAGGAGTGGGCGTGTCTGGCTGAAAAAAGCGAAACCGGGATTATTCATGCGCAAATGTGCGCGGCGCCCATGTGCGCACCGCACATTAGTGCATGAGAAAGCTGCGCGGGAGGCATAAGTGGCGCGCTGATGTGCTAGTCAAAGAGCAGAGCCACAGCACAATGGTTAAGACACTGACCAATGGTGCAGGGATCAGGAGTTCAATCCCCCACAGTGCCCAATGAAGATGCCTGGCTGAGGCATTACTTTAGGAGGCATTTAAATCATGGGCGGCATAAGGCAGCGCACTGATGTGCATAAGGTGGAGTGCTATTGCTTTAGGAGTCATTTTAATATTGGGCGGCATAAGGTGGCGCGCTGATGCACAATCACAGGAACAGAGCCACAGTGCAATGGTTAAGATACTGACCAATGGTGCAGGGATCATGGGTTCAATCCCCCACTGTGCCCAATGAAGAAGGCTGGCTGAGGCACTACCTATTATAGGTAAGTTTGCTTTAGGAGGCATGTTATTTTTTATTTTAATTACTACTACTAGCAAACGCACTCTCAAAGCGTGTTAACATAAGGCACCCCATAAGGCACATTTTAAAGTGCACTGTCTGCCAAGGCACCCCAGAATGTTGCTTATAGGACGCTTTATAGGGTGCCATATGAGGTACTGCAAGGTCACAGCAATGTTTTTGATGGCAGCACTGTGCAGCTTAAGGAATGAAAAGCATAAGTAGGTGCGCTGACATGCAGAGAGGAGCAGCAGTGTAGCACAATGGGTGAAGCACTGACTGCTGATACAGGGGTCATGAGTTTGCTCCCCAGTGTGCCTACTATGTAATGTATGTAGGTTTGTAATGTATGTAGGTTTTCCTGCAGCACTTTAGTTGTATTTTATTAATTGCTGCCAGCAAACAGGTGCTCATGTGCCGTAATTGAAGGTGCCGCATAAGGCACTCCATAGGGCACATTATAAAGTCACAGCACCCTAAAATGTCCCCTATAGGGCACCCTATAAGTTGCTACACAGGATAACATATAGTGCACCTTATATGGATGGTAACCATAAGGTAACCTATAGGGCGCCCTATAAAGTGGCCTCTGAGGCACCTTATGGGTACAGTATGATGAGGGTGTTTTTGCTGGCAGCAATAATGTACATTAAAAAGAGATAATGCTCTGTGCAGCACCATCAAATAACCCCACTGGGGGTTTGAACCCATGACCTCTGGCTCCCCAGGCAGTGAAGTAACCATTGTGCTACAGCTGCTAGCAAGTCCCTAGCTGGCTGCAGAGGGAGTGCATGTCACCACACAGACAGTCTGCTGTGGTCACCAGGATAGGGTTAGCCCACCCGTACCCATGATGCACTGCACATGCAAATCAGCTGTCCACAGATAAACACAAGATGGGGAATGCACCCCCACAGCACCTCGGCCTGGTAGGGGGAAGTGACCATGTGCACCCCCACAGCACCTCGGCCTGGTAGGGGGTACTGACCGTGTGTTTTACTGGCACAGAGTAGCTACACACCGTCACATTGTGCGGGTACTGTGCTCACCCTGAGGGTGCAGTGAGGCGCCCAGCACCAGGTCCACAGCACCTTCCATGGCTGAAAGAGGCCATGCCAGAGGTCCACAGCAGTGTTAATCTGTGAGATAGGTAGTTTCTGCAGAAACACTTTGGATATTTCTGTCTGTCTCAGTCAGGTGTAGCCCCCATGGGCCCCTAGGTGAGTCATGCACCACCACCACCCTCCTCCTCCCCCCCAGCGAAGGGTGGCAAACAGTGTCTCCCATCAACAGATCCACATGCCACTTCCCTGCAATGGTGGCAGTAGAGGGGACCATCAACCCCAGTCCTGGTGGGGAACAGACACCCTACAGGGCAGTCAATGCAGCTCTGTACACATCCATAACACAATAGCAGACAGACATTAGGCCTGGATATGCTAAGCTGCACCCCAACACTACCTGACATTCTCCTGCAGCAAGCCTTCAGCCACTGCACCCTGCAAGCCACTCCATCAAGACACATACCAGCTGCAGTCTGCTAGCTAGTCCATAGTGCATGTTCCCAGTGGTAATGCATGCACTCAGAATTGAGATGTCAGCATACACAAGCAGATAAATCAGTGACTGGGCCCCAAAAGGAAACCCACAAATATCACATGAAAGAAATACTATATAGCACTATGGGGGTGCCTAGCCATGCTGTCATCACTGCACAGTCAGGGTGAGAGAGATCCCCCAGCAGGACATACTGAGGTCACCCTGTCTGTGTAGGTGGTGGCCAGGCACTAAAATGTCCCAGCCAGTGCCCTATGCCCTGTGCAGATGCATCCTGGCCAGGTCACCCTGTCCAGGCTATAACCATGGTACCTTGCTCCTCATTATGCACATTGGCAGGCCAATACTGGCAACAGTGCTGGCAGTGTGGGCTGTGGAAGGTGTTTGCAGCCACCACACACTGTATAGACAGACACACACTCCCACACCTATGCCAGCATTGTGCTACTATAGAGGAGTTTAGCAGCCCTGCCCACCACACCAGTCCTGGGCACAGTACAGGCATGGATATACTACGCAATACTGTTGGGGGTCACTCCCCAGGGTGGTAAACACTGTCAGAGACCAGACATGAAGCACACACCACAGACATCAGAAAGATTGTTATGATGGAGCTCAATGAGCAAACTGTGCTTAACGTAGGACTTGCTATCTGCCAGTAATCATAAGAAACGTTTGATAGGTGTGTACCGTATACCCAGGTGTAGGGTGGCATTGCTAAGGTATGCAAGTGCTAGTATTGGGAGATGCACGCAGGGCCCAATGTCCTGCCTCTCCAGGAGGCATTAGCCAATGGGGCCTGTGGGTGTGGGTGTGGGTGTGTCTGGCGCTGTTGGCTGCTGCTTTACGGCAGAGGTTTCCAACTCCAGTCCTGGTGTGCCAAACACTGTTCGGGTTTTCATGCTGTCCCTCATGAATATGCATGGGATACATCTGCATACCATGGGGGTGGTGCATAGATATGCAGCACAGGCATCTTTATTAGAGGCAGCATGGAACCTGAATGGTGTTTGGCCCTCCAGGACTGCATTTGGGAGACTCTGCTCTAGGTAGTGCCCCTGTTTATGGTGTCTGTGCTCGGTGGGGTAAAATATAGGCGTATTAACCATGCGTATGTTCTCTGCAATAAAGGTGTGTCCTTACTATCATGGTTTAGTTGTGGGAAAAATATGTGGACTGGATTGGAAGTAGCCCCAGCTGGGCTTTGAACCTGTGATCTTCTGGTACTAAAGGCACTGGCTGTGTCCGCTGCACCACCATCTTAGCACAGAAACAGTGTATTCCCTGGGGAGTCCATGGCTGTTTGTCAGACAGGGCCTGTCTGTTGGAGTGCACTGCACCCACGTGAAGGGGGCTAGGCCACCGTCTGCTGTGGGCAGCAGCCACTGCCCCCTCCACCAATGGTACCCCTCTGCCACCATGCTGACATGGCCTTATATTGGTGACAGCATCACAACTAAATGATATGTGGCCCTCCAGGACTGCATTGAGGGGACTGTGGTCTAGGTAATGTGCATGTTTCTGGTGTCTGTGCTCTGTAGGGTAAAATAGAGGTGTTTGGACCATGCTTATGTTATCTGCAAAAAAGATTGGTCTTTACTATCATGGTTTAGTGGTGGGTAAAATATGGGAATTGGGTTTGCAGGAGCCCCAGCTGGGACTTGAACTGGTGATCTTTGGCTCCTGAACACACTGTCTGTGTTCACTGCACCAAACTGTGGCCTCAGAGACAGTGCAGTCCCTGGAGATAGGAAACCTGGCCAAAGAAGACATAAACCCTGCTCTGCACAATTTCACTGTGGGATCATTCACCTTGTATGGGGACGGAGCGTAGACCCTTCTAAAATTCATATTTCTTTTTTGGGGCTTTATTGGGAGTGATTTTTGATGTTTTCCATGACTATCACTGTTGCCCAGCTGTATTATAATTTTTTAGAATTTTGTTGTGGTCATTTTCAATGTTTATTTGCTATTTTGTTCTGTGCACATGTATCACACTGCTCACGTTTTGTAGGTTTCCCTGGTTTTGCTGTACATTGCTGACAGAAATGGTTTCTCTTCCCTTTAAATCGGCTCTACCGCGAGGTTTTCACTCGCGGTATTTTTTTCATCGAATTTCAGTCCCGCTCCTGTGCGGGGAGCCTCTCCCCTCCCACTCTCCACCCATTGACCCTGTCTCTCCGCCCCTGGGGAGCCTTCCTCCGCCCTCCGGGAGCCTTTCCAAGCCTCTATCGCTCATTTGCGCTACGCGCACATGAGCGGGCCCGTTAGTGCAGTGCGCACGTGTGCGGGGCACAAAAACACATCATTAGCGTGCGCTAAGGTACCTTAGCGCATGCTCAAGTGCGCCCCGCACAGTAGCGCGGTTTAGTAAACATACCCCTTAGTCTGGCAAAGTAAATATTGGGGGAATTCCCAGCAATTTTGGGAGGGCCGCCATGCAGTTAGGGTCAAGTTTACTAAGCCCCATGCAGGTAATGCATGTGTGGGCTGCATTACCAGTGCAGGGCTTCGAGCTAACTGCAAGGGGGAGGGTGTACATCCGTTTCCCTGCAGTTACTGCATTGTCGTGCAGTGAACATACGATTGAGATGGCATTAGTTGTTCCTGCCGCTACCTGCGCTGAACATGGGTCACAAATGCCTGTGCCAGCTGTGCCATGCCAGGAACGTCCCCATTCTGCCCAGCTGCTGCTGCCAGGGTAGCATGGGGTTTCTGATGCAGGGCCCCCTGCTACTTCTTAGCGCAGCACTGAAACCACATGCTAGCCCTATGCTACCCTAGTAGTGCATGTTAGTAAATATGCCCCTTAATACAGAGAAAAAATAGCTACCACACATTAACTGCACAGTAGTTAACTATATATGTTGAGGTGGTCTTATCTGCTCTGTGCTATCTGCTGCATCAAGAGTGAATGCACCTCCATGTTTACTGTAAGACTCAGTCCCACCCATTCCCCCTCCCAAGTCAGCATTTTCCACATTAGCTTTCTAACATGGGAATTATCATGGGCTAACAGATAAAGCAGGCCCATGCAAACTTAGCGAGCAGTAATTCCCATGTTATATATAGCTACTGCAATTTAGTAAACAGGCCCTTCCATATCCATGGGGGAAAAACACAAATGAGATCCGATATGGGACAAAAACCATAGTACATACAGTAGGTGTGTATTTAAAAAAAAATCCTTAAACACTATTAAGTCCTCATGAATGTGAACACTGAAAAATAAAGTTTATTGATCATCTTTAACTTTCATCTAAATAAAACAAAATAAAGTTTTCCTAAAGATTGCCGCAAGACTGACTGTATACTTTTAATCTGCCCTGAAGTAGTTTACAACTCAAAAATTAAGAAAACAGTGAGTCTGTGAGCTGATTGTAAAGGACTTTCTGAGAGAAAAAGACTCTCAGGTATGGTTTATGAAATGTAACCATGGGAGGTAACTTCAAAAACTGAAAACCAAGCAAAGGAATTCTTGAATATATTAAAAAAGAATGATTTTTGACTTCTTCTATGTAATTAATTTAAACAAATACCCAAAGTGCGGCTCTGATTTGGTGCAAATTCTCCAGGGTATAAAAGCCCATAACGCCAAATCTGATTGAATGGAGAGAGTGGCTCTGATCTCCTTGTCACTACAGTTACTAATCAAATTTTCATATAATATGCCTATGAAGGATTTCCTGATCAAACACTCAAAGCTGCCCCTTCTGCAACCCCATTAGCTAACATGTTTTATATGTAAAGGGGTCATCAAAAGTGTAATTCCCTTACAGAAATCCAATCCTGCTCGTTGGTCAGCTAGCAGATAAAGCTAAGAAAGCATTCTGTCCTGCAGTTCAACATCAATAGCATACCAGCATTTAAGCTCATATTTCTGTCTCACAGAGGACATGAAAAAGAAGTGCCCAGGCAGGTACGCGCATTTTAGAAAGAACCGGGCAGGTAAAAATATATTTGGAATTGCTTTGTAACATCAAGCTGCTTTCCCAGCAGAAAAAGTTTTAAAATCCATTGAAGTCATGTGCACTCTGAATTCCATTTTAACTTTGTCATTGGTGATTAGGGGTTTGTTTGCATGATCTCTGTTTGCATGTATATGTATATAGATATCTATGTGTATGCATTTGTGTATATATATGAATATATATATTGACTGTATACTGGATCCCTAGAAACGTATGAATCTTGTTTGCCACTTGTCCCCCCATAAGGATCCAAGTTAGATCTCCCTTGTTCTATGTATCGTTCTTGGTTCAAGTTACAATGTAAACCACTTTGAATACATGATAAGGCGATATAAAAACACTTGTTAAATAAATAAATACCTACATGTGTGTGTGTGTATATGTATGCATATATATACATAGGTATATATATATATATTTATACCTATGTATGCAAATGCACACAGACACACACATACAGTATATATATATACAAACTGTATATACTGAACAAAAAGAAAATAATGTTCATATCAATAATGTAAGAAAAGGCAGAATTGTCAGTTAAGTTTATTGTATTGTAAGAATATAAGAAAAGCAGAAACATGCACATCTCTAACATCCTCACAATATACACACCCATGTGTGTCTAAATTTATGTATGTACACATTTACAGTATATATATATATATGTACATGTGCATGCATTAGTTGAGATTGTTAGAGATATGTTTCTGTTTTTTGTTATAATTTAATATTAATGTTCATACATGTATCTTTATCTTTATTAAAACATTGATATGCTTATGCTATTTCCTAAATATTAATATGAATTTTACTTTTTATTTTCTTTTTATTCAGTTTACAATTATACTGTAGCAAAAAAAGAACAAAACTTATCTTAAAGAAAATTAGAATTTGACACAGTAAATTATATTTAAAAATTAGCATTTTATCATTTATTTTATTTATTTATTTATTTATTTATCTATTTCTTCTATACCGCCCCTTCCAGAGATCAGGGGCGGTTTACATGGAACAATTGTATACATTCGTATAACATTACCTAGAACAAGAACTTTTTAACTTTTTTTACATATAACTTTTTAACTTTTACATAAAACAGAACAGTAAGTTGTTAAACTATTTTACAGGGTGGTATGCTTTGTATACTACTGGATTTTACAGGGGAATGGTCAGCGAGCTGACATTGTTATTTATAGATGTTATTTACAAAAATTTAGGATATATGATTTATTATTCAAGTTTGGTGTGTGAGTGTGGGTGTATGTGTGTGGGTGTGGTGTGGGTGTGTGTGTGTGTGTGGGTGTGTGTGTGGTGTGTGGGTGGTGTGGTGTGTGATGGAATTTATTCCATTTTTTTCGTGGGTTGTTTGGGGTGTCTTTGGGGCTGTTTGAAGAAGGGGTTGGTGTGTGTTAATTGGTGTCCTGCAGGTTTTTTTGTTTGTGTGCCTGTGGACGCTGTGTGGCTGGACTTGGTGGGTAGGGGTCTTTCAAAATGCTCAGAGATAGGTATGTCTTGAGTTCTTTCCTGAATTGGGAGAGGTCTTTATGATTCGGATGTCTATTGGGAGGTCATTCCAGAGTGTGGGAGCGGTGAATGAGAAGGCTCTGGCACTGGTGGATTTTTTTTAGTCTTCGTGAATGTTTTTGGCAGCTCTAGTGAGAGGGGTTGCATTTAGTCTGCGGGCTCTTGAATCATTTGTGTCTTGGAGTAGTGTGGATAGATGGGAGGTTGAAATATCGTTTAGTATTTTGAATGTTTTTAGTATTTTTTTGTATTTTATTCGTTTATTTATGGGGAGCCAGTGTAGTTCTAGTAGTATAGGGGTTACATGGTCTGCTAGGTGGGCTTTAGTGACTACTTTTGCACAAATGTTTTGTGCTCTTTGTAATAGGTAGATATTCTTTTGTGGGAGGCCGGTTAGGAGGACTATTACAATAGTCAAAGTGAGGGGGTTATGAGTGCATTTACGACTGATCTAAAGTCTTTGCGTGTCAAGAAGGAGCCTTAAGTGTTGAATAGTTTTAAGTTTGTAGAATATAGTTTTTAACGTTTTTTACCGTCTGCTTTCTGTGTGGTAGCATGGTGAGTGATTGTTCGATTATTACACCTAGGTATTTTACCTCTGTTTTTAAACAGGTATCATTGTGTTATTGATGGAGATAGTTTGTTGGGTAGGTGTCTTTAGCTATAGGTGCTCTTGATACAAACATTGCCTCAGTTTTTTTGAGATTGATGCTGAGAGTTGGCCATCCATTGGTTTCCATCCAGATGAGGTTTCCGCCATGCATTCGGATAGAGTGTTATAATTTAAGGGGTTTTTCGTGGTTGATAGGGAGGGCGAGCATGATGTCGTCGGCGTAGATAAATATGACTGATGATTTGTTTTTTTTAAATATTTTTTGTGATGGGTTGTATAGGTTGAAAAGGAGAGCAGAAAGGGCTGATCCATTTGGGATACCTTGTCCTTGGGGCAGGTTTCTGATGCTTTCCTGGTTTAATTGAACTCGCATTAGTCTGTGTGTGTAGGACTTGACCTTGAACCAATTGAGGACAGTCCCGCCTATTCCTAGTTTTTCTAATCTGTAATCAGTGTGAGGTGATTGATATTGTCAAATGCGGCGGAAATGTCTATAAAAAGGAGTAGGAGGCCTTGAGTTATCATCTGTGGTCTTATGAGGAAGTCCATCAGAGAGTAATTAAAGAGGGTTTCTTCCTACCCCATGGAAGGGGCGGAAATGGTGGAGAGGGAGTTTGTGCTCGTCTATATGTTTCTTGCAGTTGAAGTTGAACAGTTTTTTCTATTATTTTAGCCATGAATGGAATGCTGGCTATCGGTCTATATGAGATTGGGGTCTTTCGGATCGATTTTATTGTTATTTTATTATTGGGCGTATTGTAGTTGAGTTTTTAGGGCATCTGGCATAATGCCTTGTGATAGGGATTTGATTTATATTGAATGTTTTTCCAGCTAGTTCTTCCGTACACTTTTGTCCATGATACAGGGCATGGATCGAGTGGGGATGTTGGTGGTGTGATAGTAGTTATAATCCTGAGGAGGTGTTTTTGATCTATCGTGTGAAAGGTTGTCCATTGTGTTGTTAGTTTCGGTGTTTGAAATGTGTGTGTAAGTGTTTGTGTAGTGTAGTTTTTTTAGTGTTATTTTAGGTTTTTTTTCTGCAAAGTGGGTTGCTAGGGTTTGGATACTTATTGCTGATTGTTTTGGCTCATGTCAAAAAAGACCCAGTATATATGAAAAGATCCAAGATGATTAATGAAAAGAGAAGAGTATTGACTTTTTTTCAGAAAAACAAAAAAATAAATATTCCATTTTGGACTGCCGGCTCCTGATTGTTATATACAATTAAGAAGCCATCGTTTTTGAATGCCACTAATTTTTTTCCAAAGAGCACAGTGCCCATAGCTGTGTTAAAAAATCACTGACATGATTTTCTTCATCATAAAATGAAAACAACCAAGAAACTATAAAGATAGAAAGATAAAAACTGAGACGTTTCAGTTAACGCTGACAGGAAGATACTTGCCTTGGTAAATAGCACATTTGGGTTTGTCAAGCAAATATGAAATTACTCAGCTGATTTGGGCCCCTATTTTACTAAAGTTTGTTAACTGCTGATACTTCTCTGTTCACTGTTGGAGCATTCCCAGTAGTTTCCCATTCACTTAATGCAGAGAAAGATTTTTTACAGCATGCTAACTGCATTGCAGATAACATAATGCTATTATCTATACCTATTCAGGTGGAACTAACTGTGCTGTGTTAACAGTTACTGTGTGATGACTTATCGGTCATTGACTGTAAGATTCAGTCACCTTCCATTCTCCGTCCATTCTTCACTCTGTGCCACATTAGCTATTGATGAAAAATAGCTGCTAAGGTACTGCATTAACAGAGCAGTGCTCACAGTAACAGCATGCATTAGTTGCCACATTATCAATTAATGCAATACGGTAAACAGGCCTCTTAGGGGTATGTTTACTAAACTGCGTTAGTGCAATTCGCGTTAGGAGCCGCGGTAGTGACAGAAACCCCAAATAAGGACATGGGCGGTACATCGTTACCACTAATGCGCGTTCCAAAACCTAACGAGCGTTACAGGGCGCCGTGGCGCATTACTGCACGTTAATCGTAAGAAGGCGTACAGACACAAAGCACTGAAACAGAGCTGTAGCACAATGGTTACGGTACTGACTGCTGTTACAGGCAGCATGGGTTCGAGTCCCCAGTGTGCCTAACGCAGAAGGCTGGCCCAGGCATCACCCTGTACATTACATAGGGAATGAGGAGGCATGTTTTTCTTTACGTTGAGTAGTGGTGTCAGAAACACACCCTCAGAGTGTGCCTAGACACGTACGTTGGTGCGTGCGAGGCTGCGTGCGTTGGTACTGGCGTAGCCCCGTGCGTAGCTGCGTGCGTACAATCGTGCGTGGGTATGTGTGTTTTTACCAGCAGGGGCACCCTATATTACAGACTCTTTAGGGTGTCTCGCACCTATGCATTATGCCAACAGATGTACGTGTGATGGCCTATGGTTTATCAGAGCCTGTGAGCAGGTGCTGGATTTTCACAGGGTTGGATTGTGCCAGTCACACCCATGATGCACTGCACATGCAAATCATCTGTCCACAGATACACACCATGGGGAATGCACCCCCACAGCACCTCGGCCTGGTAGGGGGAACTGACCATGTGCACACCCACAGCACCTCGGCCTGATAGAGGGTACTGACCGTGTGTTGTACTGGCACAGAGTAGCTACACACCGTCACATTGTGCGGGTACTGTGCTCACCCTGAGGGTGCAGTGAGGCGCCCAGCACCAGGTCCACAGCACCGTGCATGGCTGAAAGAGGCCATGGCGCAGGTCCAAAGCAGTGTTAATGTGTGAGATAGGTAGTTTCTGCAGAAACACCTTGGATATCTCTGTCTGTTTCAGTCAGGTGTAGCCCCCCATGGACCACCACCCCCCTCCCCCAGGGCAGAGGGCAGCAAACAGGGTCTCCCAACAATAGATCCACATTCTACCTCCCTGCAAAGGTGGCAGTAGAGGGGAACATCAACTCCAGTCCTGCTGAGGAACAGACACCCCACAGGGCAGTCAATGCAGCTCTGTACACATCCATAACACAATAGCAGACAGACATTAGGCCTGGATATACTAAGCTGCACCCCACCACTATCTGATATTCTCCTGCTGCAAGTCATTAGCCACTGCACCCTGCAAGCCACTCCATCAAGACACATACCAGCTGCAAACAGCCTGCTAGTTAGTCAATAGTGCATGTGCCCAGTGGAGATGCATGCACCCAGAACTGGGATGTCAGCATACACAGCAAGCAGATAAATCAGTGACTGCACCCCAAAAGGAAACCCATATCTATAACATGAGAGAAATACTATATAGCACTATGGGAGTGCCTAGGCATGCTGTGGTCACTGCACAGTCAGGGTGAGAGTGATCTCTCAGCAGGACATACTGAGGTCACCCTGTCTGTGTAGGTGGTGGCCAGGCACTAAAATGTCCCAGTCAGTGCCCTATGCCCTGTGCAGATGCACCCTGGCCAGGCCACCCTGTCTGGCCTATACCCATGGTACCTTGCTCCTCATTATGCACATTGGCAGCCCAATACTGGCAACATTGCTGGCAGTGTGGGCTGTGGAAGGTGTTTGCAGCCACCACACACTGGATAGACAGACAGCCACCCCCACACCTATGCCAGCATTGTGCTACTATAGAGGTGTTCAGCAGCTATACCCACCACACCAGTCCTGGGCACAGTACAGACATGGATATGGTACGCAATATTGTTGGGGGTCACTCCCCAGGGTGGTAAACACTATCAGAGACCAGACCTGCAGCACACACCGCAGACATCAGAATAATTGTTATGGTGGAGCTCAATGAGCAAAATGTGCTTAACGTAGGAATTGATATCTGCCAGTTATCATAGGAAACGTTTGATGGCTGTGTACCATATACCCAGGTGTAGGGTGGCATTGCTAAGGTATGCAACTGCTAGTATTGGGAGATACAGGCAGGACCCAATGTCCTGCCTCTCCAGGAGGCATTGGCCAATGGGGCCTATGGGTGTGTGTGTGGGTGTGTCTGACCCTGTTGGCTGCTGCTTTACAGCAGAGTTTCCCAACTCCAGTCCTGGTGTTCCAAACACTGTTCGGGTTTTCATGCTGTCCCTCATAAATATGCATGAGCTACATCTGCATACCATGGGGGTGGTGCATAGATATGCAGCACAGGCATCTTTATTAGAGGCAGCATGGAACCTGAGTGGTGTGGGGCCCTCCAGGACTGCATTTGCGAGACGCTGCTCTAGGTAATGCGCCTGTTTATGGTGTCTGTGTTTGGTGTGGTAAAATATAGGTGTATTAACCATGCGTATGTTCTCTGCAATAAAGGAGTGTCTTTACTATCACTGTTTAGTGGTGGGTAAAACTATGGGGACTGGGTTGGCAGGAGCCCCAGCTGGGATTTGAACCTGTGACCCTCTGGTCTTACAGGCACTGGCTGTGTCTGTTGCACCACACTGTGGCCACAGAGACTGTGCAGTCCCTGGAGGTAGGAAAACTGGCCTGACGAGTCGGAAACCCTGCTCTGCACAATTTTACTGTGGGCTCATTTACCTTGTATGAGGACAAACGTGCACATAAACCTCAAAAAAGACCTCGAAAAAAGGGGCACACACCCCTAACCAAGCTGGGCAACAATGATATCATTGGGCAACATTAAAAAACACTCCCAGGAAAGCTCCAATAAAATGAAATGATTTTTGAAAGGGTCTACGGAGTGTAGACCCTTCCACACATCATTTCTTTTTTTTGGAGCTTTCCTGGGAGTGTTTTTTATTGTTTCCCATTGCTATCACTGTTGCCCAGCTGAATTATAATTTTTACACTGTTTCTTGTGGTCATTCTAAAGTTTTATTTGCAATTTTGTTCTGTGCACATGAATCACACTGCTCACGTTTTGTGGGTTTCCCCGGTTTTGCTGTACATTGCTGACGGAAATGGTTTCTCTTCCCTTTAAATGCCTTTAACGACAGGTTTTCATTCGCGTTGGAATTGAGCTCTGCACTTCAGCACGTTAGTGTGAGGGGAGCCTCTCCCTGCCCACACTCTGCCCATTTACCCCTTCTCTCCGCCCACTCTCCACCTTCTGCGCTGTTTTAACGCACCGCGGGGCTTTACGATCGTTAACTACGGTTAACGCACGTAGTATGACGTTAATGGTCGTTGGCGCATGATTACGCGCGTTATACTGCACTTACGATCGTTAACATCGTACAACGCGCGTTATTCACATTTACCGCACTTTAGTAAACATACCCCTTAGTGTCTAAGGGGTATGTTTGCTGAAGAATGGTAAAAGAGCAAAGGTGCCGTTAACGGGCGCTATCGGCTCCCATGAGTGTTTAATGCTGTGGAAAGCGCCGAAAATGCTGGATTAACGAGTGGAAGCTGGGCCCATAGTGTTAAGGTAAAAGTAGGTGGAGAGTGGGCATTAATGGGGCGGAGACGTCCGCAGTCAAAAAGGAGTCGTGCCATCCCTACTGCCACCATGCTGCCATGTCAGGTTGGCAGACACAGCAGCTGCGGCCTGCTGAAGACGAAATCTGTGTCCCAGCCCTGTGTGTCAGGTGCAACACTGTAGTTGCCACTGGCGATGGGATGGCAAGCATGTCAGCAGGAGATACAGTGGAGCACATGGTGATCCCTCCCTTCCAAGGTCTAAGGCATCAGCATGCATTCCCATATCTACTGGTGGAGGGGGCAGAAGTGGCATGGTGTGACTTGCTGCATATGTGAAATTTCAATAATGTTGCCTGCAGCACTGAAGTGGCAGAAGTGCCACAATGGCAGGGGGGGGGGAGAGATTGGCCGGCATGCTGTCCACAATGATCGTTGGACCCTGGCACCAGGCTAGTTTTCTGAGTGAATGTGCTGGCCCTGGGATCAGGATACCCCTCACTTGCACATATTGAGTGGATATGTGCATGTGGGGTAAAAAATATGCTACTGAGGCAGGAAGACTATGCAATATAATTACAGCCCATATCAGAAGAAAAATGACCATCCTTCCCCCCTCTCTTGCCAAATGATGACCATAATCTGTGCATGAACCAGTGACCTCTCCACAAGTAATTATTTAGTTAGTTACAACCATCTGAGCCACATGTGAATCCAAATTAGCTGTGGTGGTCTGCAATATATGAGATTATTCCATGACTGCCCCACAAGCACATACCAGGAAATGGGTAGTTGGTCATTCTACTAGGATACCCATGATCTGGACTGTGTGTGTTCATCTATCATGACCTTCCCCTTTGACTGGACAGATCCCATATATAAGACATAAATATCAGTTGAACCAGCAGCATAGCAAGGCAGTGCAACATACAGACCTAACAAGATGTCCCTCTCCCACACCTGCCAAACATACCTTGTCAGACAAGTATGGCACAGAGCCTGCACAGATCTAAGCAGATATAGGCATACCCCAACTCATGCCCTCATGCATCCTGAGAATGACCACATATATTCCCATGGATGAAGGAACCCACAGGGCTGCTCTGTAACTCCAAATACATGGCCAATGTGTGCATGAAAGAAGGGTCATAGGTCTGAGACCAGCCTGTGGTTCCTGAATGGTATGTCCAGGTGTGTTAACTTTATTCTATATTTCCAGAACTATATCATTATGTGCAATCTTCAACATTTTGTCCAGCATGAGTCCACACTCAGCTGCCACACTGAGAAGCTGCTCTACCCACGGCTGGATGGCAGAGCATGCCAATAGCACCGGCACACTGAGCCAGCATTGACAGCGCCCAAGCATTGCAGAGCATGCAATTAGTGCCTGCACACTGAGCAGGCATGACAATGGTGGTGCATCAAAGGAGGCCTAAGGGGCAGGTAAGATGGCCAGCCTACACCACTTTTGGGCAGCCATGTAATGTGTGTGTGTGTTTGAATGTCCAGATGAGTGTGAACTGTAATAATGCACTATGCATGCATGTGGTGCCCAGGTTTTATGGCTGTACATACAACATGCTGCAGGTCAGCTATATAGCACCCCACATAATTCGTGAGACACCATTTATAAGCAGGTTAGTTTTCAATAAGTAGTTGCAACCTGTGACTGGGATGCTGTCATGCTTTCCCAGTTATACCATCGTCAAGGCCCATCTCCACAGCATTCCCCTATACTTACCTCCCAACATGACACTACTATGCCATTCCCATATCACCTGCTGATTTGATTGGAGTGAACAGGGGGAAAAATGTGTTTGTGTTGCAACCCTCATCTCTGACTGAGCCACCAGACCTTAGGACACACCAATGTGAACATGTGAAAGGCCTGATTAATGCCAACTGCCATAACAGCTGTACCCATGTCAACAATGTCAGCCCACATGGTGCAGCTGCAGACTATAGGGAACTAAGCTCAAGTGGAAGGCTACTCTCTCTGAATGTCCAATTCATTCACTTGGTGACACTGGAAAGATTCTGCAATTTACCTGCATGCACATTGCTCTTGTCCTATGCTGCAGTCACAGAGTGCAATCCGGGGTACCCCTTGCTCCATGCAGTGTATGCACATACAGGAAGGTCCGTATCAGGCAAATTTTCACACAATAAACACCATCTCAATAGTGTCTACTGATCATTGCCCAAAGCATTCAGCAGTACATTACCTATTAACCAAAATAAGAGTGCAAATGTACCTGTGTGCCTGATTGTGACTGTGGGACTGACATGCTGTGAGTGCACGCACAATTCCAGCTGCCGAAATGTGGCACAGGATGTTATGTTGGTCACTGCATTGCCTGCCACCATATGGGAAGGCAGTGCCTGGAGGTGAATGTTGAGTTGGGGGTAGGAGTTGGGGGAACAGTACCATGCTTAGAATGTGCCCTTTGTAGGTAGCATTGCTGGCCAAAGCCTATGTTCACATAGCCAGAAGCTATGTGGACCTACTCAGTGTCTGCATGTGTTACATAAGAGAATGTGCATGACAGCCTCACTGGCTCCCCATGGGCAGCAAGTGTGACAGTCACAAGGATTAAGTTAGAGTACAAAGAGACAGGGAATGGTGGCGTATGTGTCCAACATCCAACCTCATGTCCTACTTGCCATGCTTCCATGCACTCTGTGTGTGTGTGGAGGGAGGGGGGGGCATTGCGTCTGCAGCATGAGAGAGTGCATGTGCTGCACTGGCCAGTTTTGCAGTATTCATGGCTAGGAACACAACATTATATGGGAGCACAAGCACGGCACCTGCTGGCAACTATGCTCCTTGCAGGTCCTTCTGCTTGGTGTCACTACCCCCCCTCCCCTTCCTGCCTAGACAACACTCACTGCATGCGGGTTCTTTGGAAACAGCTCCCTCCACCTTAGGGGCAGACATGAAATGTTATAGGATAGTCCATGGTCACTCCAGCATGTTGCAATTGTGCAGAACACCAAGTGACTAGCATCACACACTAATGGTGATATAGATATTCTCCAGAACCTGGAGAGTCCATCTGTTGCAGTGCTTGCTCTGGGGACCAGGTGATGTGTGCCCTTCCTCACATTCAGGGTGACTGCTGAAACAGGTCCTTTGCACATATGGCAGCTGTTATATGCTGGAAGAACACAATGCACCTACATATTACAGAGCTGATGTGATGGATTGCTGCATTCTCCATATTGGCATCAGTTGCATATATCTGCTCAGACTGTGCGGTGCACCATGGGTAATGGAGGGGCTAACCAATACCTATACCCAGAGCCCTACTTGCAGCTATAGTGGTGACTGTGATCACTGGAGCATTGTCCAGTACCCCTGCTTGTCTTCTGTGATGGTGGGAGATTTGTACATGGCCCCCCAAGAAGGGCAGGATGGTCTGCAATGGACCGCATGGGTCATGAATGTGGTTTGATTTCAGTGTATGTGCATGTGTAACTATCTTTATATTTATATTGCTATGTACAGCAGGTCACAAGGGACTGCATGCCTTGCACATGTGCTGTCTCAGGGGTTAGCCACACTGTGGCACAGCCGACCTCTGCATGCGACTGTTGTTTGGTGTTGGAGGTACAGTGAAGGGTTGGGCATCTTGACCTCACATGTGGCTTGATCTCTGCAGCTGTGTGTCTGTTATGCAGCTACAGTACTGAGTATCCAGTGCAGTATGTATGCCACTGTAGGCAGGCCCTGGGTGTGGTTTATCACTGTCTCAGAATATGCAAGTCATGTGTCATGTCCTGGGTTTCAGCCATTGCAGGCAGGGATCTGCAGTCTCTTTGACATTGTCTCTAGACATTGCAGTGCTAAAAGGTGTGGAGGTGTAGCCTAATGGTTAGAGCACTAGCTCAGTAAGCAACAGACCAGCATTTAAGTCCCACTTGTTCTCTTTTTGGCTGTGGAAAACTCATTTTAATATACTGCAAGAAACAGTTTGGGTCTGCATTGACAGGAGGACACATGTTCTTATACTTTTTTATGTGTTATGATAGCACATTGGGTCTGCAAAGATGCACTTTGCAATCATGCCCATCTGATAGCATGACTTTATTGGCTCTGCTGTAGTCCATTGCAAAGGGTCAGATGTTCACCCTATAGATGTATGACACAAGAGTTGTACATGATTGGAATATTTCATCATAATTGTGATCGAACATCTTTGGCTCCATCACATATATGCTGTACATGCAGGCACATCCCACTCCTGGGATGGCCACCTGCAGGGATCATCACATGTCCTTACTTGCTCCATATGGCCAATATAAGAGACACTTGTCCAGATGTTATATGCAGATGTGTCAGGAAGACTGTATGGTGGTTAGAAAAGCTGAGACAGTTGTCACACCAAAATAGCTGATATTGGAACTTCCCTGTGGGACCGCTACTATTTTTGCACATGCACTACAGCTACATTTCTGCAGTCACATCAAGTACATCAGGGTAGCAAGGCCATACCATACTCTCATCCACCGCCATCCATCCTTCAGCCCATCCATTAGCATATGCCCATTATATACTGTCATGTATTCTCCTGCCAGCTGCTACACCATAGCCCACACACCTCTCCTGTGAATGATTTGCACATTACCACTCCTGCTCAGTCATCCTTTTGATGCCCACATAGTGGCAGTGCTGGCGCCGCCAGGGAACACTTCTTCCCATTCCTATGCCACACACTAACATTACAGCATAATACGTGGGCACCCCTCACTGATACAGTACAGATACCTTCCACATGCTCATCCCACTTACTAACACATAGGATATATATGCATCTGACATATCCATCAGCTTTTACCTTTTCTTCCATCCATCACCTAAAATGTGACTTTCACAAGGGCTCCCTTATCCTGAGTTAAGGTTACTGCCATTTTCGGTCATTAAGGAGCATACTTGGCACCTTAATGCCCAGTGTCCTGTTAACACCCGAAAAGTGGAGCCAAGCACTCTTACCGCTGGAACACCTACTCCCCCCCCCCCCAGCCTTTACCACACGATAACATCCTTAACGCTTCAGTTAACACTTGCTAACCGGTGCGCCCTTAATGCTCTTTAGTGGAGACAAATCTTTTTATTTTAGTTTACGTAAAAAACAAATTGCAAAATTAGCACGTATAGAGCATTTTGCAGTGCAAATTAGTACTCTGTAGTTCAAAACTCCCAGGATTTTTTTCTAACATACATACTTGCTGGATCACATTTTTAGGATATATTTAAAGCGGGCATATGAGGATTCACATCTGAAGTTCTAAGGCAAAGAGTTCCTTAAGGCTGGTGCCTGCAGCTATAAGTGAAACAGCAAGTGGATTCTAAAGAAATTCAGCCAGGTGACGGAATGAGAAATCGATTTTGCTGACTAGACCTACAGGGGAGAGACGAGGTGCGAGGAATGATATAACTTGAAGGATAAATTGGAAGACCTGTGCAGTATACACGGAAGGTCAGGAGCAGGAGCTTATATTTCAATCTTTCTTTAACCGGTAACTAGTATCGCTTTTTCAGTAAAGGAGTGATATGATTGTACTTCTGAGAGTCCTGCAGAATTAATATAGCAGTAGTTTGAATATCCCATTTCTATACTATTTTACCCTTAGAAATTATTTTAAAAATTAAATTATCCTTTTTAAATAGGGATATGCTATTGTTTGAAAGAATAAATTAACAACTTTCCCTACTTCATTTCATTTATTTCTGAAACTACATGAAAGAAAAATGAACAAAATGCCATTTTTTAAAATTTCTTTCATGTGTATGGGTCACCATTTTTAACTGCCCTGCATCCTCCCCCTCCTAGATTCTTCTGCGTATCGATGGACTCTAGTATCCTACATGTTCTCTCACTTCACTACATACCCACAAATTTTGCCCTTAAGGGCATGAGCAATCCCCTATCATTTCTGCACCCCACTGCTAGGTTTTATGATGGTGTCTGCTGACCTAATGGCTGGTGCCATTGTCTTGTACGGCAGTGTCCGCCATAGAGGAAAAAGGCATTGGCCTCAGTTCATCAGAGCTGAGGCAGGAGTGACAGGGGATCATTCCTGCCCATAGAAGAGGACTGGTAGGCTGCGGTCGAGAATATATTGGGGTGAGAGAACCTGGGGGAGGGAGGTTGGCCCTGGGTCTTGGGGAAGGCCCTTTTTTTTAGGGGAGAGACCTTACTTTTTTCATTTTGTTTCTTTTTTGGGGAGGTGTTTTTTTTCATTTTGTTTCTTTTTTGGGGAGGTGTTTTTTTTCATTTTGTTTCTTTTTTGGGGAGGTGATTTTTTTCATTTTGTTTCTTTTTTGAAGAGGTGTTTTTTTTCATTTTGTTTCTTTTTTGGGGAGGTGTTTTTTTCATTTTGAAGAAACAAAACTTAGAAATGAAATAAAACAAAAATCAGAAATGAGACTAAAATGAAATGAAAAATGGATGTGTGCTCATCGTTATTTTAAGAACATTTAAGAGATGCCATACTGGGTCAGACCAAGGCCCATCAAGCCCAGTATCCTGTATCCAACAGTGGCCAATCTAGCAGTTTCCACAAAAGGCACAGGTTCCACAATGCTTGTATTGGGGCAAGCAGTGGATTTTCCAAGTCTCCTTTAATAATGGTTTATGGACCTTTCCTCCAGGAACTTGTCCAAACCTTTTTTTAAACCCAGCTACACTAACAGCTTTTACTGCATCTTCCGGTAATGAATTCCAGAGATTGATTACATGGTGAGTGAAAAATATTTTCTCTTATTAGTCTTAAATAGGTTACATTACTTTGAAATGTAAAGGTACATTTTATTTAGTACATGAAGATTGGAATTGAGATGCCAAGGTCACAGTGCACAAAATTCCAGCAGTATCCTAGAAAAGCCTCTGCTAAATGTGGAGCCGTTTCTAAAACAGCTAGGCGTGCATGTGTCTTTGCTGATACAAAGAGCCAGAGGAGTCATTTTGTAAATTTATACATGGGAATAAATCAGTTTGGTGAAATTCAGCAACTTCCATGTTTAGACAGATACCAGCTCATACTTGTGGAAGTTGGTATTTCATAACTTGCACATGTAAATGCTGGCCCTTACATGTATCAATCAGCCATTTTGCAAGCTTACATGTATAAAGGTTGCCTATTAACTACAGAGGCCACTATCTTTATCTAATTTCAGTTTGGAGGGGGAAATATACAATGGGGGATTAAGTATGATAATCTGCTTTGTCCTTCTTGTAAAGGGCTGGCCGAAATGAGCACTTTTTAAAAATCTAAGTGTGCCAAGGAGGAGTTGTAAATCCCAATGTGGACAATTGTAGTCATGCACATATACTGCCTATATGAAATGGCAAATCCATGTGTAGATTTTTGACTCACTCAAACTACTTCCTAACCACATTCCCAACATACCCCCTCACAATTTCTATGCAGTAAGAACATCCATGTAGAAATGTGACTCTTTCTAAAATTGCTATTTAGACTTTGATGCTATTTCCATATGCAAATGCATGATTTTACCTGTGGAAATTAAAATAAGGCTTCTACAATAACTCCTGTAGTAATTGATGGCAGAAAAAAGACTAAGGAGTCTAGTTACCAAGGCGCACTAAGGTTAAGATGCATCAATTCACTATTATTATCATACTGTGCCCATGTTATGATAATTAACTAAGTAACTAACTTGTACAGAAAAGTGGCATGGTGATTAAAGAAAAACCTCAAAAATAATCAGCAAAGAAAAAAGCAAATTAATGCAGTAGTAAAAGTAAAATCCACGACAAACGCAAGCAGGGAAGTCAGACTATTTGCACATAAATAAACAATTCAGAAATTCGAGGACAGGTAGAAGGCTAAAATGCAATTATTGAAGAGAGAATGAAATATAGGAGAGCTGGGAAAGAATAAGGACAGAAACATGCACTAAGTTCTTTTTGTTAAAGCTGCTTTTTTTCTCATAACAGATAGAACTTGATTTCAGGATAAAAAGTTATAATATCTCTGGGGCAAATTCTTTTTTTTTTTTTTTAAGTCTTTGGATTTCACGAATAATGACCCATATCAAACGAGGGACAAGTGGATCAGGAAATTTAATTTGACTTGTTCAACCCTGATGTGAGCAGTCAAGGTCGGTAAGGCCTAGCTTTGTCAGAACCTGGCAGATTTGAGTGCCTCTGCATGGCAAGAGTGATTTAATATGCTGTCTATTCCAGCTCAACATTTGCCCTAGAAATCGCAAGGTTTCAATTAATACTGTCGATCTCCACACAAGCATAAAGTGTTCACGGATTTTAACTTTGAAAAGAAATTCTGTGCAACTCATGCATGAATAAGTACAGTCTCTTTCTCTCTTTCTATTTCCCTGATTAGGCTTCTGTAAATTTGTTGTTAATGAATCTCAGAGAAAAAGTTAATCCATATATATTTCATTCAATTGGAAACATGTAAAATTACAGTTATGCAACACTGCTGTAAATTGGGAAGCAAAATATTTTCATAGATAGGCTTATTCAAATATTTATTTTTATTAATTTAAAAGGATTTATATACCGCTTTGTCCTGAAATCAAAGCGGTTTACACTTCAAACAATCAAAAATCAGTGTCCGTATAGATAGGCATGCTGTGTTAACACTGAGTGGAGGTGACGATTTCTTGGTGTGCTATTTACAGGATGAGCTATATGCAAGTGGTTATGTACAGGGAGGGTAGGGGGGTACATTGGGGTTTTTCAAACAATGACTTAATATTAACTTGTAGTTTTAACTTATACATTGGAGGTCATTAATATTAACTTATACATTGGGTGTCTTTCAGACAATAACTTAATATTAACCTGTACAATACCGCTGTCATTATTACTACTACTTCTCCTTCTTCTCATTTGTATGCACTGAAAAGCGTACGCAGAGATGTGCAGAGACATGCAAGAGACACTCTCTACTCATAAGAGCATACAAGTTCAAACTTCTACTACTGGCCTATGTGTCTTCATTTGACTGCTCCTCACTACCTTTCCTCTCTTATCTCTCCCCACACCCCTCCTTGAGAACTCTGCTCTTCTGGCAGATCCCTTCTATTTGTGCCCTTCTCTTCCACTATCAACTCCAGACTTTGATCTTTCTACCTTGCTGCCTCTTATGCCTGGAACAAACTACCTGAGATGGTATGTCAGGCTCCATCTGTGGCCCTGTTCAAATTCAAGCTAAAAACTCACTTCTTTAAAATTGCTTTTAGATTCTGATCCCCTGTCTCCTGTTCACCTTGTATGTTTTTTCTTACCATTCCCCTAGATATATCCTAGTCCCCAGTTGTGTTGTCTGTCTTGACTAGATTGTATGCTCTTATGAGTAGAGAGTGTCTTTTGCATGACTCTGTACAGCTCTGCGTACGCTTTTCAGTGCCATACAAATGAGAAGTAGTAGAAGTAGTAGTAATAATGACAGCGGTATCTGTAGTTAATCAGTTCCGTTTACATGTATGTTTGAAAAATGGGCGACATACACATGTAAGTACCAGCACTTATATGTGGAAGCTGTTGAGTTTCCCCAGTTGATTTCCCATGTGTAGGTTTCTGAACGAGTTCCTTGGCTCCATATATCGGCAAATAAATGTTCACTCCTGTACTATTTTAGAACAGGCTCGTCATTTAGCAAATCCTTTTCTAAAATACTTCCAGAATTGTGTACGTCTTAACCTCAGCATATCAATTCTGTTCCACATGTGCTAGCTAAAATGTGCCTTCATGTGTGCCATTTCAACAAGTTTTATTTTTCCTTTATAAATCTGCGACTAGCCTGGATGACATCATGTATCTCTCAAATTAGGGCAAAACAGCAAACTGAGCTTGGCCCAGTTGCTGATGTCATTGTTGAATAAGGGCAGGAAGCCAAAAAGTGAATAGCCATACTTACTAAAAGAAATTTGGGGATTTTTCTTACTTTTTGCCTGCAACTCACATGTGTGAGTCATGACAAGAATGACAACTATGGCTACACACACATTTAGCGCTTCATATATCGAAGAGAGTCTGGAATTCATTCTAATCTTCTTTATCTCTGCAAGTATTAACCTGCATGGGGTTCCAATAAGCATCAGAACAGGGAACGCAGCTAAAGTTTTCAACACCCACATCGCCTTAGAAATAAAATATGAATCAAGACAAAACAAATGGGTGCTTGATGGATTTGTTTTAGAACTAATTGAATTTTGCATTTTGTATTTCTTTTAATTATATCCTTACTACCCTGCTGTATAGAAAGAATAGTATTTAAAACTGTTTAAATAAAATCATTTCAATTTGAAAACCATAACGGTCTCTTTTAACTTGATGTTCAAATTAGTTACATTCTGACAAAAAATATTGATTTGTTCCAGGGGAAGCATTGAAAAGCTTAAATAAAATCCACACAGTGTAATCAAAATCACAATTTCTAGGACAGTTACAAGCTAGTTTATTCAAGAATCATTTGTGTGGTATCTTCTATTCCCTTCAGGGCCAAATTTAATCCTCCTTTCTCTCCCATAATGTATTACTGTAGATCAAAATGTATTCTAATTAAACTGCCAGCAGTGCTCTTGCCCCAGTAAGGCAATCTTGTTCATAAACTGAGTTATCATTGATCACATCAAATTTGCATTAGAAAAAATAACAAGAATAAATGAATTAAGGACATACATTTCGTTGTATAGCATTTTGGTAGTTCTACTGCTCCGGGAGAAAACTGGATTCTTTGTGATCTGGGTGATCAATTTTAAAGAAGTGAGCTTTTAGCCTGAATTTGAACAGGGCCACAGATGGAGCCTGACCTACCGTATCAGGTAGTTTGTTCCAGGCATAAGAGGCAGCAAGGTAGAAAGATCAAGGTCTGGAGTTGATAGTGGAAGAGAAGGGCACAAATAGAAGGGATCTGCCAGAAGAGCAGAGTTCTCAAGGAGGGGTGTAGGGAGAGATAAGAGAGGAAAGGTAGTGAGGAGCAGTCGAATGAAGACACATAGGCCAGTGGTAGAAGTTTGAACTGGATGTGGAAAGGGATAGGGAGTCAATGAAGTGACTTGAGAAGAGGGGCGACATGAGCATAGTGACACTGGAGTAAGATTAGCCATGCAGCTGAGATTTGAACAGATTGAAATGGGCAGAGATGATTCAGAGAAAGACCATCAATGAGGAGGTTGCAATAGTTTAGCGGGAGATGACTAGAGAGTGGATAAGGTTAGTAGCGTGTTCATAAAGGAAGGGGTGAAGTTTGCCAGTGTTATAGAGAAAGAAATGAAAAGTTTTAGCTATCTGTTAGATGTGTGTTGCTGGATATACGCTCGATCTCCTTCTTACCTCCTCCTCACCTGCACTGATCCACACTGTCCCGATTTGTCCCCTTTAAAAGAACACCTGCTACGATGTTCAGTCACTGTTCTGTTTTCTGCTGGTGCTGATAATATTGTCTGGCTGACTCCTGTGTTCTGTTCTATCTCCCCTCAGGTATCTTCCTTCTACTCTCATACAGTACTCACCCCCCTGGTGCATGCAGCCCCAGCAGCTGCAGAAGTGATGTGGCTGTGTGCATGAGGCCACATTCCTTCAGGCACCCTGCACTTTAAAGAACCCCTGCTGTGGCATCCTCCGCTGTGGCGTCACGTGCCGCGGTCATGCACCGATTGAGCAAGACATGCTCCTTGGGTGAGCTTTTGGGATGACTCCGGGGGCGCCGGGAGTGGGGTCTCGCACATTGCTGAACCCACTACAACAGCACTCCTCTGTGACCTGCATTCCCTGCTTGCTTCTCCATTTCCTGGGGATTTTTCACACAGTAAGCTTTCTGCTATTCTCCCCTCGGCCCTCGTTTATTGTGCCTTTTTTCTCTTCCTCCTGATAACAGGCTCTCTCCTCTTGTTGATCTCCAAGGTCATGTCCCCTATCCCCGCCCTTTGGACATGCCGTCCTGCCACCATTTCAACTGTCCCACCATTTCAGTCCGGTGTCATGTCTAACCTTGTCGTTAGACTCTAAAACTAAGGTCTTTATACTGAGTGTGAATAATCAAATAATGCAAAGTACACTCAAACAAATCATCAAAAGGCAACAGTTATTAGAAATAGCTAATATAAACGTTCCTTCTAAACTCATGATGAAAATCTCAGTCAGAAAAATCGGGTAGTGGTGAAGCGCCATTACAGATTGAACGTGGGCAGCATCTAGTCTGTTGTTATTTTCATCATGGGATAATCCTTATGAGCAGGAACGGACTTTGTGACTTGTGATTGAGATTACCTTTCAAGAACGACTTAAACTGTCACTTATTTTATAAGTTAAACCCCTGAAGAAACACACTGTGAAACGCAGAAGCAGTACTCCATGTCGGCGACTTTCCAACAAATAGAGGAGCTTTTGAGTGACAGCAACATTGGGGACATTTGTTCAAGATAGAACATTAAGATAAGCTATCCTGTGTGGTAGTAATGTTGGTGATATTTGTTCCAGCTATCCTGTGTGGTAGTAACGTTGGTGATATTGGTTCTATACAAGACATCAAGATATGAGCAATTTCAAGTTCCTTGTTATAGAAACTTTATGTTGATCTTTACTAATAATAAGAAGGTCATTGATGTCAATATACCATTGAGCTTTGTTTAGAGGCTCATTGGTTATAAGTCTGAGACCTTCGTGAAAAAATGGTCTGAGGATTTTATCTATAGTTTAGAGTGAATGTTTATATTAGCTATTTCTAATAACTGTTGCCTTTTGATGATTTGTTTGAGTGTACTTTGCATTATTTGATGTCTAACCTTGTTGCATGTCTGCCTCCCCTTCCTGCCCGCCTGGCGACACCCTCCCCTTGTCTTGCGACAATCATTCTTACCATGAACCTTGCTCTGATTAACTGCCGTTCCCTTCGTTCCAAGCCCAAACTTGTTCAAGACATCCTATTGCATCACTCCCTCGATGAACTGTTTTCTAACTGAGACCTGGTTACACCCTGGAGAGGATCCCATTCTCCATCACTATCTACCTATGGGTTTTTCAGCTATATCTGTTCCCTGCTCTAGCCATTCGGGCTGTGGGGTTGCCTTTCTCCATCGATTCTCCTTGTCTTTTCAAAAAGTCTCTTCCCCACCCTTCACTATCTCGAAGCACTGCTCTTATGGTTGGACCTCCCTTCACCAAGTTATTACCTCCTTCTTTATGTTTCCCCCTCAGTATAACAGCTAGCTGGGATTCCCTCCTACTTACCCTCTCAGAACTTACTTCAACCTATACAGACCTCACTATCTTGGGTGACTTCAGTATTCACTTTGACTTACCCTCCTGGCCCAGAGACAAGGCCTTCATTTCCCTTCTCTCTGACCTCTGTCTCGACCAACACATCTCTCTCCCTACGCATGTTGCTGGACATACGCTCAGGCTCCTTCTTACTACCTCCACCTCACCTGCAGTCCCTTCTCTAATCTCTAAACTGCCTCTCCCTTGGACTGATCACCACTGCGTCTTTTTCTCTCTATCCCGCTCAACAGGCCCCTCTCATATAACTTCTCCCCCCCCCCCCAGCCCGTCTCTCTGTCACGTCATGTCACCCCTAACACTCTTTTACAATTCCCTTCTGGTGATACTTTGTTCCCTCCCATTTTTGACTCCCTTTCTACCGACTCCCAGATACAGTCCTGGCACTCAACCCTTAGCAACCATCTTGACCACCTAGCTCCCCTTAAACCCTATCCTTCCCGTTGTTTATCTCACCACAATCACTGGTTCACAGCAGATCTCCTCCTTCTCTGGGCCCAACTGCACAGAGCCGAGCGTCTCCAGCATTTTCAACCCACCCCTGCCAGTTTGCCACATTACCGTCATTGCTGTCACTATTATAAAGTACAAATCTGCTCGGCTAGGAAATTATATTACACCTCCTCTATTTTATCTGCTGCAAATTCCATTAGGCAACTTTAATCTGTTTTCCATTCCTTGTCGCTACCCCATGCTGACCTCACAACCCTCCCTTTCCCTCCATTGCCTGACCGCTGATTTCTTGCTAACCATTTTGCTGATAAGATTACTACGTTACGTTCCACATTCCTCATTCCTTCCCTACTGTCCTACCACCATTGAGCTCTTACCTTCTCCCACTAGTACCATCTCAGCCACCCTATCTCCCTCCCCCAGCACTTACACCCATTTCCCATATGATACCACCTGGGATACCTTGCTCTTTCACTATGTGGTGGTCTTGTCCAGATTTTCTACATCACAGAGTTGCTGAGAGTCTCTAACATGGGCCAATGCAGCACTTTGTTTGTGTGTGATTTGGGGGGGGGGGGGGGTTGTTGTTTGAGATTGATCATGCCATTTTCATGAGAGCTGGTGAAAGGGGATTGGGCGCACTGGTGACTTTTCAACCTTATGCCCCTCCTCTGAGATTTTGATAGTTCACCTTAACAATCATGGTCATTGAAACAACCCCTCCCCTAGCAATCTTATGACACTGCCTATTTGGTCATCAGACCTGTCCATATTACATCTGCAGGGAGAGTGGGCAAAAACATGAATGCCGACCACAGTACAAGACTGTGCTGCTGACTCTTTGAGTTTGTGTGGCTGCAAGAATTTATGCTTTTGTTTGACTGCTGCTACCCATGCAAATGCCTTCTCTTGCCTAATGGTTGGGCCTGCCCTACTTTCTCTGTTTCTCTGCCTACCCACTTGGTGTCAGTTGCCCAGTGAGAAGTACACAGAGGTGTTAAAACAGGTGTCTTACCAGACCAGGGCCATGCGGATCCTCTCCCAGACCCTCTGTACTGTACTCCAGGACAGTAGAGCACATTCTCATTAGCCAGGACCAGGTGCACCAGGAACAGTCTCTCTGAGATAGAAAGATTTGGCTGCCTCTTGGATGCCATTTTAGTGCTCTCCTAATAAGACATACTGTTGCAAGATGCAATGTGTGCCTTCAAGTCAATGCTGACCCAGAAGCTCCTGGGTTTTCTTGGCAGTGTGACCAGAAGTAGATTGCCAGGTCTTTCTTCTAAGGCAACAGAGGGTTAGGTGACTTGCCCAAAGCCACAAGGACTGCTAGTGGGAATTGAACCCTGGCTGCTTGGTTACCAAGCCAGTGTTGTAACCACTAGGCTACTCCTCCACTCCCTAGACACAGGCAAATGCAGGGACCAGAAAGACATCCACATGGTTCCACAGAGAAAAATGTGGCATGCAGGCAGGCACATACATGCAAGATACATGTGGATCATCTGTGTCATTGGCGCCTGATATGTTTTCCACAAGTATCTGGCCTTGCTAGTGGACCCATGGACTTGCATTTTGGAATGCATTTGCACATTTTTGCTGCCTGTCTGCTCTGGTGATTTTCCGCGTGTAAGAGCTGCAATTTCACAATGTATACATGTGTATAATACCACAGGACTTTTTTAAAAAATAAGTTCACTTTGAGGGGTGGAGATATGTCAATTCTACATCATCCTCGCATGTCTACACCCTCTGTCCTAAAACTGACATAGATTTGCAGATGTTCTCATTTCCATGTCTCTTCCACGGCATAGATGGCCATTCTAAAAAGTGCCTTCAGGTGTGCCTGGGAACAGCTGTGAAACCTGACAAGAACAATTGCAGTCATATACATGTGTTCAATATCTATAATGGGGAATACATGTGTAGATTTTTGACTCACCCAGGCCACTCCATAACCATGCCCCTAGCATGCCCCCTCAAAATGTCTATGTAGTATGGATATCCATGTGTAAATGTAATCTTTTCTGAAATTGCCATTTCTATGTGTAAGTCCAGAGGCTTCTAAAATAATCCTGATAATAAATGGGAAAGGCAATTTTGAAGCTCCGAGATCAGTGTGCACAATGCAGTAACAAAAGTACCTACGGTACGTAATTTATACCCACATGAAAGCAAGTGCCCAACATACACATCAAAACACCAACAAAGATTTCAAAATGAAATATTCATGTGCACTTTCCCTTCTTGGACATAACTTTGCTATGGTATCTGCAGTGCACTCATCTTTACTTGCATATGGAGGTGATGGAGCATAACGAAGCTATGTTTTTACACTAGTAAATGCACATTTATCCACATAAAAACCATCAGATCAATTTTCAGTTTGGGCAGTGATCGTTAGGTTTTGTTTTTCTTAAATGCCAGCAGTGGCATTTAGGAAAGACCTCTTAGGAGCATGTTTACTTAAACATGTTAGTCTTTTTCAGCTAATGTGGCACGTTAGTGCAAATAGTGCCACACTAGCTGCAAAAACCGCGTTATCTGTTGGGGGTGTGCACAGCATTTCTCCAGCAGATAATGCTGCAAAAAGGCAGAGATTGTGGTATGGCAGCACAGTGGATGCAGCTAAGGTCACCCATTGAGGTGGCATTAATTGTTCCTGAAACATCTGCAAAACATGCAGTTACTGCGTGCTGCCAACACTCGTGGTAAACACTCATTGCAGACACGCCCACTATCCACTCACACCCCACCCACGCTTGCTGCTTACACCCTGCTCTATCTGCATTTGTCCCATGTTAGCTGTTACCATGGCACACTCTTGCATTATTGCCACGTCAACAACTAATGCACTTTAGTAAACATGTCTCTTATATTCAGTGCCACTATCCAGATAGGCAGTGGTGCTGAATATACATCTAATATGGTCACAGTCAATAAGGACAATATTGAGATGCTATAAGAGTAATTTTATAACAGGTCACCTAGGTTGAGAAGGGTATTGCTGTCTTTCATTTTTCTGTGCATGAAGAACACAGCTTTGCTTCTGTGTAAGCTTAATTGTGAAATGCATGGTATGAGTAATTTTTACATTTAGCAATACTTTTTTATCCGCAAAGTTCTTAGAAATATTGCTCCTATTCGACTTTATATTTAGGGTTCTATATATATATCCAAATGTCCCGTTTCCTCCTCTCCAAAGAACAGATTAAACTTCAGAATTGTTGTCTGACTACAAATGAGAGGTTTCAAATGGAAACTGAGACGAGGATATTGCCTCATCCTCCAAAATCTTCTTTATATTAGCAAGATGTCAAGGAGCTGAATTCAAAGAGCGTCATGTTCAAAACAAGGAGCTGGAACAATGTCAGTTAGCTCCAGCATCCAAAAGATCCTTGGCTGTGTTCCAGTAAAAAATACGCTATTTATATTTTGCTTAAAGCTCTTGACACACATATGTATTATTTGAAGCAGCTTGTGCCATGCCCATAGCCTTTTCTGTGTTCTGGCTGCCTTGAGGAAGTGGCCGTTTCTCGACTGATATTTGTCAAGGATTGGGAAGTCCTTCCTGAAGGAAGAAAGTTACAAGGAATTCATAAAATGGAGGGTGGATTATAGCTTCATGTACTGTATCAATTTATTGTCTGTTGATTTCCTTATTGATCAAGCATAGATTTTAAGCAGAGGTACATGCCGTCATGGGTGCATAGGAGCAAAAGCCAAAATGACAGCGACCAATCAAACCAAAAATCATATAGTACCATTTATTTATTTATGCAAGAACATTTGTTATATTGCCATTCAACATTTAAAATGACATTATGGTGATTCACAGCCCAGTACTAATCCAGAACATGGGCAGAGCTTGGGTGGAGTGTGGGCAGAGCACACAAGAATGCATGTAGATTATAAAATATTCTATGAAAAATAAAGGCATAGACAACAAATAGGAAATACTCTTTAGTGCCCATTAAGTTCAAAATAAGTGAATACTTCAGCAAATGCCCAGAGCTAACTGGGTCAGTTTTAAAGGTAATCAAAGGCCGTAATATATAGTCAAGCAGTGATGTTGGATGAATTCAAGGTATTTGGGATTTTTAGCTATGAAATGCACCTTGACTGAAACACAGGAACATACAGAAGAGATGGAGGAGAAAAAGATAGGAGGAATGGGGACTGGAAGACTTATCTGCATTTCCATCCCAGCAGACACAGCAGAGGACTCCAGAGGTCACTGTGAATCAATCAAGCAAGAGCTGGCACACATACCGTACTCTCCCCAGCACCATAGAACCAGAAGACTCATCTGCATATCTGTCTGGTTGTGCTTTTTTATTTCAACAGGCACCAAAACTCCACCAGCTCAATGATGTTTGGGAAAGATCATATTGTCAAAGCTGTTGCCACCGTCACAACTTCTGCCTCAGTCCAGAAAGAAGGCCTGATGCCAGTTGAGGGGCAGTCCATTTGCAAGATGCCTGCAAGCTGAAACCCTCATGAACCGAGGAGGTCAGAGAAGAGGTGGCAAGGCTGAGAAGCATTTGAGACAGCGAGAAATACATTGATGAGATGCTTCTTGAAGTATCCAAACTTTCTGACAGAGGTGAAGATGGTATGCTACAGAATGAAGAGAGTTAGACACGAGTCACCAGAGCCTGCAGAATAGACAATCCTCAAATGGAAGAATCAGTATGCAGCCCTAGAAGTGAAGGAAGTGAAATCATTCCGGGAAAGGGAAGAACCAGAGCTCAAGCACCCCAAAAGTTGCAGAATCAGTGACCACAAGGAAGGGAAAGGTAGTGGTGGTTGGTGACTCTCTTCTGAGGGATACTGAAGCATCCATCTGCCGACCAGACTTGATGTCCAGGGAGCTGTGCTGTCTGCCAGGTGTCAAAATTCAACCTACAGAGTGGAGGAATAGCCTAATGGTTAGAGCACTGACTTGGGAACCACATGATCAGGGTTTGATTCCCACTAGCACTGTTTGGCCTTCGGCAAATCACTTAACCATCCATTGTCTCAGAAAAATCCAAGTTATCAGCATTCCTATTTAATGTACATTACCAAGTTTAAGTTACCATGTAAATGGCTTTGACTGAAATGATAACACAGTATAAAAAAACCTGTTAAATAAATGTTACGAAGAGTTTGCCAAGACTCATCAAGCGTACTGATTATTATATGATGTTGCTCATCCATGCTGCAGAAATAATACTGCTAGGTATCCTTCTGAGCATATCATGAGTGACTTCATGGCTCTGGGAAAGAGGGTGAAGTAAATAGGTGCACTTGTGGTGTTCTCTTCAATCCTCCCTGTTAAGGGTAAAGGCCAAGGCAAAGACTCTCTCATTCTAGAGGTGGATGGTGCCATTATGAGAGTTTTGGTTTCCTGGACAATGTCATGATTTTCCAAGGGCTGCAGAGGAGAGATGGCATCCATCTATCCAAGAAGAGTCAAAGTGTCTTCCGCAGCAGACTGGCTAACTACTGAATAGAGCTTTACACTAGGTTCATTGGGGATGGGTGAAGAAAGCCTCCAGGTAAGTAAAAGTCCCCAGGTAAGTAAAACATTAAATACCTCCATAGAAATGGGTAAAAGGGGCAACCTCTGAAAAGTGGTGTGCACTAATGCCCATTGGAGGAGTGGCCTAGTGGTTGGGGCAAGGTACTTCAGGCCAGAAGGTCAGAGGTTCAAATCCTACTAGAGGACAGCAACCTTGGGCCAGAAGGACTGGGGTTTCTAGTCCCACAGGTGCTCCTTGTAGTCTTGGGCAAGCCACTTAACCCTCCATAGCCCATGCTCCCTGTAAGTTATAATGCCCTATTCATTGTAATTTCAGTTTGTTCAATATAAACCACACTGATGCAGAATTAAAATAAATAAGTAACATGGGAAATAAGATCCCAGATGCTGAGGCTTTGATGGAAAAGGGTGACTTGGATTTAGTGGTGGTTACAGAGATATGGTTCATGGACAACCATGACTAGGATATAATTATATTGGGCTATAATTTAATCAGGAAGGACACGGTAGGAAAAAGGGGAAGAGGAGTGGCACTATATGTACAAAATAATATTAAAGCTATAGAATTTCAGAGCTTAAAAAAGAGCGAGGAGGCACTGTGGTTAAATTAGAAAGAGGGAATGGGAAATCCTATTGTATTAGTGTGATATACAAATCTTCACAGGGAGAAGAAGTGGATAGAGATTTAATAGAAGACATACACAGTATTGTCATAAGAGAAGTGCTACTGATAGGTGATTTCAATATGCCAGATGTTGAGTAGCACATTCCTGCTGTGGTGTTATCTAGGCATAAGGAGATCCTAGATTCTCTACAGCGAGAACTATTCTGGGCAACTGGTAACAGAACCCACACATGAAGAGGCCATACTGGACCTGGTGCTTACCAATAATGAAAGTGTTTCTGATGCTATAGTGGAAGATCATGCCATATCCAGTGATCACCAGATGGTGTGGTTCAGTATTAGGTCTAGGACTGATAAAATCCATTCAAAAGCGAGTCTTATACTTTAGGAAAACTAACTTTGCCAAGACGGGACAATAAGTCAAGCAGTTGTCAGCGGATAGGAACAGCTGGGGGATACAGAAAAGCAATAGGCAAAACTGAAAGGGGATATTTTAAGGGCAACAAGCCTTTTTGTTAGAAAGGTAAATAAATGTAAAAGGAAAAGGAGGCCCCCTATGGTTCTCAACAAAATAACTGTAAAGGAGAAGAAAAAGGGTGTTTTTCATAAAATACAAGAGATCAGAGAAAGCGGAAGACAAGCATTAATATTTGGAAAAACTTAGAAAAGCTAGGAAAGTAGTCAGGAAGCAAAGATACTAAGATGTTGATTCTGCTCTCTGAATAGCAGGGTCGGACGTCCAGATTGGACATCCAACCCTGTTTAGCCAGGGATTGCTATTTGGCTCCCTGCACTCCCCGCACATACTGAGGGTTTGTGCAGACAGCACTGGACAGGGGCAGGAGGGGACATTGCAGAGGTGGAGCATGGGCAGTGCAGGGGAGGGTTCAGGTACCCAAACATACCATTCTGGACCGACCTTTGTACATCCCCCCCAGAGCAGCACTGGATGCCTGTCTTATTCCACACTGAAGGTGGAATAAGTGCTGGGCGTGGGAGAGATTGAGGACTGCAACCCCTGCTAAGACATTGTGCTGCTGCAGGAGTTGTCCCACCACCCAATCTCAGCCCCAGCTGTCCCCACCAAGGGTCAGGCAGCAGGGAAAGGGTCAGTCTCTGCAGTCGGCATACCAGCCGGAGCATTGAGCAATGGGGATGGGCAGCTTGCTGTATGTCTCCCCGCTCATAATGCTGTGCTTGCCAGGCTGTCCAAGTGACCTGATTCTGCAGCCGCAGGTACAGATGGCTCCCGCAATTGCGGGATTGAGTGCAAATTGGCCCTATTCACTTTCTGGACATCTGGATGGCCTGGCCATTCACAGTTCAGAATTGGCCTCCACAAGAAAAAGCAATAGCCAAGGTAATAATTGGGGGCACAAGATATTTTTCAGATATGTTAGTGAGAAGAGGAAGTGCAAAAGTGGTATTGTCAGACTCAAGGGTGAAGGGGAGGAATACTATATGAAGAAGCTGATGAGGACAAAGCAGAATTGCTTAATAAATATTTCTATTCTGTGTTCACAGATGAACGGCCAGGAGCAGGACCTCAGAAAACACTCATAAATAGGAACAGAAGCGAAGGGGATCTTGAACGATTTTCAGAAGAGTGTGTTTGTGAGGAACTAGCTAAACTAAATGTAGATAAAGTGATGGGGCTGGATGGGATATATCCGAGAGTATTGAAGTTCAAATGGCACCATTGTCTAACCTTTTCAATGCTTCTTTAGAGTTGTGCGTAGTCCCAGAGGACTGGAGAAAGGCACATGTGGTCCCTTTACACAAAAGCAGAAGTAAGGATGAGGTTGAGAACTACAAGCCGGTTAGTCTGACCTCTGTGATGAGTAAATTAATGGAAGCACTGCTAAAATAGTGAGGTTTCTAGAGTGTAATGGATTGCAGGATCCAAGGCAGCATGGGTTTACTAGAGGCAGATTTTGTCAGACAAATCTAATTGATTTCTTTTATTGGGTGACCAGAGAGTTGGACCGAGGGAGAGCTGTAGATGTGGTGTACTTAGATTTCAGTAAAGCCTTTGACACCGTTCCACACAGGCGACTTATAAATAAATTGAGCACCCTAGGGATGGACCCTAAAGTGACTGACTGGGTTATAAATTGGTTGAGTGGGAGGCAACAAAAGGTACAGGTAAATGGAGCTAATTCTGAGGAGAAGGATGTTGTTACCAGTAGTGTGCCGCAGGGATTTGTCTTTGCTCCGATTCTTTTCAACATTTTTGTTAGTGCTATTGTGGAAGGGCTATTGGGTAAGGTTTGCCTTTTTGGGATGATACCAAAATCTACAATAGAGTAGACACCCAGAAAGGAGCAGATAACAAGAGGAGGGATCTAGTTAGGCTTAAAGAATGTTCAAGAATTTGGCAACTGAGATTTAATGCTAAAAAATGCAGGGCCATACATTTAGGCTGCAAAAATTCAAGGGAACGGTACAGTATAAAGGGCAAAGTACTTCTGTCCACAAAAGAAGAGCAGAACTTGGGTGTGATTGTTTCTGTTGATCTTAAAGTGGCTAAACAGGTAGAGAAGGTGACAGTGAAAGCCGGAAGAATGCTTGGGTGCATATGAAGAGGAATGGCCAGCAGAAAAAAGGAGGTGATAGTGCCTCTGTATAAGTCTCCAGTGATACCTCATTTGGAATATTGTGTGCAGTTCTGGCAACCACACCTTCAAAAGGATGCAAACAGAAAGAGTCAGTGCAGAGAGTGTCTACTGAAATGGTCAATGGTCTTCATCATAAATCATATGAGGACAGACTTAAAGATCTCAATATGTATACTTTAGAGGAAAGGTGGGATAGAGGAGATTCTGTATGGCACAGACATTTTAGTACCTTTGTGGCATGAATGCAGAGGAGGAGAGCCTCTTTCAATTGAAAGTAAACTCTGCAATGAGAGGACATAGGATGAGGGTGAAAGGGGATAGGTTCAGGAATAATATGCATAACTATTTCTTTACAGAAAGAGTGATAGGCATGTGAATAGTCTCCCAGTGAAGGTAGTAGAGATGACAGTATCTGAATTCAAGAAAGCATAGGACAAACACAGAAGATCTCTAAAGGAAAAAAAAGATACTATAGTATGAGTGTTGATATGGAAGGGCAGACTAGATAGGCCATATGTTTTTTCTGCTGTCATGCTTCTATGTTTCTATTATATAGCACTACCTGACAATTAGGAATGTTTTAACGAAGAAGCCAGATTCATGACTTGAAAAGATGTCCAAATGGGCACAGTCAGCGTACAATTAAGCAGTGATAGTGTGATTAAAACAGAAGATTAATGGAGAAGAGTTGTCTGTAACATAGTAAAATAGCAAAGAATGGCAGATAAAGACCAGCATGGTCCATCTAGTCTGCCCAGTAGGGCTCCAGAGTTGTACATGTCACTCCAGGCAGGTTACCCCTCTCCATTTAGAAATTATTTATATTTCTTTTGATTCCATCCTCTTGCTATGTAGTGTTCCTGTGTGTCTGCCTCCTGCCTTTTTGAATTCTGCCATTGTTTTTGCTCCTACCACCTCTTTCGAGAGGGCATTCCAGGCCTCCATCACCAGGACTGTATCAAGCTAGAAATGCGCCCTGTATGACTAATTAATCTGGCACTCCCCTCTGCTCCAGACACATTCAATAGCTTACTCTTTCTGAATTTCCTGGAAGCCCAGTAATGCTGATATCACCCTTTCTCTACTTGCGCTCTGTGCAGCTGTACTACTTGCCCAACCCTGTCCACCACCCTTTCTGTGAAAAAGTATTTCCTAGCACTCAGAAAAAGTAGCAATTGTGCAGATTCCGTTGACGATATCTGAGTTAATATCTTCTGAAAGTATAATATATTAAGAGCCTCTACCCAGCACTAAAGTAGCCTATTCTCCAGGACATGCACATGCAGATATCCATGATCTGCATATATGCATAGATCTGTGTCAGACAGAGTGGAGGAGTAGCCTAGTGGTTAGAGCAATGGCCTAATAAAAGATCAGTGTTCAGTTTCCACTATTACTTCTTGTGGCTTGGGCAAGTCATTTTACTCTCTATTGCCTGTGAAGAAAGGCCTGACAATCTACTTATGGCCACACTTTGCAGAAAACCCAGGGGCTGTTGGGCAACCAGGAGTCAGCATTGACTCAATGGCACACATTGGATTGCATTTTGTATATCAGACTCTTCCTGCCTTCCTTTCAACATTTCTTGAAAATCTGGTGTGGATAGAAGATTAAAATAAAATGTTAGGAGACAAACATGCACAGACTCGCAATCTGATAAGCCCTTTCCTTTGAAAAGTAGTTATGAAAAGTATTTCAGTACAGATGTCTATTCAAATTCTCTTTCTCCTTTACTTTTGGATAAAGTAATGTGGCCGCCATGTTAGTCCATTTTAAAGGTTAATAAATAAAACCGAAAAAGAATACAAGGTGAGACCTTTTTATTGGACTAACGCAAAACATTTTTAGACTAGTTTCCAGAAGTTGAAACCTCCTTCCTCGGGTCAGGTCAGTGTGAGCAAAAGTTGACAATACTAGAATATATAAGTGAATTATCAAAGCATTCCAGTAATAATCTGGCAGGGAAAAGGTGGAGAGAGGAACAGAGGGAAAGACAGATGGGTGATCAGAAGATGAGAAAGCAGTAGAATCTTATGGTTTATAATATGATAGGAAATTTTGAATTTTGTTACCTGCATGACAGATGTCATTTAAATTCTGATTCCTTATTTTAAAAAGTTTTCTTCATTTTCTCATCTCCTATCTGTATTGCTAATGAAATTCATCTCTGTATACCAGCAGCTTGATATACTGTATAACCCCCTCATCTGCCCTGCGATATTTCCGGCACATCATTAAGGATATCTTATCTTTTTCAAAAAGATGGGTAACTAACAACATTTTTTGTTTACTTTTACTTTTACCACAGTCATCTAGGCCTGCATGATTAGGATCCCAAAACACCTATTTAATGCTTGCAACTAAAATAGCCACATCTTGAAAAATGCTGGGACCAAATAAATTTGAGTAGAGCACTTCTATCTTGAAATCTCTGCTCCCGAGTCCAGTTTAAAATCTTTTCTCTGGTCTTTAAGGCTCTCAAAGGCTGTGTACCATCCTACCTCAATTGTAATTTCAGCCTATATGTGCCTTCACTCTCCTGACTACAAGCTTGTGTAGTTATGTGAACACACAAGGAAATGTGCCTCACAAACACAAGAAAGAAAGCCTTTTTGGGATCATTTTGAATCTATGTAACTTCTGGCTACTCATTATCAGACTAGCTCCTGACCTGCCAATTTTTAGAAAACTGCTGAAAGAATGTTCTTCAAAGCAGCTTTTGGTCAAAATGTTGCAGTATGGTCCATTTCACAAGTGCCGCCTCCTTGCCCTCAAAAAAGTGCAGAAATGGTCATTTTTGTATCATCTAGAACAGTGTTTTTCAACCTTTTTTGTGCAAAGGCACACTTTTTTCATGAAAAAAATCACGAGGCACACCACCATTAGAAAATGTTAAAAAAATTTACCTCTGTGCCTATATTGACTATATATAAAGTAATTCTCTTGAATAGGAATCAAACACTCACACCAACCCCCCTCCCCTGCTGGTTCACACCAACCCCCCTCCCCTACTGGTTCACTCACACCACCCCCCCCCTCCACTGCTGGTTCACTCACCCACCCCCCTGTCACTTACTCACCCCTCCTGCTGGGTCACTCACTCACTTACCCCCCCTCCCCTGCTGGTTCACTCACACCATCGCCCCCCCCCCCTTGCTGGTTCACTCACACCACCACCCCCTCCACTGCTGGTTCACTCACACTCCCCCCCCCCTTGCTGGTTCACTCACACACACACCCCCCTCTGCCCAAGCCGCTGCTTCTGCTTTGTACAGAGCAGCGGCTGCACTACACTTACATTGAAAAGTAAAGAGAAACTGTGTCAGGAGCCCTCCGGTCATCGCAGAGCCCGAGGAAGTGATGTCATGGGGGCGGGCTCCTGAGGAGCTCTGCATGATCGGAGGGCTCCTGACAGTTTCTCTTTACTTTTCAATGTAAGTGTAGTGCAGCCGCTGCGCTGTACAAAGCAGAACCAGCGGCTGCACTGCTATAGGGAATCGCGTTCGCGCCGCGGACTTCGGCACAAAAGCCGGTTTTTTGCTCTGGCCGCTCCCGATCTTGCGGCCAGAGCAAAAAAACGGCTTTTCAATGGCCGGTTTTACAACTGTGCCAGCAGCCGGCCTGGCCATGGAAAAACCGGCCAGGCCAGCTGAAAACCGGCCGGTTGGCAACCCTAATTTGTGAGCCGAGGCCACATGTTATGGATGAAATTGGAATTTTTCCCACGGCACACCAGACAATATCTCACGGCACACTAGTGTGCCGCGGCACAGTGGTTGAAAAACGCTGATCTAGAAGATGATACAAGCACACAAAGTTGCATCCTTGCTTTTTTTTTTTTTACTTTGCTTCTCCTTATAAGGCCCAGATGTACTTTCCATTGTATTTATTTGATTAATTTATGGTGACCTCATATAACTTTATTTCTGCATTTCTTTGGTGTACTTATATAGATTTCTGACTTCTTGTAACAGGTTTTGAGCTCTCTAGTTAGATAAATCTGAAATAAATTAACGACGATGATGATTTCCCATCTGAAAGGTCAGAATAAAAAAAGAAATACTGTTTTGTTTTGTTTCTCTCGATTTAGCATGCTAAATTGTTTTAGCATGCTGCAGGAGATTGGCATGGATAAGTAGACAAGCCAGTGAATAGTTTAAGATGGACTTTATTTTGGCAGATCAGATATCAGCATGCTTACTACAGCCTTACCCACTCATTGGGTCAATAGAAAAAAACATTAAATAAAGGCCAGCTTTACTTCAGTATTACTACAGTTGCTTAATCTTCAGGCGCAAACTTGCTCCTGGCATCCAGTATTATACAGTTCACCTCTGTGTAGGCAGTAGGATCAAACTCCACTCTGGGAACAATGGGTCAATCTCCAAGAAGCAGGCTGCAGCTCAACACTGTATAAACAACATTCTACTTCTCTAGATACAGGTTTAAAGTTACCTGCCAGAACTGCAAAAGTTAGGAAGTATTCCATTTCTGTGGATGCAGATTTAAGGGTCTAGCTACTAAGATGCACTAACATTAATGTGCATTAATTCATCATTAATACACATTATTAATAATTAGGTCCCTGTGTTAAATTTTATTTTATTTACATTCTTTTATATACCATGCTATTCTGCATCAGTGTGGTTTACATTGAACAAGGCATTATAACTTGGAGATAACTATTTTACAGGGAACATGGACTATGGAGGGTTAAGTGGCTTGTCCAAGACCACAAGGAGCACCTGTGGGACTAGAAACCCCAATCCTTCCAGTCCAAGGTTGCTGTCCTCTAGTGGGATTTGAACCCCTGACCTTCTGGCCTGAAGTACCTTGCCCCAACCACTAGGCCACTCCTCCACTCAATAATGTGCATTTATGATAATGCATATTAACATTAGCACCCCTAAATCTGTATTCACAGAAGTGGAATACTTCCTAACCTAGACCCCTTAAAGTCTAGTCTGGAAAAGGATTCTCTCACAGAATTGTAGGCTTAGCAGGTCACCCTTCTAAGAACAGAGGTGTAGAGAATATTCTAACGCCATAAATACTTTTACAAGCATCTGCCTCTGAGGAGTTCTTCATGTGTCTATCTCTAGCCTACTGAAAAACCTTTAAGCTGCTGGGTTCCATTAGTGTTTCCACAAGCTTGATGTCAAAAGTTTTGGGATTTTTCAATCTTTTGGATGTGGCTGCATAGTAGAAAAGCTAGACTAGATCATCAGCAAAGTGCTAGGATCTAAAGCAGAGGTTCTCAACACACTCCTCAAGAAATGCATGAGAGAGTTTCATGCACTTCCTCCATTGTATGCAAATCTTTCTCATACATATTCATTGTGGTTATTCTGAAAACCTGACTGGCTAGGTGTATCCCGAGGATTGGGTTGAGAATCCCTGATCTAGAGTAACAGTCTTGCACTCTGCAACAAGGGACTAAATCCATTTAACATGTGACACAACAAAATGAACCCCCCCCCCCCCATAAAATATAGACACGAAACATAAAAACAAAAGAAAATAAAAGTTGTTTTTTTAAAGCATACTCCCCTAAGCATTGTTGCCATTAGAGCCAGTTCCTATATACCAGGTGTGGCCAACTCTGGTCCTAGTGCACCACGATCCAACCTGGTTTTCAGGATGTCCCTGATGACTATTCATGAAGTATATTTGCATCCACTGCCTCCCATTATATGGAAATATATCCTGTGAATATTCATTAGGGACATCCTGAAAATCAGGCTGGATCATGGTGCACCAGGACTGGAGTTGGCCACCCCTGCTATATACCCAATGGTCGCGGCCACACAAGGAAATGAGGCGCCCCAGGCAAACCTCATATCTTGCATCCCCTCCGCCTTCCAGCACCCATTGTTGCTGTTGCCACTCCTTTCCAGGATGTGCAGTGGCAGCAATGGCCACTAACAGCCTAGTGGTGCTTACTTTTACTTTGGTGCTATGGAGCTGTTTGTTTCCACCCTCTACGATGCCCGATGCTGACTTCTTGTTGGTGCTGAAGTTTAAAGGTAAGCTCCATGGTGCTCTTTGCAGCCACTGCAGGTCCTGAAAGAGATGACAGTGGCAGCAATGGGGAGGCCCCAGGGCCGGCCCATCCACTAGGCAAGCTAGGCAGCCACCTAGGGCAGCCAGCCTGGGTGAGCGGTGGCAGCGGCACACGGATGGTGGCAGTGGCATCAGTGGCAGCAGCAAACATGGGTGGCCACACCGTCCCACCAAGCTACAGCTGATTCTGTTTGGGGGGGGGGGAGGAGGGCAGCGCTGTATTTCCAAAAGCGATGGCAAAAAGCCATTTTTGGAAATTCTGCCACTGCCCCTCCCCCTCCTGAGACAGAATCAATGGCAGCTGGGGAGGAGGGGCGGCAGAATCTGGGGGGCGGCGGCGAAGCCAGAGTTTTTGCCTAGGGCAGCAGAAATCCTTGGGCCCACCCTGGGCAGCCTGAAGGGCCAACTCTCTAGGTGACTGCCTAGTTTGACTAATGATAGCACCAGTCCTGCCAATGGTACAATATTAACATTATGTTATTAGTAGCTTCCTTATTAAATGAATATATTAAACATTTTTGAAAATGTTCATTTTCAAAAATATCAGCTCATTCAACTTTCTAGGGGTGTTTTCTCCAAATGGCTGAATTTTGTGCATACTGTGTCAGTAATGAAGCTCACTGCTAAGCCACGGTATGTAGAGTATGATCTTAGGGGCATGTTTACTAAACACCGTTGCTGTGCGGGTTCCCGTTAGTGTGCTGGTGCCATATAAGGAGTGGGCGGGCCAGGCAGAAAAAAGGAAAAAACCGGACCGTACGTGTGTGTGTGTGTCGCGCTAATGTGCGGGGCCCACATTATCGCATGGAAAGGCTAAGTGGGGCGCTGCTGCATGACCAAACAACAGAGCCGTAGTACAACGGTGAAGACACTGACCTATGGTGCAGGGGCCAGGAGTTCAAACCCCTATTGCGCTCAATGAAAAAGACCAGCTGAGGCATCAACTCTTATGGGCAAAAGTGGTGTAGGAGGCATACTGCTTATGGGCAGCAGAAGGCAGCGCACTCTTTTTTTATACGGCATGAGGCGGCACACTGTTCATTGTGGGCAGCAGATGGCGGCACGCTGTTAAGGTTGGGCGGCAGAGGGCGGCGCGCTGATAAAATCGGGCAACAGAAGGCGGCGAGCCGGTGGGCAGAAGGCGGCGCGCTGATGTGTGAGGGGGCAACCCAATAGTGGGAGGGATAAGTGGCGCGCTGATGTGCAACTAACAGGAATGGAGCCATAGCACAATGGTTAAGACACTGACCACTCGTGCAGGCATCATGGGTTCAATTCCCCACAGTGCCCATTGAAGACAGCTGGTTGAGGCATTATTTTAGGAGGCATGCCCATGTTGGGCAGCATAAGGCGGCACGCTGTTAATGTTATGCGGCAGAAGGCGGCGTGCTGTTACTTTTGTGCGCCACAAGACGGTGCGCCGATGGCTTCAAGGCTGCGCGCTGCTGCTCAAACCCAGGAACAGAGCCACAGCACAATGGTGAAGACACTGACCAATGGTGCAGGTGTCAGGGGTTCAACCCCTCACAGTGCCCAGTGAACAAGGCTGGCTGGGGCAGTATGTATTATGGTGAGGAGTGCTGTAGGAGGCCTTCAAAGTTTATTTTATTTCCCACTACTAGTAAACCCGCTCTCACAGTGTGTTAACATACGGATGCCCGTAAGGCACATGTTACAGTGTACTGTCCGCCAAGGTACCCTAGAATGTCTCCTATAGGGCACCATGTATGTTGCGACACAGGACAATGTATAGTGCACCCAATATGGATGGCACCCATAAGGTGGCCTATAGGGCGCCCTAAAGAGCACCCTCAGAGGCACCTTATGGGTACAGTATGCCAAGGGTGTGTTTGCTGTCATAAAAATATGTACAGTAAACAAAGATAATGCTCTGGACAACCCTATCACAGAACACCACAGTGGGCTTGAACCCATGACCTCTGGCTGTAAAGGTAGTGGCGTAACCATTGGGCTACAGCCCTATAGCTGTCAGCAAGCCCCTGGCTGGCTGCAGAGAGCCTGCACGTCACCTCACAGACAGTCTGCTGTTGTAAACAAGATAGGGTTAGGCCTCCCGTACCCATGATGCACTGCACATGCAAATCAGCTGTCCACAGATGCACACAAGATGGGGAATGCACCCCAACAGCTACCCGGCCTGGTAGGGGGAATTGTCCGTGTGCACCCACACAGCACCTCGGCCTGGTAGGGGGTCCTGAGCGGGTGGACTACCAGCAAAGAGTAGCTACACACCGTCACATTGTGCGGGTACTGTGCTCACCCTGAGGGTGTGATGTGGCGCCCAGGACCAGGTCCACAACACCAGCCATAACTGAATGAGGCCATGACAGAGCTCCAAAACAGTACTAACTTATGAGATGGGAAGGTGCTGCAGAAACATGTTGGATATCTCTGTCTGTCTCAGTTAGTGGAAACCCCCATGGACCCCTAGGTGGCCAAGGTACCATACCTATCCCCCCCCAAGGGCGGCAAACAGGGCCTCCCACCAACAGATCCCCATCCTACTCTCCCCCCAATGGCAGTAGAGTGGACCATCAAACCCCAGTCCTGCTGGGGAACAGACACCCTACAGGACAGTCCAAGCAGCTCCACACACATCCATAACACAATAATCAGACAGACTTTAGGCCTGAATATCCAAAGATGCACCCCAGCACTATCTGATATTCTCCTGCAGCAAGCCATCAGCCGCTGCACCCTGCAAGGCACTCCATCATAAGAACATAAGATATGCCATACTGGGTCAGACCAAGGTCCATCAAGCCCAGTATTCTGTTTCCAACAGTGGCCAATCTAGGTCATACGTACCTAGCAGTTTCCCCAAGGGACACAGGTTCCACAATGCTTGTATTGGTTCAAGCATTGATATCCTGGGTCCCTTCTTAATAATGGTTTATGGACCTTTCCTCCAGGAACTTGTCCAAACCTTTTTTAAACCCAGCTACACTAACAGCCTTTACTACATCCTCCGGTAACAAATTCCAGAGTTTGATTACACGTTGAGTGAAAAAATATTTTCTTTTATTAGTCTTAAATAGTTTACCCTGTAGCTTCATTGCATGTCCCCTAGTCTTTCTATATTCTGATAAGGTAAACAATCGATCTACGTTTACCCGTTCCACTCCGTTCATTAATTTATAGACTTCTATCATATCTCCCCTCAGCCGTCTCTTTTCCAGGTTAAAGAGCCCCAACCTTTTTAGCCTTTCTTCATAGGAGTAGCCTTCCATCCCCTTTACCATTTTGGTGGCTCTTCTCTGAACCTTTTCTAAAATTGCTATATCCTTTTTAAGAGACGGCGACCAGAATTGCACACAATATTCAAGGTGCGGTCTCACCATGGAACGATATAGAGGCATTATAATATCTTTTGTTTTATTTTCCATTCCTTTCCTTATCATACCTAGCATTCTATTTGCTCTCTTGGCCGCCGCTGCACACTGGGCCGAGGGTTTTAACATGGTATCCACAAGGACGCCTAAATCTTTTTCTTGGGTGGTGGTTCCTAATGTGGAACCTTGCATCGTGTAACCATAGTTTGGGTTGTTCTTCCCTAGGTGCATAACCTTGCACTTCTCCACATTAAATTTCATCTGCCATTTTGATGCCCAGTCTTCCAATTTATCAAGATCCTCTTGCAATTTTCCACAATCCTCCTGGGTTTTAACAACTTTAAATAGCTTTGTGTCATCAGCAAATTTGATAACCTCACTCGTTATTCCACTTTCCAGGTCATTTATGAATATGTCAAAAAGCAGCGGACCCAGCACAGATCCCTGGGGTACACCACTATTCACCTTTCTCCATTGGGAAAATTGGCCATTTAGCCCTACCCTCTGCTTTCTATCTTTTAACCAGTTCCTGATCCACAGTAGTACACTGCCTCCAATCCCATGACTCTTTAGTTTTGCCAAAAGTCTCTCATGAGGGACCTTGTCAAAGGCTTTCTGAAAGTCCAGATACACAATATCAACCGACTCACCTTTGTCCACCTGTTTATTCACTCCTTCAAAAAAACATAACAGATTAGTAAGACAAGATCTTCCTTGTCTAAAGCCATGTTGGCTGTCTCCCATTAGGTCATGACTATCTACATGCTGAGTAATGTTATTCTTTATGATGGTTTCTACCATTTTTCCCGGTACTGATGTCAGGCTCACCGGTCTGTAGTTTCCCGGATCACCCCTCAAACCCTTTTTAAAAATTGGTGTTACATTGGCGATCCTCCAATCCTCAGGTATTAGAGATGATTTTAATGATAGTACAGACACATACCAGCTGTGAACAGGCTGCTGGTCAGCCCTGATGGAAATGCATGCACCCAAAACTGGGGTGGCAGCACACACAAGCAGAGAGGTCTGTGAGGAGGCCCCAACAGGAAACCCATATACATCACAAAAGAGAAACACAATACAGCACTATGGGGGTGCCTAGCCATGCTGTCATCACTGCACACTCAGGGTGAGAGTGCTCCCCCAGCAGCACATACGGAGGTCACCCTGTCTGTGTAGGTGGTGGCCAGGCACTACAATGTCACAGCCAGTGCCCTATGCCCTGTGCAGATGCATCCTGGCCAGCCCACCATGTCTGACCTATACCCATGGTACCTTGCTGCTCATTATGCACATTGGCAGGCCAATACTGGCAGTAGTGCTGGCAGTGTGGGTTGGGGAAGGTGTTTGCAGCCAACACACACTGTATAGACAGACACACACTCCCACACCTATGCCAGCATTGTGCTACTCTATTGAGGGGGTGATTAGCCTTGCCCACCACACCGGTCCTGGGCACGGCACAGGCATGGATATGGTACGCAGTACTGCTGGGGGTCACTCCCCAGGGTGGTGAACACCGTCAGAGGCCAGGCCTGGAGCACGCACCGCAGACACCAAACAGATTGTTCGGATGGGGTCAACTAGCAGTATGTGCGTAACGTAGGGATATCTATCAGCCTGTACTCTTAGCAAACGTTTCAGAGCTGTGAACCTCAGGTGTAGGGTGACATTGCTAAGGTATGCAGGTGCTAGTATTGGGAGATGCACGCAGGGTCCAATGTTCTGCCTCTACAGGAGACATTGGCCAATGGGGCCTGTGGGTGTGGGTGTGGGTGTGTCTGCTGCTTTACGGCAGCGCTTCCCAAATCCGGTCCAGTTTTGCATCACACTGTTCGGGTCTTCCTGCTGTCCCTCATGAATATGCATGAGCTACATCTACATGCCGTGGGGGTGGTGCATAGATATACAGCACAGGCATTTGTATGAGTGGCAGCATGGAACCTGACTGGTGTGTGGCCCACCAGGACTGCATTTGGGGGATTCTGCTGTAGGTTCTGCCCCTGTTCATGGTGTCTGTGCTCAGTGGGGTAAAAGATGGACGTATTAACATTGCATATGTCCTCGTCACGAAAGGTGTGTCCTTACTGTCACTGTTTATTTGTGGGGAAAATACATGGGCAGGATTGGTGGTAGGCCCAGCTGGTCTTTGAACCTGTGACCTTCTGTTCTTGCATGCACTGTCTGTGTGCACTGCACCATCGTGTAGCCACAGGTTGGCTGAATTCCCTGGATAGTCCATGACTGTGGATACGGCAGGGCCTGTCTGTTGCTGTGGACTGTGCCAGCCTGCACATGGCTAGGCCTCTGTCTTCCGTGGCTAGCAGCCACTGCCCCCTGCACCACATGTACTCGTCCGCCAACATGCTGGCATGAGCTTCTCTCAGAGAAAGCAGATGACCTGATTGCAATGTGTCAGTACGGGACTGCATTTGGGAGACTTGGCTGTAGGTATTGCCCATTGCTGTGGTGTGTGTGTGGTGTTGGGTAAAATATGGGTGATCTCCCCATGCCTATGTTCCCTGCAAGACAGGGGTGTGTGTGCTATCGTTGTTCAGTGGTGGGTAAAATAAATGGCCAGGGTTGGAAGGTGCCCCAGCTGGGATTTGAGCCTCTGACCCTCTGGTCTTAGAGGTACTGGCTCTGTCTGCTGCACCACACTGTGGCCACAGTGATAGTGCAGTCCCTGGAGATAGTAACATGGCAGGATGGAGTCGCAAAGCCTGCTGTGTGCATTTCTACTGTGGGCTCCTTCACCCTGTCTGGTGACAAACATGCAAGTAAAGCCCACAGATGACCACGGGAAAAGGGGGATAAAATATAACCAAGCTGGGCTACAGTGATATTAAGGGGCAAACATGGAAAACACTCCCAGGACAGCTCCAGAAAAAGGGAAATGTTTTTTGGACGAGTCTCCGCTCCGTACACCTTTCCATAAATCATTTTTTTTTTAGCTTTCCTGGGTGTGTTTTCTAGTTTTGCCCATCACTATAACTGTTCCCCAACTGAATTACTATTTTTAATATTTTTGTGGTGGTCATTTTCTATTTTTAATTGCACTTTTGTGCTGTGCACATGTATCACACTGCTCACGTTTTGCGGGTTTCCCCGGTTTTGCTGTACATTGCTGACGGAAATGGTTTCTCTTCCCTTTAAATCCCCTCTACCGCGAGTGGTTCACTCGCACTATTTTTGCAATGGAAATTCGGCCCCGCAACTGTGCGAGGGGCCTCTCCCCTCCCCTTCCCCGCCCATTAACCCCGTCTCTCCGCCCCTCCGGGGCCTTCCTCCGCCCTCCGTTGGCCTTTCCACGCCTCTATCGGACATTTACGGGCCCGTACTTGTGCGGGGCTCGTTAGTGTGACGCGCACGTGTGCGGGGGTTCGACGCACGTTTGCGGGGCGCTTAAGAGCACTTAAGTGCTGCTTTTAGTGCGCTATTTTGCGCCGCGCAAAATAGCGGTTTTTAGTAAACATGCCCCTAAGTCTCTCAAATTTACTGCTAATGCTTGGTGTAATACTTGCATTATGTCAAAGAGAGCTTCCTTCTGGAGCTCTTAAGTTGTAACATGTATAGGCAATTTATCAAGGTCAGCATGTAAATTCCTCTTAATCAAGTCTGTGGCATCCAACAAGAAAGGAAATATTTCTGTATCTTTCTGCCACATTTTCTAGGTTTCTGGCTGCATTTCTTGGTACTCAAGGATCTTTCCCTCTCAATACAATTCACTGAATAATAATTTGTAACTGACAGTTTTTGTGTTTCTGCTGCTACATTCAATTTATTGTTGGAGGATATGAATTTAGGGCCTGATATTGCATTAGGCAGGGCTAAGCGCCGTAGCTGTGTACCACTTCCTGCCAACCCTTTAACCCCAGATTTTCACTTCCGCGGCGATCTAAGTGAAAATCCAGGGTTCGCCGCACAGCAATTTTGAATGCTGCCCAGTTAGCCCCGGTGCCTTAAAGAGAGGAGAGAATTTTCCTTGCCTATATTTAAGGTGCAGAGCACTAACCAGGCAGCAGCCATAAGAACATAAGATATGCTATACGGGTCAGACCAAGGTCCATCAAGCCCAATATCCTGTTTCCAATAGTGGCCAATCTAGGTCACAAGTATCTGTCAGGTTCCTCAAAAGACACAGGTTCAACAATGCTTGTATTGGGGCAAGCAGTGGATTTCCCAGATCCTCTTTAATAATGGTTTGTGGATCTTTCCTCCAGGAAATTCTGCCATTTGTCCAAACCTTTTCTAAACCCAGCTACACTAACAGCTTTTTCTGCATCCTATGGTAAAGAGTTTCAGAGCTTGATTACGTGTTGAGTGAAAAAATATTTTCTCTTATTAGTCTTAAATAGGTTACACTGTAGATTCATTGCATGTCCCCTAGTCTTTCTATATTTTGATGGCGTAAACAATTGATCTATGTCTACCACTTCCACTCCATTCATTAATTTATAGACCTCTATCATACCTCCCCTCAGCCGTCTCTTTTCCAGGTTGAAGAGCCCTAACCCTTTTAGCCTCTCCTCATAGGGGTATCCTTCTATCCCCTTTCCATTTTGGTGGCTCTTCTCTGTACCTTTGCTAATAACGCTATATCCTCTTTAAGATATGGCAACCAGAATTGCACACAATATTCAAGGTGCAGTCGCACTATGGAAAAATACAGAGGCATTATAATATCCTTAGTTTTATTCTCCATTCCTTTCCTTATGATTCCTAGCATTCTATTTGTTTTCTTGGTCGCCGCTGCACACTGGGTGGAGGGTTTTAACATGTTATCCACGATGATGTCTAAATCTTTTTCCTGTGTGGTTGTTCCTAATGTGGAACCTTGCATTGTGTAACCATAGTTTGGGTTGTTCTTTCCTAGATGCATAACTTTGTAGTTGTTCACATTAAATTTCATCTGCTATTTGAACATCCAGTTTTCCAATTTATCAAGGTCCTCTTGCAATTTTTCACAATCCTCTTGGGTTTTAACAACTTTGAATAATTTTGTGTCATCTGAAAATTTGATTATCTCTCTCGTTATTCCCATTTCCAGGTCATTTATGAATATGTTAAAAAGCAGCGGGCCCAGCACAGATCTCTGGGGTACTCCACTATTCACTTATCTCCATTGGGAAAATTAGCTATTTAGCCCTACCATCTGCTTTCTATCTTTTAACCAGTTCCTGATCCACAATAGTACACTGCCTGCTATCTCATGACTTTTTAATTTCTCAAGAGTCTCTCATGAGGGATCTTTTCAAAGGCTTTCTGAAAATCCAGATACACTATATCAGTGATGGCTAACCTTTTTGAGCCCGAGTGCCCAAACTGCCGCACAAAACCAAAGAATTTCCTCAAAGTGCCAGCACGTCATTTGCATAAGTGGTCTTATTTGCATAAATATTTGCATAATGTTACCATACACTAACTTTTAGTAAACATGTCTCTTAATGAGTGTATGGATAAAGAAAGACTAAAAGATTTCTACATTACTATAATCCAGTGCCAACCGCCAGGCACATTAGGAACTACTACAAACGCTGCCCATTTAGAACCCATTATAAACTAAGTCCTTAGGTTAGTAAAATTAGAATCCAAAAACAACAAAACTAAACCCACAAAGTGAAACCCCTATTTAAACTCAATTTTTGTCAGAAGAGACTGGAGGAGACTGGAATGGACATCCAATCACACCAGACAGCCTTTTCTATTTAAAATACACCGCTTATGGAAAACTTCTTCTTACCGGAAGTTACTCCGGAAAGATAAAGGGGAACAATCCTGTTCATTGGCTAACAGTCACTGCCATTCAAATGGGAGTTCCAATCTACCAAACGGGAGACCCCATTGTCATCGGGGAACCCCTTGGTGTCTTGGATTACGTCAGAATAAGCTAAACCATTCAACTTCTTTGTTTAGCCCCATAGGTTGGACTGCCTGCAGATCAAATATCAGCTGTTGTTCACGCCGTTGTAAGGCTGAAAGCTGGTTACCCCCCCGGGGATTTGGGGGAATAAAATCCAGCACTGTCCAAACAAAGTCAGTATCAAATTGATGTTGATAAGCTTCACAATGTTCTACTAAAGGGGCAGAAAGAACTTTTTGGCGAGTTCTTTCTGCCCCTTTAGTAGAACATTGTGAAGCTTATCAACATCAATTTGATACTGACTTTGTATACACCCACTGTATAGCCAGGCACACACTTCCACACCTATGCCATCATGGTGCTACTATTGAGGAAGTAATTAGCCTTGCCCACCAAACCGGTCCTGAGCACGGCAAGGCATGGATATGGTACGCAGTACAGCTGGGGGTCACTCCCCGGGTGGTAAACACCGTCAGAGGCCAGGCCTGTAGCACGCACCGCAAACACCTAACAGATTGTTCGTATGGGGTCAACTAGCAGTATGTGCGTAACGTATGGATATCTAGCTGCCTGTGCTCCTAGCAAACGTCTCAGAGCTGTGTACCATATACCTCAGGTGTAGGGTGACATTGGTAAGTTATGCAAGTGCTAGTTTTTGGGAGATGCATGCAGGGTCCAATGGTCTGCCTCTCCAGGAGACATTGGCCAATGAGGCCTGTGGGTGTGGGTGTGTCTGCCCTTGATGGCTGCTGCTTTACGGCACAGATTCCCAACTCCAGTCCAGGTTTGCATCACACTGTTCTGGTTTTCCTGCTGTCCCTCATGGATATGCATGAGCTACATCTACATACCATGGGTGTGGTGCATAGATATACAGCACAGGCATTTGTATGAGTGGCATCATGGAACCTGACTGGTGTGTGCCCCACCAGGACTGCATTTGGGTGATTCTGCTCTGGGTACTGGCCCTGTTCATGGTGTCTTTGCTCAGTGGGGTAAAAGATAGACGTATTGCCATTGCATATGTCCAAGCCAGGAAAGGTGTGCCCTTACTATCACTGTTTACTTGGGGAAAAAATATGTGGGCAATATTGGCAGTTGCCCCAGTTGGGCTTTGAACCTGTGATCTTCTGCTCTTGCATGCAGTGTCTGCGTGCACTGCACCACTGTGTAGCCACAGATTGGGTGGATTCCCTGGCATGTCCATGACTGTGGATCCGGCAGGGCCTGTCTGTTGCAGTCTGTTGCAGTGGATGGTGGCAGCCTGCACATGGCTAGCTAGGCCTCTGTCTTCTGTCGCTAGCAGCCACTGCCCCCTGCACCACATGTACTCGTCCGCCAACATGCTGGCATGAGCTCCTCCCATAAAAAGCAGGTGACCTGATTGGAATGTGGCAGTACGGGACTGCATTTGGGGTACTTGGCTGTGGGTAATGCCCATTGTTGTGGTGTGTGTGTGTTGTTGGGTAAAATATGGGTGTTTTCCCCATGCTTATGTCACCTGCAATACAGGGTGTCTGCGCTATCTGTGTTTAGTGGTGGGTAAAATATAGGGACTGGGCTGGCAAGTGCCCCAGCTGGGCTTTGAACCTCTGACCCTCTGGTCCTAGAGGTACTGACTTTGTCCGCTGCACCACACTATGGCCACAGAGACAGTGCAGCCCCTGGAGGTAGTAAGCCTGGCAGGATGGAGTCACAAACCCTGCTCTACGCAATTTTACTGTGGGCATATGCACCCTGTCTGGTGACAAACATGCACATCAACCACGGAAATGACCACGGGAACTGGGGGAAACAATATCACCACGCTGGGCAACAGTGATATTAATGGACAACCATAGCAAACACTCCCAGGACAGCTCCACAACAGGAAATGTTGTTTGGAAGAGTCTCCGCTCCGTAAACCCTTCCAAAATTCATTTCTTTTTTCTGGAGCTTTGTTGGGTATGTTTTCTGTATTTGCCCATCACTATCACTGTTCCCCAGCTGAATTACTATTTTCAATAGTTCTGTTGTGGTCATTTCCTATTTTTATGTGCACTTTTGTGCTGTGCACATGTATCACACTGCTCACGTTTTGCTGGTTTCCCCGGTTTTCCTGTACATTGCTGACGGAAATTGTTTCTCTTCCCTTTAAATGCTTTCTACTCAACCGCGAGTGTTTCACTCGCGGTAGTTTTTACATGCAAATTCGGGCCCGATACTGTGCGGGGACCCTCTCCCCTCCCACTCTCCACCCATTGACCCCGTCCCTCCGCCCCTCCGGAGCCTTCCTCCGCCCTCCTTTAGCCGTTCCACGCCTCTATCGGACATTTGCGGGCCCGCACTTGTACGGGGCCCGTTGGTGTGCCGCGTACCTGTGCGGGGGTGACACGCACATGTGCGGGGCGTTTAAACGCGTTTATGCGCGTTTCAGTGGCGCGTTGCCGTGCGCTATTTTGCGGCGTGCAAATTTGCGGACTTTAGTAAACATGCCCCTTAGATGCCTATGTGTTACCTTGCCATTCCCCTAGAGATATCCTAGTCCCCAGTTGTATTGTCTGTCTTGACTAGACTGTAAGCTCTTATGAGCAGGGACTGTCTCTTACATATCTCTGTACTGCGCTGTGTATCCCTTGTAGTGTATATACAATAAATGATAAGTAGTAGATGCGATCAGGAGGGAACTTCCAGGTTCCTGGGAACACTCTGGTCAGGCATCCACCATGCCCCTTTTCAGACTTGGATGCCTCTCACTGGGAGCCGGCCTCTAAAATGGCTCTTGAGACATCTCTATTTTCAAATAGGGCTTCCAAAATGACACCCCCCCCATACGGAATACACGTGTATGATCAAATTTGTCCTTTGCAGGACTTACAGCTCCTCCAAATTTTAATGAATTAAAGATAGTGTAGTTAATTAGCAACGTTTATTAGTATAGTTTTGCAAAATACCAACTTATACATATAAGTTGTTGAGTTGCCTTTGTTGAATTTTCATGCATATAGGTTTGTGACATGGCTCCTCCCACTGTACATGGATGAATATTAACATGCATCTCTACATGTCCTTATATGTATTTTAGAAAAGGTTCCATATTTCTTAGAGTCTTCTCTAAAATTCCTACAGGAACTGTGTATGTCCTGGCCTGGACACCTCAGGTCCAATCTCCACATCCTATCTAAAATGTGCCTTTAAGTTTCTCCCTCTTTCCAGCTTCCCTCTATAATTAGTGCCATAGAGTTTGCTTTAATGTTAAGAAGGCAAAGATCCTGACAACTGGCAAAATGAATAAGATCATCGTTGATGGAGAAGAAATTGAAATAGTTGACAATTTTAACCTACTTGGATCAACTATCAATAAAGAAGCAACAAGCAGTCAAGAAATCTGACGACGCATTGCTCTTGGCAGAATGGCTATGAAGGGCCTAGACAAGATTCTCAAGAGCAGAGATGTCTCTCTCCATACAAAGATTTGACTTGTTCAAGCCATGGCATTTTCAATAACATCATATGGATGTGAAAGCTGGACAATGAAAAAGATAGACAGGAAGAAAATTGATTCCTTTGAATTATGGTGCTGGCGAAGAATACTGAGTATACCATGGACTGCCCGAAGAAGAAACCAGTCAGTACGAGAGGAGATCAAACCTAAGCTTTCTTTAGAAGGTCAGATGACAAGACTTTGACTTTCATACTTTGGACACATCATGCGAAGAGAGAGATCATTAGAGAAAGACATTATGCTTGGCAAGGTAGAAGATTAACGCAAAAGAGGAAGGCCAGCAATGAGATGGATCGATACAATAACAGCAGCTATGGGTGCCAGTCTGTCAACAATGAGCCGCCTGACTGAAGATTGAACACTATTTAGGACAACTATCCAGAGGGTCGCCATGAGTCGACATCAACTTGATGGCACTTAACAACAACAGAGCTTACTTTAAGTAAGAAGTAGATTTATGTTGTTATGAAAAAATTTACTGGTGGTAATATTGAATGGTGGCAGATGTGGCTTTTAAATTAATAAATATATTCAGCGTTGCTTTAGTTTTGTTTTTATTAATGTATTACTTTTTCCATATAATACAATGAAATGATACAAGAAAAAACTAACAATAAAGATTTAAAATCAATTTAGAAAAAAATAAACTAAATTTTATCTCACATTTATTTATTTATTTATTTATTTATTTTATTTAGCTGCATTTATATCCCGCTTTTCACCGGGTCAAAGCGGTTTAGACAAAGAGGGGGGGGGGACAATAATCAATTTGGGGGGGGCCATCACCAGGAACATTGAAGATCTGAACAAGGGGTAACAGTACTAGACAGTTGACGTAAATCTCTTAGTTGGTAGCAGGGGAGGTAAGTCGGGGGATCTGGTAGGGTAGTCAGTGAGAGATGTCTGTTTCAGATCTGAGATATTCATGAAACAGGATGGTATTTAACTACTTTCTGAATGTGGAGAGGTCTCTGTTGTTTCGGATCTGGTGCGGAAGGGAGTTCCAGAGGGAGGGTGCATCCAGTTTGAATGCTCGGTTACAGGTTTGCTGGTTGAAATTAGCTTCGTTCGTGGGGGATAGTGAGAGTGTTGCTGGTGGTCTGTCTGGTCGGCCTGTTGAGGGTAGGCTGAGGTAGTAGCGTCCGGAGTTGGGAAGTCTGCGTTTGATGGAGGGCTTTGTGGATAAGTAGGAGAGATTTGTATTTAATTCTTGCTTCGAGGGGGAGGATGTGAAGTTCTCTGAGGACTGGGTGATGTGGTCATGTTTTTTCGCCCTCTGGATGATCCTTGCAGAGGTGTTTAAGGCGGTGCGGATGGGGTTGGTGTGGGTGGCGGGTAGTCCGTGATAGATTGCATTGCAGTAGTCCAGGTGGGGGAGCGTCATAGCCTGCATGACTGTTCTGAAGTCCTGTGGGTCGATGAGTGGTCTGAGCCGTTGTACTGTCTTTGCTTTGTGGAATATTGTTCTGGTAGTCTTTTTGATCTGTTGTTTAAATGTAAGCACTTGATCAATGATGATTCCCAAATATTTTATGTGGGGTTGAACTAGTATTTGGGTGGTTCCCAAGGTGAGGTGTGGCGGTGGGGTGAAGTTCGGGTCCTTGGTCACAATGAGGGTTTCTGTTTTTTTGATGTTGATTGATAGGTTGTTTTCTTGTAGCCAGCTGGAGACATCAGTAAAGCAGTCTGATAGGTGACTGTTTGGTCAGTGGTTGTGATGGGTCTATAAAGCATTATGTCGTCTGCGTAGATATGGTAGTTGATGTTGTGCACGTGTATTTTTGAGCAGAGTGGCTCCAGGTAGATATTGAAGACCATGGCGGACAATGTGGAGCCTTGGGGTGCTCCTTGGTGTTGTTTAAAGGAGGGGGGGGGCTGCTATGCTTGTGTGGATCAGTTGTTGTCTATTGGTCAGGAAGGAGCGGAACCATTGTAGCACAATGTCCTTGATGCCAATCTCCTGTAGTCTGTGTAGGAGGGTGTGGTGGGAGATGGTATCAAAAGCTGCTGATATGTCAAGAAAGACCATAGCATATTCAGAGTTTTTGGCCTGCGTACCTTTGAGTAGGGTGTTTAGTAGTGATATCATGAGGGTCTCAATTCCATGCGATGGGCGGAATCCGTGTTGTTGTTGGTCCAAGATGTTGTTAGTATCCAGGTGGTCTTGGAGCTGTTGTTGGATTATCTTCTTGATGATTTTGGCGGTGAATGGGAGACTTGCTATAGGTCTGAAGGAGGCGGGGTCGAGGGGGTCCAGGTTATGTTTCTTAAGGGTTGGGCGGATGATGGAGGTTTTGAGGATGTCTGGCATGTGTCCTTGCTTGAGAGATTTGTTGACTATGTGGGTTAGGTCTGTGCTTATGTCCTCTTTAGTTTTTTTTATGCACTCCACAGGGCAGGGATCTAATGGAGAGGTGGTGGTGTTGAGGCATGGGATAATGGATTCTATCTTTTCTTTGGTGACTGTTTCGAATGTGCTCCAGTCTGTGTCCTTAGCAGTAGGGTTGATTGTTGTTGTTGCACTCACTTTTGGGTTTAGTGGTTGTTGGAGCTGTTTATATTGGCATGCTAGTTGTTCCGTTGGAATGTTCTGGAGCTGGTCAGAGTGGCTGGGTGTCTTTGTTAGCTTCTTGACAATCTCAAAGAGCTCACATGGTCTGCTTAGTGAAGTATTTATGATTTTTGAGTGGTAGGTCCTTTTTGCATTATCTGTTTCTGTGCGGTAGGTATCGAGTTCACTCATGTATCTTGCTTTATCTGTTTCATTTTTGGTTTTTCTCCATTTTCTCTCGGTTCTCCTGAGTTGGGTGAACCAGTGGGCTCTTGTTGCACTGGCTCTGGTTTTGGTGCTGTTTGTCGTACATGATGCAGATGAGATTGTAGTGTTCCAGTTGTTGATTAGGTCTTCGATTTTGGAGGAGTCTATTTGGAGTTTAGGCAATATTTGGGCTAGGAAGTCCTCTCTGTTAAATGGTTTAAATCTTCTGGAGAGTTGGTTGTTTTCTTTAATGCTGGTGTGCTGGTAGATGTAGGTGAGGTTAATGAGATGGTGGTCAGACCATGGTACAATTGTGATCGTAGGGTTCTTGCATACGGTGGCGCTTTGGGAGTTAAGGAATATCAGGTCGAGAGTATTCCCTTTTTCATATGTTGGTTCATGTATGATCTGAGTCAGGTCCATTGCTTCCATAGCACTGATGAAGGCCTCGGCATGCTTTTCTTGCAATGAGGGGAGGTTGAAGTCTCCGAGGATTAGCTGTTCTTTTGTGGTGATGGTACTCTCTGATATATGCCTGAGTATGTCCGATAGGTCGGTACATGCAGTGGGTGCTCAGTAGATTAGGCATATAGAAACATAGAAACATAGAAACATGATGACAGAAAAAGACCACAAGGCCTATCTAGTCTGTCCTTCCATAACAACAACTACAACAGTCCACTTTTTACCTTTAGAGATCCTCTGTGTTGGTCCCATGCTTTTTTGAATTCAGTTACTGTCCTCATCTCTACCACCTCTACTGGGAGACTATTCCACGGATCCACTACTCTTTCCGTAAAGAAATATTTCCGCATATCACTCCTGAATCTATCTCCCTTCACCCTCATCCCATGTCCCCTCGTAGCAGAACTTGCTTTCAATTGAAAGAGGCTCTCTCCCTGAACATTTATGCCACGGAGGTATTTAAACATCTCAATCATATCACCTCTATCCCGCCTTTCCTCTAAGGTGTACATATTAAGATCCTTAAGTCTGTCCTCATATGCTTTATAATGAAGCCCATTAATCATTTTAGTAGCAACCCTCTGCACCGACTCCATCCTGTTCACATCCTTTTGAAGGTGCGGTCTCCAGAATTGCACACCATACTCCAAATGAGGTCGCACCAAAGACTTATACAGAGGCATTATCACCTCCTTTTTTCTGCTAGCCATTCCTCTCCATATGCACCCAAGCATCCTTCTAGCTTTTGCCGTCGCCTTTTCTACCTGTTTAGCTACTTTAAGATCATCAGACACAACCACGCCTAGGTCCCGCTCTTCTTTAGTGGACAAAAGTACTTCACCTCCTATACTGTATTGCTCCCTTGGATTGCTGCAGCCCAAATGCATGACCTTACATTTTTTAACATTAAATCCCAGCTGCCAAATTCTAGACCATTCTTCAAGCTTAGCTAGATCCCTCCTCATGTTATCTATACCTTCCTGGGTGTCTACTCTATTGCAGATTTTGGTATCATCCGCAAAGAGGCAAACCTTACCCGACAGCCCTTCCGCTATATCACTAACAAAGATGTTAAAAAGAATCGGACCAAGGACAGATCCCTGGGGCACACCACTGGTAACATCCTTCTCCTCAGAGTGAGCTCCATTTACTTGTACTCTTTGTCGCCTCCCACCCAACCAATTTCTAACCCAAGCAGTAACTTTAGGGTCCATCCCTAGGGTGCTCAGTTTGTTTATAAGTCGCCTGTGAGGAACAGTGTCAAAGGCTTTACTGAAATCTAAATACACCACATCTAGAGCTCTCCCTCAGTCCAACTCCCTGGTCACCCAGTCAAAGAAATCAATCAGATTTGTCTGACAGGACCTGCCTCTGGTGAATCCATGCTGCCTCGGATCCTGTAATCTGCCGGACTCCAGAAACCTCACTATTTTCTCTTTCAGCAGTGTTTCCAATAATTTACTCACCACCGAAGTTAAACTAACCGGCCTGTAGTTTTCAACCACATCCTTACTTCCACTTTTGTGTAAAGGCACCACATGAGCCTCTCTCCAGTCCTTTGGCACCACTCCCGACTCCAACGAGGCATTGAAAAGGTCAGTCAGTGGAGTTGCTAGAACGTCCCCAAGTTCCCTCAGTATTCTAGGGTGTATCCCATCCGGTCCCATCGCTTTGTCTACTTTAAGTTGAGCTAGTTTCTCACGAACACAGTCTTCTGAAAATTGTTCAAGATGTCCCTCGCTTCTGTTCTTATTTGTGGTTATTTTCTGAAGTCCTGCTCCTGGTTCTTCATCTGTGAACACAGAACAAAAATATTTGTTAAGCAATTCCGCTTTATCATTATTAGCTTCTACATATTCCCCCCCCTGCACCCTTGAGTCTGACAATACCACTTTTGCCCTTCCTCTTCTCACCAATATATCTGAAAAATGTCTTATCCCCCCATTTTATTGCATTGGCTATTTCCTCCTCCTTTTGAATCTTTGCCTTCTTGACTACTATGCTAGCTTTTCTAAGTTTTTCCAAATACAGATTGCCTGTCTTCCTCTCTCTGTGATCTCTTGTATTTCTGATCTAAGCTGTCCACGGAGGAAACCTGATCGAATCTCTCTACCCCTTCCAAATTAGATTTAAGACCTTTAGGCAGATAATAGATACTATTCAAGGATAGCCTAAAACCTCTTTAAGATATTTTTGAAACAAAATTAATGGGGGGAGGTAATGATTAACAGAAAATATAAGCAACATAAATTTTTCACTCTGGAAGCATTTTCTAGTACTTCTAATTGTTGATGCACCACTAAACAATCTTTTACAGATGAAATCATGACAGTTTGTACTGTAGACATCGGAGATTCAGCCTTAATAAGATGAGAATCAACAGAGTGTAATTGTAAGTCTAACTGAGTAAATTAGACCACTGATTCTTTAGTGAATTAAAAAACTGCTGAAGGGGGGCAAGCTCACAGGCATTCTCCTGAGGAGGAAACTGAATTATTCAAGTCAAAAGAACTCCCTGTGGCTTATCCTACTGTAACACTATCCCACTTGCATCTTCCAAGGGCTCAATAGGAGACAGGCAACACTGCCATTGTCAGGGAGCTAGCCTGTGCCTTGAAGTCCTCATTCCTTGGCTGAGGGGATGGAGGTACCATCCCCTATAGAACTAGGCGATCCGGCCGAGGAATCGTGACACACAGAAATAGAAGAGCCTTCTCTCTCTTTGGAGCCAATTACAATGTGCCTATCCATAGTACCAATGATTTTCACAGTCTTGACAGGATTGATGTTACTCACTGTAATACTCTTCTTTCTTTCTTTACCCCATTCCACCTTCACAAGGCTCCCTGTAGAGTGACATCAGGAATGTGCTGAAGTGCCCTCGGGTATTGCCAATACTTATCCAAAAACAAGAGCAGAAACTGAACAGGTGAATTACCAGTCCTCCTGGCAGGCCTTGGTTGGGGTCGCAGTTTTATAGGCCTCACAAAGTGACTTCAGAAACGCACCAAAGTGCCTGCAGGTCTGGCCAATAGCTGTCCAGCAACAAGAACGGAAATTGAGCAGGTAAATTACCAGTCCTTCTGGCAGGCCACGGTTGAGCCCACAGTTTTATAGGCCACTGAAGAATGACATCAGAAACACACCAAAGCACCCACAGGTCCAGCCAATAGCTGTCCAGCAATAACAGCCGAAACTGAGCAGGTAAATTAATAGTCCTCCCCAGCATTGCTTTACTTTTAAGGCACATTTTAGAAAGGCCGGGAAGAGGAAATCTTGGATGTCCAAGTTTAAATGTCTGAAAATCAGTGGGGGGGCAGCATAGATGGTAGGAACATGAAGTGCTTTGTAAAATTGGCTGTTTCCCATCCTGAAAGATACACATGTCCCCAAGATAAAAGGGAAAATGAGAACATGCAGAATGATGGTTCTGGCACGTGCAGGTTTTTGACCAATTTTAGAAGCCTGCATGTGTCAGATATAGGCATCTGCCATCCTGGGAACATAGACATGCTCACAGTCCTTTTTCAGAATGTGCCCATGTATCTTTCACCACATACACGTCTCGGCCTGCCATCTTGAAAATGGGGTGGTACAGAGCACAGGAGCTAGAACATATGATTTTTTACTTACCGCCATGTTTTTTTGAAGGAACAAAAAATATCAGAGGAGTGAAGAGGCATTCTCCTTCTTCCTCTTACATTTGTTGACTTGCCAAAACCAGCGCTTTTCTGAGTACTATTTGTGCCCTGGAGCAGGTATATAGCCATGGGGTCGCTGATTGTGACTTGATACATGCAGCACTGCTTTAAAATCAGACCACATGTATCTTGAAGGACTAGAAAAAGGGACTGTTACTTCTGAAGAGAGATCTGCAACTGTGAGCATATACTTCTGATAATTTTCTAAAAGGAATTCTTTGTATTAAAGCTAATTAATCTGTGAACCCACTATTTTTTGTTAAATCAGTCAGGGCCTAGTAGCAGCAGTTTAAGTTTAAATATAAAACACAGAGGAGAACTTTCTGGTTACATTTCATACCCAGCAGAGAGCTTGTAGTTTAAATTTAATAGTCACTCAGGGCCTAGTAACAGCAAAGTACTTTTAGTTTAAATTTAAAACACAGAAGAGAGCTTTCTGGTTACATTTGGAACCCAGCAGAGAGCTTGTACTCTAAATTTAATAGTCACTCAGGGCTTGGCATCAGCAAAGTACTTTTAGCTTAAATTTAAAACACAGAAAAGAGCTTTCTGGTTAAATTTAGAACCCAGCAGAGAGCTTGTAGTTTAAATTTCATAAGAAGTTAGAGCCTAGCAGCACCTAAGAGTTATAATTTAAATCAAATCAGAATTTAGCTTACCTCAGCAGCACAAGACAGGGTACTGTGTAGCAACCCTCTTTTAATAAGTGTTATTTCCCTCCCTCCCTCCCCACACCCACCCACCCCTGGGATAATCGTAGCTTTATAGGTACTTACACATCTTAAAAGACAGGAGGTGCTCTCAGGTGAAACTCATTACCCAATTCAGTCATACACTAAGGACCTGAGATTAGTTAAGCTTCAGGTGAACAAGGTATATTACACATATTAGGTACAGTTTTATTAGTATAAATATCCATAGCAACCCTTAGTAAATAAAGAACTTAGATCTAAACACAAACTTAAAACTAAGATGCAGACAGCAGTCCAGCAGCAGGATGGGGGCTTTCCAGTCTTTTGCATTGAGTGTCACATGTATGATTTTCTCCCAGTTGGTGAGAGGTCTTACGTGTGCACTAGGTGCAAGGAGCTCTTTGCTCTCAGGGAACGAGTCCGTTCTCTAGAGGCTAAAGTAGCTGACTTGGAAAGCATAAGACAGACAGAGAGGTACATAGACGAGACCTACAGGGATATAATCCTGAAGTCCCACCTCCAGTCTGGCAGCATCCCTGTTGCCATGGAGGAGAGAGGTCACGTGACAGGAGAGCATCACCCTGGTGTGGCAGGAAGTGATCCTATAACTAGGACCTGTCCTCCAGGTGATGTAAAACCCTCTCGCACCGAGGAAGTTTCTCCAGGGCCATGTGCCCATGAGGGAAGGGTTAGGACAGCCGTTATAGTTGGTGATTCGATCATTAGGCATGTAGATTGCTGGGTGGCTGTGTGGACGTGAGGATCGCCTGGTAACATGCCTGCCTGGTGCGAAGGTAGCGGACCTCACGCGCCACCTAGATAAGGTCTTAGATAGTGCTGGGGAGGAGTCTGCTGTCTTGGTACATGTCGGTACCAATGACATAGGAAAATGTGGTAGGGAGTTTCTGGAGGCTAAATGTAGGCTTTTAGGTAGGAAGTTGAAATCCAGAACTTCCAGGGTAGCATTCTCCGAAATGCATCCTGATCCACGCACAGAACCCAAAAGGCAGGCAGAGCTCCGAAGTCTCAATGCGTGGATGAGACAATGGTGCAGAGATGAGGGTTTTGGATTTGTTAGGAACTGGGGAACATTCTGGGGAAAGGAGGGGCTCTTCCGAAGGGATGGGCTTCACCTTAACCGGGATGGAACCAAGCTGCTGGCATTAACCTTTAAAATGGTGATAGAGCAGCTTTTAAACTAGATATTAGGGGAAAGTCGACAGTCGCCTAAGAGCAGATGTTTCGGAAGAATGTATCTTTGAAGGATACTATCAAAAGCAGAGAGGTTCCACAAAAGAGTAAAGTAGCCCAAATGCCCTCAAGTATGGAGCAGACTGAGCATAAAGATCCCAAATTACCCATGTCTAACAATAGCCAAATTAATATGAGTAAAATACATTCTCTAAAATGCTTGTATGCAAATGCTAGAAGTCTAAAAAATAAGATGGGAGAGATAGAATATATAGCACTAAATGAAAGGTTAGATATGATTGGAATATCAGAGACATGGTGGAAGGAGGACAACCAGTGGGACACTGTGATACCTGGGTACAAACTATATCGTAATGATAGAGCTGATCAAATTGGTGGAGGGGTTGCTCTCTATGTTAGAGAGGGCATTGAGTCAGAAAGGATTAAAGTTTTGCAGGAAACAAAATCTGCTGTAGAATCTATATGGATTGAAATTCCATGTAAAAGGGGGAAGGCAATGGCTGTGGGGGTGTACTATCGAGCGCCTTGCCAGAATGACCAAATGGATGATGAAATGCTCAAAGAAATCAAGGAAGCTAGCAAAAGTTACAGTGCAGTAATAATAATGGGTGATTTCAACTACCCCGGTATCGACAGGGTCAGTGTCACGTCAGGACATGCTAGGGAGATAAAGTCCCTAGATGAAATAAATGACTGCTTCTTAGAGCAGCTGCTTCATGAACTGACCAGAGGGGAAGCCATATTAGACCTAGTCCTTAGTGGAACACCAGATCTAGTGCAAGAGATAAGGTTGTTGGGGCCACTTGGCAATAGTGATCATAGCATGATCGCCTTTGATTTAATTAGTGGAGGAGGGATAGTAAGGAAATCCACAGTACTACCTTTTAACTTTCGAAAGGGAAACTATGATAAAATGAGGAAAACAGTTAAGAAAAAACTAAAATGAGCAGTTGCAATGGTTAAAGACGTACATCAGGCTTGGCTGTTGTTGAAAAATACTATCTTGGAAGCCCAGACCAGCTGTATTCCACGCTTTAAGAAAAGTGGAAGGAAGTCCAAAAAACTGCCAGCATGGTTTAAAGGTGAGGTCAGAGAGGCTGTTGTTGCCAAAAAAGCATCTTTCAGGAAATGGAAAAAAGAGCCAAATGACGAAACCTGGAAACAGCACAAGCACTGGCAAGTCAAATGCAAGGCATTGATAAGACAGGCAAAGGGAGAATTTGAGAAGAAGCTTGCTGCGGAAGCAAAAACGTGAAGTAAAGACCTTTTCAAGTACATTCGTAGCAAAAAACCTGTGAGAGAGTCAGTTGGTCCATTAGATGATAAAGGGGTTAAAGGAGCACTAAGAGGCGCGACAAGGCGATAGCGGAGAGATTGAATGAATTCTTTGCTTCAGTCTTTACTGAGGAAGATGTAGGGATGTTACCCATGACTGAAGTGGTATTTAAAGGTGCGGAAGAATTGAAGGAAATATCGATACATCGGGAAGATGTATTACAACTATTAGATAAACTGAAGAGTAGCAAATCACCTGGGCCGGATGGTATACATCCAAGGGTGTTGAAAGAACTGAAATACGAGATTGCAGACCTGCTATTAGTAATCTGTGAACTATCATTAAAATCATCTCTAATACCTGAAGATTGGAGGATGGCCAATGTAACACCAATTTTTAAAAAGGGTTCCAGGGGTGATCTGGGAAACTACAGACCGGTGAGCCTGATGTCAGTACCGGGAAAAATGGTAGAAACCATCATAAAGAATAAAATTACTCAGCATGTAGATAGTCATGACCTAATGGGAGACAGCGAACATGGCTTTAGATAAGGAAGATCTTGTCTTACTAATCTGTTATGTTTTTTTGAAGGAGTGAATAATCAGGTGGACAAAGGTGAGTCGATTGATATTGTGTATCTGGACTTTCAGAAAGCCTTTGACAAGGTCCCTCATCAGAGACTTTTGGCAAAACTAAAGAGTAATGGGATAGGAGGCAGTGTACTATTGTGGATCAGGAACTGGTTAAAAGATAGAAAGCAGAGGGTAGGGCTAAATGGCCAATTTTCCCAATGGAGAAAGGTGAATAGTGGTGTACCCCAGGGATCTGTGCTGGGTCCGCTGCTTTTTGACATATTCATAAATGACCTGGAAAGTGGAATAACGAGTGAGGTTATCAAATTTGCAGATGACACAAATCTATTTAAAGTTGTTAAAACCCAAGAGGATTGTGGAAAATTGCAAGAGGATCTTTATAAATTGGAAGACTGGGCATCAAAATGGCATAAGAACATAAGAAAATAAGATATGCCATACTGGGTCAGACCAAGGTCCATCAAGCCCAGTATTCTGTTTCCAACAGTGGCCAATCTAGGTCATATGTACCTAGCAGATGAAATTTAATGTGGACAAGTGCAAGGTTATGCACCTAGGGAAGAACAACCCAAACTATGGTTACACGATGCAAGGTTCCACATTAGGAACCACCACCCAGGAAAACGATTTAGGCGTCATTGTGGATACCATGTTAAAACTCTCGGCCCAGTGTGCAGCGGCGGCCAAGAGAGCAAATAGAATGCTAGGTATGATAAGGAAAGGAATGGAAAATAAAACAAAAGATATTATAATGCCTCTATATCGTTCCATGGTGAGACCGCACCTTGAATATTGTGTGCAATTATGGTCGCCATATCTTAAAAAGGATATAGTGATTTTAGAAAAGGTTCAGAGAAGAGCCACCAAAATGGTAAAGGGGATGGAAGGATACTCCTATGAAGAAAGGCTAAAAAGGTTGGGGCTCTTTAACCTGGAAAAGAGACGGCTGAGAGGAGATATGATAGAAGTCTATAAATTAATGAATGGAGTGGAACGGGTAAACGTAGATCGATTGTTTACCTTATCAGAATATAGAAAGACTAGGGGACATGCAATGAAGCTACAGGGTAAACTATTTAAGACTAATAAAAGAAAATATTTTTTCACTCAACATGTAATCAAACTTTGGAATTTGTTACCGGAGGATGTAGTAAATGCTGTTAGTGTAGCTGGGTTTAAAAAAGGTTTGGACAAGTTCCTGGAGGAAAGGTCCATAAACCATTATTAAGAAGGGACCCAGGATATCAATGCTTGAACCAATACAAGCATTGTGGAACCTGTGTCCCTTGGGGAAACTGCTAGGTACGTATGACCTAGATTGGCCACTGTTGGAAACAGAATACTGGGCTTGATGGACCTTGGTCTGACCCAGTATGGCATATCTTATGTTCTTATGTTCTTATCCCCTTTAGCCTTCCTAAGACATGCTCCCAGAACACTCCCATGAGACTTAGTCATGATTGTGCGGGAAATGTATAGTTTCAGGGCTTTCTAAATTGGCTATGGGGACATCCATGTGATTTCCATGCCTGAATGGACATTTTCAGATGTGGAAACCAGAAATAGGGCTTCTAAAATGGCTCTCAGAATTAGCAGCACTGAATATATATATTGGTCACTGACCACAAATGCCGCTATCAGCAGGCCAGAACTACAGTTGTAGTCAACAATCTCCAGGAACAAGCAGGAATGTAGTCTTCACATATGGGTATCGTCGGTACTGACGGAGCCTGCGCGGGAACGCTCCCCAGCATCCAATAGGAACGCTTTTGGGAGCATCCCTCAGCACATGCGCTCTGCCTTCCCGCCTTTCCAACTGTCCCTCTTAAGTTCTTTGTTTTCCGCGGAGCCGACAGGACATATTCCCTGTCACCACAGAAAATTTCTTTAAACTTGTTTTCTTGTGGTTGCGCCTGCCTCCGCACGACACCTACCAGTTCCGCCGGTTCTTTCTTTCTTCTTTTCTAAAAAAAATATATATATATATATATTTTTTTTAACTGTTTCTCTTCAGAAACTTTTTCTTTTGGTGCTAGGCGCCATTTTGAGCATTAGGCCCCATTTTTCCTAAAAGATGGAAAAACCAGCTAGTGGTTTTAAAAAATGTACTAAGTGTGGCGGTACCATCTCTGTCACCGACACCCATGACTGGTGTCTAAAATGTTTAGATCCTGACCATTCTCCATCTGAGTGTTCCTCCTGTATGGGGATGACTAAAAGAGGAAGACAGAACTGAGCTGCAAAGCTCGGTACCCTCTTTTCTTCGGATACCAGGTTTATTGCATCGATGTCTTCAAGAGCCTCATCTTCCTCCCATGGATCTCAGGTAACTAAACATAAGAGCCGGTCCTCAAAGGGTAGCTCTCCTTCAAAGCATTGAGAGGCCATTGGCATTGCCCTTGAGGAAACTAAACCGGCAAAACAGCCCAGGTGGGAGGCTTCGGCATCCAAAGCAATAACGAGGTTCCAGGATGTTCTCGAGGCTTTGACCTCGGCAGAACTACTGGTGCCATGCTTAGGGGTTCCGGCCGCTTTTACCGGTACCGATACCCAGGCATCGGTAGCGTCGATAGACCAGAGATTCCTCGCTATCGAACGCAGTCTTGCAGCTCTCCTTACAGCTGCAGTACCGTTGACACCAGTGGTTCAACGGGCACCGGTACCGACTCCGGTACTGATGCCGGTACCAGCACCGATGGTACCGGCCCTGGTGGGAATCCTTCCCATGCAGACTTTTTCTGTCATCGACAGATCGGTACCGGACTAATTCGGTACCAACTTTGATCGATACCGAGACCGTGCTTTGCATGAACATCGGGATCAGAGATACTTTGACTCCTCCGATTCCAATGACTCTGATAATTCTGCCGGTACCAGAGTGTTTCTCCCTGAAGACTCCTCTTCTCCCCAACGCAGAATGTCTCCTCTGGAAGACATGTCTTTTCAGGATTTTATTCGTGATGTGGCCCGAGGCCTTTCAATCAAGGTAGCTCCTGAAAAAGAACCTAGAGCAAAGGAATTGGAAATTCTCCAATACCCTAAGGCTCCCAAGGAGGCAGCCACTCTGCCCATTCATGAAATTCTTCAGGATTTGATGCTCAGAATGTGGGAGACACCTTTGACCACATCTCCTCATTCTAGGAGACTCGATACCATGTATCGAGTTCCACCATGTCTTGGTTTTCAAACGACTCAGCTGCCACACCATTCAATGGTAGTGGAGTCAGCCATGCGTAGGATGAAAAGTGCAAAGAGACATGCATCCAATCCTCCAGGTCGTGAATGCAGGACTCTTGACGCTTTTGGGCATCAAACTTTTCAGGCTTCCATACTTTCAGCTAGGATCAGCTCATATATGAGAATGTTCCTCAAAGAGGTCACAGGAGATTTGGAGCTTATGAGCCCCCTTCTCCCCAAGGACAAATGACAGGACTTTCTCACTCTGGTCAAGCATGCTCAAGATGTCTCCAAGTTTGTAAACCGTGCGGCCTTTGACAAAAGAAGCCAAAAGGCCTTAGAGCTCAACCAGCTCCACAGGCCCAGCCCCTTCAAGGGCTTTGACTCCTTCATAGAGAACTTAGCCTTCCTGCCTCTGAAGGGTCCAGAACCCCTAAACATTCCAGGCAGGTTGTGTCATTTTGCCAACAGATAGCACCAAATAACAACAAAAAACTGGACTCTGTCCATTGTAGGAGAGGGGTACAAGCTTCATTTTGACAGTATGCCCCCTCCTACAATCGTAAGACAGTTCAATTCCCAAACCTCTACAGGCAATCTACTGGATCAAGAGGTCTCAACACTCCTTGCTCAAGGAGCAATAGAGGAGGTGCCCATTCTTCAGCAGGGTGCAGGGTTCTACTCCCCCTATTTTCTTATTCCAAAGAAAACAGGAGGACACAGACCCATTCTAGACCTCAGAGAATTGAACAAATATCTGTTCCGAGAAAAGTTCAAAATGATTTCTCTGGGAACTCTTCTGCCATACCTTCAAAGCCAGGATTGGCTTTGTTCTCTAGATCTAAAGGATGCATATACTCACATTCTGATCCATCCAGATCACAGGAAATTCTTATTATTCCTTTTCAAGGGAAAACATTTCCAATACAGGGTTCTTCCCTTTGGTCTGGCTTCGGCACCAAGAGTATTCACGAAATGCATGGCAGTAGTAGCTGCATTTTTGTGAACCCTGGGGATATTTGTCTTCCCTTACTTGGACGACTGGCTCATTCGAGCCCCCACTGTTCCAGAAGCCAGCTCTGCACTGTCTCGCACAATGCGAATCCTTCAATACTTGGGATTGGTCATAAACCTTCCAAAATCCCAACTTGCTCTGTCTCAGTCCCTAGAGTTCATAGGAGCTCATCTAGATACCAGACAGTCAAGGGCTTTTCTCCCACAACCCCGCTGTCTTTGTTTAATGCAGCTAGCTTCTCAAGCAGCGGTGAAGTCCTCCCTAACTGCTCAAGAACTACTACATCTATTGGGACATATGGCATCCATGGTTCATGTGGTTCCCTACACTCGCCTTCATATGCGAGCAGCCCAGTGGACCCTATCCACACAGTGGACACAGGCCACAGGACGTCTGTCAGACAAAATATCAAACTCACAATGACTGATCTTGTCCTTACAATGGTGGCAATCACTGGAAAATCTTCTAGTGGGGTATCCTTTCCAGGCCACCCTAACAACAGATGCATCACAGGTGGGATGGGGAGCACACCTGCATCATCTCTCTACCCAGGGTACCTGGACTCCACAGGAGGCTTGTCTTCACATAAACCTCCTAGAACTCAGAGCAATCTATCTAGCTCTTTGAGTATTCCATGCCCAGCTCAGCTACAAGACAGTCCTAGTCCAAATGGACAATCAAGTAGCTATGTTCTACTTGAACAAGCAGGGCAGAACAGGCTCTCTGTCATTATGCAACGAAGCTTTACGACTATGGGCCCTTGCCAGAGGGCATCAAATTCACCTTTTTGTGGTATATCTTCCAGGGATTCAAAACCTTTGGGCAGACAAACTCAGCCGAGTACTGCTGCCTCACAAATGGTCTCTCCATCTAGACCAGGTGGCCAAGATATTTCAGATCTGGGGAACCCCAGACATAGACCTATTTGCAAGTCCACTGAATGTCAAACTTCCCCGGTTCTGTTCCATGATTCCGGCTCATAATTGCCAGGCAAGGGACGCCTTCCTTCTTCACTGGGGTCATGACTTCCTCTATGCCTTCCCACCCATTCCCCTCATCCCCAAAATACTCTTCAAGCTTCAGAGAGACAGAGGTCGTATAATCCTCATAGCGCCACGGTGGCCACGCCAAACGTGGTATCCCCTGCTTCTACATCTCTCTCAAGCTGCACCTCTGGAGTTAGGCTATGCTCCAGATCTCCTCTCCCAGGAGAACAGTATGCTATGGCACCCAAATCCCCAGTCCCTGCATCTCAGGGCCTGGTTGCTGAAAGCTTAGACCTTCAGGATCTGAACCTTTCCCAACAGGTAAAGGATATCCTTCAGGCTTCTAGAAAACCTTCCACAAGACGCTCTTACGCCTTCAAGTGGAAACATTTTACTATATGGTGTTCACAGAAAGGGTTAAACCCCCTTATGATACCTTTGGAATCGATACTAGAGTATCTACTTCATTTATCAAATTATGGTCTAAAGACCAATTCAGTAAGAGTTCATCTTAGTGCAATTGCAGCTTCCTATAAGCCTCTAAAGGGACAACCAATTTCCTCTCATCCACTCATATCAAGATTTATGAGAGGTCTTCTATTAACAAAGCCTCCCATCAGGCCACCACCGGTGGCATGGGATTTAAACCTAGTTCTCGGGCAGCTCATGAAACCGCCTTTTGAACCTTCAGCCACTACAACCCTAAAGCTTTTGTCCTGGAAGGTCATCTTCCTGATTGCAATCACCTCTGTACGTCACATTGGTGAATTGCAAGCTTTAGTGGCTGATCCTCTTTATACTAGGTTTCACCATGATAAGGTTGTTCTCAGAACTCATCCACACTTTATGCCAAAGGTGGTTTCGCCTTTTCATTTAAACCAATCAATTTATCTTCCTGTATTCTTTTCGAGGCCTCATGCCTCTAATGCAGAAAAGAACCTTCATACTTTGGATTGGCTTTTTACCTAAAAAGAACGCAGCAACATAGAAAGTCTTCTCAACTTTTTATTGCTTTCGATTCTAGTCATTTGGAACTTCCAGTTTCCAAGAGAACTCTATCCAAATGGATTACACAATGCATATCCTTTGCTTATGAAAGTAAGAGTCTTCCTCTTCAAGGCCATGTGACAGCTCAAAATGTGAGAGCCATGGCAGCCTCTATGGCTAACCTTTACTCTGTGTCTATTGATGACATTTGTTGAGCAGCCATCTGGGCTTCGGTACATACCTTTACAGCCCGCTACTGCCTAGATAAAGCCTCCCGTCGGGATGCCTTCTTTGGCCAAGCTGTTCTTCAAAATCTCTTTCAGACCTAATTCAACTCCTACCCACCAACCCTGATGGGATACCAGAGATCCATGGGAGGAAGCATGGCCCACCTTACTTGGGTGGCAGCTTCCTGGGGCTATCTCCCTGGCATCTTCAGCTAGGGAGTCCCCATATGTGAAGACTACATTCCTGCTTGTTCCTGGAGATAGCGTAGTTACTCACCTGTAACAGGTGATCTCCGGGAACAGCAGGAATTTAGTCTTCACAACCCACCCACCTCCCCTAGGAGTTGTCTCTCTATCTCTCTGTCTCTTTCCTCTCTCCCTCTATCCTTTCACTCAGCTACAAACTTAACTGAAAAGGGACAGTTGGAAAGGCGGGAAGGCGGGAAGGCAGCGCGCATGTGCTGAGGGATGCTCCTAAAAGCGTTCCTATTGGACACTGGGGAGCATTCCCGCACAGGCTCCATCGGTACTGACGATACCCATATGTGAAGACTAAATTCCTGCTGTTCCCGGAGATCACCTGTTACAGGTGAGTAACTACGCTTTATTGGCACCCTTGCAGTTCAACCCCTTAATGCCCAATATCTCCTAAAAGAAAAAGTGTGTAATTTTGAGATTAGTGCCTTAAAGCACAAAGGTTTTAAAAATCTTACAGGCCAATATTCAATATGGATTATCTGGTTAGCAGGACCTGCTAACCAGATAATCCCCACTGAGAGGGCTATTCAAAAGCACTATCCAGATAATGGTACTGAATATCCCCTCTAACCACCGCAGCACTGTCCGGAGAGGGCAGGGGCAGTTTGTGGGGCAAGAATTTAACCAGTTAGCAGTAATATTCAGTCCACTAACCAATAAGTGGCTGTATGGGAGAAGTGGCCTAGTAGATGGGGTAAGTTACCCCGGGCCAGGGGTTCAAATCCCACTAGAGGACAGCAACCTTAGGCCAGAAGGACTAGGGTTTCTAGTCCTAGAGGTGCTCCTTGTGACCTTGGGCAAGCCACTTAACCCTCTGTTGCCTCAAGTATAAAATATATAAACCTGTGGCCCCTACCAAGGCCCGCCAAGAGGACTGGTAATTTACCTGCTCAGTTTCTGCTCTTGTTTTTGGATAGCTATTGGCCATACCTGCGGGCACTTTGGCACATTCCTGATTGTGAGCCCTTTGCGGACAAGGGAAAAAATATATATACAATACCTGAATGTATACCACTTTGACTGGTAGAAAAGTGGTATATAAGCCTAGTTAAGTAAATAAGTAAAGTTAGGCCACAAAAAAGGAGGTCTAACTATGCAGTCTGTTGAAATTGGATATTCAGCAGAGGCCATTATCCAAATACTTCACTGAATATCTAGTTTCATTTCTGCCCACGGCAAACAGTGGTTCAAAAATGCTAACTGTCGTGGGCCATTGATTTATCAAAATAAGGGAGGTCTCCTTGCACAATTCTTTGGTATATCCTGGCGTGTCGGTATTTTTGCTTGGGAATGCCCCTAAGAACATGAGAGGGTGCCTGTTTATAAGCATTGACTCCAACATAGTTGATATAGTATATTATGCAAGTGTTTTTGGAAAACAAATTACACATTAGAAATTTGTGCCAGCATTGCCTTGAATTTGCTCAAGAGCCCAACTGCTGCAGAGTCTAATATCACCTTCTCTCTGAATGATATGACACAATTCCTACAATCCAAACAATCACACACCACAGCACCATCCAGCCCCCCCAATGACTCCACCAACACCCCAAGCACAAAAACCTGGTCAACATTCAGCCCCTTTTCTGCCCAGCAACTGAAAAATATTATATCAAGTCTCAACAACACCACCTCCTCGCTCAACCCTTGCCGATTCTCTGGGATCAAAATGGCCAAGCAAGAGCTCATCCCAACTATTCTTCAAATTGTCCAGTCTTCACTATCACTGGGCTACAACTGACCATCCTCAATCAATCAGCCAACCCATCAGCACCATTTTCTTACAGACCCATCTCAAGCATCCCTTTCCTCACCAAATTCATTGAAAAGGTACAAGACACAGGACTTTGTGGACTCTTACTTCCACCTCGATAAACACCAGCACGGCTTCAAGACTCTTCATAGCATTAAGACTCTACTGACCTCCCTCCTATATACAATGATCAAAAGCACAGAAAAGAAACACACAAGGTTTAATTCTTATTTTTCTCGACATCTCTGCAGCCTTTGACTCCATTATCCATGCCTACCTCATCTCACATCTCCATACAATTGGCCTTAGGGATACTACACTACAATGGTTTCGGTCTTACCTATCTGACTGATCCCAGCAAGTCAAAATTGTCATCGAACCTTCGAACCCATTCAAGCTACTTCAAGGTTTTCCTGAAGGCTCTGCATTATCCTCCCTGCTATTTAACATTTTTATCCAACCCTATGCAAAATAATCCAGAGTCACAAGATCCTCTATCAGAGACTTTTGGCAGAACTGGAGAGTCATGGGATAGGAGGCAGTGTACTACTGTGGATCAGGAACTGGTTGGAGGATAGAGAGCAGAGGGTTGGGCTAGATGGCCAATTTTCCCAATGGAGAAAGGTGAATAGTGGTGTACCCCAGGGATCTGTGCTGGGTCCGCTGCTTTTTGACATATTCATAAATGACCTGGAAAGTGGAATAACGAGTGAGGTTATCAAATTTGCAGATGACACAAAACTATTTAAAGTTGTTAAAACCCAAGAGGATTGTGGAAAATTGCAAGAGGATCTTGATAAGTTGGAAGACTGGGCATCAAAATGGCAGATGAAATTTAATGTGGACAAGTGCAAAGTTATGCACCTAGGGAAGAACAACCCAAACTATGGTTACACGATGCAAGGTTCCACATTAGGAACCACCACCCAGGAAAAAGATTTAGGCGTCATTGTGGATAGCATGTTAAAACCCGGCCCAGTGTGCAGCGGCAGCCAAGAGAGCAAACAGAATGCTAGGTATCATAAGGAAAGGAATGGAAAATAAAACAAAAGATATTATAATGCCTCTATATCGTTCCATGGTGAGACTGCACCTTGAATATTGTATGCAATTCTGGTCACCGTATCTTAAAAAGGATATAGCGTTATTAGAAAAGGTTCAGAGAAGAGCCACCAAAATGGTAAAGGGGATGGAGGGATACTCCTATGAAGAAAGGCTAAAAAGGTTAGGGCTCTTTAACCTGGAAAAGAGACGGCTGAAGGGAGATATGATAGGAGTCTATAAATTAATGAAACGGAGTGGAACAGGTAAACGTAGATAGATTGTTTACGTTATCAGAATATAGAAAGACTAGGGGACATGCAATGAAGCTACAGGGTAAACTATTTAAAACTAATAAAAGAAAATATTTCTTCACTCAACGTGTAATCAAACTCTGGAATTTGTTACCGGAGGATGTAGTAAAGGCTGTTAGTGTACCTGGGTTTAAAAAAAGGTTTGGACAAGTTCCTGGAGGAAAGGTCCATAAACCATTATTAAGAAGGGACCCAGGATATCAGCGCTTGACCCAGTACAAGCATTGCGGAACCTGTGTCTTTTGGGGAAACTGCTAGGTACGTATGACCTAGATTGGCCACTGTTGGAAACAGAATACTGGGCTTGATGGACCTTGGTCTGACCCAGTATGGCATATCTTATGTTCTTATGTTAGCTGTATGCTGACAACATTTTAATTTACACACCATTCTCTACCAGTAACCCCAACTACTCCATAATCAGCCAATGCCTTGAAGCAGTCATCCAGTGGCTCAACAACCACAATATGCACATAAACCCCAATAAAACAGATGTCCTTTATATAACCAACCACCCCTCCTTCTCCCCTCCAGCCACAATCAATGTGGCCAACTTAACATTATAAGTTAACGAGCAAGTAAAATACCTTTGCATAATACTGGACCAAAACCTGAACTTTCATGCCCGCATTAAGCAAGTCACCAGAGCTGCATACTTCCAAATGAACATAGTCCAAAACCTTCAGCCCCTACTGGACCACAATGACTTCAGAAATGTCTGTCAAGTCCTCATCACCCCATACATGATTATGCAAATATAATATACCTACTCCCATTGCAGCTCGTGCAGAATACAGCAGCCAGAATATTCACAGGCACCAGTCAGCGCACACACATCACCCCTATACTGAAGTAGTTACACTGGCTTCCCATCCATCCCAGGATCAAATACAAAGCCTCACTGACCATCTGTAAGGCCATCCACCACGTCTCAGTGAACATTCTCCGCCCTCTTTCTCTCCAGCCCCTCAATAAGAGAGCAAGGAGAAAAGCCAACTACAACCTCCTCTCAGTAGCAGCCTCATTCGCCCGCACTAATACCTCCACCTCCAGCAGAGTCTTCTCCCTCTATGCACCCACCATCTGGAGCACCCTCAATCCAGAGATAAAATCACTTACAGACGTTGGAGAATTTCACTGCAAGCTAAAAATCTTCCTCTTCCTGGAACATTTCTTTTTATTTTCAATTTTGAAACTGCTTTATTAATAATAAAGTAAGTAATAATACTAAAAGTCCCCATCAAGAGAGAAGTCTGCTGACTATAGGTAACAATAATACAAGAAAAGAAAAACAGCATAATAAACAAATAAAAAAAGAACAGTGTTCCTGAGTTACAAACTAATAACCCACTTTAACAAATATATTACAATTAACCATCTGATCTCTTCCCAGAAAGAAAACCCTCCAATTGAATTGGGTCAAAGAACACATATTTCTCATTCCCAAGATTCACCACACATTTACATGGATATTTTAAATAAGAGGAAGCCCCAAGGATCGAGACTTGGGCTTTCAGGTTTAAAAATTCCTTTTGATGTTTTTGAGTTATTTGACATACATCCGGGAAGACCTTAATCACCCTGCCACAAAACAGAGCATTCTTTGCAAAATATAATCACATCACCATATCTCGATCCATCAAAGAAAGAAATGATACCACAAGCGTGGCACGGATAGAAATAGTGTCATCTGTGGATTCTAAAAAAGCCGAGAAATCCAAAGTCTCATTAACAACTAAATGATCAAATTGATCCTCCCCTGAGAACCAGTCTTGACCCCCCTGAGGAACATAAAACAAATTTGAATAACTTAATGAAGTTCATATCATTAATTAACAAAACTTCTTTTAGATATTTTTGAACTAAGAGGAGACAAATAATGAGTTTGGGGAAAATTAATAAATCTTAAATTCTTTGCCCGAGCTGCATTCTCAAGAAATTCTGGATGATGGTGAATGGTCAGGCTATCACTGACTGATGAAGAGAGGGCAGCTTGTGCGAGAACCATTTGTCCCTCCAATTTAGAGACAGATGAATTACATGTAATAATATGTCTTTCCTGTTCTGCAAACTTTACAACCACATCATTGGTAAACTGAGAGATCTGAGACAAAGAGGAACGGAGTGTAGCTTCCGTTCGTATAACTACTTACCAAATATTCCAGAACTGTCGGCAGCACTTTCTTCTTCCTTTTCCCCATATGGCTCTTCTTCAAACCAAAGTACCTCTGGGCACCAAAGGGGCTGACATGCCCCTTTGGTCATGCCCTTTCAGGCATGCGCCCTCGGCTGTGTCCCTTGGCTAGCCAAAGATTTATAGCTGGCAGGTGTCTGACATCAGCTGAACAGCTTCTTCCTCTCAGCCGTGGTAAGCAGGAATACTGACAATCAATCAGGCAGAAAGAGTAAAGGTTCCCTCCCTGGAACAGTTCTGATCCATCACTTAGCCGCCCCTCCCCCATTTCCAACATCTTTCCGAACTCTTACAATGTTTTGCCCTAATTTACCCACAGCTCACTCACTGAACAGAGCCTTGAATTATATGTCCCCCCATTAAATAAGTGTAAGCTCATCTCAACCTAATTCATTCCCCTGAGCTCCATGGACTTTCAATTACCAGTTAACATACAATTTACCTTGTTTTCTGGTTACATCCTTTAGTTATTGTTAAGTTTGGTACACATTGTTTACGATTGTTCTATGTAACGTTGCTTGTTCTAATTGTTCCATGTACACCGCTGTAACTGTAGATACAGTAACTGGAGCAGGCCGTACTCGACGCTCCCTAAAGCCTTCCACTAGGGCTCCGCCCTATCTTTGCATCACCCCCACACCACCCCCCCTTCCACAAATACTCACACACCAACTTTATGGTCAAAACGCATGGTCGCAGCTTTAATTAACCAATACAACATATAACAGTAAACAGCTAGTAACCCTAATTGTTTTAGCCCAACGGAATGAGGCCTCACCCGCCATGTCTATAGCAAGGTGGGGCCCGCCTCCGCTTTCCCCACCTCTCTCCCCTTCCGGGCACTTGACTTCGCCTTATCATTAGCAAAAGCCCACCCTGGGGTTCTCTGGGTCGGGGGTACCCCACCCCCGTCCCAAGTTTAGCCAAGGCTCTGGACCCCGGAACCTCCGGGATCCCGCTCGCCCCCCCCTGCTGCGACACCCCTCACCTTGATCCATAACCTGGGGGAGGGAGGGAGGGACGCCGCTCCACGAAGCCCAAACCGACTGGCTGGCTCCCCGTACAGCGCCTCTCCCAGCCTGCCCCAGCCTCGACTTCCCATTGGCTCTCCCCTGCGCACCACACACCGGGAGAGCCAATGGATTTAAAAAATAACCCCCCGCGTCCTCAACCCCCCCACACACCCTGTTCCCGCGTCTCCCCGAGCCGCCCAGTTACAGGCGGCCGGCTCCGGACGCTACCGTTCGCGGCCTTCATTAGTATTAAAAAGTTGCGGGTCTTCGGGGGACGGTTTTTCGATGCTTCCACTCCTTCCTCTATTCCCACTCCTTCTCTGTGGTTTCTAATGCCCACACCTCCTCTCTTTTACCACTTAGTTTCGGGGATCCCCAGGGCTCTGTTCTGGCCCCCCTTCTAGTTAACATTTTCCTGGTTCCCCTCATCCTCCTGGTGCAACAATCTGGGATCTCGGCTTAATGCTATGCTGCTGATATTATTCTCCTATACCACACTTCCCCTGAGAATCCGGATCTCTCCCCCGCTCAATGCCTGTCTCTCACTTGTCACCACCTGGCTATCTCCTAATTTACTCTACCTCAACCCAATCAAAATGTCTGCAATGAAGTTCACCCATGGTGGTCCACAACCGGCCCTCTCCCCACTTCTTTTGGATGCCCCAATCCTCCTTGTAACCTCACTCCAGTACCTGGAGATTATCCTGGATCCTGACCTCTCCTTCCACACTCACATCTCCTCCCTTGTGCGCCGCTCCCACTTTTTTCTTCGGCAGATTCGAGCCATCAGTCCTGTGCTCTCCCCATCATCCCTCACAACTCTTCTTCCCTCTTTAGTAATTTCACATCTCAATTATTGTAATGTTGCTTTTGCCGGTATCCCTCACCATCAGCTTCACCGTCTACAGCTAATTCAGAACACTGCCGATCGTCTCCTTACTCATACTCCTCACTTCAGTCACATCACTCCCTCCCTGGTCCACCTGCACTGGCTCCCCTTCCCCTACCGCATTACCTTCTAATTCCTAATCCTAATACATAGGGCTCTGCATCAGCACACCCCTCAGTATCTCGCAGACTCAATTCACTTTTATACAGTACCTTGTAGCCTCCGGTCCCTGCACTCCAACCGCCTTGATCTTCCCTCTCCTGCCCGTGCCCGCCTGGAGCAAACCCGGCATTCCACCTTCTTTTTTCTAGCCCCATCACTGGGAATTCAGTTCCTCCCCTAATCCGTCAAGAAGAATCATTTCCCAAATTCAAGTCTCTCCTGAAAATCTACCTCTTCTGAACTGCCTATGACCACCCTTTCCCTGACCCCTCTGTTTCCTTCTCTCCTTCCACTTAGGCTCGTTTTCTCTTTAGTCCTATATGGGTGTGCACTTTTCTGTCTAGTATTGTACTTCCTTTTCTGTTTCTAGCTTTTCTAATAAATATTATTGTTATTGTAAACTGCCCAGATGGCTTCCGATGGGAGGTCTATCAAATGTTTTAATAAAGATAAAGAAATCAATAAATCAGGACCAAAGCCTGTAAGTTTCATTATGAATAAGCATCTTTTATGATCATCAGTGACAGGTTTATATCCCAGCTGCCCCCCCACCCCATAGGGCACTGCAGCTGATGATTCACCCAATAGGGTGGTTGCCATAGGCACTTGTCTACTCTCTCTATTGGGAAAATGTGCTCATGATAGTATTGAGTCATCCATGAATATTAATTTGTTTTTCCTGCCAAACGAAATTTCACAGTAGATATATATCCTTTCTATGAATGTGATTCTGGCTATTACTCCCATTCCTCTCTTGCTGGACTTTTCCGTGCTAGTTCCATTGCCTGAAAAAACGATGCAGTGGATTGTCACCAGGTCAAGTAAAGGGCAATACCCAATCTGTCAAGATATCATAAATGCATTCTGAGCACACTTTTCTAATGCTTTGACTGATTGAGTGCTGTCCTAGAAGTGACCCTGCAAACGGTATGCAAACTTTGCATGGTCTGTAGCATAATCCAGCTTCAAAGGAAGATTACCCCTACAGAAGGACAATAGTCAACTACAAGAAGAAAAGAAAGTGGTGAACTTGAAAGCGCTATATTCATCAGCCCACTGTATCGCTGAGTGTCTAGGTGTCAACATAAATGTTTTTTCTCATTAATCATGTTTGTCAAAAACAGTTGTGTAAGTTTGTTTTAATTTAAAGAATGGGATAAAATCAGCCAAATTGTGCTCTCCTACTTTAAAGAGAATGTCATATAACATGATGTTGATTTTTGTTTTAATGTTACAAGACCTAATAGGGTGCTTTATAATATGATACTCCTGTGCAAAAATGTTGAAAAACCTGCACACTATTTTAAAATTCTGTAAACCTTTGCATTATTTGTCATTTTTTGTACATAATTCTCCCATAATAAAGACCAGGCTCCTCCCTGCCCTGGGCCTGATTCCCTTCAGTTCTCTCCCTGCTCATGCTCCCCCCCCTCCCACCCAGCAATCTCACTCCCTAACTTAGCTTGAGCCCCCTTCCTAGGCTTCATCTCCCTCACCCCAACCCCAGTTCCCTGCCCTCTCTTCAGAGTGAACAACACCCAGCTTCCTTTCTCTCCCCATCACTCAGCAAGATCCCCCTGTTCTCTCTCTTTCTCAACCCCTCCTCCACACATACTGTACATCACCATAGCTCTCTATAAACTGCCCCACCCCAGTACACATATCCATAGCTTTCTCTCTCTCACATTCCCCCAGCATAGACCCCTATATCTCTTTCTTTCTGAAGCTTCCCTTATCCCGGCACACCCACACATCCTCACCCATGGCTCTCTCTCTCAATCACCCCACACACAAGCATCCCCATAACTCTCTCACAACTCCCCAACATGCATCCTACCATAGCGCTCTCTCAAATGCCCCCTACTACATACCCTAGCTTTTTTTCAAACTCCCCTGAAACTCACACCACCATAATGCTTTCTCAACACCCACCCCCCTCCTAATAGTTGTCTTTCTCTTACATACCTCACATGGCACACTCCTCCTTCTCTTAACCTCCCTACCTCTGTGGCACACACTCCTGCAGTTCTCTCTCTCCACCACAGCACAATACCTGTCCATAGCCCATACAGCAGATTCCCCTCATGCAGGACCCCATCATGAGGCAGATTCAGCTTACAGTCTTCCTCTATTCCTAGCCCTCTCCTGGTATTAATCAGCAGACATGGAGGATGAGAGTAGTTGCATGTGGAGCCACGTCCACCTGCTCCTCTACTACCTGGAGCTACTGCTGAATTTGAAATGTATGGGACACCATAGTGTCCTGTAGTTCAAATTTTGCATTTGGCCCTGTATGTCAGAGGAGCAGAAGGAGAATACCTCCTAGCATGCAGATGCTCTGCTTCTCCTCCTCCACGTCTGCCAATCAGGCTGGGCAAGGGAGGGGAAGGAATAGGGGAGTATTACAGGCTGAGTTTGTCCCATAGTAGGGGATCCCACATGTTGCGGTGTCTGCCATGGGGGTAGGGGAGGGAGGAGGAGGTCGACAGTGCAATTGCTACTGCAGAGTTGCAAGTTACCCAGTTCCAGAGGTGAGATTTTAAGCCAGTCCTGGATTTCTGACAATCTTATTCTGATGCATTATGGGACCTGCAGCACTGATTCCAATGGATAAAATCAGGGACTACAAATACCATACTGCATTGCAATGCACATTTAAAACCAGAACTGGCAAAAATAATCTGGATCACTTGCAACTCTCCTACTGCCACCTGATCCCTGTGCAGAATATGCATGGTAAGTGGTGCTTCTCAATAATTAAAAACTAGAGAAGTTATAGTTTTGTATTTAACTAAACAAATAAATCAACTTTGAACAAAGAATTGCTACACCATGGGACATGCATTTTACAAAAACTGTCATCCCCAGAATTAATCTATGAGGGCGGCAGCAAATATTCACCCAATCCTCAGATCAAATCAAGAAGAAGTTGAAAAGTGCATGTTAAAATCATTGCAAATAGGTGTGCTTCACTGAGTGGGTAGATGGGGTGTGTATATATATATATATATATATATATATATGAGTATGGGATTGTAGAGGTAGTAGATTGATGGTGACAGTGTATGAATCAGTGGTGTACATGTATGTGTGATTGGGTTGCATGGAGGTGTGTTGAATGACAAAGGCTGAATGGGAGGGAACTAAATACAAAGTAAACTACAATATCTATCTAGATGACATTATGATTCACACATCATTCAACATCAACCAACCTGACTACTCAAATATAATAGCATGTATAACAGAAATGACAACCTGGCTAATGGAACAAAATCTGCTGATAAACTACAAGAAAACTGAGGCAATCTTTATAACAAAGAATTCTTACTATGTCCCACCAAAATCTGTACAAATATCACATAACTTCATTGAAGTGAAAACAGAAATTAAATACCTTGGGATATACCTTGACCAGAAATTAAATTTATAAATCATATAACAAAGGTTACAAGGGCTACTTGCCACAAATTAAGAATAATACAAAAGCTCAAACCTCTTCTAAACTCTAATGACTTCCGCACAATCTGTCAAGTATTGATTTTGCCCATCTTAGACTATTATAACATCTATCTGGGTCTACCTTCCAATCTATCTACCCATTACAATTACTACAAAATACAATGGCTCGTATTATATCTGGGAAATCAAGAACCAATCACATAACTCCAACACTAAAACAACTCCATTGGCTCCCCATAATTATCAGGACTAAATACAAAGTTATACTCACTATCTTTAAACTCTTCCACCATTTATCACCACCTATACTACAAGCTCTCATAAGTAAAGACTCTGAAAGCAGAAGAAAAAGGAAAAGCAATAAAACCCGATTAATAATACCAATTATCAAAACCAAAGCTAAACAAACAACTTGCAGCAGAGCCTTCTCTATATATGCTCCATCACTCTGGAACGCACTCCCAGAAAGCATAAGAACAATCAATGTTTTATGGGACTTCCGGAAAGCATTAAAAACTCACCTATTTTTGGAATACTATGGTCTAGAGACTGAAACATCAGGCAGAACATACTCATTACAATAAATTACATAGTAACATAGTAAGTGATGGCAGATAAAGATCAGCATGGTCCATCTAGTCTGCCCAGCAAGATGGCAAGAGTAGGTGCACCTGTCGTTCTGTGCAGGCCACCCCTCCCCATGTCTTTGTTTAGGGGTGAACCCACCACTCCATGTAGGACACCCCTATTTGTTGAGACGTTAGATGGTTCAGAAGTTAGATGCTACCGTTTATTTTGTTTTTATCCTTTTGCTGTAAAGGGATCCATTGTGTTTGTCCCATGCCGTTTTTAATTCTGTCACCGTGTTTGCCCCCACCACTTCCATCGGGAGGGCATTCCAAGCATCCACCACAATTTCAGTGAAGAAATATTTCCTGACATTGCCTTTCAATTGACCACCTTGCAGCTTCATGTTATGCTCTCTAGTTTTACAGCTTCCCCGTCTTTGGAAGAGGTTTGTTTGTTCATCATTTCTCTTTAAGTATTTAAAGGTCTGAATCATATCTCCCCTGTCCCTCCTCTCCTCCAAAGTGTACATATTTAGGTCTTCAAGTCTCTTCTCATAAGGCTTCTGACGCAGGCTCCAAATCATTTTGGTCGCCTTTCTCTGAACAGTTTCCAGTCTTTTTACAACTTTTGCAAGATATGGTCTCCAAAACTGAACACAGTATTCCAAGTGAGGCCTCACCAGTGACTTGTACAGTGGCATAAGTACCTCTTCCTTTCTGCTGGCAATCTCTCTTTGTATGCAGTCCAACATCCTCCTGGCTTTTGCCACCACCTTGTCGCACTGTTTTGCCACCTTGAGATCATCAGAGATAATCACACCAAGGTCTTTCTCCTGAACCGTGCATACCAACCTCTCGCCCCCTATCGTGTACATTTCCCTTGGATTTCTGCAACCAAGTGCATGACACTGCACTTTTTCACATTAAATCGTAGTTGCCAAGCATTAGACCAGTCTTCCAGCTTTTGTAGATCTTTCCTTATGTTAACCACTCCCTCGGGGGAGTCCACTCTGTTGCAAATTTTTGTGTCATCTGCAAAAAGACAGACTTTTACATTCAGTCCTTCAGCAATATCACTCACAAATATATTGAACAGTGCCGGGCCCAGGACTGAACCCTGGGGCACCCCGCTAATCACCTTCCTCTCATCCAAGTGAGCTCCATGTACCATCACCTTCTGCTGTCTGTCAGTCAACCAATTTCTAATCCAGTTTACCATCTTGGGACCCATCCCCAAGCTACTGAGTTTATTGACAAGCCTCCTATGAGGAACAGTATCAAAGGCTTTGCTGAAATCCAGGTAGATGACATCCATTGCATGCCCCTGATCTAGTTCCTTGGTCACCCAGTCAAAGAACTCAATCAGATTTGTTTGGCAAGACCGTCCTTCGGTAAAAACCATGTTGCCTTGGATCTTGCAACCTGTTGGTTTTGAGAAAGTTCACTATTTGCTCTTTCAGGAGCGCCTCCATTACTTTTTCCGCCACCGAGGTAAGGCTCACGGGCCTGTAGTTTGACAATGAACTGATCTACACCTCTTCGTAGACTACACCCCTGTTTCATCCAAGTTCAATATCCTTGTTTTATGTAAAGTTTCCTTGTTTATTGTTGAATGTAAACTGCTTTGAATTTAAGAAAAGCGGTATAGAAAAATTGTTAAATAAATAAATAAGTGTGTGTGAGTTGGTGAGGAAGATGGTGCATTTTTTCACACTTGTGCTTTGGATGATCTCTGGCTCTTCCTTCCCCCTAGTCTCATTCTAACACCATCCTCCTCCACTCTCACTCTCACTCTACTCTCACTACCAATTCCCTCTCCCTTGCCCTCACTCTCCTGCAGTCATTCTACCTCCATTCTCCCATACAGTCAATGCCTCTGTTCCCTTCCAGTTATTACTCTATTCCCTTCCTCTCCCCCCTCAAATCACTCTTCCCTTCCAATTCTCTTCCCTTGGTAACTCCCCTACTCTCTCTCTCCTGTAGCCAATCCCTCCCACTCTCTCTGGTCCCTTCCCCAATCAAACTTCATATTTACCTTATGACATGGCGAGAGACATTATACCAAAACAACACATACCAAAAAAGGGAACCAAAAATATAATAGAATCAATAACCAAAAAATTGGACCCAATATACTATTTTAAATACAATGTCAAATAAAATAAAAACTTGAAAAATACTTTAGAGCTCAACATCTACCTGTACAACAAGTTATGTCATCATCGCTCTCTACTGGTGTATGCAAAATAAAGGTGCTATCCAGAATATATTGAACTCGCTGAATACAGTAGAGCAGCTACAATATATCACTCATACTAGTTATAAATGCACAAGCAATTATGTAATGATTATATAACAATAGTAAACCAGAGGGAGAAAAGTTGACAATCATTTAGCTTCACAACGCTGTGTCAGCTCCAGACTCCGGCCGTCTGTTTCGCCGGTATTGCAGCTTCATCAGAATGAGCAGTCACCCTATTTAGAAGATGCTACACTTCCACAGTGCTTGAGACATTATACCTCATCCTCCAGCCGTGTCCTAAGGAGACTACAGATGATCACTGCCAAAGCTCCATGGCATGATGTATTTACTTAGACTCCACCCCTGTCCCTTCATCCAGTCCATCTTAATCCCAGAGCACTAGTCTTGCTTCAGTTGCCTCCTGTTCCATCACCCATTTCAAGCGACTTGTACCTCACACCCATTCCCTTCCTATTGTGTCTCCCTCTCATTAGGACTGTAGCTGGGACAGCCAGTTTGTACATGAGGACTCAAGTGGCATCAGCAACCGATGACTGGCTGAGCTCTTGGATACATTTTGGAAGTGCAAGCTGGGCAAGTGATGCATAGGAACCATGTCCTAACTGCCTGCATTGCAGCTTCTGAGTTGTTTCTCATGACCTCAGGCCCCCTGGTTACCAAGTAAGATGGTGGCAGGCAGTACCGTACCTAGCCTGCTGTTGCCCTGCTGCCACCACATTTTGTTCTCTCAGGGGTGGCAGGTCAACAGCAGACAGCCAAAATGCGCCCCCTATGCCTTTTTGGATCTTTCTGCAGGTTTGGTCCCTCCCTCCTCCGACACAATATCAGAGCAGGGAGGGATCAGAACTGCTGCCAGTGACTTGCACATTGGGCGCGCCTTCTTCCCATACCTCCATCCAGCCTCTGCCTGCTCTTGCCCTGCTGCCGCTGCCACGGAGAAAACAGAGGGTGGCAGCAGCAGGGAAGCAGCAGGCAGTGGCTAGACGGAGGTATGGGGAGGGGGGGGGAGGGTGCGTGCCCGATGTGCAAGTTGCACAAGGAGCGATTCTGGCTCAGTATGGCCCTGGTGGCAGGGGAGCATGCCAAACTGCCTGCAGTTGTTGTTGCATCCATTTTCCTCTTGCCACTCTACTGCTTCCTATTCCAGGGCTTCTCTCTTGCTTTAGCCGTTTGCAAGGGTTTGTTTGTGCAGACAGGCAAATCCTCTTTAATAGGCACTGATGCTGAAGTAAAGCCTACCTAATACAAGATCCCTTATCTTTGAGTGATCTAATGTTCAACAAATTAAATTTTAAATTAAATGTTCTGCATAAAGTAAGTTGGGGGACTGCAACCAAAACAGGAGGACAAAACAGTCCCCAATGAACAGGAATCTCAAATTCAGTATCTATAAAAATAAAACAAACCATCTAATAGCTATAAAGTATAATAGTGCACCAAGTTGCACGCATCAAGGAGTGCACCAAGGATCACACTTGTTCCTTAAGTGCGCTCCTTTGGCTTACTGACACAACTTACTCCCACAGTATGGATGCCACAAGTGCGCTGTTTAAATATCAAATGCTTCCAGTCACCTCTAATACACTTTTGAGGGGGGGCATGGACTAAAACTCTTTTAAAATGCTTAATAAGAAGTTTTCAAGAATTCATAAGTCTTCTATTATTCTCTTGTGTGTGAAAGAACAGAAATGTTACAGTATATGCATTCCAGAAGCCAAAGTTGACCTTGAAGTAGAAAAGTAACGAGATTCAGAACTGTACCATTGTTCAAGCAATCCTAAAGGAGGGGGCCGGTTGCTAGGCTCTGGAGGGATTTCTAATTGGACAAATGAAGGGAATGTATAACCAATGAAAAGATCGCATGTATCGAGTTAGAACCAATAGAAAATTCTCATGTATCAAACTGAAAAAGAGGTATAAAAAGTTATGTCTCTGTATAAACTTTTGCTCAGTTCCTTTTGAAGCTTTGACTGACTGGGCCTTGTGCACAATAAACTGACTTGGACCCTGTCAATCGACTCCTGGACTTATTCATTGATTGCACTTTGCCACAGCATATTCTTGGTGCATTGGCCGGGAAGTGCGAGTGGTAAATGGTATTCAAGTGAGTAATCCACGTAATTCGCCTTGAGGTTTGGCCCGGTTGGAACCGTGTCTGTCCGACCTCAGGCGCCACCAGCCCCTTTGTGCTGGAGAGGGTTCCGCCTGCCTCAGCGGGCCATCAGGTCCAGCTGGCCAACACCTCTGACCCGGGGGAGTCCAGGTTCCAACTCAGAAGCTGGTGTGGTATCGGGGACCGGATCTGGTGAGTAGACATTTTTGTGATTTAATAGTCAGAAAGAACAGCCTGGGACAACATCTTGCGTGCGCAGGACTGATTTGGTATATTGGGTATAGACTAACTGGGAAATCTCGCATGAGTATGCGCGAGACAAGGGAGCCTGATCACCTCCCATAAGGGCGGTCCTAGTAAGCTCCGCGTAAGGAAAGCGGAAGCTGAAGCCATCGACCCTTCTTGTTTGGAATAGTCAGTTAGTCAGAAAACCTGGGCACTTGAAATATTGAAATATGATATCTTGTTGAAATATGCTTGCTTGTGTGAGTGAGAGGTCTTGAAATACAGACCGAGCGAGAGCGGACTCCTAAGTAGCGCAGTTCCTGGCCGGGCGACTGCGCCCAGGTCGCGAACAGGAGGAAGCGAGTGGTGTTTGTCCCCCCACAGTGTTCTGTGGGCTGTACGGATCCCTTGCCTGCAGTCATACTACCTATCCTTATTGCTCGTTGTCTTGTACGTCATTACGTGTATGTAGGGACGTAGGGTACATAACGTACGCAGGTACGTTGAGTACGTAGAAAGTGTAGGTAGGTGCATCTACGTTATGGGAGGGACGGAGTCCACACAAACTCCGTTGGCATGTATGATTAAGAATTTCCGTAAAGGATTTTCGGGCGATTATGGTACGAAAATGACTCCATCCAGATTAAAAATGTTATGTGAAAGGGAGTGGCCCGCATTAGCTGCTTCATGGCCCCGAGGGGGCACCTTTGATTTTGAGACAGTTTTACGACTTCATCAGCTCATATTAAGAGCGTATCCTGACCAGTTCTCCTATATAGATTCCTGGTTAAGTGTATGTGAACAGCAGCCCTCATGGATGAAGCGCTGTTATGAGGAGCACTGTAAAATCTTTGTAGCTACTACTAGGGGAACCAAAAAGGCTAAGGCTAAGGAAGCAAAGCCGCCTGTGTATTCTGACCCAGAGTCCTCAGATATTCTGGATAGTTTACCCTGGCACCCACAGAAATTAGTCCCCACAGCCCCACAACTTGAAGTAGAGCCCGACGAGGAGTCCCAGAAAATACCGAAGCAACAGCCTAAGAAGCACCCTACCCCGAGTGAAAGTCCCGAGTCAGGCCCAAGCACAGCGGGGGGACTCGAGTCTTCTGATGAGATAGAAAGCGAAAGCCCTCTTGCCAGTTCAGGGTCACCCACCAAGGAGACTAGTGCTCAGGAGCCTTATGATTTAAGAAGCGTAACTCCCAAGAAGAAGGAGAAAGCAGGGCACCTAATGCCATTACGCCAAGTGCCTGGAATACCTGTTTTAAATGATCAGGGCCAGATGGTGCCAGGACCAACCATCTTAGTTTATGTACCCTTTTCTACCACAGATTTATTAAACTGGAAAACGCATTATGCTTCCTACACAGCCAAGCCCCAGGAATTAACAGAATTAATGTCTAGCATTATGCAAACCCATCAGCCTACCTGGGCTGATTGTCGCCAGCTCCTGTCCACCCTCTTCACTACTGAGGAGCGAGGCCGAATCAGGCAAGCAGCCCTCCGATGGTTAGAAGAGAACCCTGTAGAAGAGGGGGGGGAATAAGTCCCCCGCAAGCAGCTGCTGCGGAATATCCTAATGAAGATCCCGGGTGGAACCCGAATGAAGAAAGGGGGGCGGCGGACTTAACTAGATTTCGCCAGGCCTTAGTGCAGGGCCTGAAGAAGGGAGGCCAGAGGGCCATGAATATCGGGAAAGTATCGGAAGTTCTCCAGGGTCCAGATGAGAGCCCAGCGGCCTTTCATGAGCGGTTGTCTGAAGCTTATAGACTGTATACCCCATATGATCCCGCTGCTCAGGAAAATTTACGCATGGTAAATGCGGCCTTTGTTAGTCAGTCCCAGAGAGACATAAATCGAAAATTACAGAAATTGGATGGATTTGTGGGCATGAACACAGCTCAGTTAATGGAAGTCGCTCAGAAAGTATTTGTGAATCGTGAAAATGAACGAGACAGAGAAAGTGAATGAAAGATGAAGAAGAAGGCAGATCTTCCTGCTGCTGCTATAACCGAACAACGTGGAGGAGGTATTCCTAATCAAAGGACCAGAGGACGTGGACGAGGCCGCGGAAGTGACAGGCCTCCATTAGGTGCAAATCTATGCACCTATTGCAAGGAAGAAGGACATTGGAGAAATGAGTGCCCGCATCTGGACTCCACCCCTGCAAGGGGAGGAGGGAGTCCCTGGAGGATTGGAGGAAGATTTCGAAGGAGAGGAGGAATGAATCGAACACAGTTCCAGCAGGAGAGGGAAGAAGCCATTGAGGGAGTGGCAGTAGCAACGGCCTATGACCTGGATGAAATAGATGAAGACTAGGCCAGACCGGGCTCCAAGTTCACCCTCGGTCCCCAGGAGCCTATGGTCAGTTTAAAGATCGGGGACCAATACATGGAATTCATGGTAAATACAGGAGCAGAACATTCAGTAGTAGCCAAGCCAGTAGCTCCTCTGTCCTCACGATCTGTCACCATTGTGGGAGCTACTGGAAATAAAGCCACAAAACCATTCTTGCAGAACCGCATGTGTGAACTAGGGGGACAGAAGATAACGCACCAGTTCTTGTATATGCCTGAGTGCCCTATTCCACTACTGGGCCGAGACATGCTTGCCAAGCTCCAGGCCCAAATATCCTTTGCTGAAGGGGGAGAAATGAAAATGACTGTGAACCCAAAGCCTGCTGGATTGATGGTGCTTACTGTTCCCCGAGAAGAAGAATGGCAGTCCTATAGTGCATCTTCAATAAATACAGCCAGTCCCTGTATACCTACCAACCTTATAGCCCCACCTGAAGTATGGGCAGAAGATAATCCACCTGGCTTAGCGAAGAACATAGCCCCTGTCATTGTCACCCTCAAGCCAGAAGCGGAACCAGTGCATGTGAAGCAGTATCCTCTCCCTCGGCCAGCCATAGAAGGAATTCACTGCCATTTAATGAAACTGCTGAAGTACGGACTTCTCAAGGAATGCCAGTCACCTTGGAACACCCCCCTTCTCCCAGTAAAGAAGCCTGGGACAGGGGACAACTGCCCAGTACAAGATCTAAGGTGAGTAAATGATGCAGTTGAAACTATACACCCAGTAGTACCAAATCCTTATACTCTCTTGGGACTGATCCCCGCTGAGGCTACTCACTTCACCGTCCTGGACCTGAAAGATGCCTTTTTCTGTGTGCGCCTAGCACCCACCAGTCAACTTTTATTCGCTTTTGAATGGCAAGACCCCACAACAGGAAGGCGGGGTCAGCTCACCTGGACCAGATTACCCCAAGGATTCAAGAATTCACCTACTCTCTTCAGTGCTGCCCTGAATCAAGATCTCTCAAGTTATCCAGTGGACCCAGGAAAGAGGGTTCTTCTTCAGTATGTAGATGACTTGCTCATAGCCACCAACTCAGAAAGTGAATGCCTACAAGCTACTAGTGAACTTTTGTACCTTCTCAAAGATGCTGGATACAAAGTCTCAAGAGCCAAAGCACAACTATGCCAAACTGAAGTCAAGTATTTAGGATTCCAGTTGTCCAGTGGGATCTGACGTTTAGGACCGGAACGCAAAGAAGCTGTATGTAATATTCCCACACCAACCACTAGGAGGCAAGTAAGAGCCTTCCTGGGGGCCGCGGGATATTGTCGCATATGGATCCCCAACTTTGCCCTGATTGCAAAACCACTATACCAAGTCACCAGAGGAATGGAAAAATCCCCTCTAGATTGGGGACCTGAACAAGATGTAGCATTCCAAACTTTGAAAAAGGCCCTGATGTCATCTCCAGCTTTAGGCCTTCCAGATGTTCAGAAGCCTTTCCATCTTTTTGTCCATGAGTCACAAGGAAACGCATTGGGAGTATTGACCCAATCTCTTGGTTCCTGGCAACGGCCAGTAGCTTATCTGTCAAAACAATTGGATATAGTTGCAAAAGGATGGCCCCCTTGCCTGAGAGCTGTCTCAGCAACAGCCCTCCTGGTGGGCGAAGCAGATAAACTCACACTAGGACAAACTCTTCAAGTCACCGTGCCACATTCTGTCCTGACTCTCATGGAACACAAAGGAAACTTCTGGCTAACCAATGCACAAATGTTGAAGTATCAAAGCATGTTGTGTGAAAATCCTCGGATACAGCTGAAAGTTAGCCAAGCTCTGAACCCTGCTACATTGTTCCCAATTGGTCCTGGGCCACCTGATCATAATTGCTTAGAAACCATGGACACTGTATTCTCAAGTCGCCCTGATTTGACCGATGTCCCTCTAGAGGACCCAGAACGGACTTTCTTTGTAGATGGAAGCAGTTTGGTCATCAATGGACATCATTGTGCTGGATATGCAGTGGTGACCCTTGATCTGGTAGTTGAGTCCTCAGCCCTGACCCCAGGAACTTCTGCACAGAAAGCTGAATTGATAGCCCTCACCAGAGCCTTGACATTAGGAGAAGGACTCCGCATAAATGTGTATACAGATTCCAAATATGCCTTCACTACTTTGCATGCACATGGAGCTTTGTATAAAGAGCAAGGGTTGATCACTTCAGGGGGTAAGGACATTAGGTATGGGCCCGAGATATTGATGTTATTAGATGCTGTATGGGCCCCCAAACAAGTGGCAGTCATGCACTGCCGAGATCATCAGGCAGGAGCAGGAGAAGTTGCCCGAGGGAATAGATTTGCAGATGCCACAGCCCGAAAGGCAGCCACCACAGTACATGTTAGGACACAAGATACTGTAATGCAGGCAGCCCTATTCCCTGTGCCCCTTAGTTCCTGGGCACCCCGATACACTACAAGAGAGTTAGACTATTATTGTGAAAAGGTTGGATAGTGCTACCACCCCCAGAAGGTAGTCCACCTCCAGGTCCTACCGTCATCCCTGAAGCATTAGGGCCAGCCTTTGCCCAAGCCTTTCATCAAGCCACACATTATGGGAAAACATCCATGAAGAAAGCCCTGAGACCCCATTTCTGTATTTCATTGCTAGGATCCCTGACCGCCTCAGTGGCACAGCAATGCCTGATATGTGCCAAAAATAATGCCAAGCAAGGTCCTGTTCCACCCCCAAGAGTTCAGTCAGTAGGGGTGACCCCCATGAGTGATATACAGATAGACTTTGCTGAAATGTCCCGTGCAAATAGATATCACTATATGTTATTGTTAGTCTGCACATTTTCAGGGTGGGTAGAAGCCTACCCCACCCGAACTGAGAAAGCCCAAGAAGTCACTAGGGTATTGCTCCATGAGATCATTCCCCAATTTGGAATGCCATCAACTATAGGGTCAGATAATGGTCCATCATTTGTATCCCAAGTGACTCAACAGTTAGCTCAAGCTTTGCAAATAAAATGGAAGTTGCACACTGCTTACAGACCCCAGAGCTCAGGGAAAGTAGAGCGTATGAATAGAACCTTGAAAACTCAGTTATCCAAGCTCTGCCAAGAAACACACCTGAAGTGGCTCCAAGTTCTACCCATAGCCCTTCTTAGGATACGTTCAGCTCCCACCAGATTCTTAGGTGTCTCCCCTTTTGAGATTTTGTATGGGCGACCTCCACCCATACTGCAGGGAATAAAGGGAGACATGAGGCAGATAGGATCTGAAATAACTAGACAAGAACTATTAGCTTTAGGTTCTGTTTTGCAGACCGACTACTCATCAACCTGACCGAGCCTCTGCATCCCTTCAAGCCAGGAATGTCTGTGTGGGTGAAAGAGTGGAGAAAGACCCCGCTGGCGCCGCATTGGAAGGGACCCTACGTCGTCATCCTGTCAACCCCCACCGCAGTGAAAGTTGCAGAATTCGAACCCTGGATCCACCACAGTCGAGTGAAGCCGGCAGCTGCTCCTGATCCTGGCCAATGGACATCAGTGAATGATCCCGAGACTCCATTGCGACTCACCTTTAGAAGACAGCCAGCTTTATAGAGAATCTTCAGCATCCACTTACGTCACGCGAAAGTGACCATCACTGCAGAAACAGAAGAAAACTCAGCACAGTTCATTTTCCTCAACTTTCCAGTCAACCTCCAGAGACTGTAATCACAATGTTCTTCCACTATTGCCTTGTGGGAGTGGTGATCCTGGGAATCCTGGAAAAGGCCTTTGCTCTACCCCCTTGTATAGCTTGCATAACCACCACCCGAACAGGACAAAAGGTTACTCAGACTTTGCTCTATCATTCCTACTATACTCCGGAGGGATTTCTAATTGGACAAATGAAGGGAATGTATAACCAATGAAAAGTTTGCATGTATCGAGTTAGAACCAATAGAAAATTCTCATGTATCAAACTGAAAAAGAGGTATAAAAAGTTATGTCTCTGTATAAACCTTTGCTCAGTTCCTTTTGAAGCTTTGACTGACTGGGCCTTGTGCACAATAAACTGACTTGGACCCTGTCAATCGACTCCTGGACTTATTCATTGATTGCACTTTGCCACAGCACTTTGAGGCTAGCGCAGGGTTAGAACATGGTTTCGGCCTCTGCCGAAAAAGCCCATGCTACCATGGCGGTGCGCATCAGAGCTAGCACGGATCTTAGTGGCACACCCTAAGCATTTTAGACACTGGTAGCACATGTGCAACTAAAGTCACCTCAGTGGGTGATGTAAGCTGTGCCTGCCTGTCAGCTTGCAGAGTACTGGCATGTTAGGCCAGCACGAACTGTATGGGGATGGACCCTCCTGTAGTGGTAATGTGGTCCATATGCATGTTACCAGCACAGGGATTTGCAAACACGCCTCTTAATGTAAAGCAAAGCGGTCTAAATTGGTAGAAAAATGTCTTTTTAGAGCATATAAAAAAAACCCCAACATAGCTGTATCCCCCAACTGCTTTGACCCGGTGAAAAGCAGGATATAAATGCAGATAAATAAATAAATAAATAGAGACCTTTGGGCCCGATTCAGAGAGGCGATTTTTGGGGCTGCATATCTTGGCGGGACGTGCAGCCCCACAAGCCATCTTGCCCCTATTCCCCCTCAGGTCCTCCCCGCATGGCTAGAGCAGCTGTACGGGGAGAGTCAGCGGGGGGGGGGGGGGGGGGGGCGGGGTCTTGGTGGAGCAGGGGCAGGCCGAGGAAGCAGGACATAGAGGTCTGATTCAGGTCATGGCCCTGTACGTCCTGCGGAGTCAGGGGGTACGTGCTGCTTATTCCACCTCGGAGGTGATTGGGGCTGGAATTCCCCCAAGGCCGGGGCTGTGGACAGGTAGGTCCCTGCTACCCGATCCAGGCCCAGGCTGCCCAGCCGTGGGTTGTACTGTGGGGAAGAAGAGGGTAGATGCCATGGGTGGCAGGAGAGCCTGCGGGGAGGATGTCCCCACAGGTATGCAGGGGCACACCGAGCCATCCTTGGACCCAATTCTGTATGCCATGAGAACCTTTTGCTCCCGCGCTATAGAATCGGGTCCTAATGGGCCCATCCTGCTCGGGGCTGTCCAGACGGCCCGGAGGTGCCCCTTTCTGAATCAGGCTCCACGTATCTTTATCAAATACTAGTGCAAATCCTGCTGAAGTCATGCCTAGATTGAAAGCGTGGATATTACGCCTGCTTGATAGCTGGTGTAAATGTCCATTCATAGAGTCCACAGTGTGTACAGAAATTAATGTATTTTAAAAAGAATGCGCATACTTTGTGACTCCACTAGTGCCTTGCACTCCGGCCAATGCCTTATAAAAGTACACGCTTTTATGACATTGTTTATTTATTTAGACAGTTTTGTATACCGCCTTATCCTTCAATCAAAGCGGTAACAACACAATTGGGGGGATACATTTAACACGCGGGGATATGAGACACATATACTAATACTTACAGGGAACATGGGCAGTGGAGGGTTAAGTGGCATGCCCAAGACCACAAGGAGCATCTGTGGGACTAGAAATCCCAGTCCTTCCGGCCCAAGGTTGCTGTCCTCTAGTGGGATTTGAACCCCCGACCTTCCGGCCTGTAAATGCATGCATTTACAGTAGGTGTAAATGCATACATTTACACCTACTGCAGTTTTATAATGTTTATACATTGCCACATACTGTACATTCTAAAATGGCTTTATAAAATTACCCCCTAAAAGTATATCTCTGCATGGGCAGGCCCCCAAAAGTTAATGCAGAGACTTTGCAGTTACCAGGTTATAATTTTGGCAGCCACTGTTTAGTTAGTGCAAATTTTACTGCACCTTAACGAAAGGGTCCCTAAGAATAGAGTAGAAGAGTGGTATACCGTCAGTATGTGAAGCCCTCAGTTTTAGAGACCTGTTTCTCAAAGATGTAACTGCCCAGGATGAAAGGAAATGACATCTAACAGAGAGGCAAGGGCTTCTGATATTGTACCGTTAGGAAAGAAAGTTCTTTAATTGTTGTTTTGAAAGTGCAGCACCAGCAGCCTGTTTCTGAAGATTTTGTTTAGATTATTAGTTTATTGTATTTAAAAACTTGCTATACCATCTTTCATTAAGTTATAGCAAAGTTTTGCTATAGTGCCAACTGATTGACTGACAGAAGCACCACTTTTTCAGACCTCTTTTAAAATGTTTCAGTTATTAGCAATGATTTTATGGACCCAGCTTGGAAAAGCCTCTGCCCATCAAGCCTCGAGGTAAAATAATCAGGACCACACACAGAGAAGAGCACAAGCGCAATTCCTAGACATCCCTGCCAGAAGCCCTTTGCGATGCAGCCACGTTTTACAGCTCAGTTGTGTTTTTTGCAAAACTCTGAATCAGATTGCGATGGGCAATGATACCTGTATAATATACATGTCAGAAGTATGCATCTTGCTTTCACAGAAATGTTATAAATGAGTGACAGACAGAAGGACTGGAACCGTAAACATGATTGTGGAAGCCTTTAAGCAAAATCCATGTTTATAAATTCTGCAAAGATGTTAAACAAATGCAGCTACTTTTAACATCAACATAAGCCAACTAGCATAAATATTTACTTTCTCCATTTGACTTTACTGTATGTACTGTACTGGCCTCATGCTGCTAAAGTAGTTTACACATCCAGTTTGAAAGACAGCTATTGTTTTATTAAGTCTATCAATAATCAGTTTTTAGAGCTTTTTGGAAGACATGCATCTGTTCCATAATGGTGCAGAAGCTGAGTGCTTTAAGATTAAAAGAAATGATAATAATATTTTAAATGATCCTCACTGAAGATGAATACTGTGCCCATAGATATCCTTTTGCAATATTTGCAGAACGGGACTGGGTTTTAAGCACCATGAAAATCATCTCCATCGTTCTGTAGTTTGACTATTCCTCCCTTGGTCTTTTTCCTTTTCAGCTACAGTGTTCCAGGTTTTTCTTTCTTTGTGTGTATGTGTGTGTTCATAGATGTTTATTAAGTTCACAGGAATAATATTATGCAATTTCCATTTAGGGAAGGTAACATTAACTTGCTTATTTAGTGATTCAAATGTGTGGCTGCTGGCTCTGCAGTCCCCTTCGTTGGCAGGGCACAACTGTTGCCAAACATGGAGCATGTGGGATACTCCTGTACCCTCTGCTAGCCAGTTGAACCCACCCTCCTTGCCCAGTTCTTCCCAGGGTACTGTACCTGGTTCAGGAAGGAGATGCCTCAGAGCTCATTTTCTTGGCAGTCTGGGGCAGGGAGAGGGGGAGTCATGCGTGCCCAGGTCAGGCTGCATGGTACTGGCCTTGCCAGTCTTCTACCCCATAGCCACATAGATGAACAAGGTCATGGCTGTATGACAAGTTCTGAGTTCAGATTCAGCATGCTTCATGGTCCTATGGTGTGAAAGGTGGGTAGGAGTGATGATCTCTGAGGGGCCAACAATTGGCTGACCTTTGGGAACAGGACTAGGCTCACAGGAAGAGTAAAGAGAGGGGAATCAATTTCCTCTTTCCTTTTCACTTCTGCCTCCCTTCCAGTCAAACACAAGATGCCCACCCTTTCCCATTCTGTCATTCGCCATAGGGGGTGTTTGTCATGTGGATTAGTTTATGCTAGTTACACGGCACTACCATTAGGACTCACGAGACTAGTACAAGGTAATCCTGGTGCCATTTTAAAGACTGCCAGAGCCAGGGCAGGAGCGGAAGGGGACCGCTTCTGCCCCAATTACCCCTAGACCACCAGGGATGACCCAGTTGGGTGTGGGTGTATTGGGATGTGGAGCTTGAAGACATCAGCATTGGTGGGCATCTTTGCAAGGTCTCATGCCTGGAAGGCTTTCCAACAATGGTAGTTCTGAACAGGGGTACTGATGGGGGGGATGATCGTGGGAGGGGGAATGTTTCCCAAGAGGGGGGATGCAGTGGTGGCTGATTGTGGAGGGGGTTGGATTGCCAGTGAGGGCGATACCTGCTTGGCCCTGGGTCTGCATTCCCTGCCTTGGCAGGGAGCGCAAGTGCTCCCACGCTCCCTGCCAAGGGAGGGCACATGGGTCTGTATGGTATTTGGCTTCCCTGGGCGCTAGGAGAGACCATCCGGGAGAGACCATGTAACACCCCTCCTGAAACAGTTACACTGGCTCCCCATACAAGCCAGGATTATTTTTAAGACACTGCTGATGACCTTCAAAGCTGGCAAGGGGCTCTCCTCCTCCTCCCTATCTGAACTCATCCAACCAATCGCACCTAACAGACCAAGAAGAACCGCAGAGTCAAACATGCTAACAATCCCGAAAGAAATGACAAGATGCACCTCGACAACAGCTAGCAGAGCCTTCAGACTCTGTGCCCCAAGACTGTGGAACACCTTACCGGCACACATCAGGGCAATCCCCAATCTGAGCCAGTTCAGGAAGGCCCTTAAACATTTCCTCTTCATCAAATACTTCACAGACAACACCGAACCTCATCCCCACTTAAATAGCGAGAACATCAGCAACAGTGGCAATCAGGCAGGCAAGCCCTCTGAACAGGTGTCCCTAACACTGTAAACCGCCAAACAGTCTCCTTTTCTTGCGACACTCTTCATGTAAATAGTTTCCCCTGTTATCCAGGTTCTACGTCCTGTTAATTGTAAGACCAGACATATGTAATTTTGCCGGATGTTTCTGTTCTATGTAAACCGCGCTGATGTCAAATAGTGCGGTATATAAGAAATGTTAATAAAATAAATAAATGCAAGGCAGTTGCAGGACACATCCCTTGCATTTACCACACAGGCTTTGCACCTACCATACGTTTTTTCCAGAAATAAACCCATGGCAGGTTCAAAGCCCTGCCGCACTTTAATAAAAGGGCCCCAATGTGTCTAGTTCGGACCTTAACAAATTTAAGTTCAGATCTTGACAAATGTTTTTAAACTTAAAAGCCAGTCTAAAAACTTAGGGGGCAGTGACTGAGACCTCTCCTGCTATCCCCTCCTCCTCCTTTCACCCCCTCCCACTCCCTCTTGTCCCCACTAAAATTGTTTATGGAAACACGGGCGTGTTGGGTCTATTGGTTCAATTTTTATGTTTTAAGATTTTCATTAAACCAATAGACCCAACAAAGCTGTGTTTCAGTAAACAAATAAACAAATGCCGGCATCGGAGGTTTTATCACGTAAAATACTGAGCTTGTGCTCAGCGGGCAGTTCCTGCAGCACATGACTCAGTCACATGGTCTGATGGTGGAAAGACCTCGTTTTCACAGCAAGTGTTGATTTTTATGTTCTAAGCTTTTCATTCAATAAGATAAAATCTTTTCAATCTGTTTCATCTTTTGGGACCATAGAGATAGCCTTCTCTGCTTTTTTGCTTGTTTAAAGTACTGTTTTAGTCATAGATGGCCACAAAAATTGTCCTCTAGGTGACAATTAATACATTTATGTTTACCTAAATAAGCAGGAGAAAATGGGCGAATCACATAATGAATTATATTAAATAAATTAAGTAAATAAACAATTGTTCATTATGCACCCCAACAGTATTTTGATGGCATCAGGGGCTTTCCCCGATTCCTAGATCATCTGAGGTGAAGTGTCAAACGTCCCCTCAGATGATCCAGGCATCGGGGAAAACCTCTGATGCCATCAAAATACTGTCAGGGGCCAGTGCCCCCGACAGAAACCAAATCCCTGGTGGCCCAGTGGCTCCGATCCACCCACCCACCTAATTAAAAATAACCCTGGTGGCCCAGTGACCCCAACCCACCCCCCATCCACCCATCCTATTAAAAATAACCCTGGAGGCCCAGCAGCCCTACCCCCCCCCCCAGTACCTTTACAATGGAGTGGGAGTGTTGCCTACACGCTCCCACTCTTGTGCTGCCATCTTAAAAAATGGCGGTGCCTGGCCCTCACAGTGCATCCTGGGCGGCACAGGAGCGAGAGCGAGAGTGTGTGGACAACACTCCTGCTCCATTATAAAGGTACAAGGGGGGTTGTTTGGGACTGCTGGGCCACCAGGGTTATTTTTAATTAGGTGGGTGGGTGGGGGGATCAGGGCTGCTGGACCACCAGGCTTATTTTTAATTGTATCGGTGCGTGGATCAGGGCCGTTGAACTACCAGGGTTATTTTTAATTGGATGGGTGGATAGGGGATTGGGGCTGTTGAGCCACCAAGGATTTGGTTTCTGTTGGGGGCATCGGCCTTCCGACAGTACTTTGATGGCTGTAGGGGCTTTTCCCGATGCCTGGATCATGTGAGGGGAAGTTTGACACGTCACCTCAAATGATCCAGGCATCGTGGAATGTCCTTGATGCCATCAAAATACTGTTGGGGGTATGCACAGGATGTTTAAGCCACCTCAGACCCAGGGGTAGAGATATTAACATTCTGGCTGGTTGTGCATCCTCTATGCATTTCTCTGCATCGGGCGCAGACAATAATAGCATGCCATTTTAATACATGTAGCTTATTTGTCTATAATTTAAATGCACTTGGTGTTACTGTGTGCGCTTGCTTTTCCTTTGCTGTTAACGCGTGTGTCAGTCTCTTTTGTATGTTTTGTCTTTCAGGACTTGTGATTACAAGTAGCATTAGCTTCGCGGAAAGGGGCGCATTGGTCTTTCTGCATCAGCCCATTAGGGCAGACCTACAGTAACAGCTAAAAACAGCCAGCATGCTAAACTCTTGTGCTAACTGCTTAGCTTGTGATGGGACAGGGACTAGGAGGGTTAGGGGCAGAGAGTGGATGTTGACTGCACATTGAGGTTAGTGTGGGAGTAATTTCCATGCCCTAATCTTCAATATTGCATTTAACACAAGTGCACTTAATGCCACCTCCACTGATGATGTTAAGTGCACCATTGTTAATTGCAAATGCCGCTGCTATGTTAGGAACCTTTTCAGTGCGGTAACTGGCTCAGACAGGCTGGGCATGCCCCCAACTGTTAATGCGGGGCCATTGCACTTATCGCTCATTAGTGTTTCCTCCTAACACACATAAGTGCCAAAACTAGCCACACTTTGGTAAAAGGGCTCTTAACGTTAAGCCATTGCATTAGCTGTTAATGTGGACATGCACTAACAGTGAATGCTAGTTCTTGCATCAAATGCTTCTTGCATTTTAGCAGAATTTCTAGTCTTATAATTTAAAAAAATGTGTCGTGTTTGCCACTGCTTGCACTGTGTCCTCACTAGCATCGGGTTTTTTTTTCTTGGAAGATTATTAGCTCCACAAATTATGCTTTTGATGACTATTTGAAAATTCAGTGGAGTATAGTTTTCTTTTTTCATTTTTACCTGATACATCCTCCTCACTTGTCCAAGATTCAGATCATTGATTTACACATACTGAGAACAGACCTCGTAGTATGTCACCACTGTAGGAGGGATTTTATTTGAAATCTAACTTGCTAAAAATATGCAGCACTTGGTGCGATTGATCTCACGCATACCAGTATTGCTTGGCGAAGCCTCTTAGTCAAGCATGTCCATGTTTCTTCTGCTTCCCACACCTTTCATTTAGTTCAGATCCATTTTTCTTCCTGTTGCACTAAACTTGTCAGGTATTTTCTTTAATAAGCAGTTTTCTGAGTAAACAATTGCGACAGTAGTTTTTGTGTCAGATACATGCTATTTAGAAACGTTCTCTAACCACGTTAACAGGACTCGGAAGAGTGCAGTAGCATTTGATAAAAAGAAGTTTCAGACCACCCAATGTTGCTCTGCTTTTATATGACAGAGAATCTTAGCAATAGAAGATGATGGCAGATAGTAGTCACATTATGGAAAGATAAAGGTCCCTTTTTAGTACAGATTTTTCTTACAGGTAAGGTTATTTGTCCTTCATTTATGAAGATGTTCATGATATCACTGGTTTAATAACTTGCAGTGAGAGCTTGAGTCACTAATCAGGCCAACTTAGGATTTGGGGGTATTTTATAAAAGGTTTTTCATGCATAAAGGCCTTTTTAACCAGTAAAAGGGCTTTTATAAAATTACCCTATGGGCTGCATGCTTAAAAGTCCACACTGTGCCAAATAGGTGTGTATGTTTATGTGACTGTGTGTAGGCATGTACATGAGAGAGGGGCAAGAAGAGGGGAGGGAGAGAAAAGAATGGAGGGACAGAGACAAAACAGAAGGAATAAGAGAGGGGGAGGGGTGAAAGTAAAGGGGTCAAGGGGAATTAGATAAGCGAGGGGAAGGGATGGAAGGGAAGGGCGTAAGAGAAGAGATGGAATGAAGGAAAAGGCTGACTCACACCACCCCACTCCCCCTTGTACTCACACCACTTCATACGCATACCCCTACACTCTCCTTACACTCACATCCTCCATCACACTTACAGTGTCTCAGCACTCAGGCATACCCAACACACCTCTCCATCACTGAGACACACCTGACACCCCAGTGCACTCACAACTACACTGTCATACAACCCACACCCCCATTCTCACACAAGCTACTCTCTCCTAAGCACCTCTTACTCCCCTATCCCCCAAACACTTGATCTGGTCTTGCAGCCACCCAGCAGCTATCCATAAAATTCCACGTTCACACATCACACCCACCCACTCATACAGTGAAATGTGCCTTTGTGCAATGGTTAGAGCTTACTCTTTTCAACTTGTTTTCTTTTGCCTTCTTTTCCTTCTTTCTCTTTTTTTTAGTGCCCTTCCAAGCACTATCTCCATCTTTCTCTCCTTCTTGTGCTCCCTCCCTCCAGACAGCATGCCTCCTTCTCTTTCCTCTCTCTCCAGGCAGCATTCTTTCTTCCTAGCATTCTCTCCCCTCCCCCCAAGCATACTTAGGGATATGGGTACCTCATTTTTCTGATCATCTCTTCCTGAGAACCCTGCAATACATAGGAGCCAACTTTTCAAAACATTTTGGGGTTCTAACCTGAATTTCCTCTATTGGAACAAAATGAAGATTTACTCAGTACTGATAGTCCTCACACAACTCACTCAGAGCATAGCACTGGCATCTATGCTGCAATGCATCCATCGTCAGTCTTCTGGAGCAAAACGTTGTCTCTCTATCCTTCTCTTCCACACTCCATTTTCTGGCAAGCTTCTTACCTGTTGCTGCCTCCTCCTCTTCTCCTGGCTTCCCTCTGCAACCAAAATTGTGCAGGGCAGCAAGTTTCATGAAACTTTAGACTCTACATGATTCCCATTGCAAAGTGAAGCCAGCAGAGGAAAAGACAGCAGCAGCCCCAAAAAAGAAGCACCGCTTGCTGACTGTGGCATTAGTGGATCCTGTCTGTTGTTGCCAATGGCTGCAAAAATTAATACATACCTGCATGTCTGCTGAGACACACTGGTTCGGTTCCTCTGGGTTAGAAGTATCTTAGAAAGATTTGACTACTCATCTACCATACCAGATACTTGGATTCCACAAACATTTCCTACATTCTGTTTGCTGCTATTCTCGTGTTGTATGTCCATGTTTTTGTAACCATTGATTTGCCCAGATTGTAAACAGCCATGACATAAAGCTTGAATGGTGGTATATGAAATCATTTTAAATAAATAAATAAACATTGATGCAATGACCAGAGAGCCAAATGTCACTTTTACCAGTACACCTCTGGAGCCTACCATTTGTGCACCTCAAACTGCTGCAGAAATTCTTGTATAAGAGAAGCACCAGAATACTGATTCAGGCATGGTAATATATCATGACAAAGATAGTATGCATGAGACAAGAGATGAAAGAGAACCACCAGGCCTTGAGGGAGCAGAAGGAAAAACTCTGTCTTGTAGGAGAATGTATCAAAATTGCATTGGAGATAACAGGTTTCATCTTCAAATGGGCATGCAATCAGGGCCAATGCAAGGGTACTGGGCGCCCTAATGAACCTTCAGCCTTATATCCCCCCCCCCCCTCTAAGAGTCTGATAACTAAACCCAGCAATCATGATCATCAAAGCACCACCCCTTCCACAAAAATCCTGTAGAAATGCATAATTGGACATTATGGGGGCATCATTTCAGAAGCCTTATTCATGCTTAGGATGTCCAAAAAGGAGCTTAGATATGTCCAAAGCACAGAGACATCTCCAGAGCCATTTTAGAAGCTGGCTTTGGGAACATCTGAATCTGAACAAGGGCATGGTCTGAGCTTCCCAGGGACCTCTGCATCTCTGATGATCACAAAAATATCATAAACGTATAGCGACAAACAAGTATCTGAAAAGTGTTCCACCCAAAGAGTCTAGAAAAGGATGTGCTCTCTCAAACCAGTTCTCTGCCATGTTCCTAGCCAGCTACTCTAACCATTAGGATATCCTAGAGCTGGGGATGTCTAAGTAGATGCCCCCACAGATGTCTATATCAGACACGTCCAGTTTTGTGAAATCAGATCCGCATTCGGATGTGCTTGCATTTTTTTCAGATGTTCTGCCTTAGATGTCCCCAATTGCACTTAGACGGATCTTGTAAAATTCCCCTTCATACTTTTAAGTATTAAACTCTACTTTGAATGTATGTGTTTGCCCACTTTCCCTGCAGGTAAAATAATGTGCTTATAGCTCTAAGAGCTTAGCTGGCGGTGAGAATCTATTGTTTTGCTTTGAGCGCTTGCTTTTTGCCACCATTCAGAAGCTGCTGTCAAAGGAAACCGCCTTGTCTTGCCTAATGGTTGAGGCAGCCCTACATGCCATTCATCATTTATTTATTTATTTGTTTTACTCGCTTCTATACTGCTTTCCCATCATAAAATGACCAAGGTAGTTTACCATCAATAAAATCAATATTTGACAAAAGCATGCCATACTCAAAATGCAATTACAAGAAGCTCAAAACTGCTCCTGACCTGTCACATTTCATCCCCAGCAGAAAAAAAATACTTTCATTTTCTTTCCAAATTGTAAATAATTCTACTGCTACTACTACTATAGAACATTTGTGTAGCCCTACAAGACGCACGCCGTGCTGCACAGATACATGCAAAAGACAAGCCCTGCTCATCAGAGCTTACAGTCTAGTCAAGACAGACAACACAGTAGATGTAGACATGGGATACATCTAGGGGGAATGGTAAGGAAACACAAAGGAGATTAGGTGAATCAAGATCCAAAAGCGACAGCAAAGAGGTGACTTTTCAGCCTGGATTTGAAAAGGATCAGAGAAGGCGCCTGACGAACAGATTTAGTAGTTTGTTCCAGGCATAAAGAGCTGCAAGGTGAAATGAGTGAAGTCTGGAGTTAGCAATAGTAGAGAAGGGCACAGATAGAAGCGATTTGCCAGAAGAGCGGAGTTCCCGAGGAAGGGTGTAGAGACACATAATAGAGGAAAGGTAGTGAGGAGCTGCAGGCTGAATGCGCTTATAGGTCAGCAGGAGACATTTGAACTGGATGCAGAAATGGATAGGGAACCAATGAAGTGACTTGAAAAGAGGGGTAATATGAGCATAATGAGGATGGCAGAAGATTAGCTGTGCAGCAGAGTGTTGAACAGATTGAAGAGAGAGATGATTCAGAGGGAGACCAGCAAGGAATAGGTTACAGTAGTCCAAAAGGAGGTGACTAAGGAGTGGATACATGTCTTAGAAGTGTGTTAAGAAAGGAATGGGTGAATTTTGTTGATGTTGTAGAGAAAGCAATGACAGGTTTTAGTTATCATTTGGATGTGTGTGGAGAAGGAGAGAGAGAAATCACAGATGACCCCAAGGTTGCCAGCTGAGGAATCAAGGAGGAGTAGAGAGTTATCCACAGAGGCTGAGAAAGGAGGACGGGAGAGGAGGATTCAGGGAGAAAAATAAGAAGCTCAGTTTTGGCCATGTTCAATTTCAAGTGACGGTGAGACATTCAAGCAACAATGTCAGAAAGGCAGGCAGAGATCCAGGCCTGGATTGACAGAGAGGTTTCAGGTATAGTGGGGTAGATCTTGGAGTCATCAGTGTAAAGATAGTACTGAAAGCCATAGAAAGAGATGAGTGCACCAAGGGACTGGGTATAGAGAGAGAAAAGGAGTGGACCCCAAATCCTTGGGGTGCACCAACTGAGAGCGGGATAGCAGTAGAGGAGGATCCACCAGCACAAACACTGAAAGTGGGTGATATAAGAAGTGAACCAGGATAGCACAGAGCCCTTAAAACCAAGCGAGGGCAAGATATCAAGGAGGACATTGTGGTCAGCAGTGTCAAAAGCAGCAGAAAAGTCAAGAAGGATGAGGATTGAGTAAAGGCTCTTGAATTTTGCAAGGAACAGTAGAGATTTTGGCAAGAACAGTTTCAAAAGAATGTAAAGGACGAAAGCCAGATTTCAGAGAATCCAGAAGAGCTTGAGAGGAGAGAAAGTCAAGGCAATGGTGGTGAACCACACATTCAAGTAGTTTAGAAAGAAAGAGGAGGAGGGAGTTGGGTCGATAATGGAGAAGGACAGTTAGGGCCCTGAACCGGACGCACAGAGGGGATCGTGATTGTGATCCCATGGGGCACATCTAGCCCCGTGGGATAAGAATCGCAAACAGTCCTGCACGTGCAGGCCAGAACTGTGATTCTGTCCAGCCTGCACGTGCAGTACTGCACCCGGCTAACTCAGTTAATGCTTTTCAATGGAGCCGCTGCGCCATGGCGTCAGGTTGCCATGGCACCACGGCTCCATTGAAGAGCCGCGATGCCGGCCACTGGAGAATAAAGTTAATTCTCCTCAGCCCGACCCCCGATCTGGCCTCCTAAGGCCAGGATCGAGCTGCGGTGAATGTCCTCTGGCCCCCTCTGCCACATCCACGCCCTGGCAGCAAAAAACCAAAATGTCCAGGGAAGTTATTCCACCTCGGAGGTAGAATAACTTCCCCGCACATGTCGCCGGCCCCGGACGTACAGAACCGACATTAGAATTGGCCCTGTATGTCCAGGGCTGGTGACCGCCCAGACTCAGCCCCAGGCTGTCCCTTCCCTGCCCCCATCTAATTTCCACACACAACTGGTGGGGAAGTTAGTCGGGGGGCAGGAACCGGCACAAACAGTGAGGTTTGTCATCCTGTTGGGATGTCCATCCCCGCTATTCGTGACTCAGAATAACCCTCTTAGGGTCTAGTGAGGATTTCTTGAGAAGAGGAATGACCACAGCATGCTTGAAGGCTGCAGGGATAGTTGCAGTAGAGAGCGATAAGTTGAGAATATGAGAGATGGAAATGACTACAGTGGAGGAGATGGAGCTAAGGAGACAGGTGGGAGTAGGATCAGAGGAGCAAGTAGTGAGTTTGGATGCAGAAAGAAGGTGAATGGTTTCCTCCTCAGAGATTATAGAAAAGGAAGAAAGGGTAGCAATGGTAGGGGGGGGGGGGAGATGGGAGTGAAGAGGGGAAAGAGGGGGAAGAGGGGAAGTAGCTGACCTCATGGGAATTGGAGTGTGATCATGTGGATTTTGTCATGGAAGTAATCAGCCAGGGTTTGGGAAGAAATGGAGGGAAGGGTCAGAGGCAAAGGCACCTTGAGGGGAGAGTTGAGAGTTATAAAGAGATGGCGAGGGTCAGAGGCAAGGGAGTTGGTCAGATGGACATTAATAGTCTTTTTTGGCGAGTGCTATGGCTGACTAGAAAGAGACAACTATGAATTTGAAGTATAGAAAGTCCGCAAGGATACAGGATTTTCCAAGCACGCTCAGCTGGGCAAGCGCAGGAACATAGATAGCAGCTAGTGGAAGACAGGCAGGTTGGAGGTACAGTATGCTTCACAGGACGTGGCATGGGCAAAGCAAGAACATCCAAAGTAGTGGAGAGTGCAGTATGATAGGAAGCTACTACCTCATCAACAGACTCAGATGACATATGGAGAAAAGAGGTGATGAGACAGTGAAGGAGAGAGCCAATGGGTTAATAGCATGAAGATTTCTAAAGAGGTTGGAGGAGACAGGGTGAGGTTGAGGTGGCAGTTGATGAAGGGTGAAGCTTAGCAGGTGATGGTCTGATAAGGGAAGAAGTGAGGTACAGAAGTGTTGGGTAAGCAATTAGAGAAGAATACAAGATCAAGGCAGTGGTCTTGCTGGTAAGTAGGGGGAGTAGAGCAAAGCTGGTGGTTGAATGATGAGGTAAGACAGAGGAGCATAAGGGTGAAAGGAGTTATCAACATGAATGTTAAAATCCCCAATTAAAAGGGAGGGGGAAGGTGAATCCAGAAAGAAAGAAAGCCATGAGTCAAAGTCAGAGAGAAAGATAGAGGTGGACTAATAATTATTTTCCTGTCTTAGCTTGACTGGGAAGAAATTCCACACTTCTGGGCTCACCATTGATAATGCACATAGCCTGATTCTAGATTTTCCCATCTCTATAAAAGAGGGGATTTGTATTAAATTCTGTGGGCTAGATTTTACACATCAATTTAGCCAATACTGAGTGTGTTTAGCATTCAAATAGCTAGGTCCAACATTCCTCAAAATTTGCAATAGCAAGGTGGAGGAGTAATCTAATGGTTAGAGTAGTGGACTGAGAATAAGGGAGGTTAAGTTCAAAATCCCACTGTGTTTTTAGGAAAATCACTTAACCCTCTATTGTCTCATGTGCAAACTTAGGTTTAAGTTCTCTGGGGGCAGAAATATACTTTCTGAATGTAACTTGCCTTGAACTTTTGAGAAAGGCATGAGCCAAATCCAATTCCCTTAAATTTGGACCACTGTTTTACTGGGAACCAGTACACAGCATGCTGCAGAGGGGCATTTGAACTAACTACTGCAGATACTCCTAGCATTACTCTTGCTGCTGCCCACCAATAGACCATTACACTAATCAAATGCTTGTGATCAAGCATGCACATTTTATGGCTTGTGTGAAATTTTAAGCACATTCCAGAATGCAAAAAAATTAAAAATCACAAGCCTTTTCAAAAACAGCAAAATATTCCAAAGGAGAAATTTTGAGGGAAAGACACTCCCCCTCAATCCTTCTTTGTCTCATTCCCTCTCCCTTCTCACCCTCCCTCTTCCCCCCTTGTCCCTCTTCCTCCCTTCCCTTGCTTTTCTAATACATGCTTTCTAATGTTTATGATCTTCTCCTGGGAGTTGACATGATCAGCTCCATTATGTATCTATTAAGTTTTCTTTCACCAAACATTTTTTTCAAGTGGTTTTCAATAAGCTATTTTCAGCTTCCATTTCTTCAGCTGTTGCAGTTCTTCTTCTTTTTTAATCACTAGCTGGCATTTGGAGAAAAGGCCGTCCTATCAGCCAATACGCTGCTGTAGGTGCTGCTGGATTCCATGTGTTGCTCACAATACTCATCCAACCTTGGCAATCAGTGGCAACATTTCTGGCCTCATTGATGGTTAACCATTGGTTCCTTAAGTCTTCCTCGATGTGTTTGAATCACATTTTCTTTGGTGCTGCTCATTGCACCCTTCAGTGGACAAGTCGCCCTCACCAGAGGAGTTTGTATGGAAGCCGAGTGGTGTTCATTCTGCATACAAGGCCAAACCAGTGCAGTCTGCATTTTTGGATTTGTTCTTTGACTGAAGATTGATGGTCGCACCTTGTCAGAATTGTCTAGTTTTGATGGCAATCATGAAGAGAGACACCTAAAATGTGTCTCAGGCATCTCATTTGAAAGACTTTGGGGTATGTTTACTAAACTGCGTTAGTGTGATTCGCGTTAGGAGCCACGTTAGTGGAAGAAATGCCAAAAAAGGACATGGGCGGTACATCGTTACTGATAACGCGCGTTATAAGGCGCCGCGCAGCAACGATCGTTACAGGGCGTGTTACTGCGCGTTAAGCTTAAGAAGGCGCGCAGACACCCAAATACAGAAACAGAGCTGTAGAACAATGGTTACTACACAAACTGATGGTACAAGGGTCATGGGATTGATTCCCCAGTGTGCCTAATGAATAAGGCTGGCTGAGGCGTCATGTGTAACCCTTTGAAAGCCAACTATAATATTTTAATCCACATTCTGCAGCCGGGTTAATATTTGCATATGTCAGGAAAATTGTACCCGTCTTATTCAATATGTCCCAATAGTGACGTTCCCTCTGCCATGGTCATGTATTATATACCATTTGATAGGAATATTTAGGCAGAAGTTTGGATCCCGAAAGTTTTGGGCTTGGCCTGGAAAGGGTTAAGTATTGGGCTGTGAGGAAGTTTAGTTGTACTTTAATAGTGCTGCCAGCAAACACACCCTCACAGTGGCGTAACCTAAGGTGCCACATAAGGCACCCTAGAGGGCACTCCATAGGGCACATTATAAAGTGCGCTGTCTGCCAAGGCACCCTATAATGTCCCCTATAGGACACCATATAAGGCACCTTATAAGGCGCTTTATAGGGCACCGTATAAGGCGCCCTATAGGGCGCCTTATGAGCCACCCTAAGGTGACAGTACCCTGAGGGTGGTTCTGCTGGCAGCACTAATATACAATAAAAATAGACAATGCCTAAGACAGCCCTATTGACAAACCCCACTGTGGGTTTTGAACCCATGACCTCTGGCTCCACAGGCAGTGAAATAACCAGTGGGCTAGAGCTACTAACAATCACCTGGCTGGCTACAGGAGGACTGCACGGCACCACACCAACATTCTGCTGTGGTTACCAGGATAGGGTCAACCCATCCGTACCCAGGATGCACAGCACATGTAAATCAGCAGTCTACAGATGATCACAAGATGGGGTATGCACCCCACAGCACCTCAGCCTGGTAGGGGGTGCCGATGGTGCGTGTTAGTGGCACAGAGTAGCTACAGACTGTCACAGTGTGCGGGTCCTGTGCTCACCCTGAGGGAGAGGTATGGTGCCCAGCACCATTCTCACAGCACCTGGCTTTGCTGAGATAGGCTATGCTGCAGGTCCCCATCAGTGCCAATGTGTGATAGGTAGTCCTTGCAAACACCCCTAGGATATGCCTGTGTTCATCTGTATGTCACATCTAGCCCTTGTGGACTATGATGCACCCAAAAAAGTGCATACCCTGTGTGGGTGCCATGGTCACATGATGTAAGTGAATGGGGGTGCTGGGACCCACAGGGAGATTATATACCACCACCCAACGCACCCTCTGGGGCTCAGGGTGGGGGACAGGATCTCCCGCTAACAGATCCACTTCCTACCCCCTTGCAATGGTGGCAGTAAAGAGGACCATCACCCAGTCCTGCTAGGAATCAAACACCCTACAGGGCAGGCAATGCAGAGCAGTACACATCCATAACGCAATAACAGACAGACGGCAGGTCTGGAAATGCTCAGCTGCCCCCCACCATTATCTGACATTCTCCAGCAACATGCCTCCAGCCGCTGCACCCTGCAAGGTGTTCCAACAAGACACATACTAGCTGCAGACAGTCTGCCAGCTAGTCCATAGTGCATGGCCCTGGAGAAGATGCATGTACCCAGAACGGGGATATCAGCATACACACCAAGCAGATAAGTCAGTGATTGTGCCCCAAAAGAAAACCCATAAATATCACATGAGAAAAATGCTATATAGCACTATGGGGGAACCTAGCCATGCCATGGTCACTGCTCAGTCAGGGTGAGAGTGACCTCCCAGCAGGACATGCTATGGCCACCCTGTCCGTGCAGGTGGTACCGGGCACTACAATGTCCGAGCCATTGCCCTATGCCCTGTGCAGATGCGGCCAGGCCAGGCCACCCTATCCAGGCTATTCCCACGATAGCTTGCTCCTCAATATGCACATTGGCAGGCCAATACTGGCAACAGTGCTAGCAGTGTGGGCTGTGGAGGGTGTTGGCAGCCACCACACACTGGATAGACAGACACACACTCCCCACACCTATGCCAGCATTGTGCAACTATAGAGGTGTTGGGCAGCCCAGACCACCACACCAGTCCTGGGCACAGTGCAGGCATGGCTATGGTACGCAATACTGTAGGAGTCACTCCCCAGGTTGGTAAACACTGTCAGACACAAGACCTGTAGCACACTCCACAGAAATCAGAAAGGTTGCTATGCTGCAGCTCACTCAGACAATTGTACTTAACCTAGGAATTTGCTATCTGCCAGTAATCATAGCAACCTTTTGATAGATGTGTACCATATTCCCAGGTTTAGGGTGGCATTACTAAGGTATGCAAGTGCTAGTATTGGGAGATGCACGCAGAGCCCAAAGTCCTGCCTCTCCAGGAGGCTTTGGATAATGGGACCTGTTGGCTGCTGTTTTACGGCAGAGGTTCCCAACTCCAGTCCTGCGGTGGCAAACACTGTTCGGGTTTTCATGCTGTCCCTCATGAATATGCATGAGATACATCTGCATACCATGGGGGTGGTGCATAGAAATGCAGCACAGGCATCTTTATCAGAGGCAGCATGGAACCGGAATGGTGTTTGGCCCTCCAGGACTGCATTTGGGAGGCTCTGCTCTAGGTAATGTGCATGTTTATGGTGTATGTGCTCTGTAGGGTAAAATGTAGGTGTTTTGGGCATGTTTACGTCATCTGCAAGAAAGGTTCTGTCTGTAGTAGCACGTTATAGTAGTGGGTAAAATATGAGGACTGGGTTGGCGGAAACCACAGCTAGGACTTGAACCTGTGACCTTTTGCTTCTGAATACACTGGTTTTGTGCACTGCACCACCATGTTATTACAGAGATGGTGCAATCCCTGGTGATACCATGACTGTTGGTCAGACAGGGCCTGTCTGTTGCAGTGCATGGCACCCACCTACACAGGGTTAGGCCACGGTCTTCTCTGGCCAGCTGCCACTGCCCCCTCCACCACCAGTATCCCTCAGCCACCATGTCTACATGCCCTTCTGCTGGTGGAGCTGGTGGTGCGCAGTCTCAGGCCATCCAGTGTGCAGGTAGGCGGCTGCCTATGGTGCGGGTTCTGGGGTAGGGGTGCCTGCATAGATGTCCACGCTCCCCCCAGCCCCGCCTGCCAATGTTCCGTGCCCTTGGGGGTAGCTGTTGGGTACTATCCCCTGTGACACTTTGGGAAACACACTCGTGCCCATGTTGGGCCTTCAGCAGTTGCTGTCTGGCTGCTCTGCTGTTTCAACATTCGTATGGGCCACCTAGGCATCACCCTAGTCCGCACTGTGGCCCAGCTCCACCACAGCATGTGCCGCCTGCGGCCCTCTGTATCCCCTTCTCCGGCATCTGTCCAGTTGCTGTTCCGACATGCCCGCCCTGATGTTGTGGGACATGTGCACACCATAGGAACCCTGTCTGAAGGTGGGGAAAACCCTGAGCAGCGCTATTTCACTGTGGGCTCATTCACCTTGTATGGGGATGGAGTATAGACCCTTCCACGATTTATATATGTTCTATGGAGCTTACTCGGGGGGGGGGGAGGGGTTGATGTTTCTCATTGATACCACTATTGGCCAGCTTGGTTATTGTTTTTTTCCAGTTTGCTGGGGTCATTTTCAGTGTTTCTGTGCCCTTTTGTTCTGTGCATATGTATCACACTTATCACTTTCTTTTTGTTTCCCTGCCTGGGCTGTACATTGCTGACACTGAAATGGTTTCTCTCCCCTGTAATGTGCATTCAACGGCAGGTTTTCATTCGCGTTGGAATTCAGCTCTGAAAATCAGCACGTTAGTGTGAGGGGAGCCTCTCCCCGCCCACTCTCCGCCCACTGACCCCTTCTCTCCGCCCTCTCTCCACCTTCTGCGGTGTTTTACCATGCCGCGGAGCATTGCGATCGTTAGCGCATCATAACGCGCGTTATGTAACATTAACAATCGTTAGCGCATCATAACGCGTGTTATGTACTTTTACCGCAGTTTAGTAAACATACCCCTTTGAGTTTGTTCACGTCAGGTTTGAGCAGAGTCCATGTTTTTGATCCATATAGGAGAATTGGCAGGATCAGCGTCAGAAGAAGTGAATTTTAGTTTTGGTGGAGATCAGAACATAAGAAATGCCATAGTGAGTCAGACCAAGGTCCATCAAGCCCAGTATCCTGTTTCCAACAGTGGCCATTCTAGGTCACAAAAATCTGGCAGGTACCCAAAGTCCACAGCTTCCACAATGCTTGTCCTGGGGTAAGCAGTGGATTTTCTGGATCCTCTTTAATAAAGGTTTATGGAACTTTCCTCCAGGAACTTGTCCAAACATTTTTTAAACCCAGCTACACTAACAGTTTTTACCACATCCTCTGGTAACGAATTCCAGAGTTTGATTACACGTTGAGTGAAAATATATTTTCTCTTATTAGTCTTAAATGGGTTACTTTTTGATGGCGTAAAAAAACAATCTATGTTAACCCGATCCACTCTATTCATTAATTTATAGATTTCTATCATATCTCCCCTCATTCTTCTCTTTTCCAAGTTGAAGAGCCCTAACCTTTTAAGTTTTTCCTCATAGTGTTATCCTTCCATCCCCTTTATCATTTTAGTGGCTCTTCTCTGTACCTTTTCTAATTGCGCTATATCCTTTTTAAGATATGGTGACCAGAATTGCACACAGTATTCAAGGTGCAGTCGAACCATGGAACGATACAGAGGCATTATAATATCCTTGGGGTTTTTTTGTTTTTGTTTTTTTTTTATTGAATTTTAATCAGTTATACACCAACTAAATATACAGGACAATCGGAAACAAATAATCAATTATACAAGATCGTTCGATCATAAGGAATCAAAAAATGATACAGTCCACATCACTGGAATTCGGTAATGGAACTTAACACAATAAAGAAAAAAAAATATAGGAAACTAAGGCAGAAGCCCACCTAATAGGAGGCAAAATCAATAACTGAGCACCCTAAACAACTCAACCAGTCTTTCTGTCAGCAATACATTTCTCCAATTGTGATACATCGGTAAAGATGTAGGAAGCACCGGCATAATTCACAACACATTTATCCTTGGTTTTATTCTTCATTTCTTTCCTTATGATATAGTAACATAGTAAACATTCTATTAGCTTTATTGGCCACTGCTGCACACTGGGTGGAGGGTTTCAATGTATTATCCATGATGACGCCTAAATCCTTTTATTGGGTGGTGGTTTCCAAGGTGGTACCTTGCATCGTGTAACCAAAGTTTGGGTTGTTCTTTCCTAGGTGCATAACTTTGCACTTGTCCACATTAACTTGATCTATCATTTGGATGCCCAGTCTTCCAATTTTTCAAGATCCTCTTGCAATTTTTCACAATCTCTTTGGGTTTTAACAACTTTGAATAATTTTGTGTCATTTGCAAATTTGATTACCTTGCTCATTATTCCCATTTCCAGGTCATTTATGAATATGTTAAAAAGCAGCGGGCCCAGGACAGATCCCCGAGGTACTCCACTATTTACTTTTCTCCATTGGGAAAATTGGCCATTTAGCCCTACTCTCTGCCTTCTATCTTTTAACCAGTTTCTGATTCACAATACTACACTGCCTCTAATCCCATGATTTCTTAATTTTGCCAAGAGTCTCTCATGAAGGACCTTGTCAAAGGCTTTCTGAAAGTCCAGATTCACTATATCAACCAGTTCACCTTTGTCTACCTGTTTATTCACACCTTCAAAAAAATATAACAGATTAGTAAAAGAAGACTTTCCTTGGCTAAATCCATATTGGCTTTCCCCATTAAATCATGACTGTACACATGATCAGTAATTTTATCCTTTATAATAGTTTCTATCATTTTGCCTGGTACTGATGTTAGACTCACAGGTCTGTAGTTTCCCGAATCACCCCTGGAACCCTTTTTAAATATTGGTGTTAAATTGGCCATTCTCCAATCCTCAAGTACTACCGTTGATTTTAATGATAGCTCACAGATTACTAAGAGTAGGTCTGCATTCTCATATTTCAGTTCTTTCAATACCCTTGGATGCATACCATCTGGTCCAGGCGATTTAGTACTCTTCAGTTTATCAAATAGTTGTAATATATCTTACCAGTTTATCTATATTTCTTTCAATTCTTCAGATACATCTCCTTTATATACCATTTCAGGCATGGGTAATTTCCCTACATCTTCTTCAGTAAAGACTGAAGCAAAGAATTCATTCAGTCTCTCCACTATGGCCTTGTTATCAGTTGATAGGGGTAATTTGAAATCTTTCATCTCTGTACTTTAGGGCATCTGGGTAACTGTTATCTTTATTGGAATCTCTCTATTTGGATGTCCAACTTCCCTGTTTGTTAGTATCCTTCAAGAATACATTCTTCTGAACCATGCACTCTTGGGCGACTGTCAACTTTCCCCTATTATCTAGTTTAAAAGCTGCTCTCCTTTTAAAATGTTAATGCCAACAGTCTGGCTCCATCCCGGTTAAGGTAGAGCCCATCCCTTTGGAAGAGCCCCTCCCTTCCCAGAAAGCTGCCCAGTTCCTAGCAAATCCAAAACCCCCTTCTCTGCACGTCGTCTCATCCACACAATGAGACTCTAGAGCTCTGCCTGCCTTTTGGGCCCTGCGTGTGGCATGGGAACTATTTCAGAAAATGTTACCCTGGAAGTTATGGATTTCAACTTCCTACCTAAAAGCCTAAATTTGGCTTCCAGAACCTCCCTCCCACATTTTCCTATGTCATTGGTACCAACTTGTATCAAGACAGCAAACTCCTCCCAAGAGCTATCTAAAACCTTGTCTATGTGGCATGTGAGGTCCACTACCTTTGCACCAGGCAGGCATATTAGCAGGTAATCCTCACATCCACCAGCCACCCAGCTATCTACCTGCCTAATGATTAAATCACCTACTATAACGGCCATCCTAACCTTTCCCTCATGGGCACATGGCCCTGGAGAAACCTCCTCAGTGCAAGAGAGTGTTACATCTCCTCGCTGACAGGTCCTAACTACAGGATCACTTCCTGCCTCACCAAGGTGAAGCTCTCCTTTCATGAGACCTCTTTCCTCCATGGCAGCTGAGAGGCTACCAGACTGGAGGTGGGGTTTCATTGCTACGTCCCTGTAGGTCTCTTCTCTATACCTCTCTGATGTCCTTATGTCTTCCAAATCTGCCACTCTAGCCTCCAGAGATCACACTCATTCCCTGAGGGCAAAGAGCTCCTTGCACCTACTGGGAGAAAATCGTACATGTGACACTCAATATAAAAGACTGGATAACCCCCATCTTTCTGCTTGACTGCTGTTTGCATCTTAGTTTTAAAGTTTTGTTTAGTTGTTTAAGTTGTTTTTAGTTTCTTTTATTGGGTGGTGGTTTCCAAGGTGGTACCTTGCCTCCAGAGATCACACTCATTCCCTGAGGGCAAAGAGCTCCTTGCATCTACTGGGAGAAAATCGTACATGTGACACTCATTACAAAAGACTGGATAACCCCCATCTTTCTGCTTGACTGCTGTTTGCATCTTAATTTTAAAGTTTTGTTTAGTTGTTTAAGTTGTTTTTAGTTTCTAGGGATACTTGTACTTATACAACTGTACCAAATAAGTTTAAGGGACTTTGTTCACATCAAGATTAATTACTTTTCAGGGCCTTAACTCATCTATTCCTGATGAGGATAATCAGCTGAATCTAGAAGAGAATGTGACTACCACTCCCCGTGTAATAGGTGTAAGTCCCTATAAAGCTAGGATTATGCTTGGGGTGGGTGGGAGTCAGAATGGGAGGGAGGGAACTAACACTTAGGGGTATGTTTACTAAACTGCGGTAACGTAGCAGCGGCTACGTTAAGGCGCGTTATGTAATGTTAAGGTGCCTTAACATTACATTCTGTAACGTTAAGGCGCCTTAACGTTACATAAGGTGCCTTAACATTCCCGGCCGCGGTAAGTCCGGAAAAGAGTGGAGAGAGGGCGGAGAAAAGGGGTCAATGGGCAGGGAGTGGGCGGGGAGAGGCCCCTTTCACACTAATGCGGAGAAATTAAGGGCTGAATCCTAACGCAACTTAAAACCTGGCGTTAGCACACATTTGCAAGAGAGAGAAACTATTTAAGTGTCAGCAATGTACAGCATAGGGAGCCCAAAAAAGGTGATAGTAGTGCTCCATTTGCAGCAACAGCATAGTGCCCAGGTATGAAAGGCCACTATGGTGATGTTGCAAATGGGGCATGGGGCTGCAGGTGGGACATGCAGTGGGGGCTACTGGAGCACAGGGTGGACTAGGCGATTGCCAAGGTGGCACATAGGAATGCAGAAAATGGAAACCAGCAAGACAGCAACTGACCAGGGTCAGACATGCCAATGAGTCTGTGGCCCACAGTGTCCCCTCCAGGAGACATTACCCTACCTAATGATCTGAGAGCAGCTCAGGACATCAAAGACTTTAGAAAACAACTGAAAACAGTTTTGTTTACGGAGCACTACGGTCATGCAATCAACTAATTAATTTTTAAGAAAGCAATTATTTATATATACATTGTACAATAGCTCACTTTATAGTATAGCTCACAATATATATAGTGCACCTTTTCCCAAGACATTTAATCATATATTTACAAACTATGTATATATTATCACAGATTTTTTCACTATTACTAATTTTCTCTTTTGTTAAACCGCTCCGTAGACCCTTTCAAAAAGCATTTCATTTTATTGGAGCTTTCCTGGGAGTGTTTTTCATTGTTGCCCAATGATATCATTGTTGCCCAGCTCGGTTATGGGTGTTTGCCCCTTTTTTCGAGGTCTGTTTGAGGTTTATTTGCACTTTTGTCTCCATACAAGGTAAATGAGCCCACAGTAAAATTGTGCAGAGCAGGGTTTCTGACTCGTCAGGCCAGTTTTCCTATCTCCAGGGACTGCACTGTCTCTGTGGCCACAGTGTGGTGCAATGGACACAGCCAGTGCCTGTAAGACCAGAGGGTCACAGGTTCAAATCCCAGTTGGGGCTCCTGCCAACCCAGTCCCCATAGTTTTACCCACCACTAAACAGTGATAGTAAAGACACTCCTTTATTGCAGAGAACATACGCATGGTTACTACGCCTATATTTTACCACACCAAACACAGACACCAGAAACAGGCACATTACCTAAAGCAGAGTCCCGCAAATGCAGTCCTGGAGGGCCCCACACCATTCCGGTTCCATGCTGCCTCTAATAAAGATGCCTGTGCTGCATAGCTATGCACCACCCCCATGGTATGCAGATGTAGCTCATGCATATTTATGAGGGACAGCATGAAAACCCGAACAGTGTTTGGAACACCAGGACTGGAGTTGGGGAACTCTGCCGTAAAGCAGCAGCCAACAGGGCCGCACACACACCCACAGGCCCCATTGGCCAATGCCTCCTGGAGAGGCAAGACATTGGGCCCTGCATGTATCTCCCCATACTAGCAGTTGCATACCTTAGCAATGCCACCCTACACCTGGGTATATGGTACACAGCTATCAAACGTTTCCTATGATAACTGGCAGATATCAATTCCTACGTTAAGCACATTTTGCTCATTGAGCTCCACCATAACAATCATTCTGATGTCTGCAGTGTGTGCTGCAGGTCTGGTCTCTGACAGTGTTCACCACCCTGGGGAATGACCCCCCAACAGTCTTGTGTACCATATCCATGCCTGTACTATGCCCAGGACTGGTGTGGTGGGTATGGCTGCTGACCACCTCTATAGTAGCACAATGCTGGCATAGGTGTGGGGGTGGCTGTCTGTCTATCCAGTGTGTGGTGGCTGCAAACACCTTCCACAGCCCACACTGCCAGCAATGTTGCCAGTATTGGGCTGCCAATGTGCATAATGAGGAGCAAGGTACCATGGGTATAGGCCGGACAGGGTGGCCTGGCCAGGGTGCATCTGCACAGGGCATAGGGCAGTGACAGGCACATTGTAGTGCCCGGCCACCACCTACACAGACATGGTGACCTCAGTATATCCTGCTGAGAGATCACTCTCACCCTGACTGTGCAGTGACCACAGCATGGCAAGGCACTACCATAGTGCTATCTAGTATTTCTCTCATGTGATTAATATGGGTTTCCTTTTGGGGCCCAGTCACTGATGTATCTGCTTGCTGTGTATGCTGACATACCAGTTCTGGGTGCAGGCATCTCCACTGGGCACTAGCAGACTGTTTGCAGCTGGTATGTGTTGTGATGGAGTGTCTTGCACCAGGGGAATATCAGATAGTGGTGGGGTGCAGCATACCATATCCAGGCCTAATGTCTGTCTGCTATTGTGTTATGGATGTGTACAGAGCTGCATTGACTGCCCTGTGGGGTGTCTGTTCCTCAGCAGGACTGGGGTTGATGTTCCCCTCTACTGCCACCTTTGCAGGGAGGTAGACTGTGGATCTTTTGATGGGAGACCCTGTTTGCCGCCCTGGGGGAGGGGGGGGGGGTGGTGGTGGTGCATGGAGGGCTACACCTGACTGAAACAGACAGAGATGTTCAAGGTGCTCCTGCAGAAACTACCTATCTCACACATTAACACTGCTTTGGACCTGCGCCATGGCCGGTGCTGTGGACCTAGTGCTGGGCGCCTCACTGCACCCTCAGGGTGAGCACAGTACCCGCACAATGTGACAGTGTGTAGCTACTCTGTGCCAGTACAACACATGGTCAGTACCCCCTACCAGGCCGAGGTACTGTGGGGGTGCACCTGATCACTTCCCCCCTACCAGGCTGAGGTGCTGTGGGGGTACATTCCCCATGGTGTGTATCTGTGGACGGCTGATTTGCATGTGCAGTGCATCATGGGTGTGACTGGCACAATCCAACCCTGGGTAAATCCAGCACCTGCTCACAGGCTCAGATACACCATAGGCCATCACACGTACATCTGTTAGCATAATGCATAGGTGCAGGACACCCTAAAGAGTCTGTAATATTAGGTGCCCATGCTGGTAAAAACACACATACCCATGCACGATTGTACGCACGCACCAATGCATGTAGCTGCGCACGTACCAACACACGCAGCCACGCACGTGGCTAGGCACACTGCGAGGGTGTGTTTCTGGCACCACTACTCAACTTAAAGAAAAACATGCCTCCTCATTCCCTATGTAATGTACAGGGTGATGCCTGGGCACACTGGGGACTTGAACCCATGCTGCCTGTAACAGTGGTCAGTACACTAACCATTGTGCTACAGCTCTGTTTCAGTGCTTTGTGTCTGTACGCCTTCATATGATTAACGCGCAGTAACGCGCCACGGCACCCTGTAACACTCGTTAGTTTTTGGAACGCGCGTTAGTGGTTAGGAGGTCCCGCTCATGTCCTTTTTTGGCTTTCCTTTCACTAACGTGGCTCCTAACGCGATTTGCACTAACGCAGTTTAGTAAACATACCCCTAAGAAAGCACTGAAAAGGTCAGTCAGTTTTGCCGCTAGAACATCCCCAAGTTCCTTCAATATTCTTGGATATATCCCATCTGGCCCCATTGCTTTGTCTACTTTTAGTTTGCTAGTTCCTCATGAACACAGTCTTCTGAAAATCATTCAAGATCCCCTTCACTTCTGTTCATATTTGTAGATGTTTTCTGAGGTCCTGTTCCTGGCTCTTCATCTCTGAACACAGAACAATAATATTTGTTAAGAAATTCCATTTTATCCTCATCATATTCTACATATTCCTCCCCTTCCCCCTTGAGTCTGACAATACCACTTTTTGCACTTCCTCCTCTCGCTAACATATCTGAAAAATTTCTTGTCCTCCCAATTTATTGCATTGGCTATTTCTTCTTCTTTCTGTATCTTTACTTTCCTGACTACTTTCCTAGCTTCTCTAAGTTTTTCCAAATATTGATGCTTGTCTTCCTCTCTCTGTGATCTCTTGTATTTTATGAAGACCATCCTCTTTTTCTTCACCTTTTAAGCTACTTCTTTTGAGATCTAGTGACATCCTTTTCCTTTTACATTTATTTACCTTTCAAACAAGGTTTGTTGCCCTTAAAATATCCCCTTCCAGTTTTGTTCATTGCTTTTCTACATCCCCCAACTGTTCCCATCCCACTAACAATTCTTTGAGGTATTGTCCCCAAAGTTAATTTTCCTAAAGTCTAAGACCCTCACTTTTGAATGGACTTTATCAGCCTTAGTACTGAGACAGATCATCTGGTGATGACTGGATGTGAGATTATCTCCCACTATAACATCAGGAACACTTCCCCCATTGGTAAGCACCGAGTCCAGTATGGTCCCTTCACATGTGGGTTCTGTTGCCAGTTGCTGTAATAGTTCTCCTTGTAGAGATTCTAGGATCTCCTTACTTTTAGATGACACCATAGCAGGGATCTGCCAATCAACATCCAACATATTGAAATCATCTATTTGTAGCACTTCTTCTTTCATGGCAATACTGCGTATGTCTTCTATTAAATTTCTGTCCACTTCTTCTCCCTGTGAAGGAGATCTGTAGGTCATACCATATCAAATAGATTTCCCATTCCCTCTTTCTAGTTTAACCCACAGTGCCAATGAATCAGGTTAGCCAATCTGCTGCAGAAGACACTTTCTCCTTTCTTGGATAGTTGGATGCCTTCTCTACTCTGCAGCCTCTGGAAAATCATCCCATGGTCTAGGAAACCAGAACGCTCTTGATGACACCATCCATGCAGCCACGCATTCATCTCCAGGATATGAACTTCTCTGCCTCAGCCTTTACAGGGAGTATTGAAGCAAACACTGTCTGCACACCTATCTGCTTCACTCTCTATCCCGAAGCCATGAGTTCACTTTTGATTTGCTTGGAGGGATACCTAGCAGTATCATTTGTGCTGACATGGATAAGCAACATTGGATAATAGTCAGTAGACTTGATGAGTCTCGGCAAACTCTCTGTAACATCTCATATTTTGTCATCTGGCAGACAGCATACCTCTCTGGACATCAAGTCTGGTCGGCAGATGGACACCTCAGTATCCCTCAGAAGAGAGTCACCAACCACCACTACTCTTCGCTTTCTTGTGGTCACTAATTCTGCAACTTTGGGGTACTTGAGCTTTGGTTCTTCCCTTTCCTGGGATGCTTTCACCTCTTCCACTTCCAGGACTGCATATTGGTTCTTCAATTCAAGGGCTGGAGGAGATGGATAGTCGATTCTGCTGGCTCTGGTGATTCATGTTCAACTCTCTTCATTCTGTAGTCTCCCATCTTTACCTCTGTCAGAGAGCTTGAATGCTTCAAGAAGCATTTCATCGATGCACTTCTCACTGTCTCAAATGCTTCTCAGCTTTGCCACCTCTTTTCTGAGCTTCTCTACTTATTTATTTAACTGCATTTATATACCGCTTTTCACCGGGTCAAAGCGGTGTAACATAAAAGGGGGGGGGGGCAGAAATCAGTGTAGGGGGGGCCATCACCAGGGGGCCAACATTGATGATTCAAACAGGTGGAGAAGTCTTAGGGAATAGACATGGGTCTCTTAAAGGGTAGATTGGGATTTCGCTTGCGGGGTTGTGAGATGTCAGTGGAGGTTGCTTGGATCTGGTCCAAGATATTCCGGGAAAAGGATGTTTTTTAGTTGTCTTCGGAACGCAGTTGGATCAGCGGTGTTTCTGATTTGGCTTGGTAGTGAGTTCCAGAGGGAGGGTGCATATAGTTTGAAGGCTCTGTTGCAGGTCCGTTGGTTATATTTTGTTCGCTGATAGGGGATGGTGAGGGTGTTGTTGGTGGTTTGTCGGGTTGTTCTGTTGTGGGTGGGCTGTGGTAGCAGGGAGCGGAGATGGGAGGTCTGTGGTTTGATGGAGGGCTTTGTGTATAAGCAGGGCAGCTTTGTATTTGATCCTTGCTTGAAGTGGTAGTATGTGTAGTTCTTTTAGTACTGGGGTGATGTGGTCGTGTTTTTTTGCTTTCTGGATGATCCTCGCGGTGGTGTTCGTAGAGGGTTGATGTGGGTTGCAGGGAGTCCATGATAGATTATGTTGCAGTAGTCCAGGTGTGGGAGTGTCATGGCCTGTTTCATGAGGGCTACTTGTTTCATGAGGGCTTCAGCTTGCAGGCACCTTGCACATGGAACCAGTCTCTCGACTGGCATTGGGCTGTCTGTTTGGGCAGAGTCAGAAGCTGTAATGGGGCAATACCTTTGGCAAAATGATTTTTCCCAGACATTATTCAGTTGGTCTAGCTTTGTACTTGTTGAAGTAAACAAGAGAGACCTACCAAAGTCCCAAACTTTTCCTTATCTGTTCTTTAAGAGAAAAAGCAGCTAACCTCTTTTGTGTGTGTTCTAACAGCACTGTTCTATGTCCCTGTTTGTAGCCCTGATTGCTTGCTTGCTAAACAATTATTATGTAAGTAAACTTGATATTATGTGTCTGAAGTATACAGATTAATGGGTTCCCTTTGTAAAATTACCTAATCAGAGCTCCTTGAAGAATAGGAAATTGTTTGCTTTATGACATATCCAAATGTGGAACTCTTTGCTTCCTAGATTTTCCCTACCAAGCAATAAAAATCTGTTGCCCTATATAGCATGAATTCTTACATGGAGTGAGTGGGAGTTGGGGTGGGAAGGAGAGGGGACCAAACACCTGATGAGGTCAGTGACTTCAAAGAGTTTGCTTATCTCTTTGAATTTGAAGGCTAGAGGAGGAAAAGAAGAACTCTAGCAGCAGAAAAATTGCTTTACCCAAGAACACAAAAAATTCCCCTTTTGCAATGCATCTACAATGCAGCAGAAAAGAATTATCTATTAAAATGAAAAAAAAATTAAGAACTCTCAGGTAGAGAGCTTGTATTCAAGAGCCACACATTATTATCTTGCTTGCAATGGAGACCCTTTTAGGAATGGCCTTTTAGGAGAATATTTGTAAAAAATCAGTCTATACACCTAAATTTGAAAATATACAGTTAAAGAAGCAAAAAGAACATTTTCCCTCTGAAAGCATCTCAAGTAGGAACACTCAAATATTTTTGGTTCAGAAAGATATGCTTTTTGGGTTTCTTATATGCTTTTTAAGTATGACAGGCAGTTGGTGAAATATAGAAACAGTGATCCCTTCATTCTGGACCTACAGGTCCCTTGCTTTTAATCAGAGGATCAAGCCACAGGTCTGCTACTTGCATGAATGCCTGCCTGATATACAGTAGGTCACATATGTCAGCAAGACAGGAATACTACATATTCTGGCCTTCAGAGACCTATACAAGCAGCGCTGGTTACTATACCTTCACTCTGTAGGAAATGTTTACTCATTTTAGACAGGAATTTAGACTGCCCTCAATACCAAAGGTTCTTTTCCTTTTTCTTTTGAAATTTTAATTGTACATCTCCTTGCTGTGCCTACTAAAGGCATGGTATACAGTATTAAATATAATAAACCATAACCATAACCATGTGCAATTTAATAGTCAGTTTAACAGTCTCAAACATTTGTAACGGAGCACCAGTTAGGTCTGGTATGTATGTATATTTGGATTTATTTATTTGTTAATCACCACTAAATCTCACAATGATTGCCAACATCAATTAAAATACAAAATTAATAATTATTTTCCCACACCAATCATAAAATTCTCCTTAAAACTCTAAATGAAACCCCCTAAGAGAATATATCCCATCTACTAATCCACAATTAAATCTTCTCATCTACTGATCCAAAACTAGATCTTCTCCATTCAATCTTCCAAGAGCTAAGTTCCACATCCAGACTTACCAACTTGCAAAAATGTTAATAATTACTTTCCAGCCAGATCTCCTCTTGTAACTTATTCCATCAAATTGGGCCCTAACAGAAAACATTCTTTTCTTTATTCATTTCAGATGAATCATTTTAGGTGAAGGAATTTCTAACAAATTCTTATCATCCAAGCGAAGATCATGACTCGGGTGATTGACTATCAATTGATCTTATAGATATGGAGGAGCCAAATCATGAAAGTCTTAAAAACAAAAATTTTGAAAATTCCCGATGCATTATTGGTAGCCAATGTAGCTCTTGCAGCATTGGAGCAACATAATCCTTCATCTGCAAGCCACCCAATAGACAACAGACAAACTGAGATATTTTCTTACAATTTTACTACTTCTACTACTGCTACTACTACTGATCATTTGTATGGTGCTACAAGGTATATTCAGCACTGTGCAGAGACATGCAAGAGATGGTTCCTTCTCATCAGATCTTACAATCTAGCCAAGACAAACAACACAACAGCTGAGGACTAGGGGAATGGTAAGGAAACACCTGGTTAGATAGAAGGTGTTCCTTACCGAAGAGGTGAGCTTTTAGCCTGGATTTGAAAAGGATCAGAGATGAAGTCTGACATACCAACTCAGTGTGTTTGAGGCATAAGGAACAGCAAGGTGGAAAGACTGAAGTCTACAGTTGACAGTGGAAGAGAAAGGCACAGATAGACAAGATCTGCTAGAAGAGTGGAGTTCCCAAGGAGGGGTGTAGGGACACATAGGGGTATGTTTACTAAACTGCGGTAAACGTGAATAACACGCGTTGTACGATGTTAATGATCATTAGCGCGCTATAGCGCATGCTATAGCACATTAACGATCGTAAACGCGCTATAGTGCGCACTATCACGCGCTAACGAGCGTAATGCTCCGCGGCGCGGTAAAACACCTCAGAAGGTGGAGAGAGGGCGGAGAGAAGGGGTCAATGGGCAGAGAGTGGGTGGGGAGAGGCTCCCTGCACACCAACGCGCTGAATTTCAGAGCTGAATTCCAACGCGAATGAAAACCTACTGGTAAAAGCACTTTAAAGGGGAGAGAAACCATTTACGTGTCAGCAATGTACAGCCTAGGCAGGGAAACCAAAAAAACGTGATAAGTGTGATACATGTGCACAGAACAAAAGGGCACAGAAACACCGAAAATGACCCCAACAAACTGGAAAAAAACAACAACCAAGCTGGCCAATAGTGGTAGCAATGAGAAACATCAACCCCCCCCCCCCCCGAGTAAGCTCCATAGAACAGATATAATTCGTGGAAGGGTCCATACTCCGTCCCATACAAGGTGCATGGGCCCACAGTGAAATAGCGCTGTTCAGGGATTTCCACACCATCGGACAGGGTTCCTATGGCGTGCACATGTCCCGCAACATCAGGGCGGGCATGTCGGAACGGGCAACTGGGCAGATGCTGGAAAAGGGGATACAGAGGGCTGCAGGCGGCACATGCAGTGGCGCAGCTGGGCCACAGTGGGGACTAGGGTGATGCTCAGTTGGCCCATAGGAATGCGTAAACAGTAGAGCCAGACAGCAACTGATGTGGGCCCAACATGGGCACGAGTGTGTTTCCCAAAGCGTCACAGGGGAGAGTACCCAACAGCAACCCCCAAGGGCACGGAACACTGGAAGGCAGGGCTGGGGGGGGGAGCGTGGACGTCTATGCAGGCACCCCTACCCCAGAACACGCACCATAGGCAGCCGCCTACCTGCACACTGGATGGCCTGAGACTGCGCACCACCAGCTCCACCAGCAGAAGGGCATGTCAGCATGGTGGCTGAGGGATACTGGTGGTGGAGGAGGCAGTGGCAGCTGCCCGGAGCAGACCGTGGCCTAACCCTGTGTAGGTGGGTGCCATGCACTGCAACAGACAAGCCCTGTCTGACCAACAGTCATGGTATCACCAGGGAATGCACCATCTGTGAGAACATGGTGGTGCACTGCACAGAACCACTGTATTCAAAAGGTCACAGGTTCAAGTCCCAGCTGTTGTTTCTGCCAACCCAGACCTCATATTTTACCCACTACTATAATGTGCTAATACAGGCAGAACCTTTCTTGCAGATGACGTAAACATGCCCAAAACACCAACATTTTACCCTACAGAGCACAGACACCATAAACATGCACATTACCTAGAGTAGAGCCTCCCAAATGCAGTCCTGGAGGGCCAAACACCATTCCAGTTCCATGCTGCCTCTGATAAAGGTGCCTGTGCTGCATTTCTATGCGCCACCCCCATGGTATGCAGATGTATCTCATGCATATTCATGAGGGACAGCATGAAAACCTGAACAGTGTTTGGCACCGCAGGACTGGAGTTGGGAACCTCTGCCGTAAAGCAGCAGCCAACAGGGGCAGACACACCCGCACCCACAGGCCCCATTATCCACAGCCTTCTGGAGAGGCAGGACTGTGGGCTCTTCGTGCATCTCCCAATACTAGCACTTGCATACCTTAGTAATGCCACCCTAAACCGGGGAATATGGTACACATCTATCAAAAGGTTGCTAGGATTACTGGCAGATGACAATTCCTAGGTTAGGTACAAGTGTCTGAGTGAGCTGCATCATAGCAACCTTTCTGATGTATGTGGAGTGTGCTACAGGTCATGTGTCTGACAGTGTTTACCAACCTGGGGAGTGACTCCTATTTATTTATTTATATTCTCTTATATACCGCGCTATTCTGCATCAGTGCAGTTTACATCAAACTGAAATTACATTGAACAGGGCATTATAACTTGGAGATAACTATTTTCCAGGGGACATGGGCTATGGAGGGTTAAGTGGCTTGCCCAAGACCACAAGGAGCACCTGTGGGACTAGAAACCCCAGTCCTTCCGGCCCAAGGTTGCTGTCCTCCAGTGGGATTTGAACCCCTGACTTTCTGGCCTGAAGTACCTTGCCCCAACCACTAGGGCACTCCTCCACTCCGACTCCTACAGTATTGCATACCATAGCCATGCCTGCACTGTGCTCAGGACTTGTGTGGTGGCCTGGGCTGCCCAACACCTCTATAGTTGCACAATGCTGGCATAGGTGTGGGGAGTGTGTGTCTGTCTATCCAGTGTGTGGTGGCTTCCAACACCCTCCACAGCCCACACTGCTAGCACTGTTCCCAGTATTGGCCTGCCAATGTGCATAATGAGGAGCAAGGTACTGTGGGAATAGCCTGGATAGGGTGGCCTGGCCTGGCCGCATCTGCGCTGGGCATAGGGCAATGGCTCGGACATTGTAGTGCCCGGTACCACCTGCACAGACAGAGTGGCCACAGCATGTCCTGCTGTGGGTCACTCTCACCCTGACTGAGTAGTGACCACGGCATGGCTAGGTTCCCCCATAGTGCTATATAGCATTTTGCTCATGTGATATATATGGGTTCCCTTTTGGGGCCCAATCACTGACTTATCTGCTTGGTGTGTATGCTGACATCCCCTGGGTTCTGGATACATGCATCTCCTCCAGGACCATGGACTAGCTGGCGGACTGTCTGCAGCTAGTATGTGTCTTGCTGGAGCACCTTGCAGGGTGCAGCGGCTGGAGGCTTGCTGCTGGGGGATGTCAGACAATGGTGGGGGGCAGCTGAGCATATCCAGGACTGCCATCTGTCTGCTTATTGTGTTATGGATGTGTACTGCTCTGTCTGTTCACCAGCAGGACTGCTGTTGCTGGTCATCTCTACCGCTGCCATTGCAGGGGAGTAGACTGTGGATCTATTGGTGGGTGACCCTGTTTCCCACCCTAAGCCCCAGAGAGTGGGTTGTGTGGTGGTAGATGATCTGCCCATGGGTCCATACACCCCCCCCTTCACCTACAGCAGGTAACCTTGGCACCAACATAGGATATGCACTATTCTGAGTGCATCATCACCCATAAGAACTAGACATGACTGAGACATACAGCAGGGCACAGATGTATCCTAGGTGTGTCTAACAGAGCTACCTATCACACACTGATGGGGACCTGCAGCATGGCACATTTCAGCCATGAAAGGTGCTGTGGACCTGGTGCTGGGGACCCCACTTCAACCTCAGGGTGGGCACTGTACCCGCACAATGTGAGTGTCTGTGGCTACTCTGTGGCAGTGCCACATACGGTCTGTCCCCCCTACAGGGCTGAGGCGCTGTGGGGGTGCACACCCGCTCTTGTGCCCATCTCTTGACTGCTGATTTGCATGTGCAGTGCATCATGGGTACGGGTGGGTTACCCCTATCCTGGTAACCACAGCAGAATGTGGGTGTGGTGCCGTGCAGTCCTCCTGTGGCCAGCCAGTTGTTTGTTAGCAGCTCTAGCCCACTGGTTACTTCACTGCCTGTGGAGCCAGAGGTCATTTGGCGCCCTATAAAGCACCTTATAAGGTGCCTTATATTTTATTTATTTATTTAGCTGCATTTATATCCCGCTTTTCACCGGGTCAAAGCGGTAGGGGGATACATTTAACACGAGGGGATATGAGACACATACACTAATACTTACAGGGAACATGGGCAATGGAGGGTTAAGTGGCTTGCCCAAGACCACAAGGAGCACCTGTTGGACTAGAAACCCCAGTCCTTCCGGCCCAAGGTTGCTGTCCTCTAGTGGGATTTGAACCACTGACCTTCCGGCCTGTAGTACCTTGCCCCAACCACTAGGCCACTCCTCCATTATAGGGCCACTCCCCCATTATAGGGTGCCTTGGCAGACAGCACACTTTATAATGTGCCCTATGGAGTGCCCTCTAGGTTGCCTTATGTGGCACCTTAGGTTACGCCACTGTGAGGGTGTGTTTGCTGGCAGCACTATTCAGGTACAAGTAACCTTACTCACAGCCCACTACTGAACCCTTTCCAGGCCAAGCCCAGTACTTTCGGGATCCAAACCTCTGCCTATATATTCGTATCAAATGGTATAGCATACATGACCATGCCAGAGGGAACGTCACTATTGGAACATATTGGATACGACGGGTACAATTTTCCTGACATGTGCAAACATTAACCCAGCTGCAGAATGTGGATTAAAATATTATAGTAGGCCTTCAAAGGGTTACACATGACGCCTCAGCCAGCCTTATTCATTTGGCACACTGGGGAATCAAACCCATGACCCTTGTACCATCAGTCTGTGTAGTAACCATTGTGCTACAGCTTTGTTTTTGCAGTTGGGTGTCTGCACGCTGTCTTAAGCTTGTGCGCAGTAGCGTGCGCGCTGTTGAGATTGCCGCGCAGCGTGCACTAACGCGCGCACCTGCGCGCTATTGGTTACGATGTACCGCCCATGTCCTTTTATGGCTTTCCTTCCACTAACGCGGCTCCTAACGCGAATTGCACTAACGCAGTTTAGTAAACATACCCCATAATAAAGAAAAGGTAGTGAGGAGCAGCAGAATTAAGGCACTTATAGGTCAGTAGGAGAAATTTGAACTGGATATGGAAACGAATAGGGAGCCAATGAAGTAACTTGAAAAAGTGATTATATAAGCACAACGAGACTGGTGGAAAATTAGCCGTGCAACAGAATTTTGAACAGATTGAAGGGGAAAGAGATGATTTAGAAGAAGACTAGCAAGGAGGAGGTTGCAATAGTCTAGATGGGAGGTGACTAAAGAGTGGACAAGAGTCTTAGTAGTATGTTCAGAAAGAAAGGGGTGAATTTTTCTGATGTTATAGAGAAAGAAGCGACAAGTTTTAGTTATCACTTGGATGCGTGTGGAGAAGGAGAGGGAAAATTCAAAGATAACCCCAAAGTTGCAGACCAAGGAAACAGGGAGGAGTAGAGTGTTATCCACAGAAATAAAGAAAAGAAGAAGGGGAATATGGGTTTAGGGGGAAGGATAAGAAACTCAGTTTTGGTCATGTTCAATTTCAAACGTGGTGTGACATACAGGCAGCAATGTCAGATAGGCAGGCAGAGATCCAGGCCTGGATTGCCAGAGAGATTTCAGGTGTAGAGAGGTAGAATTGTGAGTCATCAGCATAAAGATGGTACTGAAAATCATGGGAGGAGATGAGTGCACCAAGGGACTGGGTATAGAGAGAAAAAAGGAATGATCCCAAGACAGACCCTTGGGATACACTAACTGAGAGCGGGATAGCAGTAGAGAAGAATCCATCAGAACATACACTAAAAGTGCAGTGGGAGACAGAAGAAGAGAACCAGGATATAAAAGAGCCCTTAAAACTAAGCAAGGACTGGTATAAAGGAGAATGTTGTGGTCAATAGTGTCAAAAGCAGCAGAAAGGTGAAGAAGGATGAGGATCAAGTAAAGGCCCTTGGATTTGGAGAGGAACAAGTCACTGGAGACTTTGGTAAGAGCCATTTCAGTAGAATGTAGAGGACAAAAGCTACATTGCAATGGATCCAGAAGGGTCTGAGAACAGAGACAGTCAAGATAACAGCAGTGAACCGCACGTTCAAGTACATAAGATATGCCATACTGGGTCAGACCAAGGTCCATCAAGCCCAGTATCCTGTTTCCAACAGTGGCCAATCTAGGTCAATCTAGCACTTTCCCCAAAAGACACAGGTTCCTCAATGCTTGTATTGGGTCAAGCAGTGATATCCCGGGTCCCTTTTAATAATGGTTTATGGACCTTTCCTCCAGGAACTTGTCCAAACCTTTTTTAAACCCAGCTACACTAACAGCTTTTACTACATCCTCCAGTAACAAATTCCAGAGTTTGATTACATGTTGAGTGAAAAAATATTTTCTCTTATTAGTCTTAAATAGGTTACACTCTAGCTTCATTGCATGTCCCCTAGTCCTTTTATATTCTGATGACGTAAACAATCGATCTACGTTTACCCGCTCCACTCCATTCATTAATTTATAGACCTCTATCATATCTCCCCTCAGCCGTCTCTTTTCCAGGTTGAAGAGCCCTAACCTTTTTAGCCTCTCTTCATAGGAGTATCCTTCCATCCCCTTTACCATTTTGGTGGCTCTTATTTATTTATTTAGTATACATTTGTATACCGCTACTTCCAGCGATCAGCAGCGGTTTGATTACAGATTGGAAATTGTCAAATCATGACGGGAAATTTTGGGGTATACACACATTGATTAGCAGGAAGGCACTGCACACATTGGTAAGGTCGTAAGGAGGTTCAGAAAATACATATGTACATTTTTACATAGTTTTACAAAATTTTATATACAGGCACTCTTTCAATTTAGGACATCTCGTAGCTCCCTGGGATTTTACTTCAAATTGTATTGACACTGGAATAGATGTGTCTTTAGTTTTTTCCTGAAAGCAATAAGGTCTTTGGTCGCACGTAGGTCAGGTGGGAGTTGGTTCCAGAGTGTCGGGGCAGAGTATGTGTATGCTCGGCGGCTGGTACTGTATTTGACAGATCTGATATCGGTCGGAACGTGTAGTGTGTCTGAGTTGCCGGTTCTTCTGTCTCTGTTGCGCGGTTGCGTGTTGATAAGGGTGGAGAGAAAGGATGGAGCGATGTGTACGAGTTTGAAGGTGGTTATCAGTGTTTTGTATTGTATCCGAGCAGTGATGGGGAGCCAATGCAGCTCGATCAGTACGGGCGTGATGTGCTCAGTAAAACCTTTTTGCATGATGATTCTCGCCGCTACATTTTGGGCAAGTTGTAGGATGTTTAGCATTTTCTTTGGGAGACCCTGAAGGATGGCATTGCAGTAGTCTAGGTGAGGTATAATGAGTGCTTGCGCAACAGACCTAAAGTCGTGAGGGTCGAGGATACTCCGTAGAGGTTGTAACACTCTAAGTTTGTGGAAGATGGCCTTGTTGGTTTTTCGTAGGTGCTTTTCCATCTTTAGGTTGCTGTCCAATGTGACTCCCAGATATTTTATTTCATTCTTTGTATTATACGTATTGTTACACAGGGTAGTTGTCGCAGGAGGTTCAAAGTTTGGCTTACTGGCGATATACATCACCTCAGTTTTCTTATGGTTGATTGTCATGTTGTTTTGCTGTAACCATATTAACATCTCATTGAGGCATGTTTCTAGCTGACTATAGTTAGGGTTGATTGTATCCAGTTGTGTGTATAGCATAATATCATCAGCATAAATGTGGTATTTGATATTATGTTGCTGGAAAATATCACAAAGGGGCTGCATATAAATGTTGAAAAGTAGTGCTGAGAGAGCCGATCCCTGCGGTATGCCTTGCATTTGAAGGAATGCTTCTGCCTTTTCACCGTTTAATTGAACCTGTGGCATTCTGTTTGATATGTAGGAGGAGAACCATTTTAGGGGGGTTCCCACTATTCCTATTGATTCAAGCTTGTTAAGGAGTATTCCATGATGGACTGTATCAAAGGCGGCAGAGATGTCAATGAAGATGAGTATAAACATCTTCTTTTTGTCTTCAAGGCTTTTGAGGAGGCTGTTAAGGAATGCTATTAACAGTGTTTCAACCCCATGATGTTGTCTGAATCCGTATTGCTGTTTATCCAAGATTTTGTGGTCTTCCAGATGAACTTGTAGTTGAATAAGTACTGCCTTTTCAATGATCTTTGCTAGGAAAGATATGCTGGAGATGGGGCGGTAGGATGCTGGGTCACCCTTGTTGAGTGATGTGTTCTTTAGAATTGGTCTTATTATGGATTTCTTGAGTTGTGCTGGCATGATTCCTTGTTGTAGGGATTGGTTCACAATATGCGAGACTTGTTGGGCAATATCTTTTTTTGCCGCTTGACCCATGCAGCTGGGCAGGGATCTAGCGGGGAAGTGGTGGAATTGATGTTTGTTATTATGTTGATAGTTTGCTGGTCGTCAATTTTGTGAAAGTTGCTCCATGCCTGATCCTGTTCTATACCTTTTTTCCGATGTTTTGTGTTCAGACATATAGTGGACGGGGTTGCAGTAAGTTTGCTTGCATAGTGGTCTGCAAGGATTTGGGGTTTGATTGCGTTATCATAGTGATCTACCTGGGCTGTTTTGGTTAGAGATTTCACTAGTTCAAAAAGTTCACGAGGCTTATTGATGGCTTTGTTCAATAGGTTGGTGTGATGGGTCCTCTTGGCGGCGTTAACCTCCTCTTTGTATTTTGAGAGGAGATTTAGGTACTCAGACTTTTGTTCGATGGATTTGGTTCGTCTCCATTTTCTTTCGAGTTTTCTGAGTTCCCTCTTTATTTTGGTCAGTGTTTCTGTGTACCATGGTTCGGATTGGTGTTTCGTTTGATTTGGGGGGGTGTTCCACGTGGGGTGCGCTTCCTCCTGGATTCCGGTGTTCCAGCTGTTTGTTAGAGTTTCGAGGTCCTTGTTTTCCAAATCTATGTGAGTTGTAATGGTATTTATAAGATTATCCAGGTTGAGTTTGTTGAATTTTCTTTGTTGGTGTATCACTCTCTGTGCTTTTGAGTCCTTGGTTAGTGTGGGTAGCTTTATCTGGATATCAATTTGGTGGTGGTCGGACCATGGTTTTGGGATTATCTTTATCAGAGGTTTCTCTTTGTTGTTTTGTTTAACGGTGGGGGTGAAGACCATGTCAAGAATATGTCCCTTGTTATGGGTGGCGTCATTTATTAGTTGTTGGTACCCTAGTTGTGTCATGGCTTCTAAGAAGGTATTTGCGTGCATCGATGGGATCGATGCAAGGTTTAGGTCTCCTAGTATGATTTGGAATTTCTTGGGCTGTGTGGAGGCTGTGTTTTCTAGTGCTGAGGCAAGTGTTTCATGGTGCGGCGAGGGGGATCTGTAAATCAGGCAGATGGATAAAGCTGTGTTTTCCACTTTAAGGAAGTCGATGTCTATATCTGATTTCAGATATGTGATTGAGAGTTGCAGGCTGGTCTTTGCTACGATGAGAACGCCTCCACCTCTTTTGTTGTTGCGAGGGCAGTTGTACAGGTTGTAGCCTGGCTTGCTTATCTGGTTCAATATTGCTGAGTCGGGGTCCGAGATCCACGTTTCCGTTATACAGAGGATGTCGGGCTGTTCATCCTTAATGATGTCGTAGATGATGTGTGTCTTGTTCCTGATTGATCTGGCATTGATGAGGGTGATGTTACAAGGGTCGTGAGATGTTTGAGTAGGTTGATTATGTATGGTCTGGGTTAGGATGGTCTTGTTTATGTTTATCTTCATTGGTTTAGGCTTGCGGTGCCTCTGTGCTCTAGTATGTCTGGAAACATAGGGCCCCTGAGAGGGTGCATGAGTTGGTTCATTGATGGTGCTGTGATAAGGGGTGAGTACAGGTAGCGAAGGTGTTTGTATGGGGTACAGAATGTAGATTGGACTATATATGTGAGGTAAAGAGTAGTACAAATTTGAGCTGAAGGCGTAAGCTGGGACCATCGTGAACAGACATATGCTTAGAAAGAGGTTGAGGGGTTCCATTACCTCAGCTGTTTAGTGGGATATTGTACTGGATCCTGACCTGGGAAACTAAAGTATCTGTAGACACTTTATAGTCCAAGAAATTATTTCGTAGACAATGACCTAGTGTCAGTATACACTTAACAGTAACAAGCAGTATACACTTAACAGTAACAAGCAGTATACATTTAACAGTATACACTTAACAGTAACAAGCAGTATACACTTAACCGTAACAAGCAGTTTTTTGCAGACAGTGGCCTAGTATCAGTAAACACTTAACATTAACCAGCAGATATTTTGCAGACAGTGTCCTAGTATCAGTATACATCAGCAGTTATTTTGCAGATAGCGGCCTATAAGTCCGTATACCCTTAACAGTAACAAGCAGTTATTTTTGAAGACAGTGGCCTAGTATCAGTATACACTTAACAGCCACCAGCAGTTATTTTGCAGCCAGTGGCCTATTAACCGCATACACATATCAGTAACAGGAAAATGATTCGTTAGCTAGTATCCGAGTGTTAGCAGGCCCCTGAATGGCCCTATGTGGTGGCTTAGTAATATCAATGTCACATATCTTGGTTCTTTCTAACATCTGTCTCTATGGTCGTTAATATGACAGAGGCTTACCTCATTACCTCTTCGGCTCCCCCGGTCGGGGTAGAGCACTGAGCAGGCCGTCCAGCTAAGCCGCTCAACCCTCCAACCCAATCGGGGTTGTGGGAGGGGCCAAGCAGCAGCACAAGAGCAGCCGCCGCCGGCGGGAAAGATCCCTTCAGTGAACAGCCATCTTCGGCTCCCTCGGTCGGGGTAGAGCACTGAGCAGGCCGTCCAGCTAAGCCGCTCAGCCCTCCAACCCAATCGGGGTTGTGGGAGGGGCCAAGCAGCAGCACAAGAGCAGCCGCCGCCGGCGGGAAAGATCCCTTCAGTGAACAGCCATCTTCGGCTCCCCCGGTCGGGGTAGAGCACTGAGCAGGCCGTCCAGCTAAGCCGCTCAGCCCTCCAACCCAATCGGGGTTGTGGGAGGGGCCAAGCAGCAGCACAAGAGCAGCCGCCGCCGGCGGGAAAGATCCCTTCAGTGAACAGCCATCTTCGGCTCCCCCGGTCAGGGTAGAGCACTGAGCAGGCCGTCCAGCTAAGCCGCTCAGCCCTCCAACCCAATCGGGGTTGTGGGAGGGGCCAAGCAGCAGCACAAGAGCAGCCGCCGCCGGCGGGAAAGATCCCTTCAGTGAACAGCTATCTTCGGCTCCCCCGGTCGGGGTAGAGCACTGAGCAGGCCGTCCAGCTAAGCCGTTCAGCCCTCCAACCCAATCGGGGTTGTGGGAGGGGCCAAGCAGCAGCACAAGAGCAGCCGCCGCCGGCGGGAAAGATCCCTTCAGTGAACAGCCATCTTCGGCTCCCCGGTCGGGGTAGAGCACTGAGCAGGCCGTCCAGCTAAGCCGCTCAGCCCTCCAACCCAATCGGGGTTGTGGGAGGGGCCAAGCAGCAGCACAAGAGCAGCTGCCGCCGGCGGGAAAGATCCCTTCAGTGAACAGCCATCTTCGGCTCCCCCGGTCGGGGTAGAGCACTGAGCAGGCCGTCCAGCTAAGCCGCTCAGCCCTCCAACCCAATCGGGGTTGTGGGAGGGGCCAAGCAGCAGCACAAGAGCAGCCGCCGCCGGCGGGAAAGATCCCTTCAGTGAACAGCCATCTTCGGCTCCCCCGGTCGGGGTAGAGCACTGAGCAGGCCGTCCAGCTAAGCCGCTCAGCCCTCCAACCCAATCGGGGTTGTGGGAGGGGCCAAGCAGCAGCACAAGAGCAGCCGCCGCCGGCGGGAAAGATCCCTTCAGTGAACAGCCATCTTCGGCTCCCCCGGTCGGGGTAGAGCACTGAGCAGGCCGTCCAGCTAAGCCGCTCAGCCCTCCAACCCAATCGGGGTTGTGGGAGGGGCCAAGCAGCAGCACAAGAGCAGCCGCCGCCAGGCAGGCCCGCGCCTGTCGGGCCCGCGCCTGAGGGCCTCGCCAGAGGGCCCTTTGGCACGGCCCTTAGGCAAAGGTCCTCTCAAAAGAACCCAGGACTCATCCAAGAATTCCACAGCTCCACTACTATACTACTACAGGACCACCCTGCATTCTCCAGCATATCCCGGTCTAGTTGCACAGACTCTAGTTGCACAGACTCAGCATGAAAAAGGATAATCAACTGATCGCTCAGAATGTACCCCAGTGTAAATAAGATGTAGATATGTTCTGCCTGAAATCAGGTACCAGTGTGATACAATGTATAGAGTTAAGAATTGTACATAGTTTCCCCCAGTTACTTCCAAGTTGATCTCCCTGTTTATTGTAAATACAACTCAAAGTTCCTTGTGTTGTATAGTTGATGTTAAATGTAAACCGCTCTGATCTAAAATAGAGCGGTATAGAAGAACTGTTAAATAAATAAATAAATAAATAAGTATACACTATCCATAAGACTGAATTAACCTCTTCTTTAGACTCAATATAACCACCTTCATTGTCATTGATAGTACACTCTCTTGTGGCGCTGTGCCTACGCTACATATCTGTTACAGTTTGTTACAGTTGCCTGTATTGCCTGACTTGTTACAGTTGCCTGTATTTGTAATATTTCTCTATAACCGCCATTGCTACAGCCGCTTGCATTGTACTATACCATCTGTTACAGTTGCCTGTACTATACCATCTGTTACAGTTGCCTGTATTGTGCTGTACCATCTGTTACAGTTGCCTGTATTCTGCTATACCATCTGTTACAGTTGCCTGTACTATACCATCTGTTACAGTTGCCTGTATTGTGCTATACCATCTGTTACAGTTGCCTGTATTGTACTATATTGTACTATAACTGCCACCTGATACAGTTACCGTTTTTGCACTATTACTGACATTGCTACAATTGTTACAGTTTTTTACAATTCCCTGCATTGCACCATAACAGCTTCTATTCATTTCCTAATCAGTTGTAAACAATTTTAATCAGACACATAATTCTCTCAACATCTAATACCTCCTTAACAAGAAGCCAAAATGTATCATCACCTCTTCACTCTTCTTAGTTTTTACCTTCTCACAGACTGGCTCGGGACCTCCTCAGCCTACTCTTCTTCCACCACTCATATCCCCATCCTCAAAAACTACGGAAAGAAATGGTCAAGTAACTCGTACCATTATCCAGCTAGGGAAGCTCGAATACGGCACTCCCACTTGATTCACATTGCATTACTCCAAACCAGTAACCCAAAGCAACAAGACTCCCCGCCTTCCAAAAGCCTAAAATGTGCCCTCATAAACGCTCGTTTGATAAAAAAAAAATGGCCTGTAATCCAAGATATAGTTACACTTCACAACCTGGATGCACTCTTGATCACTGAAACCTGGCTATCAAAAGAAGATAATGTCCTTATTAACCAACTCATTCCACCAAATTTTTCCATACACACAACTCACAGAGAGAATAAGAAGGGAGGAGGAGCACTCATTCTCACCAAGTCTGAACTCCTTTTCAATACAACTAACTCCTACAGCTCAGACAATCTGGAAATAATCACCATAGTGAACAAGCAATGCTCCATCAACCTGATTTACAGAACCCCCTCAAGCTCCCCGGACAACCTGCCCACCATATTAGACATTGCTGCCAATACCAGCAACATTAACACTCCAAACTGGATAATGGGGGATCTCAATCTCCCATCACTACAGCAACATCAGTCCTCTGCATTCCTCAATGCCATTGAAACTCTTGGATATCAACAACTAATCTTGGAGCCCACTCACATTAAAGGAAACATCCTTGACATGGTCTTCGCGCCACAATCAGCTTCTGCACAAAACAGCAACATTATAAAATCTATCAATGATGTACCATGGTCAGACCATAAACTAATAATCCTACAAATTCCTTTGGACAACACTCATTCCTTAAACAACAGAAACCTTGACAACACACTAAGAGCCCCATCAAAAGGCTTTCGGCCCTTCAATAAGGATGTCATAATGACAAATACCCAACCACTCCTCAGCAATACAACACTCAACCTGGAAGAAGCAATTGAAGCCTGGAATAACAGCCTCAATACCATTGCTATGCTACCACACAAAAACACATCAAGGAAAAGACCCTCAGCTCCATGGTTCTCTCCCGATCTGCGATCTTCTCTTATGCACCTCAGAAGACTCGAAAAACGCTGGCGCCGATCACTGGCCATTGATGATCGTACAGCCTACAATCTCTATTTAGCAACTCACCGTGAAGCAATCACAAACAAAAGGAAGCAGTATCACACAGAGATGCTCAAAAGATCACTAAACAAACCTCGTGATTTGTTCAACCTAGTAAAATCATTATCTAATGAACCATCTTCAGAACAAAAATGTGATATTCACCCACAAGAATTTGCTGATTACTTGCAATCTAAACTCCTACAGACGGATGAGCTACAGAATACAGTTATTCAAGAATCAACTTGCCAAAACACCTTATCTTCACTTTCTGCACCCTCAGCTAAACAAATTGAAGACACAATCTCTTCACTCAATACCTCCACCGCTCAAACCGATCCTTGCCCAGCCTTCTGGATAAAGGACCTTAGAAGTGTATTCAGCCCATTCATTGCAAGAATCATGAACCTCTCATTCTCAACTGGATCATTCCCATCTGCTCTAAAGCTCACATCCATCAGACCATTATTAAAAAATTCCAAATTAGACCCTAAAAGGGCTGACTCATACAGGCCTATCGCTAGCATTCCCCTCCTAGCAAAAATTTTTGAAAAAGAGGTGCAACGCCAAATTCAAGACCACATAGACTCCACAGCTCCTCTCGACTACTTTCAACATGGCTTCAGAGAACATCATGGAGTTGAAACACTCCTCACCACCCTCCTCAATAACATACTCACCAGTATAGACAACATCCGCCAAGGCGTCGTGCTAATCTTCTTAGATATAGCAGCAGCGTTTGATTCGGTAAATCACGAGATACTCATTACACGATTGAAGGAAAAAGGCATCGGTAGTTCAGCGCTGGAATGGTGCAAATCTTACCTTGACACCAGAATGCAATATGTAAAATCTGCAACAGGAGAATCAAATCTTTTCCACCAAAAACAAGGAGTACCGCAAGGGTCGTCATCTCTTTCATCTCTCATGTTTAACATCTACATGCAGCCCATCTGCAATATCATCAGATCTTTCAACGTGAAAGGTATGATATATGCAGATGACATCCTACTTTATATGCCATTTTCGACAATGCAATTAGATCTACTGCCCATAATAAATTGCTTCAATGCCGTATTAGAATGGCTCCTCTCACAGAACCTCCGCATCCAACATAAGAAAACTGAGGTTCTCTTTGTTACAAGAGACCCTAACTTCATTCCACCAGCACAAATAAGTGTCAAAGGAGCTGATCTATCCACCAAGGAAGCAATAAGATACCTTGGAGTCACGCTGGACCACCGTCTCAATATGAAATCACACGTTAACAATATAACAAAGGCTGTATACTTCAAGATACGCACACTCAGGCATCTACGCGCATTACTGGACCCAGACGATTTTAGAACCATCTTCCAAGCACTCATCCTACCACATTTCGATTTCGCCAATTCAATTCTACAAGGTCTCCCACAATCCACCCTAAGTTCTCTTCAACTTGCCATGAACACTGCTGCAAGGGTTCTACAAGGAGCATCCAGGAGTGATCACGTGACACCAATTCTCAAATATCTTCACTGGCTCCCGATACAAGGCAGGATCATATTCAAAACCATAATTCTCACATACAAGGCCATACATGGTTTGTCTGCAAACTCTCTAACTGATCTCACACAAGTTTTACCTCCAACTAGAGCCAGAAGAAAAATAGCGACAAACACCCTAATTATGCCGAAGGCCATAACAACCTGTAGCCAAGCAACAGCGAACAGAGCCTTCATGTTTTGCGCCCCAAAACATTGGAACTCCCTACCACCCGAAATTCGTGCCATAACCGGCATAGTCCAATTCAGAAAGGCCCTCAAACATAACCTATTCATCAAATACTACCCCACATAAAGTGCTTAATACTTACCATAAACTTAACAGAATTCCCTCCTTTTCCAAACATTATTGATAATATTACATAATTACTTCTCTCATGTGATCGAATTAGCAGATTAATATTCTATGTATATAGTTCAATGTATATAGTTTTACCCCCATATTATCCATGTTTATCTTATCCAAATTTATTTTCCTGTTTTATGTAATACCGAGCAGCCTGTTGTTCTGGTCTTTGGTTCTCTGTAAACCGCGCTGATTGTAAATAGCGCGGTATATAAAAAATTGAAATAAATAAATAAATAAATCACGTTGGTTTTGAACGTTGAGGGTCGTTTGTCGTTCCTGGGTGGCGAGGGGTTGGCTCAGGCTGGATGGACCATTTAATCTTGGTGCTTTGGAGGAGGCCTCTCCTACCTCTCGCCTAATTCCCACCGCCTAAGGGCCACGCCAAAGGGCCCTCTGGCGAGGCCCTCAGGCGCGGGCCCGCCCTGTAGGGACACCGCTTTTAAGCACTGTGGCTGCCGAGGCTGATTTGCTCCCACTGCCCCGATTGGGCAGGAGCTCTCCCACTGCCCCGATTGGGCAGGAGATCAGCAGGGGAAATACCCGGCAGAAGCGGCTCCCTATCTGTAGGGACGCCACTTTTAAGCACTGTGGCTGCCGAGGCTGATTTGCTCCCACTGCCCCGATTGGGCAGGAGCTCTCCCACTGCCCCGATTGGGCAGGAGATCAGCAGGGGAAATACCCAGCAGAAGCGGCTCCCTCTCTGTAGGGACGCCGCTTTTAAGCACTGTGGCTGCCGAGGCTGATTTGCTCCCACTGCCCCGATTGGGCAGGAGCTCTCCCACTGCCCCGATTGGGCAAGAGTTCAGCAGGGGAAATACCCGGCAGAAGTGGCTCCCTCTCTGTAGGGACGCCGCTTTTAAGCACTGTGGCTGCCGAGGCTGATTTGCTCCCACTGCCCCGATTGGGCAGGAGCTCTCCCACTGCCCCGATTGGGCAGGAGCTCTCCCACTGCCCCGATTGGGCAGGAGTTCAGCAGGGGAAATACCCGGCAGAAGCGGCTCCCTCTCTGTAGGGACGCCGCTTTTAAGCACTGTGGCTGCCGAGGCTGATTTGCTCCCACTGCCCCGATCTTCTCTGTACCTTTTCTAATAACGCTATATCCTTTTTAAGATACAGCAACCAGAATTGCACACAATATTCAAGGTGCGGTCGCACCATGGAACGATACAGAGGTATTATAATATCCTTTGTTTTATTATCCATTCCTTTCCTTATGATACGTAACATTCTATTTGCTCTCTTGGCCGCCGCTGCACACTGGGCGGAGGGTTTTAACATGCTATCCACAATGATGCCTAAATCTTTTTCTTGGGTGGTGGTTCCCAATGTGGAACCTTGCATCGTGTAACCATAGTTTGGGTTGTTCTTTCCTAGGTGCATAACTTTGCACTTGTCCACATTAAATTTTATCTGCCATTTTGATGCCCAGTCTTCCAATTTATAAAGATCCTCTTGCAATTTTCCTCAATCCTCTTGGGTTTTAACAACTTTAAATTGTTTTGTGTCATCTGCAGATTTGATAACCTCACTCGTTATTCCCTTTTGCAGGTCAGTTATGAATATGTCAGAAATCAGCAGACCCAGCACAGATCTCTGGGGTACTCCACTATTCACCTTTTTCCATTGGGAAAATTGGTCATTTAGCCCTACACTCTGCTTTCTATCTTTTATCCAGTTCCTGATCCACAATAGTACATCACCTCCTATCCCATGACTTTTAAGTTTTGCCAAAAGTCTTTGATGAGGGACCTTGTCAAAGGCTTTCCGAAAGTCCAGGTACACTATATCAACTGACTCACCTTTGTCTACCTCTTTATTCACACCTTCAAAAAAACATAACAGATTAGTAAGACAAGATCTTCCTTGTCTAAAGCCATGTTGGCTGTCTCCCATTAAGCCATTACTATCTACATGCTGAGTAATTTTGCTCTTTATGATAATCTCTGCCATTTTTCTCGGTACTGGTGTCAGGCTCACCAGTCTGTAGTTTCTCGGATCACCCCTGGAACCCTTTTTAAAAATCGGCGTTACTTTGGCGATCCTCCAATCTTCAGGTATTACAGATGATTTTAATGATAGTTCACAGATTATTAATAGCAGGTCTGTAATCTCATACTTGTATTTCAGTTTTTCAACAACCTTGGATGTATACCATCCAGTCCAGGTGATTTTCTACTCTTCAGCTTATCAAATAGTTATAATACATCTTCCTGGTGTAATGATATTTCTTTCAATTCTTCCGCAGTATCACCTTTAAATACCACTTCAGTCATGGGTAACATAGTAGTTTAGAAATAAAGGGAAAGAGGGAGATGGGTTGATAATTTGAAGGACAGGTTGGGTCTAGTGAGGAGAGATGTAACCGCAGCATGCTTGAGGGATGCAGGAACAGTTGCCATGGAATGTGATATGTTTAGGATATGACAAATTGAAGGAATGACAGCGAAGGAGATGGAGTTCAGTATGCTAGTGGGAATAGGATCGGAGGAGCAGGTAGCAAGTTTGGAGATGGAAAGATGATATGTGGTTTCCTCCTCGGTGATCTTAGAAAAGGAAAGGAATGGCAGAGGTTGAGGGGAGGAATTGAGAGTGAAGAGGGGGAAGGAGGGATGAAAATGATCTCATGGAAAATTCAAGTATGATGTTGTGGACTTTGTCATGGAAATAGTTAGCCAAACTCTGGGCAGAAAGGGAAAGAGGGGTCAGAGGTGAAGGCACCTTTGAGGAAAGAGTTGAGAGTTGTAAAGAGACGGCGGGATCAGAGGCAGGAGAATTAGGTGGACATAATAGTCTTGTTTGTAAAGTGCTATGGTTGATGGTAAAGAGGCTAGCAACCTTTTTCCTGGCAATGTTCCTGTATGGGAACATGACAAATGTTACCTATTTTTTATGTACGCAATTTTCGAATACAAATATTCTTTGCAGAATGTGAACAAATGGTGATGTCATATTTAACAGCGGTGCAAACATTAAATGGTCTCAGTTGCACAACAGTTTTAATTTCACTTAAAGTTTCACATTTTTTACAATTTGAGGGTAAGTCAAATTTAGCAGTTATAATTTTGAGATACTTGGTTGTTTTACATTTTGATCATTGTGTATGAGGCATGCCTGGTCGTGCTGCACAGGTGCACTCACATTTTATTTGATTTGTGATGGGGGTAAATTTCATGTATATGTCTCATGTTCCTATTTAGGAACACTGTCAGGATTATCCAAAAGTCCACTAATAATTGCCAGTGTGCATTGTTTTCAGATAATTCCTTCAGTTTTAATAAACAATGGATACAAGAAGCTTCTATGGCGCCAGACGTAGCAAAATTCATCGGGCAGTTACAGTCCAAGATGCTATGTCAACTGTGGAAAGTTTAACTCGTCCGACCACCATCATTGTGTTGCCGCCGTCTGCAGGTGATTCTGCAGCTGACAGTGATGTCGAAGATATTCCTGACAATTTGAACAATGATGACCCCTTTGAAACTGCTGGTGAACTGGAAGTGATAGCAGAGGAGACAGACGAAGATGAGAGTGTTAGTAGTGAAGATGAAAGCAGCCCTCCAGCAAAAAAAGTGTAAGAATCTGAAGCAGAAAAAGGCAATTCAGTGGAAAAAGTCACCAAAGTTTACTAAGGTAATTTCATCACTGGTGCCAAGTCATTTACCTGACAGTTTTCCTGTTCTGTTGTCACTTTCTCCGTTTTCCATATGGAGCCTTATATTCGATGACAAAATGCTGACGGAAATTGTAATGCAAAGCAACCTTTACGCTAATCGAGATAAGAACAACAGTCCATTTCAAGTCACAGTGGATGAAATTTGTCGCTTTCTGGGAATCCTGCTGTTGTCTGGCTATCATGTCCTGCCACAGGAGTCAGACTACTGGAGCAGTCAGCAAGATCTAGGCGTGCCTATTTTCCTTGAGGCCATGAACAGCAAGAGGTATCAGACCATCAAAAAATACTTTCACTTGGCTGACAATGCTGAATTCAAAGTAGGCGGCAAGACAGCTAAGGTTGCTTCACTTATTACTGTCGTCAACGCGAATTTGGTGCAGTTTGGAGTTTTCCACCATGAATTGAGTATTGACGAATCTATGACTCCGTACTTTGGCTGCCACAGCATGAAAATGTATATAAGAGGAAAACCAATTAGATATGGTTTTAAGTGGTGGTGTATGTGTGGCATCGACGGCTACCCTTACAACATTAAGCTGTACACCGGATGAGAAAGTTCTACTCATTCGATGCAACCTCTGGGCTCCAGGGTCATAAACCATATGGTTGATGTTACTGAAAAGCATTCAGATGTAACTCGTCACCACCTGTTCTTCGATAATTTTTTTACAAGTTACGCACTGATCAAGTCACTCACAGAGAGAAATGTTGCAGCTACAGGAACCATTCAGGAACTGAGAACTGGCAGAGCACACAAAAAACTTTGAAGTACAAAGGACATGAATAAGAGTGGCCAACGAGGAGACTATGATTACCGATGTGATGGGTCAGTCTATGTAGCAAAGTGGCATGACAATTCTGTTGTCTGCATTGCCAGCAACAATCTCACACATGACCCACTTCAAACCGCACGTCGCCGAGTCAAGGGTACATCAGATGTTGCTGTGTCTCAACCCTTTCTGGTGAAGCGCTATAATGAAGGAATGGGTGGAGTGGATCTCATGGACAGGCTCTTAGCAAGCTACAGGCCATCTGTGCGTGGAAAGAAATGGTGATGGCCACTATTCACAGACATCCTCAACATATCTGTGTGGCTGCTTGGAAAATACACTGTCACCTTCATGGAAGTTACAAATCCAGCAAGGGTCACTTATTCAGAGCTGTACAATATGTCAAATTAATGAACTTATCACTCTGATAATAATCATAAAAGTGTGTTATATATCTTGTAACGTAATCAGAACTATTTATTAGTCCTTATAATCTTTCTAAGTAATACGCAGGTCTCAGACTCATTGGGCATTATGGATATTCAGACCTTTAAACATTCTCTGAAAGACGCCCCAGTTTGCATCAATGACCTCTACTCAGATTCGGATTGCTTAGAATCAATTAGAAAACTTAAAGTCGTGCTTAACTTAGAATCAATAGAAGAAACTTAAAGTCATGCTTACCTTTGCAATATTGTCCCTAACGCCACCATCTGCGCTGTATCAGCGTTTCCCCATTCTCCAGTTTCCTCAGGGGGTTACGTTGTAAGCACCCATTCTCAATTGCATTGCGCACTAACTTCAACTGATAAATTTCTTGCTGTTTTCTCACGTTAGCCGGTTTACTTATTCATCTTACTTCATCAATCAGACTCATCAGACTCAAGCCGGTAGTTTTCAGAGGTTGATTGATGAAGTAAGATGAATAAGAAAACCGGCTAGCGTGAGAAAACAGCAAGAAATTTATCAGTTGAAGTTAGCGCGTAATGCAATTGAGAATGGGTGCTTACAACATAACCCCCTGAGGAAACCGTAGTATGGTGAAACGCTGATACAGCGCAGATGGTGGCGTTGGGGACAATATTGCAAAGCTAAGCACGGCTTTAAGTTTCTCCAATTGATTCTAAGTTAAGCACGACTTTAAGTTTTCTAATTGATTCTAAGCAATCCGAATCTGAGTAGAGGTCATTGATGCAAACTGGGGCGTCTTTCAGAGAATGTTTAAAGGTCTGAATATCCATAACGCCCAATGAGTCTGAGACCTGCATATTGCTTAGAAAGATTATAAGGACTAATAAATAGTTCTGATTACGTGACAAGAGATATAACATACTTTTATGATTATTATCAGCGTGATAAGTTCATTAATTTGACCTTCATGGAAGTGACATGGATCATCTGACATTCAGATGTGACATCACCTTGTGTCTCTTGAAGGGCACTGCCATTCAGGAACAATCAATCAGATCAAATCACATAGCAAACTTGCCAAAAGATGTCCGGCAGGCACAGGAGTTACTTCATGAACGCATCAGCTGCATGCAGGGACGCTGTCACATGTGTTCAATGAACACTACGGTCATGTGCAGGGCCTGCAAGGTCCAGCTTGACTCCGATAAGGGCAAAACTTGCTTTTGTGGACTACCACAAGTGACAGACATGCATACTGTAGCATTAGTCACTAGTATCTGCTTGATTTATCTGTTATTTTTGCGTTCTAGTAGGATGTTATCTTGCATGGGTTGAACGTACAATTTCTTGGCAATGTTCCTGTATAGGAACATAGATAAAAAACTATAAAGACAAACTCCGAATCTATTGACACTATACTTACGTCTTGCAGTCATTACATGTAGTAAGAAAAAGAACACTGTTAAGAAATTAATAGCATTTTTGTGGTAGTGCCAGGAAAAAGGTTAAATTGAAGTGTAGACATTCTGCAAGGGTGCAGGATTTCAGCCCAATACACTCAGGTGACAGAGTACAGGATTGTAAGTAGCAGGTTGTCAAGGACAGCCATGACTGAGGTACAGTACGCCTCACAGGATGTGGCATGGAAGGAGCAAGAGCATCCAGAGCAGAGGAAAGTGCAGTGTTATAGGAAGATACTGCCTCAGATGTCATAGTGGAGGAAAGAGAAGTGGAGAGAGCTGATGGGTCGATAGCATGAAGATTCCTAAAGAGGTTGGATGAGATTAGGCAAGACTGAGGTGGAGAATGATGAAGAGTGAAGCTTATCAGGTGATGGTCAGATAATGGAAGAGATGAGGTACAGAGGTTTGAGGGCAAGGAGTTAGAGAAAAAGACAAGGTCAAGGCAGGAGCTTTAAGGTATAAGGGTCAGAGGGATTATCACGATGAATGTTAAAATCCCCGAGAATAAGTGAGGGGAAATATGCATTATGCGTCCCAAAAGAAGGAAAGTCATGAGTCAAAGTCAGTGAGAAAGGTTGAGGTGAACTTGTCAGGAGTGGATAAATGACAGCTATCCGGAGAGGTAGTGGAGTAAAAAGGCAGATGGATTGGACTTCAAAGGAGGGAAAGGAGTGAGACTGAGGCAAAAGGAGGGATTGAAAGTTGCAGGAATGGACGAGTAAAAACCCAACAGCATCACCACAGCTAATGGGACGAGACATATGGGAGAACTTGTAGCTGCCATGACAGAGGACAGTGACTGAAGCTAAATCTTCAGGGAGAAGCCAGGTCTCAGAGCAAGAAGATGGAGAGTATTAGAGATAAAGAAGTCATGAATAAAGGCAAGCTTATTTGAGATGGAGTGTGTATTCTACAATATGCATGAAAAAGGGAGGGAGGAGGTGGAATGGAGAGGGATATGAATAAGATTTCAGGAGTTGCATGTGGATCTGCCCTGGGAGTCTGAAAAAAATCTAGAGGAGCCAGTGTTGGGACTGATATCCCCAGATGAGAGAAGGAGGAGTAGGAAAGTGTGGGATAGAGAGGAGGCAGCAAGCAGGTAATGAGGGTGAGTTCTTTCAGAGAGTGAGGGAAGATGGCTGAAGGAGACAAAGAAAATGCTGAAACTCAAGAGCGGATGATAGGGAGAAGACAAGATGGCAGGAGAGATGAGAATGGTAAGGAGTGGATGATAAGTAGTGGGGGCTTGAAGTCGGTATGAGGGAAGAAAGGAATAGGAAGAGGAAGAGAAAGTGATGTGGAGTCATAGGAAAGAGATGGAGAGAGGAATAAAGTCAGAGAAAATATATGAAGGAAAGGCAGGAGAAAGGTCCCAGTGGATTAGGGTGTACCTGTGGGTAATAGTGAAAATGAGCACAGGACAGGTATATGAAACTGTTAGCCAGATGAAAAAACACTGATTGAACCACTTCCAAACAATGGGCATAAAGAAAGATACCTATCCAACCAGATACCCATGTTACAGACAACTGGTTTCATTGGAATCTGAACATCTATAGAAATCGCAAAATTTGCTACAGCCTCCTTCTTCCACAAAAACATTTGCTGCAGCCTCTCTCATTAACATGAGCAGCAAGGATCAAAATTCCTTGTGAGTTTCCTAAATTGTTATTGTTTATTCACTAAGGGCCCGATTCAGTCCTGGACATCCCGGCCCTCTGTGCGCCTGGTCAGAACCGGATGCACAGAGTTAGCTGGTATTCTGATCCCGCAGGGCACGTCTAGCATCACGGAATCAGAATTATGTCCAGACCTGTACTTGCAGGCTGGGGTGCCGATTCTGGTTGGCCTGCATGTACAGGCTTTGCCCAGATAACTCAGTCAGGGCTTTTGAATGGAGCCACGACGCCATGGCATCCAGTTGCCATGGCATTGTGGCTCAATTCAAAAGCCACGATCCCTGGCCACCAGTAAAAATGCTTCATTCCCCGCAGCCTGACCCCTGATCTGGCCTCCCAAGGTCAGGGTCAGGCTGCAGGGAATCCTCTCTACCCACTCCTACTTCCTCCAATGGCTGGCCCGCTATCCCCCGCCGACTAGGGGAACTCATTCCACCTCAGAGGTGGAATAAGTTCCCCGTACAGGCAGCTGGCCACGGACATACTGGGCTGACATTGGAATCGGCCCTGTACGTCCAGGGCTGCTGGCTGCCCACTGCCTGCCCTAATGCTGCCCCCGCTCCATCTCTTTCCTGCCCCCGTCTAACTTCCCTGTACAATGTGCGGGGAAGTTAGTCAGGGCTGGAAGAGGGCCCAAATAGCGGGTGCCCATCCCTGCTATTCGCGCCTTGGAATGATCTTGTAACTTACTACTGTATACCACCCTTCACAGGGCATCACAGCAGTTTACAGAACAATGCTAAATGATGCATAGAAGACAGAGGTTGAAGAGGAGAAGAAAAGTCAGAAACTAGAGAATAAGAAAGAAGAGGGAACTAACAAATATATTATAAACTAACCAAAGAGCAGATAAAGAAATAAGAAGAGATGAGTAGTGCAAATGGCTTACTGCTATCCTTACCCCAGACCTTAAAGAAGCTGAAGTATTTGGAAAAGCTTGGGAATAGAAATGCCCTTTCAGGGAGGACATTAAAGATTTTAGTCAATGTTTCAAGACAAATGCATCCATAATGTGGCCAAAAAAAGAAGGCAGAACAACCAGCAGCCAGGGCCGTGCCGAGCCAGAATCGCGCCCTCTGTGTGAATTGCACATAGGGCGCGCGCCCCCCTCCCCATACCTCCATCCAGCCACTGCCTGCTGCTTCCCTGCTGCTGCTACCCTCTGTTTTCTCCACGGCAGTGGCAGCAGGGCAAGAGCAGGCAGAGGCTGGGTGGAGGTATGGGGGGGGGGGGATGCGCCCAATGTGCAAGTCGCCGGCAGCAGATCTGATCCCTCCCTGCTCTAACTTTGCGTCAGAGGAGGGAGGGACCAGACCTGCAGAAAGACCTGAAAAGGCTTAGGGGGTGCATTTCGACTGCCTGTTGTTGCCCTGCCGCCGCTGAGAGAACAAAAAGTGGCGGCGGCAGGGCAACAGCAGACAGCCGAAATGTGCTCCCTAAGCCTTTGTGTCCTGTGTGGCCGCACCGCTCACACAGGGCTAGGTACAGTACTGCCAGTAGCCACAAGTTTAGCCCGACTTGGTGCAGGAAGGATTAGGAGATTATTTGCTTGGGATCTGAGCATGCACAAGTAGATTAGAGAGATAGGAAAACCAGATCAAAGTGTCTTGAAGACCAGCAACAAGATCTTGAATTTGACTCTGTAAGCAAGAAGCAAGCAGTGTTCGTTGATGAGAAATGGAGTTACATGATCATAGTAGCCTGTGTGTGAAATGTTTGACTGGATAATTTGGAGGCATTTCATATTTACAGTTGTGAATTTATTGTAAAGTGAGATGCAAAAGCCAAGTTTTATGTTAACTGGGGTTGATAATGCTTGTTTATTTAAAAATGGTCTGATGGATCTAATCTGTCTTAGGGAGTGAAAACAAGGGTTCATTACCAAGGAAATTTGATGGGCAAAAGTGACAGGGGAATTGAGGCAACATCCTAAAATCCAAAGAATTGGGTGAATAGATAGCACTTGTCCTAGGACCTTGGGGACTAATGATGAGGGTAGATGGACGATCTGTGATCCATGTTGCCTGAGACTTGGAGCAATTCAGAAAAAATGAGTTAAGCAATCACTCAGACTCAAGAAAATTAAAACATTGTATGCCATATTGTCAAAATATTTTCTTCATGTTTTATGTCCATGCCAAAACGTCTATTGGAAATACAAACCCGTGTTTTTAATTTTCATGTGCCTACTACATTCAGACAGCAATTGATTTAAAATACTAAGACATCATTCACGTTTTCCCTTTTCTATTTGTAGATATTAAAATCTGCCAGTGCAGATTATCCAAAGAAAAACATACTACTCAGCATAGCGGAAATATTTCTTTCTTTGAATCCTTGTTCGCTGATCCCAAATTCTTTCACAGGCCTACCCGGCAGCATGCACACTCTCATCAGCACTGTGTTTTCCAAGCCACCTGTCAACACTGATCATCCCCATCTGAGACGTCAGAGCACACAAACAAGACCTGATGCCTTCATACTAAAGAAAGCAGCCAGCAGGCAATTCCAGCTGAGGTTCACAGTTCTAAAGTCGGCAACCTTCTAATCTTTTCAAGGTTTTGTAGGTTTTCCACAGTTCAACACATAGTCTGTTTCTTTGAAAAGTTCAGCAGGAGCTTAGCAGTTTTTGCAATCTAGTGGCAGAAAAGGGAGTCTTAGCCTAAGTTCACATTAAACCACTTAAACCAAGTACCTAACAGCTTCTATTAAAACTAATTGTACTATTCAGATGAGAATGAGGACTCTGATATTACCATTACATATATAGGGGTCTATTTATCAAAGTGCAATGAAACTGGAGTGTTGATCCATGATTTTAACATGCGTTAATGCAGTATTCACAAAATAATCACATGAAAGTTCTGCAAGAACATGCTGATTAATATTTGTTAATTCAAAACTTACACTATTTAAGATTTAATTAGATCATTTGCACAACTTTGTATTAATGCCAGTTTTAGTAAATAGACCCTTAAATACATTTGGCCTGTATTCAAAGGAATGCATGAGGCTGATAGCAGATGTCAAGTGCATAGCCCTTTTTTAAAACTGTCTCACCCACTGAACACTTTGGGGCAACACCCAAAATGCTTTACGTGCAGAGCCTCCACGATAACTGTTGGGTGCATGGCCAGTATATTCCCGAAGGTATTGTGTGGATGCATACCCTTTGACCACTCCCTTCTTCTAGCCCGTCTCCGTGAAGCTGGTATTCATGGAACTGTTCACAGGTGGTTTCACTCTTTTCTCTACGCCCGTTCTGCCTCAGTCCTTTCTGCTTCTTCCTCTACTCCACCTTCTGTTCCCTTCCCTTTACCCTGTGGGGTTCCCCAGGGTTCTGTCTTGGCTCCTCTTCTCTTCAATCTCTTCTTGTTACCCCTCACACTAGTCACTCAACAATTCGGGATTTCCGCCTTTTATTATGCGGATGATATTCTTCTCCTTCACCACACGTCCCCCTCCCTTCCCAATCTCCCTCCCTTAAATAACTGCCTCACTGCCGTCACCCACTGGTTGACCCAGAACTGCCTTCACCTCAATCTTGCCAAAACCACTGCTATCTGGTTCCCCCACGGTCATCTCTCCCCCTCTCTAGCTCCGTCCTTTTCCAACACTCCCATATCCTTGGTCACCACTTTCCGCTATCTCGGTGTCCTCTTTGATTCAGATCTTTCCTTTCATGCTCATATCTCTTACATTACCAAAACTTCTTTTTACTTCTTACGTCAAATTCGCGCTATTCGCCCCTTTCTCTCCCCGTCCACTCTCTCTACTCTACTTCTCTCTCTAGTCATGTCCCGGGTCGATTTTTCTAATTCCATCCTAATCGGCCTGGCCTCCTCCCAACTTCATCATCTTCAGAGAATCCAAAATACCGCAGCTCGCCTTCTTTCTCATTCATCTCCCTATCACCATGCCACCCCCCTTCTTATCCATCTACACTGGTTACCCATTCCTTTTCGTTCCCAATATAAACTACTCACCCTGGTTCACAAGGCCCTACACACCAGTGCCCCACAATATTTAGCTGATCTTATTCACTTTCACACCCCTAGACATACCCCCCGCTCATTCCATTTAAACCGTCTCACCCTCCCCCCCCCCTTCTGCCGCCCATCTTCAATCCACCCGCTCTTCGGCTTTTTTCTTTATAGGTCCTGCACTTTGGAACTCCCTGCCCACCTCTCTCCGCTTAGAACCCTCCCATTCAGCATTCAAACAGCAGCTAAAAACCCACCTTTTTTCCCTAGCCTTTAACCTCCCCACCTCCTCTCCTTCCTTATAGCTCTACTCTCTTCCCTCTACTGTTCCTCAGTCCACTCTGCTTTTATAAATTGTAATTTCCTTTCCTTTTCTGGCCTTGTGCCTTACTTTTATTGGTTTTTATTTATTGTAAACCGCTCTGATTTTATTTTGAAGGGCGGTCAATCAAGTTTTAATAAACATAACCATAAACATAACCATAAACATACCCTAACACACAGCACAATTAATACAGCTGCACTTAATTCCACCTACTGTGGAGACGTTAGTTGCTTCTGGGTTAATTCCCTTGTTCCCCCATGCTAACTTCAATGTGCACTCCATGCCCACTCTCTACCCTTTAATCTGCGCATTCACCACTGAAACACATGATTGACAGTGTGAGAATTAGTACATGCCCCACAGTAACAGTTACCATGGACTCTTGTGCACAGTTATCACGTGCAAAAACATGAGTTAACTGCTTAGCGCACTTTAGTAAAAGAGGCCCTTAAAATTTGGCTGCATAAATTGCTATATTGCAAAATTTTACCATTTATAGTGGAACAGGTTTAGAAGGGTTCCAAGGGTGGAGCTATAAGTGATATGGAAAGTGGTGAATTTCAGCCGTTCTCTGCATAACTTATATGGACAAATGTAAGAGGCAAAATAGCAGGTATAATTTTGCATGGATAATTTATCAATATAAAATTATATGTGCATACAGACTGAATGCTCCCATAACATTGTATGCCATACAGTTATATGGCCTGCCTGCAGCTGAAAACTGACATCAGCATTTTTATTTAGCTGTATCAGAAATTTCTTTGTAACAACATTACTATAAGTACTTTGTTGAAAATTTTGAAACCCTGCAGGCATCTTTCAGGCTCATGGTGATCCTGTCCCTGCATGCTTACAAACACATTTTCAAAGGAAAATTCTCAGCTGAGATTTCCTTTAAAAATATAGGGCCAAGCCACACCATGGGTACATTAGTATCTACAAACTTTGGACATGTTTTGCAGGAATTACAAAGTCTGCAAACGAAATCACGCACAGGGATTTTAAAATTAAACACCTGCAAGCTATTAACCACATCTACCTCTTTTCGGCATGTGCCAAAATACAACACTGCAGAACATCGTGGGTACTTTTATTGTTAGAGGATGAGGGTAACATTCAGTTTGCCATTTTACTTGGGTAACTTAATTAACCAAATAAAATCCTCTAAAAAAACTGTTCTATTTATGCAACAGTCTTCCAATTATTTGGAGTCCTGATGTTTCAGTATTATGGGGGGGGGGGGGGAGGTTTTAGAAAAGAAAGTGATAAGAAGGTTAACAAAGAAAACAAGTTGAAAAGTGCAGACTAAGGGGGTTATTCTGTGCTATGAATAGCAGGGATGGACGGCCTGGCAGGATGTCCATCCCCGCTATTCGTGCCTGCTCCTGCCCCTGACTAACTTCCCCGCCAGTTGTGCAGGGAAATTAGATGGGCATCCTGGGATGGGAATGGGCATCCTGGGGAGGAGTCTGGCTCTGGATGTACAGGGCCGATTCTAATGTCGGCCTTGTATGTCCAGGGCCAGCGACATGTGCGGGGAAGTTATTCCACCTCTGAGGTGGATTAACTTCCCTGTACGTGTCTTATTTTTAATGCTGGGGCACAGATAGGGCAGGGGGGGGCAGGGGACATTCCCCACAGCCCGACTCTGACCTTCGGAGGCCAGATCGGGGGTTGGGCTGTGGGGAATAAACCCCTTTTTCAGGCAGCCGGCATCGTGGCTCTTCAATGAAACCATGGTGCATTGGCAACATGATGCCATGGCGCTGCGACTCCATTGAAGAACCTTGACTGAGTTAGCCAGGGACAGTCCTGCATGTGCAGGCCACACTGAATCACAGGCCCGGCCTGCACATGCAGGACTATTTGCGATTCTGATCCCATTGGGCTAGGAGTGGAGGAGTGGCCTAGTGGTTGGGGCACAGTACTTCAGGCCAGAAGGTTGGGGGTTCAAATCCCACTAGAGGACAGCAACCTTGGGCCAGAAGGACTGGGGTTTCTAGTCCCACAGATGCTCCTTGTGGTCTTGGGCAAGCCACTTACCCCTCCATAGCCCATGTTCCCTATAAAATAGTTATCTCCAAGCTATAATGCCCTGTTCAATGTAATTTCAGTTTGTTTAATGTAAACTGCACTGATGCAGAATAGCGCAGTATATAAGAGAATGTAAATAAATGAATAAATAGACATGCCCTGTGGGATCAGAAATGCAATCCCCTCTGTGCATCCAGTTCAGACCAGATGCACAGAGGGGATCTACATGCGGGATGGAATCAGGCCCTAATGGGGTAACACAAAGGAGTGTTTCCCCTTTATCCATTTGCAAATTTATGCATTTCTGGGTGGGGGAATCAGTGGTAAGAGACATGGAGGAGTAGCCTGGGGTTTGATTCCCACTAGCACTACTTGTGGCCTTGTGCAAGACATTTAACCCTCAGATACCTCAGGAAAAAAAATCAAAGTTATCAATGTCCCTGTTTAAGATACATTACCAGGTTTAAGTTACAATGTAAACCACTTTGACTGAAATGATAAAGTGGTATTAAAAACCTTTTTGATAAATAAGTATCTCTTAAGGGCAACATACCTGTTGGGCTGTATGCCTGAGCAGTATTGTGCCTTTATTTTGTCTAATCGGAAGAGTGTAAGGATGAATGAGTGAGCATGTCAGAGAGATAGGCATGAGGAGTGTCTAAGGGTAGGAGTAGGGGAGGGCGACGTGAAGGCTGCAGTTGGTGGGTGTGTATGACTGCATGAAGGTAGGGATGTGGAGTGTGGGTGTAAGTGAGTGTGAGAATTGTGTGTGCGAGATGGATGGGAGTGGGTGGGTTGTGAGCATGCGTATGAGAGGTTTGAGTCTGTTTGTATGAGAGATAAGGATGATGGGGATTTATTTTTATTTATTTAACAATTCTTTTATACCGCGCTATTACAATCAGTGCGGTGTACATTGAACAAGAACATACTACAATGCATACAAGTAACATTGAGTTTTACATTGAACAGGGAATTTCAACAATAGGACAACCGGGGGAACTATGTACAGATTAACTTAATGTTATATACAGTAATATGAAACTCGTTTGGATGTTGCGATGTGGTTCACTAATAGGACTAGAGAGAAGGTTGACCAACTAGCCCTTTTCAGGTTGTATTGAGGAGCTAGTTTTGTTAATGTCTAGGTTGACTTCTGGGTAGTGTTTTGTAAACAGGTGGTATTTCAATGCCTTTCTGAATAGGATTAGGTTTTTGATAGCACGGATTTCGGGAGGTAGCGCATTCCAGTTTAGAGGTGCAAATAAGGAGAAGGCCCTGTTGGAGGTGGCCTTAGAGCACTTCGTTATTATTTTCGGGACTATTAAGGTGTTCATTGATGTGGTTCTCCTTTTTCTGTTTTCCAGGGTGACGTGGATGAGCTTGCTGATTGGCGTAGGGGGGCAGTTATTTAGTGCCTTGAAAGTAAGGACTAAAGACTTATACTGGATTCTGGCATGTAATGGCAACCAATGCAGTTCTTTCATGATGGGTGTTATATGGTCAGATCTTGATGAGCCGGAAAGGACTCTGGCGGCTGTATTCATGGCTAGGCGGAGCGGATTCAAAGTTGATTGAGGGAGGCCATGAAGGATGATGTTGGCAAAATCCAGGTGTGGGAGGACTAATGCCTGGAAGGTTGTTCGGAAGTCTGTGGGATCAAGTAGGGAGCGGAGGTGACGTAGCGATTTAATCTTATAATATATAGTTTTTGTGATGTTCTTGACATGCGTTGTCATATCCAAGTGCTGATCCAATGTAATGCCGAGGTAACGGATGGTGGCTTTTGATTTCAACTCTATGTTGTTGACGAGAAGTGATGGAGGAGGTATGAACTTACGGTTCCTTGTGTGCAAATATGCCAGGTAGGGATGAAAGGCGTCTATATGGGGGAGGAGAAGGAAGGGAGGGATGGAAGGGTGGGATATATGTGTGTGGGGTTGGAGTATATGGGAGGAATGTGAGTAATAGGTGAGTGGATATGTGTTTGTGTGGAAGAGAGTGTAGATAGCTAGAAAGGTGGTGCATGTGGTAGAGGGAAGAAGATAGCTAGAGAGGAGTATTTGTGTATGTGAGGGATGTGAGTATGATGGATAGCTGGATGGATGGAGTAGAGATAATAAGATGGTGTATGAAGGGTGGGGGTATGTGTTGTAAGGGATAGATGGATGGATGGGTGGTAGTGGGGAGGAGGGGTGTCTGTGTGTATCTGTTTATAAGGATAGGGGATACATTGGTGTTGTGAAGGTCCCCTCAGTGCTGGCTCTCGCAAGCATTTCTGTATTACTGGTAATTTTCCTCCCTGTTTTCTGATTGGCCAAAGTTTGTCTTGTCTGCAGCTCTATGTAATACGCAAACAGAATTTTTTTGCAGTGTGACTCTATTGACTAGACTACTACTACCATTACTATTACTTATATAGCACTATTAGGCATATGCAGTGCTGTTCAAATATACATAAAAGACAGACCCTGTTCCACAGAGCTTACAAACTGTGAAGACAGACAAACAGAACAACAGGAGACTAAAGAATTCTTAAAGAAATAATTAAAAATACATATGGGTGAAGTCCTGCTGTAGAGATTTACTCCAAAGATTTTTTTTTGCCATGTTCTTCTGCAGAAATTATGTGAAACTATCTTAGTATACTATCAGGGACAGAATTTCTTATGTGAAGTGTTTAAGGCTTAGGGAGTGAGGTTAAATTCCTAATCTTATCTAATATAATCCAACACAATTTTATATACCGCAACAATCCCATACTAAGTAGTGGTTCTGCGCAGTTTACAGCAAAGAAAAAAACCATTCATATAAGAAAAACCATTCATTTTTGTTTTCAACCTTTTACAAAATTGAGGAAGGGATGCATTTCAAATATTTGAGCAATTCAGACCAATATTGTACCACTAAATAAGGAATGGTATGCCCAAAACATACTTTTAAATAAACACCCCTACAATATGGATACAGTTAGGTGCTAATAGATTGCAAGTGCTTAGATTTACAAGTCATTAGCGGACGTAATAACAACAAAAGATATTCTGGATAGGGGGAAAGTAGAAAAGTTACAACTACTAATTCAAATCCAGTTTCTGCCATTTTTCTAAGTAAATTTTTGTCATTAGAGAGGGAAGAATTTGAGAAGCCTCAGGAACAGAGACTGCTGAAGAGAGAGTGAGAGACATGTAAAAGAGGAGGGTAGGTGGAAGGAAACGCAGCTGAAGACTAGATCTAAGAGGTGATGAGAGACAGCTACAGGCAAAGGCTAAAAGGTTGAGAGATGCTTGTGGCAAGGAAGTGACAAAAGCAAAAAAAAAAAAACCCAACAACATTTATTTTGATCTTGAGACTTTTGGGATATTTTATTTATATTTTAAAATGTTTAATATTTTAGGTATAATAACTGATACCAGCTAGTTATAGTATGTTTGTCTTATTTTCTGAAATATTTAGAAAATGTTTTTTTTAAATGATTTCCACCTGGAAGGAGTTATATATATGCACTGTAATTTTTGGAATAGCTTTAGTGGACAAAGCAAAATGGGTAACAGTTGTGCCCTTTACATTGAACAGTAGTTGGGGGGGGAGGGAAGGGGGGGATACTGTATCTCAGGGGCCGTGGAGATATGTGTCAAGGAATAGAATAGTAGCCTAATGGTTAAGAACACTGGCTTGGGAATCCAGAGACCAGGGTTCAATTCCCACTAGCACTCCTTGTAGTCTAGGGCAAGTCACTTAACCCTCCATTGCCTCAGAAAAATCCAAGTTGTCAATGTCCCTGTTTAATGTACATTACCAAGTTTAAGTTTCAGTATAAACTGCTTTGATTGAAATGATAAAGTGGCATATAAAACCTGTTAATAATAAATAAATAGTTATCTGCCAGCCCAAGGGTATCTGATGCAATAGGTAAATCTTTAGCTATGCACTCCACCCCTACAGTATTCAGCATCTCTCCTTAAATTTCTCCTACAACTTCCAAAGTGCTCAACATCTGCTGTTCATCCCTTTTCCCCCAACATTTCTAGCATCTCCCCTTGCCTGACATACCACGTCACTCCTTCTATGTTTTTATTGCTTCTGTCCCAGTGTCAACTAGGCCTGAGACACCAAACAAAAGTCAGCATGATCATCATAAGGCCTTGAGCATCTGCTCATAGTCAAAGCCAGCCACACTTCACCCACTCTGAACTTCCTCTTTCAAAGTAGTGGAAGGCATAAGGTCCTGAATATGCACAGATACTCAAGGACCCACACTGTTCACATTGACTGTTGCTTAATGGCATGACTGCTACAGAGGTGCCACCCCCAAAATTGTGATATCCTAGGAAGATGCCTATTGTGCCTAGTGCTTTAGCCGGCTCTGTTATGTATGTGTGCATACATGTGTGTTAGATTCGGGCTAGTGGTGTGTTGGGTATGTGTTCATATGGTGTTGAGGGTGTGGGTTATCATAGGTATGGTGTTGAGGGTGTGGGTTTGTGTGTATGGTTCTAGGCATGTACCTCTCACCCTCTTGCAGTATTCCCCCTCCCTATCTTTCACTATTCTCCCTTTCCTTGTTCTGCTACATTGTATTCTGCTTCCTTTCCCTGCAATATCCTTTCACTCCCTTCCCTTCTCCTGCCTTTCCTTGAACTCTTCCTTCCTTTCCTGGTGTTTCTTGTATTTTCCCATTTCCCCTCCTCTCCCTGCTCTTTCTTCCTCCCTTTCTTTCCTTTTTCTTTCACCCTCCCCTTCCTTATGCTCTACCTCTTACCTCTGTAATCTTTTTCCTTCTCTTACCCCACCCCTTCCCTTATGTCCATCCCTCATGCCTCTCTTTCCCTTCTGCTCTGCTCCCTCTCTTCCATCCCACCCGCTTAGGCAATCCCTTATGTTCATTCATTCTCTCCTATTCCTTCTCTTATCCTGTGCAATTTTCACTGGTGAGAGATGAGGACTCCTGCCAGCTCTTTCATTTGCCTTGCTGTCACTGCCACATATAGCAGTGGCTCTTTTTGTTGTTGTTGCTGTTGGTGAGATCCAGTTCAGCTCTTTTCTTTCACGCCTCCTCCTGCCTGTCTTTATATAAGAGCAGACAATATGGACATACAGACAATGGGACCTTAATTATAGGCACTATCACATTAGTTAATTATAGGCGCTATCACATTAGTACCCTCATGTTAAATGTAAACCTCCAATTGTGATGTGACCACTTTGATTGTAGGATAAGGTGGTATACAAATCTGTCTAAATAAATAAGTAAATTAAATAAAATGGTATCCCAAAATGCAAAATGCTTTGAGATCAATATCCAGGGGTATAGCCACCATATAGCTTTAACCAGGCAATTTTATAAACATTTTCCATGTGGAAAGCCTGTTTCACATGCAGAAAAGGGCTTTCAAAAAATTCATAACCAATACATTTGTAAAAGGTACACACACCAAAAACTCAGCCTGCTTTTCCACAGACTGCCTAGAAGCATTCCTGGGCACATAGTTTGAGCAGAAACAGTGTTGGGATATATACATATATTTTATAAAATGCAAGATACATACATAGAGTACGTGCACACATTGCAGGGCCAGCCCGTCCACTAGGCAAGCTAGGCCTGGTGGGCAGCTTTGTGCTGTCGCTTTATTGCCTGCAGCAGGCCATGCTCTTTGACACACATGACCTGCCACTTCTGATCCCCCTCTGATGCAACTTACTGTCAGAGGGGGATCAGAAGTGGCAGGCCATGTGTGCTGAAGCACATGGCCTGCCGCGGACAACAAAGTGGTGGTGCAAAGCCGCCACTTGTAAAATACTGCCACCACCCCTTCCCCTGCCAAGACGGAATCGGCGGCAGTGGGGGGGGGGGGGGGCAGCAGCATGGTTCAGCTGGGGCGACCTGGTGAGGGAGGTGGTGGGCAGCACAGCCGATGTTTTTGCCTGGGGCGGCAGAAACCCTTGGATCAGCCCTGCACATTGGTATCATCTTTGAAACAGATGTGCATTTGTGCATGGGCTGTTGGAGTTGGTTCTTGTTGTCTACTTTTTAAAGGTACATAGGCACATATACTACCTCGATAAAACAGGCTTAAAATTGGCACTTTCTTGGACTTCCACGTAGACATCCTGCTATAAAATCGCCCCTGAGGATGCCTATATGAAAAGTCCATATAAAGTAGTCTCCCAAACCAAGCCCCAGTGGTACACAAATACCACACTGCCCCAGAAAAGATGTAACTTGGTGCATGTACTCTAAGCATCTACAAGTGTATTTGATACAACATGCAAGTATATCATAACTCCATTTCTGCCAGCCATGCCCAAGATGTCTTATGTTTTCTGGCTTGTTGATTTGTATAGAAGGTATGGATTGTTGTCATATTCATCTGCCCTTCCTTCTGTTTCCTGACCACTTAGGGGTATGTTTACTAAACTGTCTTAATGTGCGCTCTGTGACGTTATCGCGTGATAATGGCGCTTTTTCAGGCGCACAGGTACCTTATCGCGCGATAACGCGCGCAGTGGCGCAAACGTGCGCTGAAGGCGGGGAAAGACAACCGGAGGGCGGGGAAAGGCTCCCCAGGGGCGGAGAGAAGGGGTCAATGGGCGGAGAGTGGGAGGGGAGAGGCTCTCTGCACACTAACGCTGTGAAATCCGAGGCTGAAAGCTAACACCAGTGAAACCCTGGCGTTAGAGCTGATTTAAAGGAAAGAGAAACCATTTCTGTCAGCAATGTACAGCAAAATCAGGGAAACTCACAAAAAAGTGATAAGTGTGATACATGTGCACGGAACAAAAGTGCAAATAAACATTGAAAATGACCCCAACAAAATATAAAAAAACATAACCAAGCTGGGCAATAGTGATATTAATGGGAAACGTCGAAAAACACTCCCAAGAAAGCTCCAAAAAAAGGATATGAATTTTGGAAGGGTCTACGCTCCGTCCCCATACAAGGTGAATGATCCCACAGTGAAATAGCGCTGATCAGGGTTTCCCTCTCCATTGGACAGGTTTCCTATGGCATGCACATGTTCCACAACAGCAGGGCGGGCATGTCGGAGTGGACAACTGGATAGATGCTGGGAAAGGGGACACAGAGGGCTGCAGACGGCACATGCTGTGCTGCAGCTGGGCCACAGTGCTGACTAGGGTGATGCCTAGGTGGCCCATAGGAATGCTGAAACAGTAGAGCAGCCAGACAGCAACTGAAGAGGGCCCAGCATGGGCACGAGTGTGCTTCCCACAGTGTCACAGGGGATAGTACCCAGCAGGTACCCCCAAGGGCACAGAACATTGGCAGGTGGTGCTGGGGGGAAGCGTGGACATCTATGCAGGCACCCCTACCCCAGAACCTGCACCATAGGCAGCCACCTACCTGCACAATGGATGGCCTGAGACTGCATTCCACCAGCACCACCAGCAGACGGGCATGTCAGCAGGGTGGCAGAGGGGTACTGGTGATGGAGGGGGCAGTGGCAGCTGCCCAGAGCAGACCGTGGCCTAGCCCTGTGTAGGTTTGTGCCATGCACGGCAACAGACAGGCCCTGTCTGATGAACAGTCATTGTATCCCCAGGGAATGCACTGTCTCTGTGGGAACATGGTGGTGCAGTGCACACAGCCAGTGTGTTCAGGAGCAGAAAGTCACAGGTTCAAGTCCCAGCTGTGGTTCCTGCCAACCCAGCCCCCATATTTTACCCACTACTACAACGTGCTAATACAGACAGAACCTGTAGTGCAGATGACATAGACATGCCCAAAACACCTACATTTTACCCTACAGAGCACAGACACCATAAACATGCGCATTACCTAGAGCAGAGTCTCCCAAATGCAGTCCTGGAGGGCCAAACACCATTCAGGTTCCATGCTGCCTCTAATAAATGTGGCTGTGCTGCATTGCTATGCACCGCCCCCATGGTATGCAGATGTATCTCATGCATATTCATTAGGGACAGCATGAAAACTTGAACAGTGTTTGGCCCTCCAGGACTGGAGTTGGGAACCTCTGCCCAAGAGCAGCGGCCAACAGGGGCAGAGACACCCGCACCCACAGGCTCCATTATCCCAAGCCTCCTGGAGAGGCAGGATGTTGGTCCCTGCGTGCATCTCCCCATACTAGCACTTGCATATCTTAGCAATGCCACCCTAAACATGGGAAAACTGTACACAGCTATCAAAAAGGTTGCTATGATAACTGGCAGATAGCAATTCCTACGTTAAGCACAATTGGCTGATTGAGCTGCATCATAGCAACCTTTCTGATGTCTGTGGAGTGTGCCTCAGGTCTGGTGTCTGACAAAGTGACCCCAACAGTATTGCGTATCATAGCCATGCCTGCACTGTGCCCAGGACTGGTGTGGTGGCCAGGGCTGCCAAACACCTCTATAGTTGCACAATGCTGGCATAGGTGTGTGGAGTGTGTGTCTGTCTATCCAGTGTGTGGTAGCTGCCAACACCCTCCACAGCCCACACTGCTAGCACTGTTGCCAGTATTGGCCTGCCAATGTGCATAATGAGGAGCAAGGTACTGTGGGAATAGCCTGGATAGGGTGGTCTGGCCTGGCCGCATCTGCACAGGGCATAGGGCAATGGCTCGGATATTGTAGTGCCCGGCCACCACCTGCACAGACAGCGTGGCCACAGCATGTCCTGCTGGGAGGTCACTCTCACCCTGACTGAGCAGTGACCATGGCATGGCTAGGTTCCCCCATAGTGCTATATAGTGTTTTTCTCATGTGATATTTATGGGTTCCTTTTAGGACCAATCACTGACTTATCTGCTTGGTGTGTATGCTGACATCCTAGTTCTGGGTACACGCATCTTCTCCAGGACCATGCACTATGGACTAGCTAGCAGACTGTCTGCAGCTAGTATGTGTCTTGCTGGAACACCTTGCAGGATGCAGCGTCTGGAGGCTTGCTGCTGGAGAATGTCAGATAGTGGTGGGGGGCAGCTGAGTGTTTCCAGGCCTTCTGTCTGTCTGTTATTGTGTTATGGATGTGTACAGCTCTGCATTGCCTGCCCTGTAGAGTGTCTGTTCTCCAGCAGGATGGTGGTTGATGGACCCCTCTACTGCTGCCATTGCAGGGAGGTAGAATGTGGATCTATTGGTGGATGATCCTGTTTCCCACCCTGAGCCCCAGAGAGTGGGGTGGGGTGGGGTGGGGTGGGTTGTGTGGTGGTACATAATCTGTCTATGGGTCCAAACACCTCCCTCCCTTCCTTCCTTTCACCTACATCATGTAACCATGGCACCAACACACTATTCTGGGTGCATCATAGCCCATAAGGGCTAGACATGACTGAAAAATACAAAAGAACACAGATGTAACCTAGATGTGTCTGCAGGAACTACCTATCACACAAGTAGCACTGATGGGGACCTGCAGCATGGCGTATTTCAGCCATGAAAGCTGCTGTGGACCTGGTGCTGAGCGCCCCACCTCACCCTCAGGGTGAGCACAGTACCCGCACAATGTGACGGTCTGTGGTTACTCTGTGCCAGTACCACACACGGTCAGTTCCCCCTACCAGGCCAAGGTGTTGTGGGGGGTGCATACCCCATCTTGTGCCCATCTGTCGACTGCTGATTTGCATGAGCAGTGCATCATGGGTACGGGTGGGTTAACCCTATCCTGGTAACCACAGCAGACAGTTTGTGTGGTGATGTGCAGTCCTTCTGCAGCCAGCCAGGGGTTTGTTAGCAGCTGTAGCCCACTGGTTACTTCACTGCCTATGAAGCCAGAGATCATGGGTTCAAACCCATGGTGGGGCTATTTGATAGGGCTGTCTGAGGCATTGTCTATTTTTAATGTACATTAGTGCTGCTAGCAAAAACACCTTCAGAGTACTGTAACCTTAAGGTTCCTCATAAGGCGCCTTATAAGGTGTCCTATAGGGGACATTATAGGGTGCCTTGGCGGACAGTGCACTTTATAATGTGCCCTATGGAGTGCATTATGGGGTGCCTTATGCGGCATTTTAGGTTACGCCACCGTGAGGGTGTGCTTGCTGGCAGCACTAATTAAAATAAAAGTAAAATCACTACCTAAATGTAAAGGGTGATGCCTCAGCTAGCCTTATGCATTAGGCACACTGGGGGATCAAACTCATGACCCCTGTACCATCAGTAAGTGTATTAACCATTGTGTTACACCTCTGCTTCTGTGTTTGCATGTCTGAGCGCCTACTTAAGATTATCGCGCGTTAACATGCTTAGCGGTGTTTCGCCCGATAATGTGCGCAGCATGCGTTATCGCATGATAATGTGCGCAGCGAGCGTTATCGCGTGATAATTCCGTTTTGCTATGTTAAGACCGAAACGCCCACTCCTTTTATGGCATCCTGCACACTATCGCCAGGCGCACGTTAAGACTGCTTAGTAAACATACCCCTTAATTTATTATTTTGCTGTTTGTTTCTGTTTTGTCCATCATGTAGGTTATTTTATTGGTTAAGGCTAGATGTATACTATTGTAAACCACCATAGTGTGAATTATGCTGCTTGAATGGTGGTATAACAAATATCAATAAATAAATAAATTTCATAGGTGCACTTTTTCCATGTATGCACATTTTGGAGTGCGCACAGGATGCTGCACACATGAAACTTCTGTAAATTCCTATTCTAAAGGACATATGTGTTTATTGGACACTTACACATGCACTTTAGGCAATCTCTATTGAGTAAACACACATGTAAGTACCATCATGTCTATTTTCAGTTGGGGTGTGCATGGAGGTGGAGCTTGAGCAGAACATAAGCAGAGCCTAGATTTAAGCACGTACGTTTTAGAAAGCTAAGATTTACATGCATCACTGCGCCAATCTAGACATGGGTATTTACGCTTGCTCTAGAGTAGGCATAACTACCTCGACTAGACTCAGGCACGGTCCTACACTCCTATTCTATAAAGGAAAGCCCGCACATACTTTGCTTTATAGAAACTGAGGTCTTAATTTTTGTCCTGGATGTTGCCTGATCCGATGTCTCCTATCATAAAGATTGGGGAATGTGTGTTATTGGTGGGATCTCAAGCTTGCGATTTAGGAGTTGTTTTAGACACTCAATTGACTATGGGGTATGTTTGCTAAACCGTCTTAATGTCACCAGCACTAGTTGCAGCAATAATGTGAAGAATGCCATATAAGGAGTGGGCGTTCCAGTCTTAAGGTAGCAATCGCGGGTTATCGCGCGATAAAGTGCGCCGTGTCCATTATTGAGTGATAGAGGGAGACACGCACTTTACCGCGCGTTAACCTTAACTTCGCGTGCTGACCTGCAAGCACAGCAATAGAGGTGTAGCACACTGGTTAATACAATGACTGCTGAAAGAGAGGTCATGAGGTCAATCCCCCAGTGGGCTTAATGAATAAGAGTGACCAAGGCAATTCCTTTTCCTGCTCATAACAGCCCAACAATCTGTGCTTCCAGCTAAAAATACCCGCACCCCAGTGCCATAAACTAATGCACTTTTCAGGGCACCCCAGAAGGCACATCCTAAACCACCACGTCAGCCAAGGTGGGTTATAATGTGCCCCAGAGAGCGTGTTGAGAGGTTGTCAACCCCCAAGGCACCATATTAGGCGCCCCATAAGCTGGCTGAATCTAAGGTGTGGCTAAAGATGCCCCAAGAATGTATAGGGCACTCAAGAAATGTTGGCCAAGGGCAGTAAGGTTCCCCAAGTTGAAAAGCAAGAAAGGTATGGGCCAAACATAGATGTAACCCAACATTGCACAGAGCACCCAGGGAAAGACAATGCACAAGTGATGGAAGGAAGTAGATCTGAGCTGATGGATCAGACAAATCTGCGTTCAGCCCATGTGGCAGTTTGAAAAATGGACAAACATAACAGGGCCAACTGTAGTGATGCACAGGGTGATGGTAATGTACCATGCAACAATGACAGTGTGTGGCAGAGGATGGGAAGATGTGTCCAGCAGAGGAGGTAGAGGTGGCAGGATAGGTACAATGACAGGAGGACAGAGGAGTAGCAGTGCCATGCACAGCACACACAGGAGAGGCAAACAAGAACAGCTGCAGTGCAGAAATGTGTACCAGTGCAGGACATGGGGTAGAAGCTTGCACATCAGGGCAGGACGGCACACAGCTGCAAGACACACATAGACGGACAGAAGGATGGCTGGCAACTGTGATAAGGGTGCAATGTGCTAACAGCACAGATCTGCACAGATATGACTGTTACAGGAATGAAAAGTAGCTGGCAGGACAGGCATACAAATGAAAGAAAACAGAGAGGAATCAAACCTATGACCATTAGCACAAATGTCAGTGTACAAACCGGTAGGCTACACCACCAACGTGAAGTCAGTAGCAAAGGCTGCATACAAGAATACTGCAGGGCATCACACAAGAAGCCTGCTGGCTGCCAGGATAGGCAAACCTCCAACAGTAACCATGATGGACTGCATATGCAAATCTGGTGTGTACAGCTCAAATCACAGTCTGTAATTGGGACCAGAACCACATATAACTACATGCACACACACACAATGAAATGTTATGCAGTGGATACAGCATGCAAAAGAGGAAAGAACCTAAACCCAAAGGGCAGCAGGGGATGCCCTGTGGAGCAGGGCAAAATATGGAACAGAACAGAAGCGTAGCATGTGAGAATTGAACCTGCAAACAGGTATGCCACAGACCAGCTAAACCACAGCAATGCCAATCCCCCAAACAGACTGCCTATGTGAATGCTACAAAGAAAGAGACATATGTAACAGCTAATTTGTGATGGATAGGCAGCACAGAGGGCACACTTTGGTGTACAGTGAAGAGGTGGAAGGGTGTGTGGATAGGTGTCGAACCTTGTAGTTAGCTCATGGTCAGGTTAGCATAACACAAAAAAAAACAAACCCATGTGGGAATCAAACCTGCAACCTATGGTGTTACAACACATGTCCATAACCATTATCCCAAACAACCACACCAAGCACAATGCCAATATATTATCTCAAAGGAAATGTGTGTATGGGAACCTGTAACACCCAGTGATGTGGCAGACAGCTGGCAGATAGACAGCTGGCACCGTACAAGAATGTGAGCACAGGTAGGCCATGCACATGACCAGGAAATCACTAAATACATGTGTCAGTGTGTTCAAGCAGCAGCAGAAACAAATGTACGTTCAACACATATTTTTATTTTGGTTAATCATCAGAGATAGTGTAGATACCGCCTATCATAATATCAAGGTGATTGGATCCCAGGTGAAAATCTGAGAACACATTTTACAGGGCAGCAACCCACATGTTACAGAATTGTCACTGGCCCATCCACAGATGATGGGCAGGAAAGATAATGTTCATCAGGTGCATGGTGTGCAGTATGCATTTGGCCCCCACCCCCCCACATACTGCTGCATGCCCCAAATGTGTTAGTTACATATGTGTGCAGGTAGACAGTAGGTGGTGCATGATGAGGGCCCAAAACACATCAATCATGATCTGTTCCCTAAAACATATCTATCTGCCAACACAGGAAGCACACAAATGAAACAGCATATGTTGTTACAAGTAAGAAAGTGTAAACACACATATCAAAATATATTTAAAACAGCTGTCACATAATGCCTGATATATGAATCAAAGCTGCAACAATGTAACCCTAAACAATCGTCAAATGCACAATGAGTATATGCTAACAGGTAGCAGAGGCACATGAACACAGAGAATTCAAATGAAACAATCCGCAGAAACATGCAGAGATAACACTATGCAGAAGGTCCCCCTGCACTGGTTGGTGTGGATACAGTGTCTGTACACATATATCACGGTACATGGAATGCACAAATGAAGGAAGAAAATGGACACTCACACTGCCACATTCCAAATATAATAGGGCAATGTGAGTGTCGTTACCTCAGAAGATAAATAGGACTGTACAGACATGCAATGCTAGGTTTGCAAATCAATGCAGAGCGTCACGTCTGTACAGTAAACAGACACAATAACCTGTATATAGAGATGGAAAAAAAGATCAAACATGTTACAGTAACCCACACAGAAGCCATATTGCATCATGCTGTGTTTCACCAACATAGTCAGTCACATGCACATGCACCGTGTACGTTGAAACATGACACAGTGATTCCACACATGCACTGTAACACCTTTGGTGATTGCAAACAGCAATCCAGGATGCTGGTGTGCAGTAAAGTGGTGTTGTGGCAAATAAGGTGTCATGTCCACGTGGAGGCTAGGAGGACATGGACAAGAGGACCTCTCCATTGCTCCCCCTGTGCCACACGCTTGGCTGTATGCTCATGTTGAATCAAACAGATGAGCGTATCCTGTGTTCTATGTCACACACATGGGCAAAACACAACAACACAATGTCAGAAGGATGTACAACATACAGCGACAATGTCAGTCCTTGCTGCACGTGGGGACCAGTACACAGTGTCCAAAGTGCAAAGGATATCTGCAATCCAACAAGTCATGTTACGACTGTCCTTGAAACCCTGGGCATGCATAGTCAAGTGTGACATCCCAATATGCCACAGTACTGGAAAGGTCATGTGTATCCCCTGCGATGAACACGACACCCAGCCAGAGCACAGCAGCAACGGTGTGTTGGACAGGGCTGTCATGCCCAAAGTAGCAGTCCAACAATAATACTGTCCATCCTAGGCATGTGTCCCACTCGCAGAGGTCAAACATCCTATGGCACCGTATTCCAGGGATAGTTCCATGGTGTTGGTATGTCCCCCAACAGGTGGTTGATGGTGACGCCGGATGCACTGTAGTAGATGTGCTTTGTGTGTTCACTGCCCTGTGTCAGAAGAGGATAAACAATGTATTGATATGCTGCTTGCAACATTAGCCCAAATTGCAGAGAGTCAAACATCAATATGTACGTAAGGAAACATCACACAGGCAAACATAACATGATAACAACACAGAACACACTGCATGTTGGGGACATTTTGAATTGGAACCGCAGATGAGGGTGTCACATGGATATGGTCATGTCCATGCCCATGTTACACAGGCATTTCACAGCTCCACCCCATATGCATCAGCGTTCGTGTACAGAGACCCAACAGGAAATGTCTATGAGACAGACAGTAAATCATTAACATGTAAAGGCTGATGTCACTCACAAAAGGCCTAAGGTGCAACCTACCATGTGTTTGTAGCAAGTGTATGTTTGGAATCCCCTGAGGTGCTCAAAGGCCACAACACATCACAGAGAAGGGAGAAGATGTCATCGAAATGTGTAGAGTCACCATGTCCCTATGTCCAGCCACTGTTGATGCATGTCCACATTATGGCGATATCTGTGATACAAAAATGCTGTTGCACAGTGGTCTGTCAGCACACAAGAGATAGGTCAGCTCACAACACACAACACATGTCTACAATGTCCACAAGGTAAACAGCAGTAAGGTAGAGATAGCACAGTCACCACCGCTCCCCAGGTGTACAAACCCCTCACACCACATGGTAGTGCAAACTGCATGCACACTGTATCATAACAGAGCCACCCACCCACCCACACACACACACACACACACACACACACACACACACACACACAGTATGAGAAGGTGAGCATGGTACCAGTAACATATGGCCTGTATGTGCACAATGGGCAAATAGTGGAGATAAAGGCCTGGCAAATGCTATGATACACTGCTGTTGGCTGATGCTACAATGTCATGGAAGAATGAAAGTGGGGCCCACCACCGGAACACCTAGGACCTGTAGACACACTCAGCCCTGTTGGATGTGTCCCAGAGACAGTGCTGGAGAAGACAAACTGCGCATGAACACATGTGGATATGTGTGGCCAACATCAACATATGGGGTACCGGGGAGCCCGATAAATAGGTCACCCACAACATATGGGCAGTAGACAGATAACCTGTGGCATGTGTTGCTCCTGACTGTCCACACACACAAATCACCTGTATGTCCACCTACCCCAGTGTCCTGCACGTTGAATGAGGTACACACAGCTGACACTGCACTACTGCACCTGGAACATCTCCAAGCATGTCCTGTGGCCCACCCGCCCTCCCCATCCTGGCCGCTCCCCTCACTATCCCCGCCACCCTCTTTGCCCTCCCACTTCACCTCCCCAGCACCCTCCACCATCCCCTCCTCCCACCTCTCCCCACCCTCCATGTCTTCCTCCCCCACATCCATGGCGTCCTCCGCCTCGGGAACTCCAGTGGTCGCAGGGGGGCTTCCAACAGGTTGTGTGCCTGCAGAGGTCCCCTCCCCAGCATCTGCAGCCTCTGTGGAGAAGGCAGAAATGAACAGGGCATCATGCATTTGTTACGGCACAGACACATTGTGTGTGGCATCACAGGCTGCCATGCCACTGGGACATGGTGTGGCACAATGCATAGGCTGGGACACTCACCGTCACCCATGGCCATTGCCTCCCGCTACATGCGGCGGAGGTATCCCGGGCAGTGTAGTCGCATCTCTCTGCCCTTCTTCCGTAGGTCCTCTACCTGGGGGGATAGGCAATGTTTGCAAACATTAGTGCCCTGTATCCCTGTCCATGGCAAACCACATGACACACATGTCTGTGTGCAATGCTGGCCGCTCCTGCTATGGGCAGCGGGTCCCATACCTGCTGTTGGCAGCGCCACCTGCATGTGTGGGCATGAGGCTCGGCATTTGTGTTGCGACACCTACGTGCCCTGTGTACCGCCTCACCCACCCCATACCATGTCCCTGCCATCTCCTGTCATGACACGTGGGCAACATAGCATGTGGGGCGTTGCAATTGTGGTCTACAGGGGGTGTGACTCCATACACTCAGCAGTCCAGCACACACCTCGGTGTTGGGCAGGCCATCCCACATCAACAGGACCCATCACCATGACTCATGGACGCTGATGCAGCCTCTGTGGTGCGTGTTCAGACACCTGGGGGGGTGGGGGGCTGGGTACCTGCACCAGCATCAGCTACCGTTACACCGAGCTGCTTGTTGGACCACTGGAATCTGGTGTGCTGCCTCCTGGGGATGTGGCGGAACTGGGAACCTGCAACACAAACAACTACCATAACACCAGGATGTAGAATAGACCTGTGTCAGCTGGTCTGATGCCTCCTGGGGTTAGGACAGAGCTGGGAACCTGAAACAACAACAACATCCATAACACGAGTCTTGAAGGACTAGAAAAAGGGACTGTTACTTCTGGAGAGAGATCTGCAATTGTGAGTATATACTTCTGGGAATTTTCTGAAAGGAATTCTTTCTATTAAAGCTATTTAATCTGTGAACCCACTATTTTTTGTTAAATCAGTCAGGGCATGGTAGCAACAGTTTAAGTTTAAATTTAAAACACAGAAGAGAACTTTCTGGTTACATTTCATACCCAGCAGAGAGCTTATAGTTTTAATTTAATAGTCACTCAGGGCCTAGTATCAGCAAAGTATTTTTAGTTTAAATTTAAAACACAGAAGAGAGCTTTCTGGTTAAATTTGGAACCCAGCAGAGAGCTGTAGTTTAAATTTAATAGTCACTCAGGGCCTAGCATTAGCAAAGCACTTTTAGTTTAAATTTAAAACACAGAAGAGAGCTTTCTGGTTAAATTTAGAACCCAGCAGAGATCTTGTAGTTTAAATTTCATAATAAGTTAGAGCCTAGCAGCAGCAAAGAGCTATAATTTAAATCAAATAAGAATATAGCTTACCTCAGCAGCACAGGACAGGGTACTGTGTAGCAGCCCTCTTTTAATAAATGTTATTTCCCTCCCTCCCTCCCCACACCCACCCCTGGGATAATCGTAGCTTTATAGGTACTTATACATCTTAAAAGACAGGAGGTACTCTCAGGTGAAGCTTGTTACCCAAATCAGACATACACTAAGGACCTGAGATTAATTAAGCTTCAGGTGAACAAGGTATATTAAACGTATTAGGTACAGTTTTATTGGTATAAATATCCATAGCAACCCTTAGTAAGTAAAGAACTTAAAGATCTAAACAAAAGCTTAAAACTAAGATGCAGACAGCAGTCCAGCAGCAGGATGGGGGCTTTCCAGTCTTTTGCATTGAGTGTCACATGTATGATTTTCTCCCAGTTGGTGAGAGGTCTTACGTGTGCACTAGTTGCAAGGAGCTCTTTGCTCTCAGGGAACGAGTCCGTTCTCTAGAGGCTAGAGTAGCAGACTTGGAAAACATAAGAAAGACAGAGAGGTACATAGACGAGACCTACAGGGATATAGTCCTGAAGTCCCACCTCCAGTCTGGCAGCATCCCTGTTGCCATAGAGGAGAGAGGTCACATGACAGGAGAGCATCACCCTGATGTGGCAGGAAGTGATCCTGTAACTAGGACCTGTCCTCCAGGTGATGTAAAACCCTCTCACACCGAGGAAGTTTCTACAGGGCCATGTGCCCATGAGGGAAGGGTTAGGACAGCCGTTATAGTTGGTAATTCGATCATTAGGCATGTAGATAGCTGGGTGGCTGGTGGATGTGAGGATCGCCTGGTAACATGCCTGCCTGGTGCGAAGGTAGCGGACCTCACGCGCCACCTAGATAAGGTCTTAGATAGTGCTGGGGAGGAGTCTGCTGTCTTGGTACATGTCGGTACCAATGACATAGGAAAATGTGGTAGGGAGGTTCTGGAGGTTAAATGTAGGCTTTTAGGTAGGAAGTTGACATCCAGAACTTCCAGGGTAGCGTTCTACGAAATGCTTCCCGTTCCACATGCAGGACCCAAAAGGCAGGCAGAGCTCCGGAGTCTCAATGCGTGAATGAGACAATGGTTCAGAGATGAGGGGTTTGGATTTGTTAGGAACTGGGGTACATTCTGGGGAAAGGAGGGGCTCTTCCGAAGGGATGGGCTTCACCTTAACCGGGATGGAACCAGGCTGCTGGCATTAACCTTTAAAAAGGAGATAGAGCAGCTTTTAAACTAGATAATAGGGGAAAGCCGACAGTCGCCCAAGAGCACATGGTTCGGAAGAATGTATCCTTGAAGGATACTACCAAAAGCAGAGAGGTTCCAAAAAAGAGTAAAGTAGCCCAAATGCCCTCGAGTATGGAGCAGACAGAGCTTAAAGATCCCAAATTACCTATGTCTACCAATAGCCAAATTAATATGAATAAAATAGTCTCTAAAATGCTTGTATGCAAATGCTAGAAGTCTAAAAAATAAGATGGGAGAGTTAGAATATATAGCACTAAATGAGAGGTTAGATGTGATTGGAATATCAGAGACATGGTGGAAGGAGGACAACCAGTGGGACACTGTGATACCTGGGTACAAACTATATCGTAATGATAGAACTGATCAAATTGGTGGAGGGGTTGCGCTCTATGTTAGAGAGGGCATTGAGTCAGAAAGGATTAAAGTTTTGCAGGAAACAAAATTTGCTGTAGACTCTATGGATTGAAATTCCATGTAAAAAGGGGAAGGCGATGGCGGTGGGGGTGTACTATCGACCGCCTGGCGAGAATGAACAAATGGATAATGAAATGCTCAAAGAAATCAAGGAAGCTAGCAAAAGCTACAGCACGGTAATAATAATGGGCGATTTCAATTACCCTGGTATCGACTGGGTCAGTGTCACGGCAGTACATGCTAGGGAGAAAAAGTTCCTAGATGACATAAATGACTGCTTCTTGGAGCGGCTGGTTCATGAACCGACCAGAGGGGAAGCCATATTAGACCTAGCCCTTAGTGGAACACCAGATCTAGTGCAAGAGATAAGGGTGTTGGGGCCACTTGGCAATAGTGATCATAGCATGATCGCCTTTGATTTAATTAGTGCAGGAGGGATAGTAAGGAAATCCACAGTACTACCTTTTAACTTTCGAAAGGGAGACTATGATAAAATGAGGAAAATAGTTAAGAAAAAACTAAAAGGAGCAGTTGCAAAGGTTAAAGACTTACATCAAGCTTGGGTGTTGTTAAAAAATACTATCTTGGAAGCCCAGACCAGCTGTATTCCATGCTTTAAGAAAAGTGGAAGGAAGTCCAAAAAACTGCCAGCATGGTTTAAAGGTGAGGTCAGAGAGGCTGTTGTTGCCAAGAAAACATCTTTCAGGAAATGGAAAAAAGAGCCAAACGATGAAACCTGGAAACAGCATAAGCACTGGCAGGTCAAATGCAAGGCATTGATAAAGAAGGCAAAGAGAGAATTTGAGAAGAAGCTTGCTGCGGAAGCAAAAACGTGAAATAAAGATTTTTTCAAGTACATTCATAGCAAAAAACCTGTGAGAGAGTCAGTTGGACCATTAGATGATAGAGGAGTTAAAGGGGCACTAAGAGGCGACAAGGCGATAGCGGAGAGACTGAATGAATTCTTTGCTTCGGTCTTTACTGAGGAAGATGTAGGGATGTTACCCATGACTGAAGTGGTATTTAAAGGTGCGCAAGAATTGAAGGAAATATCGATACATTGGGAAGATGTATTACAACTATTACATAAACTGAAGAGTAGCAAATCACCTGGGCTGGATGGTATACATTCAAGTGTGTCGAAAGAACTGAAATATGAGATTGCAGACCTGCCATTAGTAATCTGTGAACTATCATTAAAATCATCTCTAATACCTGAAGATTGGCGGATCGCCAATGTAACACCAATTTTTAAAAAGGGTTTGAGGGGTGATCCGGGAAACTACAGACCGGTGAGCCTCACGTCAGTACCGGGAAAAATGGTAGAAACCATCATAAAGAATAAAATTACTCAGCATGTAGATAGTCCTTGCCTAATGGGAGACAGCTAACATGGCTTTAGACAAGGAAGATCTTGTCTTACTAATCTGTTATGTTTTTTTGAAAGTGTGAATAAAAAGGTGGACAAAGGTGAGTCGGTTGATATAGTGTATCTGGACTTTCAGAAAGCCTTTGACAAGGTCCCTCATCAGAGACTTTTGGCAAAACTAAAGAGTCATGGGATAGGAGGCAGTGTGCTACTGTGGATCAGGAACTGGTTAGAAGATAGAAAGCAGAGGGTTGGGCTAAATGGCCAATTTTTCCAATGGAGAAAGGTGAATAGTGGTGTACCCCAGGGATATGTGCTGGGTCTGCTGCTTTTTGACATATTCATAAATGACCTGGAAAGTGGAATAACGAGTGAGGTTATCAAATTTGCAGATGACACAAAACTATTTAAAGTTGTTAAAACCCAAGAGGATTGTGGAAAATTGCAAGAGGATCTTGATAAATTGGAAGACTGGGCATCAAAATGGCAGATGAAATTTAATGTGGACAAGTGCAAAGTTATGCACCTAGGGAAGAACAACCCAAACTATGCTTACACGATGCACGGTTCCACATTAGGAACCACCACCCAGGAAAAAGATTTAGGCGTCATTGTGGATAACATGTTAAAACCCTCGGCCCAGTATGCAGCGGCAGCCAAGAGAGCAAATAGAATGCTCGGTATCATAAGGAAGGGAATGGAAAGTAAAACAAAAGATATTATAATGCCTCTATACCGTTCCATGGTGAGACCGCACCTTGAATATTGTGTGCAATTCTGGTCGCCGTATCTTAAAAAGGATATAGCGTTATTAGAAAAGGTTCAGAGAAGAGCCACCAAAATGGTAAAGGGGATGGAAGGATACTCCTATGAAGAAAGGCTAAAAAGGTTAGGGCTCTTTAACCTGGAAAAGAGACGGCTGAGTGGAGATATGATAGAAGTCTATAAATTAATGAACGGAGTGGAACGGGTAAACGTAGATCGACTGTTTACGTTATGAGAATATAGGAAGACTAGGGGACATGCAATGAAGCTACAGGGTAAACTATTTAAGACTAATAAAAGTAAATATTTTCTTACTCAATGTGTAATCAAACTCTGGAATTTGTTACCCGAGGATGTAGTAAAGGTTGTTAGTGTAGCTGGGTTTAAAAAAGGTTTGGACAAGTTCCTGGAGGAAAGGTCCATAAACCATTATTAAGAAGGGACCCAGGATATCAATGCTTGACCTAGTACAAGCATTGCAGAACCTGTGTCTTTTGGGGAAACTGCTAGGTACGTATGACCTAGATTGGCCACTGTTGGAAACAGGATACTGGGCTTGATGGACCTTGGTCTGACACGGTATGGCATATCTTATGTTCTTATGTTCTAACACCAGGATGTTTGATACACCCCTATGCGCAGGTCTGCGAGCGTTCGGGGCCAACGGTGATGTTCCACACATCAGCAGCACCAACTAACACACCACCAGGATGACTGCTGGACCTCTGTCATCAGATCTGATGCCTCCTGGGGATGGGGCAGGCCTGTGATACTCCGACTGCAGCAGCTACCAGTGCACCATGATGACTACTTGGCCTCTATGATCAGGTAAGATCTCTCCTGGAGATTGGCCAGAGCTGGTAATGCGTCATAGCATCAGCCACCATATCACAGGGATGCCTAATATAGCTCTGTCATGGGGGCTGCAACTCCTGGGAGTTGGGCAGAGGTGTGCACTGCAACAGGAGCAGCTTACATCACAGCACGCTACCCTCTGCACCTCTGCTTTCATGTCTATGCCTCCTGTGGATTGGCATACATGCACACAGCAACATACACAGATAGATTGATCACAGGTTTGCCCACATACACGTGTCTCACACATGTGGTGCATATCTTATGTGTTTTGATTGCTGGATATTGTGCTGCACACCTTCCATTTAGTGACCTGTCCCCATACACTTGCCTCACATGGGTAGTCTGCTGCACGGTTAAAGCGCCTTGTGATGCGCACCCACACCCCCTTACGAGTTCCTGATCCTGGCGTTTTGAGGCGCCTGGGAAGAGGCGCGGCTGCCTGGTGCATATTAGGGCTGCCAGCTGTCGTAGATCATGGCGGCTAAAGGCTGGCTTGCGGGATCGCTTCGCCATTTTGAGGGATGCCCATGTGTTGGTGACGCACGCATGCACGCTGCGCATGTGCAGTATCATGCATATGCCATACCGCGCACTACTATGCCCCGCACACGATGTGTGCATGTCATGGATGCCACAAGGAAAAGTATCTCTGGGGCTGCATTACTACACATTGGATACTGAGATTGGTGGCTACGGTGGCTGGCTTTGGTTTACAGCATCGCATTACTTATGCCATTTGGCCTGGGCTGCATCTGCTGCGGGTGCCTTCTGCCATGCTTTTGGAGATGCAACACCATGCCAGGCCTCTCCTTTGGGGCACGGGACAAAGGTTATAGTGTATTCGGCTTGTGTCACTGTTTGTGGGGGTGTGTCTGACTTTTACTAACACTCATCTTACTGTTGGTGCAGTGGGTTTTCGAACCAATGAGTAGTGACTCTGAGGGCATCATATTAACCAGTATGCTATGCCTCTTCTCATAGCACAGGCTGACTACACAGCAACTGCAGGCCAACCCAGTAAATGTCAGCTGTGCTTACAGGGATGGGGTAGACCCACAGCTATGGCACTTTACAGGGTAGCTTAGGTTTCCCAGCTGCGGTGATGGTTTTGATTTGGGGGACACACTGCTATTTGCTATGGGGTATGTGTGCACCATCCTAATGTTGGCGGCGAAACCACCAGCCATGACGTGAGCAATGCCATATAGGGAGGTCGGCGTGCCGGCGTCCATGTAGCATGCACTGTGTATCACACAATAGGGGGTGCGTTGGCTGTTTACGCGCAGTAACCTTAACTTCGTGGCAGTGCTATGAGAAGGTGTATAGAACTGTAGCCTACTGGTTAATACAATGACCAACAAGCCAGAGCTCATGGGTTTAATCCCTCAGGGGTCTCATCTGCTATGGCTGTCTGAGGCAATCTCTTTTACTGCATGTGACACATCTCTACAATCTGTGCTGCCAGCAGAAACACCCTCACTTCATTGCCATCACCTACTGTGCCCTATAGGGCAGGGGGGTATCTGAACCCACATGTGGATTAGGGGCAGCACTTACAGACCTGCCCTCTTGGGGGCAGGGTGGGGGGGACAGGATCTGCCTCCAACAGCCCCACACTCTACATCTTTGCAATGGCAGCAGTGCAGTGACATGATGAAGGGCTATGGGACCAGCTACCCCGGTCCTGCAGTGGAGAGGGATGCAGATCTGTTTGTATCACAAAGGGCACTGGCAGAGGGCCTGTATATGCTCAGATGCCCCCCACCACCATCTGACATTGACCAGCAGTGGGCACTATCAGTCTTCACCCTGCAAGGTGCTCCAGCCATACACATGCTAACTGCAGACGGTCTGCTAGCTAGTACATAGCGAATGTTCCTGGAGGAACTGTGTGCACCCAAAATGGGATGTGAGCACACACACCAAGCAGGTATGTCAGTGATTAGACCCCAGAACAGGGAACCCATAGATATCACCTAAAAGACATACTGTATGGCACTATGGGGTAACCTAGCCATGCCTTGGTCACTGCTCAGTCAGGGTGAGAGTGACCTCCCAGCATGACATGCTGTGGCCACCCTGTCCTTGCAGGTGGTGGTCAGGCACTAGAATGTCCCAGCCATTGCCCTATGCCCTGTGCAGATGCATCCTGCTCAGGCCGTCCTGTCCAGGCCATACCCATGGTACCTTGCTCCTCATTATGCACATTGGCAGGCTAACACTGGAAACAGTGCAAGCATTGTGGGCTCAGTAAGGTGTAGGCAGCCACAACACACTGGGTAGACATGCACACACTCCCACACCTATTTCAGCATTGTGCAAGGATTTGCAGGCATTGCTATGGTACTCAATACTGTTGGGGTCACTCCCTGGGGTGGTAAACACTGTCTGGAGCATACACTGAACCACACTCCACAGATATCAGAAAGGTTGCTATGATGAATCTCTATCAACAAATTGTGTTTAACATAGGATGTGTTATCTGACATTGATCATAGCGACCTTTTGATATATGTGGAACGTGTTCCCAAGTTTAGAACGGCATTGCTGAGGTATGCAGTTGCCAGTATTAGGAGATGCTAGTCTGTGCAGGGCCCAACAGCCTGACTCTCCATGAGGCGTTGGATAGTGGAGCCTGTGGGTGTGGGTGTTTGTGCCGCTGCTCTAGGCAGAGGTTCCCAACTCCGGTCCGGATGGGCCAAACACGGTTCAGGTCTTCATGTTGTCCCTACTGAATATGCATGGATACACGTGCATACAATGGGGGTGGTGCATGTAAATACATCTCATGCATATTTATTAGGGACATCCTGACAACCTGAATGGTGTTTGGCCCTCCAGGACTGCAGGTGGGACACTCTGCTCTAGGGATTGCACATGTTTATGGTGTCTGTGCTCTGTAGGGTGACATATAGGCGTTTATGGCATGTTTCATTTCTCTGCAAGAAAGGTTCTGTCTTTATTACCACTGTATAAAACATGGGGACATGGTTTGCAGGGGGGCCACAGCTAGGACTTGAACCTGTGACCCTCTGCCCCTGAACACACTGGCTGTGTGTACTGCACCACACTGTTGCCACAGAAGCAGATCATTCCCTGGGGATACCATGACTGTACATCAGACAGATCTTGTCTGTTGCAGTTCACGGCACCCACCTAAATGGGGCTTGGCCGTGGTCTGATGTGGGCAGCTGCCACTGCCCCCTCCACCACCAAACACCCCTCCGCCACCATGCTGACATGCCCTTATGCCGGTGATGCTGGTAGTGCGCAGTCCCAGGCCAGCCAGTGTGCCGGTAGGCAGCTGCCTATAGTGTGGGTTCTCGGGTGGGGTGCCTACATGGACATGCGCGCTTCCCCCCAGCACTGCCTGACAATGTTCTATGCCCTTGGGGGTACCTGCTGGGTAATATCCCCTGGGACACTGTGGGGAACACACTCGTGCCCATGTTGGACCCTCGTCAGTTGCTGTCTTGCTGCTTTACAGTTTTGGCATTCCTATGTGCCACCTAGGCATCTGCCTAGTCTGCAATGTGCCCCAGTGGGACCACAGCATGTGCCGCCTGCAGCCCTCTGTATCCCATTTCCAGCATCAGTACAGTTGCCCTGTCCTACGTGCCCACTCTACTGTTGCTGCACATTTGCACGCCATAACAAACCTGCCCAATATAAACGACAAACACCCTGATCAGCGGTATTTCAATGTGGGATCATTCACTTTGTAGGGGGACTGAGAATAGACCCTTCCAAACATGATATCTTCTTTTTTATGCTTTTTCAGTAGTGTTGCTTTATGTTTCTCATTAATATCACTATTGGCCAGCTTGGTTATTGGGATTTCAAATGTGGTTCTGGTCATTTTATTTGTTTCTTTGCTTTTTTGGCTCCTGCACATGTATCACGACTATCACATTTTTGGGTTTCCCTGCCTTTGCTGTACATTGCTGATTGAAATGGTTTCTCTGACCTGGAAATGTGCCTAGCGCCAGGTTTTCACTGGCGCTAATTTTCTGAGCTTCATTTCACGGTGATAATGTGCAAGGAGCCACTCCATGCCCACTCTTCGCCCATTGACCCCTTCTCTCTGCCCCTGCGGAGCCTTCCTCCGCCCTCTGGGGGGCCTTGCTCCACCCTCGGTGCACCTTACCGCCGCAGCAGATGTTATTGCGTGATACGTGATGTTCTCACACGGTAATGCGCCATTATCGCAGATAACATCACCTATCGCATGATAATGTCGCAGCTGCGACGTTAACGCCGTTTAGTAAATATACCCCTATGAGTATGTTTTCTTCAGGTATTTCATACAGTGAATAACAATGTAAGATATTCTGTCATGAATTGAGTTTTGTTTTTTGTTTCAGGGGCAGTTTCTCCATATGGATTAGTTTTGTGTATACCATGACAGACATTAATCTCACTTCTAAGCTAGGGTATGTGGAGTATGATCTCAGTCTCTCAAAGTTACTGCTAATGCTCGGTGTAGTACTTGCATCATGCCAAAGAGAGCTTCCTTCTGGAGTTTTCGTAAGATGTAACATGTATGGGTAGTTTGTCAAGATGTGCTTGAAAGTTCTTCATCAAGCCTGTGGCACCCAATACAATGGAAAATATTTCTATATCTTTTGGCCACATTTTCTTGATACTTCAGGATCTTCTGCCTCTCCACACAGTTCGCAGAATAATCACTTGGAACCGACACCTCTATTATCAACGGTGTTCTGGTGTTTTTCTCTTTTGCCACTATGACGGGTTTCCTTGCATCCAGTTTCTTATCTGTTAGAATGGGAATGTCCCAGGTGATGTGGGTTATGTTTTATGCTTGCTTTTGTTGCAGTGGATACAGGATACAGTGCAGAATATACATTTTTAAAATAATAATAGTAGAACAGGCCCCAAATACAAGCGCAGTAATGCTCCTTTCCTGCACACGAGATTATAGAATTCCCTCTGCATGTGCATGTGGTTCTGAAAGTTTATAAGAGCCTTTTTCAAAGATTAAACAGCCTTACAAGTAGAAAAATCACCATAAAATTATTCCTTGCATGTAGTTTAGCTTAGTTTATTTAAAAGGTGATACTGCTCTTCGAGCCAGCAAAGCGGTTTACAATTAAAACAAGTAATGAAAAACTTAAAAAAGGAACTCCATTAATTGATAAAAGAGGTAGAGCCATTCGCAAGAAGGAAAGAGGGGAGGAAACATATGGACAGAACAGAACAGAAGAAACTGAGGAAAAGCAAGGGTCAGAACAAACACCTGTTTAAGAAGTGTTTAAAGTTATATGTACGTCCAGAAGTGCCATTACAAGTATACCCATATAACTTTATACAGATACCATTGCCATTTAAGCCTATGGGGATAATTTGATAAAAGCGTGCCTAGGTTAACTAAGCAGGAAGACACCTATTTTATAAAGATACATAAGCACCTGCATGACTTTTTAAAACATTAGTGCAAATCCTGCCAAAATCATGCCTAGATTGAAGGCATGGACATTCTGCCTGCCCAACATCAGGTGTAAATGTCGGAAGGTACCTTAAGTGCATGCGTGCATATTTCATACAATACGCATTTCAACTGCATCACTGCAACACTGACCATGGTCCATCCCTGTGCATGCCTGCTGTGCAAATGCATGCTGGCTTGTACTGCTCCGACTTTTAGTCGTGACCTAATTTCATGAGAGCTCATTTACATGCATCAAAAGCTGCTCATAAGTGAGAAAATGATTTCTAAAATTACCCTGCCTGCATAAGGGTAATTTATAAGGGGCATTTAGTTTAAGAGGCCAAGTAGGTGCTTACTGAGCAGCTATTTTATAAACACATGGAGGCCAATTCCATTCAGGCCATGCAGCCCCTGTGCGGCTGATCAGAAGCGGGATGTACAGAGGTAGATCCGATTGATTCTGCGGGGACTAGATGTGCCCACAGGATCAGAATCAGGTCTATGGCCCAGATGTGCAGGTTGGGTCCCGATTCTGATTGGCCTGCATGCCCAGACACATACCCGGCCACCTCAGCCAGGCTCCTGATTGGATCCGCAGTGCCATGGCATCTTGCCGCCATGGCACCGCGACTCCATTCAGGATCCGCAATCCCCAGCCACCAACCAAGCTCTCTTTTTCCTGCAGCCCGACACCTCATCTGGCCTTCCAAGGGAACCCCCTGTGCCCCTGCCCCCTCACTTGTGTCTCCGGGTCCTGCGCCACAGTCCTCCTCTGACCAGGGGGACTTATTCCACCTTCGAGGTGGAATAAGTCCCCCGACTAGATTCAAGGCTCCGGATGTACAGAGCCGACCTCTGAATTGGTCCTGTATGTCCGAAGTCATAGCCTACCCATGCCCTGCCGTCGCTCTGCCTCTGCCCCCATCTAGGCCTCCCCATATAAACCCACTGTTTGTATGGGGAGGATATTGACGGGGCCGGCAGGGGGACGAATAGTGGGGTTGAACATCTCAACAGGATGGCCATCCCCACTATTCGCAGGACAGAATGACTCCCACAGGCACCACTGTGTCTTTATAAAATACTAGCATTAGAAGAAGAGATTATATCTTAAATTCAGGAATGGACATTTATACTTGCTTAAGGGCAGGTGTAAATGAATATGCATAAATTGTGCAAGCAGGCACATAGATGAAGATATTTCAAAATCAATTACTTGAGAACTATGCCTATGCACATGTGTTAACGCAAGTCAATATTTTCTAAAAGGCCATTTCCAAAGGATCTTATAAATTACCCCATACGCTTAGCGGGTGAATTAAGCCATTGAAAATACCTGGTTTTTCCCTGCTCACTCTACCCAAAACCATACTCCTTTTTAAAACATGTAACTTTGGGCATGTAGGAGTAATTTTATAAGGAGGCACCCATCTTTAGGTACCAACAATCAGTGTAAATGTCTGTATTTTAATCATTTATATGTGTAAGCGACCACTTGTGCATGTAAATAAACTTTTATTTAAAAAATGGCAAAGATAGAAGTATGTGTGTGTTTGGATGGCACGCGCTTTCACTGTGGGCGTACACATGGGTGGAGTGTGCGCACAGCCTGGATAATGCAAGTAAGTGCGCACATTATAGAATACGATCATTTACACACATGCTTGCAAAAAGTTGGAGTGGTCATTCTCTGCCATTTATTCTACTATTTTATAAAGTCAAGTGTGTGTGTACTCGACTTTATAAAATAGGCGTAAAATAGGTGCATGAAAATGCATATTAACAAGGCACAGCTTTATAAAATTACCCTTGTAATAACTTATACTTCTGGCATGATCGGTATAAGTGTGTTGTATGTTTTGTTTTAATAAAACATTTTCAGACAGAGCATTAATGCATTTGAATATTAATCATGGTTTATTTACTTCATGCTGTGCAAGCTTAGAATAGGAATAAACCTAAATCCAGAAGAGGATTCCTCCTGCTCTAAGTGCTTGTGTTGTGTCTACAACAAAGTACTCCCTGGTTTATATTCGTAATTTCAAGTGGTGGGTTACATGGCATGAATCTGTTCCACTTAAATGGTGTTAGAATGACAGACAAGAGTCAGGCGTATGGGCTGAAATTTCGACTCTTCTATGAAACAGCCGCTCCCTTTGTTTAGACTTTCCTAATCCAGTTGAAAAATGTAAAGAAATTTTATGTTTTCAGTCCCTTCGTGTTTCTTTGTACAATAGCTCTGAAATACTGCATGGAGAAAACATACTTCTATGGGGGAGGTGATGCCCTGGGCATAAAAAAACATCTATTTTCTCCATGCATTGTTGGAAACAGTGTCAGCATTTCCTATTTGCTTGTGCAATCTCTGAACTCACTAATCCTACCATCTAAATATTTTTCTTGTATTAGAGGGATTTTTGGCATGAATTAGAGTGGCTATTTGAACCACCATTGTTCAGGTTCAGTGTGCATTTAAAACTTGGATTGGAGAAGTTTGTTATGCCTTGTGGCAGATAAGTCTATCTCAATCTTGATTTTTTGCCCTGATTTCAGAATCAGTTCTATTTTCAGTATTAATAGGAAATGACCAGGCTTTGCTCAGTTTGAATTATTAAACATGTCAGTTCAGATATAGCTTGCTCAGATTTGCTTGGGTCATCATGTAGTGGGTGGAAAGTTATATTTTGTGGTCAAAGCAGCTTTTTCACAGAACCTAGGAGTTGAGTAGCAAGCCCATAGGATCTTTAGAAAAAGTCTCACAGAGTCAGAATTTCATTTGCAAATGGTATAAATGGCTCCCCCCAGACCTTTATGGTACATCCATGTGGAGACACAGGTAAACTCTCTTGCCAATACTGCTCTTCTCTTGGAATGGTAAAAAGATGCATTCCATACATATCACATTAATTCCATCAGGGTCATTCTTGATATCTTTGGCCAGGGTACTGTCATACCAAATATTTTCCTACTTCCAATTGCAATAGCCTAATATGTGGGCTGTAGGGTTCAGAACACAACATGTAAGGAAAGAACACTGTGAGGAGGCTAGCACTCTCCTGCACAGGGTGATAGCTGCAAAAGGTACACAGTAGCAGCAAAAGGCCCATATTATCTGCAGGGGATCTTTCCAGCCTTACCCCTGCAGATACCGTGGAGCAATTGCTCTTACCTCAGAGACCCATGATCCCTGCAATGACAGGTAGTGCGAGAAGTGCTGCAGTGCCTGCTGATCAGGGATCCTGGGATCCATGGCAAGTGTAAGGAGAGGACAGAACTAGTAATAGCTCTGTCCCCCCTTATTTGCCATCGATTCCTGCCTAGGCTCTGATTGGGCCCATCCCCGACCTTACACATTTCCGGTGCTGAAGTTGTCTCTGCTCCTGGCCTCTGTAGTTGTACTAAAAATGGTGCTGTTCCCAGGGTGCTGGCCCCTAGTCTTAGAATGCTAGAGGCAGCACAGTGAGATCGCTGCCATTTTGATTAGCAGAGATGATGGAGGCAGGAACAAGGTGGTCACTAGACCACTAGGAACTTTAAGGTAATGGTTTGGGAGGGAGGGAGGGAGTGGGGGGTTGGAGGGCTGGGGGGACCCCTATGACTGACTGGTAGGCGGGATTTTAGGTTTTGAAGGGGGAGAGGGAGGTTTGGAATTGGGGGGGCCGACTGGTTAGCCAGGATTTTTTTTTTTAGCAAGAGGGAGGGGAGGATAAGGGGCCTGTTTGGCTAGCTGGGATTTCAGAATCAAATCAGGGCGTGGGAAGGGATAGAAGGAGGCGTCCAACTGACTATCTGGCTTTTTTGCTACTGTCAGGGAAGCCCCAATCCCTACTAGATAGTTCACTATGGAGATTGGGAGCTGTGCGGATGGGTGCTAAAGGAGGGGCCAGTCTGGTTATCATTGATGGTGCACAGATCAGTACATCTGTGGCACCAGCAATGGTGTACAGTCAGGGGGGTACCCGATTGGGGCCTCCTGGGGTCTGCTCTTCACATGCCATCTGCTAACAATCCTAATAACAGGGGTATTATATCCTAGAGTGTGTAAAATAAATCATCCAACAATCTACACTCCAAATATATCTCCGGTCTTGTTTAAGAAATTAATCTTCCACTTCGAGTTAGTGCTGCAGCATGTGTCTATACACTCTTATATCAAATATACAGGTCTCAGCTCAAAGGGAAACATGGCCAAAAAATGACCGATAGTATTCCCATAATAACATCAATGACCTGATTCATACATTTAAAGTGACTTAGTGCATAGATCCCATTTCTTTTGCCCACACGAAGCTACTTCTCCAACTTCACTTGATCCTCTTTTCTCTTAATCATTTAAAAATCTTAATGTCCGAAATTTATAATTAAATCGGTGTGGTTAAATCAGAGTGGCTAAAGCTCTAATGTAATACAAGTTTGCAACTCTTTCAAACAACAATTTCCAATTTTATATGGTGCAAACTTGTTGATCACCCAACGCAGTTCATAGACACTGTCATCGCATTTCTCCTCTCGGTTCTTCAGGGGTAATACTTCACTAGCCAAACTCCCACGTTAACTTCTCTTATCTGAAACATCTCACAAAATGCTGCCCACGTTCACTATCCGATATTTCCACTCTTACTTCACAATCAAACATAACTGGTGAAAAACGGGATCTATGCACTAAGTCACTTTAAATGTATGAATCAGGTCATTGATGTTATTATGGGAATACTATCGGTCATTTTTTGGCCATGTTTCCCTTTGAGCTGAGACCTGTATATTTGATATAAGAGTGTATAGACACATGCTGCAGCACTAACTCGAAGTGGAAGATTAATTTCTTAAACAAGACCGGAGATATATTTGGAGTGTAGATTGTTGGATGATTTATCTGCTAACAATCAGCAATGGCCACCTATTGAGGTGGCATTATCTGCAGCCCGATCAAGCCAATTTTTGCTGCCATTGCGTGAAAATGTTTTTCCATGATCCTGCCTCCCCCCGAGTCTACTGCGCAAATGGCAGATACCGCAGAAAAGTACCTGCGATATCTGTATTTCAACCACGTTAGCTACTGCTGCCGACCGATATTTCTGCATTAGCCCTGTGGTAGAAAAAGGAAGAAAAAAAGGGAAATGCAAGAGTTCAAGCACATAGTATGGGGAAAGATGTACAGTGGAAATTTCTGAAATTATAGATGAATAGACCTTCCTCTTCTACAAGCACATGTTATGATCTTGGTTGTCCATAAGCATAGGACCTACAGGATAGCTGTGGACCTTGAGGAAGAGAGAAAGCAAAAGAGGAGCCCTGAGAACTTCCTAATGTTCCCATATCATAGATTGGTGAGATCTCTGTAAAGTTCACTCACTCCTCTACATCTTGACTTTAAGCCAGGCTATTTCCTGGGAGAAAGGAGTTGGTGGTCAATGGGCACAAATTCCCCCCTCTCCACCTAGTGTTTTATTGCAAAGTGTACAGGAAAATTGTATCATGCTCCCTGAATGTTAGATGTCCCTTCCACATGTACCTCAAAGATCTGCCACATGATATAGCACTAGCCTTGTGTCTCTTTCCAATGGCACATGACTTAGCTGTATATTGAACCTACTGTTTCTTTTGGGCAGTACTACAGAATTCATCATCTTATATTGTTGCTTTGGATGAGTTTGAGAAAGATTTGGCAAGCTCTGAAGTAAAGACCTTACTAAGTTAGCCCAATAAAAATGTATTTTACAGATAGATATGCAACTGCCCAGCCTAGGAATCATCTACTCTACTTTTTTCCTTGATGTAATAGTCACGGTGAATTAGATGTTACCTCAAGTTGATAACTTTCCTAGGGAGTGGCCTGCAGGAAACACTAAGGGGTATGTTTACTAAATGGTGCTACGTGATGTTATCATGCGATAATGGCACACTACCGTGCGAGAATGTCACGTATCGCGCGATAACGTCTCCGGTGGCGTTAAGGTGCGCAGATGGTGGAGTAAGGCTCCCCAGAGGGCGGGTAAGGCTCCCCAGGGGGCAGAGATAAGGGGTCAATGGGCGGAGAGTTGGGTGGGGAGTGGCCCCATGCACACTAACGCCGTGAAATGAAGGTCTGAAAATTAGCGCCAGTGAAAACCTCGCGCTAGAGGCACATTTGCAGGGGAGAGAGACCATTTCAGTCAGCAATGTGCAGCAAAGGCAGGTGAACCAAGAACAGTGATAGTAGTGATACATGTGCAGCAACATCATAGCGCCCAAGTATGAGAGGGCACTACGGTGAGGCTGCAAATGGGGTACAGGGGGCTGCAGGCGGGACATGCAGTAAGGCAGCTGGGGCACAGGGTGGGCTAGGCAGATGCCTAGGTGACACATAGGAATGTAGAAGCAGAAAACCAGCAAGACAGCAACTGACCAAGGGCAAACATGGCCACGAGTGTGTGTCCCACAGTGTCCCAGGGGACAGTACCCAGCAAGTACCCCAAAGGGCACATAACATCGGCAGGCAGTGCCAGGGGGTTGCATGGATGTCTATGCAGGCACCCCTACCCCATATCATGCACCATAGGCAGCCGGCTACGGGCACACTGGATGGCCTGGGACTGCGCACCACCAGCACCACCGGCAGAAGGGCATGTCATCTTGGTAGCGGAGGGGTGCTGCTGGCAGAGGGGCAGTGGCATTTGCCCACAGCAGACCACGGCCAAGCCCTGTTTAGGTGGGTGCCGTGCACTGCAACAGACAGGGTCTGTCTGACGAACAGTCATGGTATCCCCAGAGAATGATCTGCCCCTGTGGTAACAGTTTGGTGCAGTACACACAGCCAGTATGTTCAGAGGCAGAAGGTCACAAGTTCAAGTCCCAGCTGTGGCTGCTACAAACCATATCCCTATATTTTACCCAGTGCTAAACCATGGTAATAAATACGGAACCTTTATTGCAGATAAAATAAACATGCCTTAAACGCCTATATTTTACCCTTCAGAGCACAGACACCATAAACATGTGCAATCCCTAGAGCAGAGTTTCCCAACTGCAGTCCTGGAGGGCCAAACACCATTCAGGTTTCATGCTGTCCCTAATAAATATGCCTGTGCTGCATTTGTATGCCCCGCCCCCATTGTATGCAAATGTATCTCATGCATATTCATTAGGGACAGAATGAAAAATTGAACAGTGTTTGGCCCACCAGGACCGGAGTAGGGAAACTCAGCCCTAGAGCAGCGGCCAACAGGGGCACAAACACCCACACCCACAGACTCCACTATCCAAAGCCTCATGGAGAGTCAGGCTGTTGGGCCCTGCGCGGAGCGGCATCTCCCAATACTGGCATCTGCATACCTTAGCAATGCCGTCCTAAACTTGGGAACACGTTCCACATATATCAAAAGGTTGCTATGATTAATGTTAGATAACAAATCCTAAGTTAAACACAATTTGTTGATAGAGATTCATCATAGCAACCTTTCTGATATCTGTGGAGTGTGTTTCAGATTTGTTTCTGACAATGTTTACCACTGCGGGGAGTGACCCCAACAGTATTGCGTACCATAGCAATGCCCGCACTGTGCCCAGGACTGGTGTGGCGGCCAGGGCTGCCAAAAACCTCTATACTTGCACAATGCTGGCATAGGTGTGGGAGTGTGTGTATGTCTATTCAGTGTTTTGTGGCTGCCTACTGCTTGCACTCTTTCCAGTGTTAGCCTGCCAATGTGCATAATGAGGAGCAAGGTACTGTGGGTATGGCCCATACAAGGTGGCCTGGGCAGGATGCATCTGCACAGGGCATAGGGCAATGACTGGGACATTGTAGTGCCCGACCACCACCTGCATGGACAGGGTGGCCACAGCATGTCATGCTGGGGGGGGGGGGGTGACTCTTACCCTGACTGAGCAGTGATCATGGCATGGCTAGGTTCCCCATAGTGCTATGCAGTATTTTTCTCAAGTGATATCTATGGGTTTCCTTTTCTGGGACCCAATCACTGACATACCTGCTTGGTGTGTGTGTGCTTACATCCCATTTTTGGGTACACACAGTTCCTCCAGGCACATGTACTAGCTAGCAGACTGTCTGCAGTTAGCATGTGTATGACTGGAACACCTTGCAGGGTGCAGTGGGTGGAGACTGACTGTGCTCTTTGCTGGTGACTGTCAGATAGTGGTGGGGGGCAGCTGAGCTTTTCTAGGCCTGCTACCTGTCTGCCAGTGCCCTATGTGATGCGTACAGATCTGCATTGACTGCCCTGTAGGGTGCCTATTCCCCAGCAGGACTGGGGTTGATGGTCCTCTCTACTGCCACCTTTGCAGAGATGTAGAATGTGGATCTGTTGGTGGGAGATCCTGTCACCCACCCTGACCCACAGAGGGCAGGTTGGGTGGTGCTATATAATACGCTTTTGGGTCCAACCAACGCCCTTCTCTTATAATATGTGAACATGGCAACCACACAGGATATACACTATTCTGGGCGCATCATAGTCCACAAGGGCTAGACGTGACTGGGAAATACAGATGGACACAGGTGTATCCTAGGTTTGTTTGCAAGGACTACCTATCACACACTAGCACTGATGGAGACCTGCAGCACAGCCTATCTCAGCCAAGCCAGGTGCTGCGGACCTGGTGCTGGGCGCCCCATCTCACCCTCAGGGTGAGCACAGGAACCGCACAATGTCACAGTCTAGCTATTCTGTGCCTGTAACACACACGGTCATTTCCCCTTACCAGGCCGGGGTGCTATAGAGGCGCATACCGCATCTTTTGAGCAGCTATAGGCTGATGATCTGCATGTGCAGTGCGTCATTGGTATGGGTGGGTTTACCCTATCCTGGTAACCTACAGCAGACAGTTTGTGTGGTGACCTGCAGTCTTTCTGTAGCCAGCCAGCGGTGAGTTAGACGTTATAGAGATGTAGCCCACTGGTTACTTCAATGACTGCATTTGATCCCACAGTGGTGTTATTTAATAAGGCTGTCTGAGGCATTTCCTTTTAATTTAAATCTGTGCTGCCAGCAAAAACACCCTCACAGTGCCGAAGCCTAAGGTGCCTCATAGGGCGCCCTATAAAACACCTATAGGGCACATTATAAGGTGCTGTGGCGGACAGGCACTGTGAGGGTGTTTTTGCTGGCAGCACTTATTTAAATTTAAAAAAGGAAATGCCTCGGACAGCACTGATTTAAATTAAAAAAAGGAAATGCCTCAGACAGCCTTCTTACATAACACCACTGCGGAATCAAATCCATGACCTCTGCGTCTACAGCCATTGCAGTAACCAGTTGGCTACATCTTTATTGTTTTGAACACTGCGCTGGCATGAACTTACTTAGGGTTAACGCGCATTAATGTGCCACGGCGCCCACTATCGCGCGATACAGATCCTTGCTACCTTGCCGCCGGAACGCCCACTCCTTATATGGCATTCTTCACATTATCGCTGCAACTAGTGCCGGTAATATTAAGACGGTTTAGTAAACATACCCCTAAGTTCCTCTGGCGAGCCTTCTCTAACTAAGAAAAGGAATCACAGTAGGAAATAATAAAACTCTAAAATGGATAAAGACTGGATCAGTGAGGTGTTACCATAAAGAAAATTTATTTGGATCCGAATCAAGTAGCTTTTACTGGGAGAATATATGCACCAAATCAATTTTGTACCACTAAGTAAATTTTTTCACAGGTAATATTGTATTTTCTCGTGAACATTTATAACAATAAACTTGTCATAAAATCTTTCAGTCTGTCCTCACTTGCTTCATAACGAAGACCACTAACCATTTTAGTAGCCACCCTCTGCACCGACTCCAAACTGCTTATATCCTTTTTGAAGGTGTGGTCTCCAGAATAGCACAGAATACTCCAAATGAAGTCGCACCAGAGACTTATACAGAGGCATTATCACCTCCTTTTTTCTGCTGGCCATTCTTCTCCCTATAAACCCAAGCATCTTTCTGGCTTTCACAGTCACCTTTTCTACCTGTTTAGCTACTTTATATTGTCAGACACAATTACCTCCAACCGCAAAATTCATGACATGTTCAGTGCTAAATACCAATGAAAGATGTGTTTATATCAACATAATTATACATCTGATATATGTAGCTGTGACTCCGGGATGTTGTGTTGGGGAAAGGAGCAGTTTGGTGCTGGTTGTGCTTGTGTGATTTATTATAGTGAGGACTACCCTGTCTCTTTCAAGGCTTTTATTAATTAGCTCAGCAAACCAGTTTCAACTGAAGCTAGTGGCCTTGCTTTAGTTTCCTGCTTCCCTGCCACTGGCCACTGCTTGAATTTTTGAGAGCTCTTGGAGCTAGCCAGCCAAAGCCCTGATTTACCAATGTTTTTCTTTTTTTTTTTTAAATTCTTTATTTTCGTTTTATAACAACAAAGGAAAGGAAGACATACAGCTAAAAGACAAATACATAACGTGTAATACATACACCAAAGTAAACCCCTACCACCCCCCTCCCCCCTGCTTCTTCTCTAGAAAACTAAGCATTCCCGAAGCGGGCGTGTACTTACATTATTGTATTACAAAACCTAACGGTGATCTAAAACATGATGAGTGCACATTATACAGGCATGTTGGAGCAATGAGCAGATTGTACATAATCATTAAGCATCTGCCATTTAGACAAGCAGGAGTGAGTTTGGACATGGGGAATAGCTCTCCGAGGTATCTGCTCATATTTACTATATAAGCAGACGAGGTTCCACCATTCATTGACAGTAAGTCGAGAGCTATCCTTCCAATTCCTCGTGATTAAGCATATGGCTATACCTAGCATGAAATCAAGGAGAAAGCGACCCTTCTTAGGAAGAGAGGGGACCTCCGCCACAGAGCGGAGTCCCACAACCTTCCAAGAAAGAGGTTCATGAAAGTGTAAGATAGATTGAATACGACCCCAGACCCGCCCCCAATAGACCTGCAGTTGAGGACATTCATAAATAACATGAGCGAAGGATCCCACAGCAGTATGGCAAGACCAACACAAGTCCCTAGCATTTGGGTCCCATTTGGCTATTTTTTCTGGGGTATGAAAGCATCTGTGTGCAAAGAAGTAAAGAGTTTGGGTAACCGAGGCAGACCGGGAAACCCGCACTACTTTACTCCAATAAACGCTCCATTGCACAGGGGTTATAGTGGTTTGCAGTTCGCGCTCCCAGGCTTGTTGGGCTCTAAAAGTGTCCGTATCTGTACCCTGACAAAGTATTTTATAGAAATTAGAGGCTACCCCATGTGTACTACTAATGGAGTGAACTATCTCTAATAGCCCATCCTCAGTAGGGGCAGAGGGCGGCATGATTCGAGCACTCTTGAGGCAGTGTTGAAGCTGCATCAATTGAAAGTAGTGTTTCGCTGGTAACGCAAATTCCTTTTGTAAATCCGAAAAGGTTTTCCAACGAGCTGCAGAGAAAAGCTGTTGGGGTGTCCAGATCCCCCTGGCGTACCAGGGTTTCCAGGCTACTGTTCTATTTAGGACTTGAATTCTGGGGTTATTCCAGAGCGGGAGTCCGTCCAGAGGACATACATTCGGGCCCAGTGATAGAATAAGAGTGTTAAAGGCCGCAAGAGTATCGACAATCATTGGTGGATGGCGGGTGTCTACTTGATAAGACATACCGGGGAGATGGGTCAACGGAATTGGGCTACTAAGCTCCTCTTCTATGTCCAGCCAAACTGGTCGGCGGTCTGTTGAGGTATCTAGCCATCGGGCACCTTGCTTAAGTAAAAAGGCTTGATGATATCGAAGAAAATCAGGAAATCTGGTACCCCCTCGTTCCTTTGCAGACTGCAGTTTATGTTTAGCTATCCTTGGTGGCTTGCCCTGCCAGAGATAACGGACGAGAAGGCCCTCAATATCTTTATAAGTATGTAGCGGAAGTAAGCATGGCAGCATTTCTAAAATGTAGTTCACTTTGGGGACTATCATCATCTTCACAGTGTCTAAGCGGCCCCACCATGTGAGAGATAAAGGAGACCAACGATTTGTGAGTTCACGGACTTTGGAGACTACCTCTTTGGCATTAAATCTGATAGTGTCTTCTAAAGGAGAACAGTAATGGACCCCAAGATACTTCACCATGCGGGATTGCCAAAGGAAGGGAAAGGCCTGCATGTCAGCCTCATGTACCCAGCGGTTCAGTGGGAATGCTACAGATTTGGTCCAGTTAATTTTATAGCCCGATAATTGTGAGTATCCGTCAATCAGATCCAAGACAGCTGGAACCGAATCGAGGGAAACGAAGAGCATAAGGTCATCTGCATATGCAGAGAGTTTAATCTCCCTATGACTAAAGGGGACACCTCGAATACGTGCAGACTGTCTGATAAGGAGGGCTAGGGGTTCAAGAGCGAGATCAAAAAGCATTGGTGATAGGGGGCAACCTTGACGCGTGCCTCTTTGGAGGTTAAATGGCTGAGATTTGATGGCGTTTACACAAATACTGGCGACGGGTTGAGTGTACATGACTTGGAGATATCGGAGGAAGCCCTCTCCAAAGCCATACCATCGGAGAACTGCAAATAAGAAGGGCCATTCTAGACGATCAAAGGCTTTTTCGGCATCCAGGGAAAGACCCACCCATGGATGGTCGAGATTGGCAGCACTAGATAACACATGGCACAAGGTCCGAGCATTGTCAGCAGTTGATCTGCCGGGTATAAAACCGCATTGGTCGGGGTGAATTAGGGTAGCCATCATGTCAGATAGCCGGGTGGCCAAGATCGTTGCGAAGATCTTATAGTCGGCATTAAGTAGGGAGATTGGACGGTAGTTGGCGGTCAGTAGCGGGTCTCTGCCTTCTTTCTCAAATACAACCACATTAGCTGCAGAAAAGGATCCCAAAGAGGATGTATCCACCGCAAGGGCAGTAAAATAGAGTTTTAAGTAGGGAACTAAATCTGCACTGAACGTTCTGTAGAATTCGGTCGGGAGACCATCGGGCCCTGCGGCACGGCCCGAGGCTGTTCGTTTTAGGGCAGATTGGATCTCTGAAGTAGAGAAGGGTTCATCCATCGCATCTCTATCATCTTCAGAGAGGGTCGGCCGCTGAATGCCAGAGAGCAATCGCTCGAATGTCTCTGACGAGAACTCACATTCAGATTGATATAGGCGGGTATAGAAATCCCGAAAGAGCTCTACGATATCAGAGTCTGTGGTCACTATGCCCCCTCCCTGTGGAGCTCGAAGGGCCGCAACGCGTTTGGCTTCTTTTTGACCTTTCAAGGCATTGGCTAAGAGTCGACCGGCTCGGTTATTTTCACGATAATATGTCCCTCGCTGAAGCTCAATACTCTTAGAAGCTGCAGTTGAGAGGATTGAATTATATTGAAAACGGAGACACTGTAATCGAATTAATACACATGGGTCAGTACGTGAAGTTAGAACTCGTTCGCCTGCTTTTATTTGTTGGTCTAGTATGAGCAGCTGCTGTTTACGTTGTTTCCGCAAGCGGATTTGATAGCTAGTGATCGTTGCCCGAATGGCCGCTTTGAAGCCCTCCCACCAAGCCCAATTCGCAGTATCTTGGGGTAGATTAAAATGGAAGTAATCCTGTATGGCTACTCGAATTTCTGACTGGAATTCTGGCTGAGTTAACAGGGCTCTATCAAAGAACCAGGCTCCCGAGTTTCCCTGGGGTGCAGTAGTGTGTAATCGAAAGGAAATGGCAGCATGATCTGAAATATGTTGGGAGTGAATCTTTGCAGTGTCCACCTGAGGAACTAACAGTTTTGAGATTAGAAAGAAGTCTATGCGAGACTGAGATTTATGAGGGGAGGAGAAGAAGGTGAAGTCAAGCTCATTGGGGTGTAGTAATCTCCATAGATCAACTAAAGCAAGATCCTTGATCAGGGAGGTAAGCGTAGCGTGACTCTTGGGGGGACCACTCGTCCTAGGCGGCTGTTTGTCAATCAGGGGATCAAGGACTAGATTGAAATCCCCCCCAATGATCAATGAAGTATTAGCAGAAGCCTGCGCAACCTGAGCAATGGTAGCAAAAAAGGCAGGATCATCAACATTAGGAGCGTAAAGGCATATACATGTAACTTCTAGGCTACCTATCTTGAGGTGAACTCTAGACCATCTACCTCCTGTATCTGAGCTAGTCGCAATAACAGTAGCATGCAAAGATTTCCTAACCAGTATGGCAACCCCACATTTCTTAGAAACGGCTGGGGAATAAGCGGCCACCATGTAAGGTTTAATATTGAGTTTAAGAGTTTCCTTCGAATTTAAATGCGTTTCTTGGAGAAAAATCAGATCCGCTGCTTCCTGATTGAGGTAGCTTAGGATTTTCTTCCGTTTTATCGGATTATTGATGCCTTTTACGTTCAATGAAAAAATCTTACATGGTGCCATCAATCGGTAGTAAACATTTTAAGTAAGGGCGCTTGATAACATAGAACATAAGCAGAATCTGTACAACAATGTCATAATCACCGAGTATTCTGGCTAATACACCCCATATTGAAAAGTATGTACCAACGTATCTTAGAGAAGAAGCAAAACCCCCAAAGAATATGGCGACCATATGTCTGCGGGAGGAGGCCCTGGAGAGGAAATAGAAGACATGTAAAAAGAAAAAGAAACACCAGAGTCCATAATAACACTGTCTCTGATACTCATCGAGGCTACTGTGGGTAGATGGAGTCGGGTCACAGATACCATCAAGAGTAAGGCAACAGACTGCCCACGCCAGACTCTTTGCTAGGCTGCGGTAGATCCAATATGGCAGGTACAGCGGATATAAGGAGACTTGCAAGAATATTCTGGAAGTCAGCGCATCAAGTCGGCTTCTTTGGAATCCAAAAACTCCGCTAGTAGAGCAGGGTCCTCGAATGTTCTTGTCTGATTGTGAAGCGTGACTCGGAGCTTGGCCGGGTACATCAGACCATAGCGTGCTTGTAGTTGTTGAAGCCTCGGCCGGAATTCCAGAAAGCGCTTTCGGCGGTCGACTGTGGGTTTAGACAAGTCAGGATAGAAGGAGATCTTGTGGCTCTCAAACTCCATATGGCCCTTTGCCCGAGAGGCACTTAGAATTTGCTCCACGTGTTGATATCTCAATAGTCGAAAAATGATAGGCCGCGGGGTCTTCCTGTTGAGCGTTATGCTTGTGGGTACACGATGAGCGCGATCAATCTCCAAATCTTTGGTAAAGGTGATTTGGAGCAAGGAAGGGAGGATTTTGCATAAAAACTCTTTCATGTCTCCCGATTCCGCTCCCTCCGGTATGCCCACGAGTCGTATGTTGTTGCGGCGCGCTCTATTATTGCCATCTTCTAACCCTTTCTGCAATGCCCGCACCTGTCGTTCAACTTTGTCGAGTTTGGACAACCGGGCCGCATGGGAGTCCAATATGCCCTCCATTTTGTCCTGACGCGAAGAAAGCCCTTCTAGCCTGCTTTGCAGCACACCAAAATCGTCCCGCAGCGCTCGGAGTGCTTCACCGTTTGCCTGCACAAGGTTTTTGACCCCTCTGATCTCTACGAGGATTTCCTGCTGCATTTCGGGGCCCTCGCACAAGGCCGGCCCCTTCTGCGGGGACGGAGGTTCAGTTTTGGAACGTTTGCCGTGAGAAGCCGCTGGAGACCCAAATTCCAGGCGCGTTGGTTTGGTCCCCGCCATCTCACCGATGTGCCCCGGCAAGATCAGAGTAGAAGTTCCAAAATGTGAGGTGTTAATTCAGGATTCTGAGTAGGCCTCTCGGGAGCCTCAGCGTTATGCGACCATCCCGCTGGACATCAGGCTCCGCCCCCCCTTACCAATGTTTTTCTGTGAGGAGAAAAAGTTAATTAAATGAGGCCCTTGTAGCAATGCTCCCATTCAATCTGTTCTCTCAAATGTATGAGTTGTGTACCTAATATTATAGGTAAATGGTCCAATAGTTACACAAATATTTATGCAAATGAGGCCCTACAATGTGTCTCTGCACAAGGCCCCACATACCCCTGAATGTCCCCTCTCTGATCTAGCCAGGTTGTGGTGTCCAAGTACCCAGTTCTGCAGGCATGCACTTCAGGGATGTCCACATTATTAAAATGATCTACACCTGTGCATGTAACCAACCTTGATATCTGCACAGTGCCTGTCTCTAGAATCATTTACTGGGATGCTCATTTTTCGGGGTGGAGACCCAGAGATTTCAGAAAGCACAGCTGCTGCTCCTACGGTTTTTGGAGATTGTGCTCTGGATGTCCCAGATTTTTCCTACAGATGCCTTCTAAAATGCCACTTTTAACATTTGTCATTTCCTTTTATGGTACGCTTTACTAGGAAATACAGCAAAACAAATCATTTTTAATGTCAGACTTTATATTTTTAAGCAAAAGGTGACTCTCCAAGAGCCAGTGCTTTGGTTTTTGGCTATTTTGACTCAACAGTGTCAGAATGCTGACAGTTACTTCTACACACAGCCTTAGTGTAAACCTCTATCCCTTTGCACATGCCTTATGTTGAAGGAAAGGCTAGTTACACAAATCCACTGGAAAGGAATGTCAAGAACAGTCATCGCAGTGAAACATGAACCAAGGAAGGCTGCCAGATTTAGATTTGCAATAGATAAGATTGTAAAGGACTTTGAAGTTTTGTATAGGAATGAGTTGCACAGAAATCTAGGGGGGCTGATGTTCAAAAAGATTTATCAGCACCTACTAACCAGATAAACCCTGGTGAGAGGAATATTCAGCAGCACTCTCTGGATATTACTGCTCAATATTTCCGCTGACCAGCATGGCACTGTGCTGTGGCAGTCTGTAGGCCGAGCAAGAGTGGTCCCCCAGCATTATCAAGTTAGTGACGAGTTTCAGTCTTCTGACAGGATAACAAACCACATAAAGTTAGGTCACTAAAACAGCAGGCCTGACTTTGGGGTTTAGCACACTAAAATGTAGCATGTGGCCCAGCGCTCAAAACCCCATGCTACCATGGCCATGTTGGGAAGGCAAATGGGCAGGATGGCGGTGTTCCTGGCATGGCGCAGCTAGCATGGGCATTGGTGGCCTGTGCTTTACCTTTGCTTGGGGCAGGCAGCACTGGTGCAACCGATGGCCTCTCAGTGGGTGACATTAGTCACACCTGCGGCAGGTTTGCAGTGCTACAATGTGGTAACTGCAGGGGGGATGGATATATACTTTCCCCTGAAGTTATCCCAAAGCCCCATACTGGAAATGTGGCCCACATGTGGGTTACTGGTATGGGGCTTGGTAAACATGCCCCTTTATGTGCTTCACTATGCGGACAGAGATCGAATATCACCACTATCCAGATAACCTGCAGTGCTCACTGCTGAAGCCAGATGTTCAGCAGAAGCCACTATCCGGATACTTCCACTGAGTTCTGGTTTCATTTTACCCATGGCAGCTGGTGTTTAAAAAATGTGACCACCACATTTATTATAAGCATTTCATAATGTAAAGTGAAAACCACTTATTAACTGTAACTGTCACTTAAAACAGTGCTTCGGCATGCTTACCTCTAAAATATTCAGTGGTGTATTTAACTTGTGCATTTTCATATTTCTTTAAAAGGATAACTTATTTTATTAATGTTCTACCTGCTATTTGTGTGGTCCACCCTGGATAGAAAAGATATCTGGTGTTTGGCAGACTGTCATCATCCCCCAGATAACTTTATGCTCCACCCCTAAATAACACCAAATCATACCTCAATAAGGATAACTGGCTATTTAACTATTTAAATTGTTGAAACTATCTAAGTGCCCAATTTTAAAAAAAAGCACTTATGTGGTTGGCATGGTTGACAACCACATAAGTGTTTTTCTTTCTTTATCACTTTATTTTTTTTGATAATGAAGCAGACAAAACATCAAATTTCACAATTTGCAAGCATGCCCTTTAAAGACAACCAGTCCATCTCTAACTTAATTACACTGGATATTATCACCACTCTTCCTAATCTACCCCCAATATGGATGTTGCTTGGCGCTGTGTTCTTTTTATGGCAGGTTTCCCAGCCCATTCCATCTTTTATTTCAATGGAAGCAATCAAAAAATATTCATCTTAACTCTAACAGTCAGTATGCATATATTACACAAACCACTATGAAAGGCCGTATCCTTATGCTTCTAAATCATAGGAGTTGGAAGTTGTCTCCAGAGGCATTTTAAAAGCTGGCTCCAGTGATGTCCCTGGCACAATTTGTGAAGGGGCTGTGGTGGAGGTGCTTCCGGGGCTTTCCTAATAACCTGGACATCCTCGCCTGATTTCAGAAACACGCTGCATGTCCCAAACCATGTCAAAGATTATACTTGCTCCAGGCATGAACAGGCATCAGAAAAGAGCTCATTTTGCCAGCCAAATATCCAGAGGGTGTGGAGAAGGAAGTACACTCATATTCCCTCTATTTCCATGCTAACAACAAACACTGACAGGGAATGAGGAATCTTGTTTTCATTTTGCCGTGCTGATGGATGTCCCCATATGCATAGTTGCATGTGATAGATGTCCCAGCCCAACATTTTGTAACAGGGACGTCTATGTAGACGCTGATTTGGGTGTCCATGTCAGGGGCATCTATGTTTCTATAGTCAGACCAGAATATAGACATCCCTGGCACTTTTCTGCATGTTTTGCCCTGGACGTCCCAGATCGCACTTGAACACCCTTTGTAAAAAGCACTTCTAGTATACTCAAGGGTAATAGAAGTTCACTTAAATAGATCCTCATTATCGATCTCTAAAAAGGTTTTGTTTATGTATAACTTTTCTTACTGAAATAATTGACCAGTCCATTTGAATATTCTGCCAGTTCATGATCCAAATACCTGGGGGTATGTTTACTAAACCGTCTTAATGTTACCGGCGTTAGTTGCAGTCTTACTGTGATGAATGCCATATAAGGTAGTGGGTGTTCAGGTCTTAAGGTAGCATTTCAGGTTATTACATGATAAAGTCCGCTATCGCACGATAGAGGGAGCCGTGGCACGTTAACGCGCGTTAGCGTTAATTGGGCATGCTGACCTGCAATCACAGCAACAGAGCTGTAGCACACCAGGTAATGCATTGACTACTGATGCAGTGGTCATGCGTTTGATACCTCAGTGGGCTCAGTTAAAAGACTGTCTGAGACAATCCCATTTCCTGCTTGTAACAGTCAGACACATCCCAACAATTTGCACTGCCAGCCAAAAACGCCTCACCCAAGTGCCGCAACCTAATGCACCTTTTAGGGAGCACCATAAGGCACATCATAAAGCACCACGTCATCCAAGGCAGGTGGTGCCTGTGTTGGAGAGGGCATTGAGTCAGAAAAGATTAAAGTTTTGCAGGAAACAAAATTTGCTGTAGAATCTCTATGGATTGAAATTCCATGTAAAAAGGGGAAGGCGATGGCAGTGGGGGTATACTATTGACCACCTGGCCAGAATGAACAAATGGATGATGAAATGCTCAAACAAATCAAGGAAGCTAACAAACGTTACAGCGCAGTAATAATAATGGGTGATTTCAATTACCCCGGTATTGATTGGGTCAGTGTCACGGCAGGACATGCTAGGGAGATAAAGTTCCTAGATGAAATAAAAGACTGCTTCTTGGAGCAGCTGGTTCATGAACCGACCAGAGGGGAAGCAATATTAGACCTAGTCCTTAGTGGAACACCAGATCTAGTGCAAGAGATAAGGGTGTTGGGGCCACTTGGCAATAGTGATCATAGCATGATCGCCTTTGATTTAATTAGTGGAGGAGGGATAGTAAGGAAATCCACAGTACTACCTTTTAACTTTCGAAAGGGAGACTATGATAAAATGAGGAAAATAGTTAAGAAAAAACTAAAAGGAGCAGTTGCAAGGGTTAAAGAATTACATCAAGCTTGGGTGTTGTTGAAAAATACTATCTAGGAAGCCCAAACCAGCTTTATTCCACGCTTTAAGAAAAGTGGGAGGAAGTCCAAAAAACTGCCAGCATGGTTTAAAGGTGAGGTCAGAGAGGCTGTTGTTGCCAAAAAAGCATCTTTCAGGAAATGGAAAAAAGAGCCAAACAACGAAACCTGGAAATAGTACAAGCACTGGCAAGTCAAATGCAAGGCTTTGATAAAGCAGGCAAAGGGAGAATTTGAGAAGCTTGCTGCGGAAACAAAAACGCAAAATAAAGATTTTTTACATAAGAACATAAGATATGCAATACTGGGTCAGACCAAGGTCCATCAAGCCCAGTATTCTGTTTCCAACAGTGGCCAATCTAGGTCATACGTACCTAGCAGTTTCCCCAAGGGACACAGGTTCCACAATGCTTGTATAGGTTCAAGCATTGATATCCTGGATCCCTTCTTAATAATGGTTTATGGACCTTTCCTCCAGGAACTTGTCCAAACCTTTTTTAAACCCAGCTACACGAACAGCCTTTACTACATCCTCCGGTAACAAATTCCAAAGTTTGATTACACGTTGAGTGAAAAAATATTTTCTTTTATTAGTCTTAAATAGTTTACCCTGTAGCTTCATTGCATGTCCCCTAGTCTTTCTATATTCTGATAAGGTAAACAATCGATCTACGTTTACCCGTTCCACTCCGTTCATTAATTTATAGACTTCTTTCATATCTCCCCTCAGCCGTCTCTTTTCCAGGTTAAAGAGCCCCAACCTTTTTAGCCTTTCTTCATAGGAGTATCCTTCCATCCCCTTTACCATTTTGGTGGCTCTTCTCTGAACCTTTTCTAAAATCTCTATATCCTTTTTAAGATACGGCGACCAGAATTGCACACAATATTCAAGGTGCAGTCCCACCATGGAACAATATAGAGGCATTATAATATCTTTTGTTTTATTTTCCATTCCTTTCCTTATCATACCTGGCATTCTATTTGCTCTCTTGGCTGCCGCTGCACACTGGGCCAAGGGTTTTAACATGGTATCCACAATGACGCCTAAATCTTTTTCCTGGGTGCTGGTTCCTAATATGGAACCTTGCATCATGTAACCATAGTTTGGGTTGTTCTTCCCTAGGTGCATAACCTTGCACTTGTCCACATTAAATTTCATCTGCCATTTTGATGCCCAGACTTCCAATTTATCAAGATCCTCTTGCAATTTTCCACAATCCTCTTGGGTTTTAACAACTTTAAATAGTTTTGTGTCATCTGCAAATTTGATAACCTCACTCGTTATTCCACTTTCCAGGTCATTTATGAATATGACAAAAAGCAGCAGACCCAGCACAGATCCCTGGGGTACACCTCTATTCACCTTTCTCCATTGGGAAAATTGGCCATTTAGCCCTACCCTCTGCTTTCTATCTTTTAACCAGTTCCTGATCCACAATAGTACACTGCCTCCTATCCCATGACTCTTTAGTTTTGCCAAAAGTCTCTGATGAGGGACCTTGTCAAAGGCTTTCTGTGAGTCCAGATACACAATATCAACCGACTCACCTTTGTCCACCTGATTATTCACTCCTTCAAAAAAACATAACAGATTAGTAAGACAAGATCTTCCTTGTCTAAAGCCATGTTGGCTGTCTCCCATTAGGTCATGACTATCTACATGCTGAGTAATTTTATTCTTTATGATGGTTTCTACCATTTTTCCCGGTATTGATGTCAGGCTCACCGGTCTGTAGTTTCCCGGATCACCCCTGGAACCCTTTTTAAAAATTGCTGTTACATTGGCGATCCTCCAATCTTCAGGTATTAGAGATGATTTTAATGATAGTTCACAGATTACTAATAGCAGGTCTGCAATCTCGTATTTCAGTTCTTTCAACACCCTTGGATGTATACCATCCAGCCCAGGTGATTTGCTACTCTTCAGTTTATCTAATAGTTGTAATACATCTTCCCGATGTATCGATATTTCCTTCAATTCTTCCGCACCTTTAAATACCACTTCAGTCATGGGTAACATCCCTACATCTTCCTCAGTAAAGACCGAAGCAAAGAATTAATTCAATCTCTCCGCTATCGCCTTGTCGCCTCTTAGTGCTCCTTTAACCCCTTTATCTTCTAATGGACCAACTGACTACATTCGTAGCAAAAAACCTGTGAGAGAGTCAGTCGGTCCATTAGATGATAGAGGAGTTAAAGGGGCACTAAGAGGCAACAAGGCGATAGCGGAGAGACTGAATGGATTCTTTGCTTTGGTCTTTACTGAGGAAGATGTAGGGATGTTACCCATGACTGAAGTGGTATTTAAAGGTGCGGAAGAATTGAAGGAAATATCGATACATCGGGAAGATGTATTACAACTATTAGATAAACTGAAGAGTAGCAAATCACCTGGGCCGGATGGTATACATCCAAGGGTATTGAAAGAACTGAAATATGAGATTGCAGATCTGCTATTAGTAATCTGTGAACTATCACTAAAATCATTTCTAATACCTGAAGATTGGAGGATCGCCAATGTAACACCCATTTTAAAAAGGGTTCCAGGGGCGATCCGGGAAACTACAGACCAGTGAGCCTGACGTCAGTACTGGGAAAAATGGTAGAAACCATCATAAAGAATAAAATTACTCAGCACGTAGATAATCATGGCCTAACGGGAGACAGCCAACATGGCTTTAGACAAGGAAGATCTTGTCTTACTTATCTGTTATGTTTTTTTGAAGGTGTGAATAAACAGGTGAACAAAGGTGAGTCGGTTGATATAGTGTATCTGGACTTTCAGAAAGCCTTTGACAAGGTCCCTCATCAGAGACTTTTGGCAAAACTAAAGAGTCATGGGATAGGAGGCAGTGTACTACTGTGGATCAGGAACTGGTTAAAAGATAGAAAGCAGAGGGTTGGGCTAAATGGCTAATTTTCCCAATGGAGAAAGGTGAATAGTGGTGTACCCCAGGGATCTATGCTGGGTCTGCTGCTTTTTGACATATTCATAAATGACCTGGAAAGTGGAATAACGAGTGAGGTTATCAAATTTGCAGATGACACAAAACTATTTAAAGTTGTTAAAACCCAAGAGGATTGTGGAAAATTGCAAGAGGATCTTGATAAATTGGAAGACTGGGCATCAAAATGGCAGATGAAATTTAATGTGGACAAGTGCAAAGTTATGCACCTAGGGAAGAACAACCCAAACTATGGTTACACGATGCAAGGTTCCACATTAGGAACCACCACCCAGGAAAAAGATTTAGGTGTCATTGTGGATAACATGTTAAAACCCTCGGCCCAGTGTGCAGCGGCGGCCAAGAGAGCAAATAGAATGCTAGGTATCATAAGGAAAGGAATGGAAAATAAAACAAAAGATATTATAATGCCTCTATATCGTTCCATGGTGAGACCGCACCTTGAATATTTTGTGCAATTCTGGTCGCTGTATCTTAAAAAAGATATAGCGTTATTAGAAAAGGTTCAGAGAAGAGCCACCAAAATGGTAAATGGGATGGAAGGATTCTCCTATGAAGAAAGGCTAAAAAGATTAGGGCTCTTTAACCTGTAAAAGAGACGGCTGAAAGGAGATATGATAGAAGTCTATAAATTAATGAACGGTGTTGTACGGGAAAACGTAGATCGATTGTTTACATTATCAGAATATAGAAAGACTAGGGGACATGCAATGAAGCTACAGGGTAAACTATTTAAGACTAATAAAAGAAAATATTTTTTCACTCAGCGTGTAATCAAACTCTGGAATTTGTTACCGGAGGATGTAGTAAAGGCTGTTCGTGTAGCTGGGTTTAAAAGAGGTTTCGACAAGTTCCTGGAGGAAAGGTCCATAAACCATTATTAAGAAGGTACCCTGGATATCAATGCTTGACCCAGTACAAGCATTGCGGAACCTATGTCTTTTGGGGAAACTGCTAGGTACATATGACCTAGATTGGCCACTGTTGGAAACAGGATACTGGGCTTGATGGACCTTGGTCTGACTCAATATGGCATATCTTATGTTCCTATGTTCAGGTCATAATGTGCCCCAGAGGGCGGCAAGAAAGGTTGGCACCCTCCAAGGCAGCTTATAAGGTACCCCATAAGCTGGCTAAACCTAAGATGCCACGAAAGATGCCCCAGGGATGCCAATGTGACACAGGAGACAGTGCCCAGGGGCAGAAAGGTGCCCCAAAGTCACAAGCATGAAGTGGATGTCTCAAACACAGATGTAGCCATAACACTACACAGAGCACCAAGGAAAGGCAATGAACAAATGATGGAAGGAAGTAGATGATGGAGCTCATGGACCAGCAAAATCTGCGTGCAGCCCATGTGGCAGCAGGTAAAGTGGAGAAACATATCGGGGGCAGCTGTACCGATGTACAGGGCGATGGTAATATACAGTGCAACAATGACAGTGTATGGCAGAGGATGAGGATACATGTCCACCAGAGGAGGTAGAGGTGGCAAGATAAGTACAATGACAGGATGACAGAGGAGAACAGTGCCATGCAGAGAAGACACAGGAGAGGCAAGCATAAAGAGCCACAATGCAGAAAGGTGTGCCAGTGCAGGTCATGGGGTAGCAGCCTGCACATTAGGGCAGGACGCCACACAGCTGGCACACACGCATAGATGGACAGAAGGATGGATGGCAACAGTGATGAGGGTATAATGTGGTGGCAGCACAGATCTGCACAGATATGAAGCTGTTACACCATATGAAACATAGTTGTGTAGGACAGCCATAAAAAAAGGGGAACAGAGAGGAATGGAACCCATGACCTCTGCTACTGAAGCCATTGCATTAACCATTGTGCTACATCACTATGGGAGTTATCAGACCAATGGCTGGCTACAGAAAGAGTGCACGTCACCATAAAACTGTCTGCTGTGGCTACCAGGATAGGATAGAACCAACAGTATCCATAATGCAATTCACATGTAGAACAGCAGTCTACATCTGCTCACCAGAAAGGGTATGCACCTCTACAGCACGTCAGCTTGGTAGGGGGGAATGACCATGTGTGTTACTGGCACAGAGTACCCACAGGCCATGCCAATGTGCATGTTCTATGCTCACCCTGAGGGTGAGGTGGAGTGGCCAGCACCAGGTCAGCAGTACACAGGTTGGTTGAGATGGGTTGTGCTGTAGGTCTCCATTAGTGCCAGTGTGTGACAGGCATTTGTTGCAGACACCTTTAGGAAGTTTCTGTGTCCATTTGTAATTGCCAGTCATGTCTGGCCCTTGTGGACCATGATGCACACAGCATAGTGCATATCCACTGTGCTTGCTATGGTCACCTGTTTAAGGAGCAGGGGTGTGTCGGGGCTCACATGGCAACAATGTATTTAGCAAACTGCTCTCTCTGGGTCAGGGTGGGGGTCATGATCTGCCCCCAACAGACTCACACTCTCACCCTTTACAAGGGGGCAGTGGAGGTACATGAGGACAGGTTGTGGGAACAGCAAGCCCAGTCCTGGTGGCAAACAGACAGCTGCTGCAGATCTGCACTTGGGACAGGGCCACTGGCAGATAGGTAGTAGGCCCAGTCAGCTCAGCTGCTCCCCACTGCGAGCTGACATTCACCAGTAGAGGGCAGTCAGGGTGCACCTACTGACAGTCTGCTAGCTAACACATAGTGCATATTCCTGGAGGAACCATGTGCACCCAAATCTGGGATGTCAGCACGCACGCATGCACACACACAAATATCCCTTGAGAAAAATAGTGTATAGCACTATGGGGGAACCTAGCCATGCCATGGTCACTGCCCAGTCAGGGTGAGCGTGACCTCCCAGCATGACATGCTGTGGCCACCCTGTCTGTGCAGGTGGTGGTTGGGCACTACAATGTCCCAGCCATTGCCCTATACCCTGTGCAAATGCATCCTGCCCATGCCACCCTGTCCGAGCCATACCCACAGTACCCTGCTCCTCATTATGCACATTAGCAGGCTAACACTGGAAACAGTGCAAGCAATGTGGGCTCAGTAAGGTGTAGGCAGCCACAACACACTGGATAGACAGACACACACTCCCACACCAATGCCAGCATTGTGCAAATATAGAGATTTGTGGCAGCCCTGACCGCCACACCAGTCCTGGGCACAGTGCAGGCATTGCTATGGTAATACTGTTAGGGTCACTCCCCGGGGTGGTAAACACTGTCAGAATCAATAACTGAAACACAATCCACAGATATCAGAAAGGTTGCTATGATGAACCTCTATCAAAAAATTGTGTTTAACTTAGGATTTGTTAGCTGACATTAATCATAGCAACCTTTTGATATATGTGGAACGTGTTCCCAAGTTTAGGACGGCATTGCTAAGGTATGCAGGTGCCAGTATTGGGAGATGCTGCTCCACGCAGGGCCCAACAGCCTGACTCTCCATGAGGCTTTGGATAGTGGAGCCTGTGGGTGTGGGTGTTTATGCCACTGTTGACCGCTGCTCTAGGGCAGAGGTTCCCAACTCCGGTCCTGGTGGGCCAAACACTGTTCAGGTTTTCATGCCATCCCTAATGAATATGCATGAGATACATTTGCATACAATGGGGGCGGGACATACAAATGCAGCACAGGCATATTTATTAGGGACAGTATGAAACCTGAATGGTGTTTGGCCCTCCAGGACTGCAGTTGGGAAACTCTGCTCTAGGGATTGCACATGTTTAAGGTGTCTGTGCTCTGTAGGGTAAAATATAGGCATTTCAGCCATGTTTATTTTATCTGCAATAAAGGTTCCGTCTATATTACCACGGTATAGTACTGGGTAAAATATGGGGATAGGGTTGGCAGAAGCCACAGCTGGGACTTGAACTTGTGATCTTCTGCTCCTGAGCACACAGTGAGTTGCCACAGGGACAGATCATTCCCTGGGGATTCCATGACTGTTCGTCAGACAGACCCTGTGTTGCAGTGAGCACACAGTGAGTTGCCACAGGGACATATCATTCCCTGGGGATTCCATGACTGTTCGTCAGACAGACCCTGTGTTGCAGTGCACGGCATCTACCTAAATGGGGCTTGGCCGTGGTCTGCTGTTGGCAGATGCCACTGCCCCCTCCGCCACCAGCACCCCTCCGCCACCATGCTGCCATGCCATTATGCAGGTGGTGCTGGTGGTGTGCAGTCCCAGGCCATACAGTGTGCCGATAGGCAGCTGCCTATGGTGTGGGTTCTTGGGTAGGGGTGCCTACATGGACATGCGTGCTTCCCCCCGGCACCGCTTGCCAATGTTCTGTACCCTTGGGGGTACCTGCTGGGTAATATCCCCTGTGACACTGTGGGACACACACTCATGCCCATGTTGGACCCTCGTCAGTTGCTGTCTTGCTGCTTTACAGTTTCGGCATTCCTATCTGCCACCTAGGCATCTGCCTAGTCCCCACTATTGCCCCAGCTGGACCACAGCATGTGCCGCCTGCAGCCCCCTGTATCCCATTTACAGCATCAGTACAGTTGCCCTTTCCTACGTGCCCACTCTGCTGTTGCTGCACATGTGCACGCCATAACAAACCTGCCCAATCTAAATGACAGAAACCCTGATCAGCGCTATTTCAATGTGGGATCATTCACTTTGTAGGGGGACAGAACATAGACCCTTCCAAACATGATATCTTAATTTTTACACTTTGTCAGTAGTGTTGCTTTATGTTTATCATTAATATCACTATTGGCCAGCTTGGTTATTGGGATTTTAAATGTGGTTCTGGTCATTTTATATGTTTATTTTCCTTTTTGGTTCCTGCACATGTATCACTACTATCACTCTTCTGGGTTTCCCTGCCTTTGCAGCACATTGCTGACTTAAATGGTTTCTCTTTCCTGCAAATGTGCCTAAAGCGAGGGTTTCACTTCTACCTTTTGCTCAGGATTAACTTTCCAGCACGAGCCTGCACATGTCCTCTATGCTTCCTTACACAAACTGTGAGGCACACATGCCTGTCAGGCATCCCCTTTTCTCCTTTGTCTTCCCTTATATGGACTGTGACATCATTCTTCCCCTTCTGTCTCCTGCTCCTCTGACATCTAGGTGCTTCCTCTCCTAGAGTGCCAGTGGGGTGCTTCCTATGCTTGCTTAAGGTTCTCCATTGGGGGGGGGGGAGGGGGAACGGGACTCTATTTCCTCAGACTAGATTGCATTGCAGACCGATGGAACCTGTTATCCACTTCTCCTGTTCATGACAGAGACTTTTCTATGCCCAATCTCCTCCTCTGTGCTTCTGATGCTGACTTGCCTCCAGTACTCCATTTAGGGAAAGGATCCTCACACCACCAGGGCTGCCCCTCATCTACAATTTAAAGGGTTTTTTCTCAACTGGTTACATTTATAATTCTTCTACTGTCGAATAAATTTTGTGAGCCTATTCCATTCCAGAGGAGCACTTCCTGTTAAGGTCTTATTTTCTGTGTTTACTAATCTACATTGCTTTTTGGATGGATATTTGAAATGAACATCAATTTTTAATCTTAAAGAATTTAATGGCACATAAATTTCCAAATATTTGTTTAGATAGCTCAGAGCATCATCTCAAATAATCCTATGAGTCAATGTCAAAAACTTAAATCTAGCTCTCCGCTTTATGGGGAGCCAGTGAAAATGACTCAATCCCATGTTCAGCTTTTACAATAACCTTCCAAAAGTAAACCCCCAATGGTGACAAAATCAAATCAAAAAAAGTGGAATCACCAAATGAACAAAACAAAAATTGTCTCTCAAACTTAAATTTTTGTCGGACAAGTTGATAAAAGGAGAGAGAACATTTCACCCTCATATTCCAGCCCTGTCCATTTTAATCCAGCCAGGTTGTGAGGGTGAGATGTTTTCTCTCCTCTTATCGGCTTGTCCGACAAAAATTTAAGTTTGAGAGCCAGTTTTTGTTTTGTTCATTTGGCGATTCCACTTTTTTGATTTTACAATAACCTTGACTGCTACATTTTACACTAATTGTAGTCTTGAGCTTAACTTTTTCTCTAAACCACAATAAACTAATTTGCAATAATCTGAATGAGTGGTAACCATTGCCTGAATGATGGTCTTTAAATTGCCTTCTGATGGAAAAGATCTAATTTATCTAATTAAGCAATTTTATAAAGGCATATAGGTGTCTATATGTCTATAAAATAGGCTACAAATAGGCAACCCCCTTGAAATCTCTACCTATGTGACGTTTTATAACATTATCCTCATAGTGTCACTGAAAATTCATGGATGGGAGGGTGGGGGGGTATAGATTTAGCAGCTGCCACTGCAGACTACTGCAGTTTCTCACAATCTACATGCTGTTTACCAACTATGAGAATTTTGTATCATCTGCAAATTTGATCACCTCGCTGTTTATTTCCATTTCCATATCATTTATAAATATGTTTAAAAGCACAGAATCCAGTGCAGATCTCTGGAGCACTCCACCGTTCTCCTTTCTCTATGGAGAAAACTGACCATTTAACCCTATTTTATGTTTTCAATCTTTTAACCAATTCCCACTCCACAAGAGATGTTGCATCCCATCCCATGACTTTTTAATTTCCTCAGGAGTCTTTCATGAGAGACTTTGTCAAATGCCTTCTGAAAATCCAGAGACACTATGCGGTACATTAAGCAGTTAGCATGCAAATTAGCATGTAATGTTAGCAAAGTAACTCTTAGCATGTTGGCAAACTAATTTGCATGCTAACTGCATAAGGTGTTGAGTCGAGAAATAGGTTATGAGTGGAGAATGGGCACATTGAGTTAGAGCAGTGTACAGTACTTTACCACTTACTGTCACTTATGCAATTAGAATGACTTCTCAAGAGGAGGCAGTAATTGCCCCTATACTAATCACAAATACACACAGTAAAGAATCTTTCTGTGCATTAACTGTAGGGCTTGCCTTAACTGTAGGGCAAGCCCCCAACAGGCCTGGGCATGCTCCGACAGTTAGCACAGTGGTTCTCAGTCCAGTCCTCGGAGCATACCTAGGCTAGTCAGGTTTTCAGGCTTCCCACAATTAATATGCATGAGATAGATTTGCATACAATGAAAGCAGTACCTGCAAAGTGGAAAGTTTGCAGACAGGGCTTTATAAGAATTGCATGCAAGCATCAGTAAAAGGGTACCTAAGGGGGGGGGGGGGCTTACTACAGGGTGCAAGCTGTCAGCGCATGTTCTGGAACATACTGGGATACGTATTGTCAAATGGTGCGGGGTGTTGACAACTGGTGCAGGCCAATTTTGTGATAACAGTAAATGACGCACTGGGGTGGTAAGGGGACAGGTTAGGGACGGAGAGTGGCTATGATAAGCACAGCACATTTAGTGTTGGGGTAAACACTGCACGCTAACAGTGATCCTTACAATAAGCATGGGTTCACCTAAAGCTACCTCAATAGGTGGAGTTAAATGTACCTGCACCAATCTGGTGCACTCTAGGCAATAAGGCTCTGTGTACTTGCTGGGAAAATGCTGTCCATGCCCCCAACAGTTAACACAGTGGTGTTGCACCTAACACAACATGATTCTGAAGCTACTGACTCATTAGGTGCAACACCTTAGCGCCCTTTAGTAAAAGACCCCTAGGTTTTTTTAAATTTAGGGCCTGATATTCAGCACTGGCGGCTAGCACCGTTAAAGCAGCTAGCCATCGGCACTGAACTTAAAACTCAAGATATTCAATACCGGGGCCAAATCCGGGCTCTGGCACTGAATATCTGGGCTGCCTGGATTGATGTGAAGCTAACCAGGCAGCGGCGATATTCAGCTGCTACCTGGTTAGCATCTGAGATAAAGGTCAGGCCAGTGTTTCCTGTACCTGACTTTCACCACATATCGCCAAATATCACTAATGGCCTGTTAGCAATGGGTGCCATCCCAGAACACCTCTGCACACCCCGATGCTAAGCAGCAGCGGATCCTGAGGATATTGAACTGCACAAACCATGTTAGTGTTGCTAAATATCCCACGGAGCGACATTTACATAGTTTGCAAGTCTGCAAACAAACCGTGTAAATGCTTTTGAATATCCCTCCCCCCATAGCTTATTAAAATTAAAATGATAAAGGGTTGCTGATTATAGCTTATATACATTTTTTCATAAAAAGCTGGGAGTCATTATTGTTAAGCACAGCAATATCAAATTTATAAAAAGAATATTTATTTTTGTGGGTAGCTACTTACATTTTCTGTGTCTCCCATGTATAATACCAAGATTCAGTTCAGTCTGGGCAAAGTTTACTTATCACTATGCATGGCCCCTTTGCTATGAAATTCCTGAACTGTGTTTGCATAACTAACTTGAGTGTGTTCATGGCAGCTTCACGATATTATAATCATCGCTGGATGTTGTATATGATAGGGGAGGACAAGTAGTGAAGAATGCTTAGTTCAAATTGTGACTTTTGCAGCAATTGTATTCTAGAGATGATTTTTGTAAAATTCAGTACCACTTGATTTTTCCTTCAATGGATTACTGTAATGCCGTATTTTTGGGCTTCCTAATTCAGTGTTGCATGCATTACTGTTGGTACAGAATTCAGTAGCACACTTGATCTTTTGTATACCTTATAGGGAGCATATTTCCATGGCATTAATTTCCATGCAGTGACTGCTTGTGGAAGCTGAAATTGAATTTAAGATGTCTGTTTTGTTATTTTAAGTGCTGAAGTTTGCAAAAACCTCTTTCTTTATGGGTGCCAATTTGAGAACAAGCAGTGACATGGACATTAAGGGCCCGATATTCAAAAGGCATTTACATGGTTAACAGCCAGTTAACCGTGTAAATGCCTGCTAACCAGATATTCGATGGCACATCCACGGTTAGTGCCATCGAATATCCCCAGCTAAATCCCCTATGCGTCCTGATGTTACCCGGCTAGCACCAGGCATGCTGAGGGCGTTCCGGGCCAGAGCGGAGGTGGGTACCAGCACTAACCATGCAACACTGATATTGGAAGCTGCACGGTTAGCACACGGATAACCCTCGCCTATCTTATAGGCGCCAAGGCTAACGGTGCAGCATCCAATATTGATGCCGCACAGTTAGCCCCGGCAGCTTCTGGGCAGTGCGGCCAGACCCGGATATTCACTTCCGTTGCCACAGAAGTGAATATCTGGGTTTAAGGGGTCAGCAGGCAGGTCAAAGCAGCTATGGTGCTTAGCGCTGCGCAGTTGAATATCAGGACCTACATTCATAATCTGAAAATCTGCTTGAGGTGCCATCATTGCGATTTGCTAGGAAGATGGTTATTAGGGGCATGCCTATTCTATTTGTGGACCTCAGCTGTGAAGCACATTGCCAGAAGACTTTTGTATGAGAAATGTTTTGAGGGAATGTCAAAGGAATACTAATCCCGGATATTCAACGTTGGGGCCATATCCGGCCACCAGCACTGAATATCCGGGTCTTCTGTATGGTGCCATATGGCATGGAAGCTAACCGTGCAGCGGCGATATTGAGCTGCTACCCAGTTAGCTTCCACAGGTAAAAATAGGCCAGCTTTTCCCACAATTATCTTTACCCATGTGTCGCTAACCGGGCAGCGGCTCAATATCGCCACTGCCCAGTTAGCTTCTGTACCATGTGGCAAATATCCCCTCCATTGATTTCCTTTAGATATCAATATTTCACATGTTAGGATGATGTTGCAATGCCAAAATTCCCCAGCTACTATAATATGGAGTGGAGGAGTGGCCTAGTATTTAGTACCCAAGAGGTCTGGGTTTGATTCCCACTGGCGCTCCTTGTGACCTTGAGCAAGTCACTTTACCCTCCATTTCCTTGGAAGAAAAGGCCTGGCAATCTACTTTCAATTATACCTTGCCAAGAAAACCCAGGGGCTGCTGGGTTGCCAGGAGTCAGCATTGACTTGATGGCACTTAAAAAAAAATTAAAATATACATGACAGCCTATCACTGAGTTGTGTTTGCTTCAGTTTCTGATGAATTAATTGGTCTATAGGTACAGAAAACTGTCATTTTTTCACTCTATAAATTACATTGGCAAATAAATAACTATAAAAATCATTTTTCATTGTAGGTATTTGTTTACTAGAAGAGGTCCTGCACAAACTGAAGTAGCTTACAAATGGTGTTTTAAGAGAAGATATTTGTAAGTGTCATAAGCACAGAGTAACAATTAGCAGCTGAATGAAGACGTGTTGACACACATTCCTTCAGGAGATGATTTATCCTTCCAGCCGAACTGTCAGTAAATAACGCCAAACTTTACCAAGGAACTGCAAAACGTTTGTAATGTTTAAGTGCTTTTGTTGATGGTTGCTGCTGAATTTTACTTTCCGTCTGGCTCAGCTCCTGGGGGCTTTACGGTTTCACCAACTGATAAAGGCCAGGTGGTCAAGTTTTGGGAGCTGTCTGTCATTGGTGCAGAAATGGGACATGGCTGGAATTGAGAGAAAACGGAATCCAGGGAAACAAAAGGAGCCAGCAGCTGTGGTAGGCAGTGCGGAAGAATTCCACTCATTCCGGGAGCAGTCTTCTGTGAAAGCTCAGCAACACCTGGAGTTTCCTTCAGTAATGGCCACTCAAGGGAGGTGGGAAATGCCCCACTGAAAGGCTGCAGTTTGCTTCATTATAGTGAAAAAAAATCCTTGGCCTGTGTTTTCTGTATACATTCTATAACTTAATAAGTCCTGTGAGAGATTTCTTTCATGGTGCTGTAAAGAGATGTAGTCTGTGCAGTTAAGGAAAGAGGACTTTAGTATGAAGCTTGGCTACTATGTCTGCTCAGATGGCGCAGAAGGATTCTATCATCCCTCACAGGGAATATTTTAAGTAAACAATAACACACAATTGGATTTCAGTGGATGATCCTGCAACATTGGGAGGCACGGAACTGAGACGCGCCATACCATGAGTTATTACGCTCCTAGGTGCATGTTTATTAAATGTTAGCCCGCTAATGAAGTTAATGCACGTAAAGTGCCCCTGCACCCATAGAAATAAAAGGGCTCTGGGCACTTAAAGCATGTTAACTACTTTAGTAAACATGCCCCCTAGAACATCTGTTTATAATACAAAAATGTTTTACTGTTTATCCAAGTAATCATTTCAGAGGTGTTTATTTATTTACATTCTCTTATATACCACACTATTCTGCATCAGTGCAGTTTACATTGAACAAACTGAAATTACATTGAACAGGGCATTATAACTTGTAGATAACTATTTTACAGGGAACATGGGCTATGGAAGGTTAAGTGGCTTGCCCAAGACCACAAGGAGCACCTGTGGGACTAGAAACCCCAGTCCTTCCGGCTCAAGGTTGCTGTCCTCTAGTGGGATTTGAACCCCTGACCTTCCAGCCTGAAGTACCTTGCCCCACTAGGCCACTCCTCCACTCCAAGCAAGTTAGCATGTGTTCTGATGTCACTAAAAGGCCGACTCCATATAGGATGTCTCACTGCAGCGGAGATGTTTAAATCAAGCACAGGCGTGATTCACACCCGATTCCAGAAACATGGGTTTAGACTTACCTGCATTTTTGGCATCGGGATCATAGAGGTGTCTGGTGTGGCACGTCCAACATGTTGCAAGCAGGCCTGTGCACGTATCCAGCATGAGATCCACGCACAGATACAGACATGGTCCATAGAGTGAAGCAGAGAAACATGTCTCCATCAATAGTGGGAGATACGGGCAAACGATGATCAGGTTTTGATGTAGCCGTACTCACCATATTCTATAAAGATAGCAGTCTCCGATTGTGCCTGTCTCCGAGCTGGCCACGCTTCTGCTGTATACATGTGCATTTTCTAAGCTGCTGTGCTCATTGACAGTAGTTTGCTGATGCATACCAGACATAGAAACTAATGATAAATGCATGCTGATGTAAACTATACCATATCCTAGTCCCCTACATGCCCAGAACAGTGGTAGGTAATCCCAGCACACTAAGATAGTATGTTGTTGTTAAGTGCCGTCGAGTCGGAGTCGACTCATGGCGACCTTCTGGATAGCTATCCTAAATTGTGTTCGGTCTTCAGTCAGGCGGCTCATTGTTGACAGGCTGGTACCCGTAGCTGCTGTTATTGTAGCGATCCATCTCATTGCTGGCCTTCCTCTTTTGCGTTGACCTTCTATCTTGCCAAGCATGATGTCTTTCTCTAATGATCTCTCTCTTCGCATGATGTGTCCGAAGTATGAAAGTGGAAGTCTTGTCATCTGAGCTTCTAAAGAAAGCTTAGGTTTGATCTCCTCTAGTACCGACTGGTTTGTTCTTCGGGCAGTCCATGGTATACACAGTATTCGCCGCCAGCACCATAATTCAAAGGCATCAATTTTCTTCCTGTCTGTCTTTTTCACTGTCCAGCTTTCACATCCATATGATGTTATTGAAAATACCATGGCTTGAACAAGTCGAATCTTAGTATGGAGAGAGACATCTCTGCTCTTGAGAATCTTATCTAGGTCTTTCATAGCCATTCTGCCAAGAGCAATGCGTCGTCTGATTTCTTGACTGCTTGTTGCTTCTTTATTGATAGTTGATCCAAGTAGGTTAAAGTTGTTCACGATTTCAATTTCTTCTCCTTCAACGATGAACCTGTTCATTATGCCAGTTGTCATGATCTTTGTCTTCTTTACATTAAGGTGCAGGCCCATTTTGAGACTATGTTCTTTGATTGTGAGAAGCAAATGTTTCAGATCATCTTCACTTTCAGCCAGTAATGTGGTATCATCAGCATAGCGAAGGTTGTTGATGAGTCTTCCACCAATCTTCACACCTCTGTGGTCTTCATACAGTCCTGCTTCTCTGATGATTTGTTCTGCATATAAATTAAACAGGTAGGGGGAAAGTATGCAGCCTTGTCTTACACCTTTGCTTATTTTAAACCATTCTGTTTCTCCTTGTTCCGTTCGAACTGTTGCTTCTTGATCAATGTACAGATTGCGCAAGAGAACGATCAGGTGTTCTGGTATACCCATGCTTCTTAACGTGGCCCAGAGTTTCTCATGGTTTACACAGTCAAAAGCCTTGCTATAGTCGATAAAGCACAAATAGATATCCTTTTGGTATTCTTTAGTCTTTTCAAGGATCCATCTCACATCCGCAATGATGTCTCTCGTTCCTCGTCCTTTCCTGAACCCTGCTTGCACTTCAGGTAGTTCTTGTTCTAGGTATGGCTGTAGTCTCTTTTGAATAATCTTCAGTAGAATCTTGCTGGCATGTGGGATCAGAGCGATTGTGCGATAATTTCCACAGTCAGTTGGATCACCTTTCTTTAGTATTGGTATAAACACAGATCTTTTCCAGTCAGTTGGCCATGATGTTGTCTTCCATATTTCTTGGCAGAGCCTTGTAAGTACGGTAACAGCTGCATCAGATTGCTGCAATACTTCTATGGGAATGCCATCAATGCCTGGTGCTTTGTTCTTTGAGAAGGCTTTCAATGCTGCTTTAACTTCTTCTTTCATCACCAATGGTTCCTGATCATAAGGTATAGGTTGAAACGGCTGTTGGTCCACTTGATCTTTATCATATAAAAACTCTGTATATTCCTTCCACCTTTTCTTGATCTTCTCAGCATCATTCAACATAGAACCTTGAGCATCTTGTAACATTCCAATTCGAGGCTGGAACTTTTTCTTTAGCTCTCGCAGCTTTAGGAAAGCCGATCTTGTTCTTCCTCTAATAGTTTCTGCTTCTATTTCCTTGCAAGTGTCATTGTAGTACTTTTCCTTGTCCTGTCTTGCTGCACGTTGGAAATCTCTGTTGAGTTCTGAGATTGTCTTTCTTTCTCCTTTGGCTTTAGCTTCTCTGCGTTTCTGGGCAATTTTCAGAGTTTCTTCCGTCATCCATTTTGGCCGTTTTTGCTTTTTCACCTTTTGTAGAGACTTCTCGCTTTCTTCCAGCACAACCTTCTTGACGTCATTCCATAACTCTTCCGGAGCTCTGTCATTTGTATCTAAAGCAGCAAATCGATTTTGCAGGCAGTCTTTAAATTCCAGTGGTATATTCTCAAGGTCATATTTTGCTGCATTCATGAGTGGTTTGCTCTTTTTCAACTTTAGCTTGAGTATGCATACTAGTAGTTGATGATCTGTACCACAGTCAGCTCCAGGTTTTGTCTTTGTTGATGTTACAGAGCTTTTCCATCGTTGACTTCCACAGATGTAGTCAATTTGATTTTTATACAATCCATTGGGTGAAGTCCATGTGTACAGTCACCGCTTGTGTTGCTGGAAGAAGGTGTTTGAGATGAATAGATCATTGGTCTTGCAGAATTCTATCAATCTTTCTCCAGCTTCATTTCTGTTGCCAAGTCCATATTTTCCAACTACTTTGCCTTCTTCTTTGTTGCCAACTTTTGCGTTCCAGTCACCCATGACTATCAGGATATCCTGTTTGCATGTTCTGTCAATTTCAGCTTGTACTTGTTCATAGAACTCTTCAATTTCATTCTCTTCTGCAGCTGTTGTTGGGGCATATACTTGAATTATAGTTGTGTTGATAGGCATTCCTCGTAGACGAATAGAGATTAAGCGTTCGCTGACTGCATTGTATTTCATTACAGTTCTTGCAAGTTTCTTCTTTATTATAAATGCAACACCATTTCTTCTTTGTCTTTCATTTCCAGCATAGTAGACCATGTGATCATCTGATGCAAAGTGCCCGATGCCAGTCCATTTCAGTTCGCTGACACCCAACAGATCAAGTTGTACACGTTCCATTTCATTCTTGACCACCTCCAACTTCCCTTGGTTCATGCTTCGTACGTTCCATGTTCCAATGTGTAAGACATCTTTACAGCTTCTGACTCTCATTTCATGCGCAGCTACATCAGCAGTCAGACTTCCCGAGGGCTTTGATCCAACCACATCATAAATGCTGGCTTTACTCTGAAAAGTCTTCAGCTCTTCCCCAGTAGCTAGTTGAGTGCCTTCTGACCTGGGAGTCTCATCTTCCAGCACCATAGCACAATTTGTTTTGTTGTAACTATCCATTGGGTTTTCATGGCAAGATACAGAAGTAGATTGCCGGGCCTTCCTTCCGCGCAGTTTAAGTTTGGTGTTGTTGCCGTTGTCACAGAAATGTGATCCTCCGCCGTCAACACTATCCCATTCTGCTGCTGTATAGTATAAGAGAAGGTAAATATGAACATGTATTACAAAAAATACCTTGCATCAAATGGTACTTGGCATCATAAAAAGGCTTCAGTGAGGCCTGCGTTGGTCAGCTCACCATATACCCTTAAAAACGCTCAGGATGGAGCCTCATCATATGCACAGAAACCAATATTAACATAAAAATTCCCCAAGGGATGCATGCGATTGTTGAGCCACAAATGTACGCACTGATATGACATGCTGCATGGCACAATCTGGGGATTGTTGGTACTACATCAGTCATGTCACCCAGTGCTTGGCCTTCCTCCCTGATATGCAGATCATAAGAACATAAGAACATAAGATATGCCATACTGGGTCAGACCAAGGTCCATCAAGCACAGTATCCTGTTTCCAACAGTGGCCAATCTAGGTCATACGTACCTAGCAGTTTCCCCAAAAGACACAGGTTCCACAATGCTTGAATTGGGTCAAGCATTGATATCCTGGGTCCCTTTTTAATAATGGTTTATGGACCTTTCCTCCAGGAACTTGTCCAAACCTTTTTTAAACACAGCTACACTAACAGCCTTTACTACATCTTCCAGTAACAAATTCCAGAGTTTGATTACACATTGAGTGAAAAAATATTTTCTTTTATTAGTCTTAGTTTACCCTGTAGCTTCACTGAATGTCCCCTAGTCTTTCTATATTCTGATAATGTAAACAATCGATCTACGTTTACCCATTCCACTCCGCTCATTAATTTATAGACGTCTATCATATTTCCCCTCAGCCGTCTCTTTTCCAGGTTAAAGAGCCCTAACCTTTTTAGCCTTTCTTCATAGGGGTATCCAGCAGTCCTCTTTTTTCCTTTAGAGATCTCCTGTGTTTGCCCCATGCTTTTTTGAATTCAAATACTGTTCTCATCTCTATTACCTCCACTGGGAGACTATTCCACACATCTATGACTCTATCCGTAAAGACATATTTCCACATATTACTCCTGAGTCTATCACCTTTCACCCTCATCCTATGTCCCCCTCGTAGCAGAGCTTGTTTTCAATAGAAAGAGCCTCTCCTCTTATGCATTTATGCCACGGAGATATTTAAACGTCTCTATCATATCTCCTCTATCCCGCCTTTCCTCTAATGTATACATATTAAGGGCCCGATATTCTTCTGGGATGGCTATGCGCTGCTACGACGCATAGCCATCGTCGATGAACTTTAACCCAAATATTGAATGCTGGGATCATAATGCCAGGGCCACAAGCCTGCAGAAGCTAACTGGGCAGCAGTTATATTGAGCTGCTGCCCGGTTTGCTCTCATGGGTAAAGACAGGCCGGTTAGTGATTGGTACCGTCTCCAGAACGCCTTGATGCTAAGTGGTTAACATCGGGGTGTGCAGTGGAGATAATCGGAGATAACCGTGTTAGTGCCACTGAATATCTTTCTAAGCGGCATTTACACGGTTTACAGGTCTGTAAACCGTGTAAATGCCTTTGAATATCGGGCCCTAAGATCTTTAAGTCTGCCCTCATAAGCTTTATAATGAAGACCACTAAACATTTTAGTAGCCACCCTCTGCACCTACTCCATCCTGTTTTTATCCTTTTGAAGGTGTGGTCTCCGGAATTGCTCACAGTACTTCAAATGAGGTCGCAACAGAGACTTATGTAGAGGTACTATCACCTCTTTTTTTCTGCTGACCATTTCTCTCCCTATGCACTCAAGCATTCTTTTGGCTTTCGCTGTCACCTTTTTTAGCTGTTTAGCCACATTAAAATTACCAGAAACAATCACGCCCAGGTCCTGCTCTACTTTCATGGACAGAAGTACTTTGCCTCATAAGAACATAAGATATGCCATACTGGGTCAGACCAAGGTCCATCAAGCCCAGTATCCTGTTTCCAACAGTGGCCAATCTAGGTCAAATGTACCTAGCAGTTTCCCCAAAAGACACAGGTTCCACAATGCTTATACTGGGTCAAGCATTGATATCCTGAGTCCCTTCTTAATAATGGTTTTTGGACCTTTCCTCCAAGAACTTGTCCAAACCTTTTTTAAACCCAGCTACACTAACAGCCTTTACTACATCCTCTGGTAACGAATTCCAGAGTTTGATTACATGTTGAGTGAAAAAATATTTTCTTTTATTAGTCTTAAATAGTTTACCTTGTAGCTTCATTGCATGTCCCCTAATCTTTCTATATTCTGATAACGTAAACAATCGATCTACGTTTACCCGTTCCACTCCGTTCATTAATTTATAGACCTCTATCATATCTCCCCTCCGCCGTCTCTTTTCCAGGTTAAAGAGCCCTAACCTTTTTAGCCTTTCTTCATAGGAGTATCCTTCCATCCCCTTTACCATTTTGGTGGCTCTTCTCTGAACCTTTTCTTTTTTTAAATTCTTTATTTTCGTTTTATAACAACAAAGGAAAGGGAAGACATACAGCTAAAAGACAGATACATAAAGTGTAATACATACACCAAAGTAAACCCCTGCCACCCCCCTCCCCCCTGCTTCTTCTCTAGAAAACTAATCATTCCCGAAGCGGGCGTGTACTTACATTATTGTGTTACAAAACCTAACGGTGATCTGAAACATGATGAGTGCACATTATACAGGCATGTTGGAGCAATGAGCAGATTGTACATAATCATTAAGCATCTGCCATTTAGACAAGCGAGAGTGAGGTTGGGCATGGGGAATAGCTCTCCGAGGTATCTGCTCATATTTACTATATAAGCAGACGAGATTCCACCATTCATTGACAGTAAGTCGAGAGCTATCCTTCCAATTCCTCGTGATTAAGCATATGGCTATACCCAGCATGAAATCAAGGAGAAAGCGACCCTTCTTAGGAAGAGAGGGGACCTCCGCCACAGAGCGGAGTCCCACGATCTTCCAAGAGAGAGGTTCGTGAAGGTGTAAGATAAATTGAATACAACCCCAGACCCGCCCCCAATAAACCTGTAGTTGAGGACATTCATAAATAACATGAGCGAAGGTTCCCACAGCAGTATGGCAAGACCAACACTGGTCCCTAGCATTTGTGTTCCATTTGGCTATTTTTTCTGGGGTATAAAAGCATCTGTGTGCAAAAAAGAAGAGAGTTTGGGTAACAGAGGCAGACCGGGAAACCCGCACTACTTTGCTCCAGAAAACGCTCCATTGCACAGGGGTTAAAGTGGTTTGCAGTTCGCGCTCCCAGGCTTGTTGGGCTCTAAAAGTGGCCGTGTCTGTACCCTGACATAATATTTTATAAAAGTTAGAGGCTACCCCATGTGTACTACTAATAGAGTGAACTATCTCTAATAGCCCGTCCTCAGTAGGGGCAGAGGGCGGCATGATTCGAGCACTTTTGAGGCAGTGTTGAAGCTGCATCAATTGAAAGTGGTGTTTCGCTGGTAACGCAAATTCCTTTTGTAAATCAGAAAAGGTTTTCCAACGAGCTGCAGAGAAAAGCTGTTGGGGTGTCCAGATCCCCCTTGAGTACCAGGGTTTCCATGCTATCGTTCTATTTAGGACTTTAATTCTGGGGTTATTCCATAGCGGGAGTCTGTCCTGAGGACATACATTCGGGCCCAGTGATAGAATGAGAGTGTTAAAGGCCGCAAGAGTATCAACAATCATTGGTGGATGGCGGGTGTCTACTTGATAGGACATACCGGGGAGATGGGTCAACGGAATTGGGCTACTAAGCTCCTCTTCTATGTCAAGCCAAACTGGTCTGCTGTCTGTTGAGGCATCTAGCCATCGGGCACCTTGCTTAAGTAGGAAGGCTTGATGATATCTAAGAAAATCAGGAAATCTGGTACCCCCTCTTTCCTTAGCAGACTGTAGTTTTTGTTTAGCTATCCTTGGTGGCTTGCCCTGCCAGAGATAACGGACGAGAAGGCCCTCAATATCTTTATAAGTATGTAGCGGGAGTAAGCATGGCAGCATTTCTAAAATGTAGTTCACTTTGGGGACTATCATCATTTTCACAGTTTCTAAGCGGCCCCACCATGTAAGAGATAAGGGAGACCAATGATTCGTGAGTTCACGGACTTTGGAGACTACCTCTTTGGCATTAAAACTAATAGTGTCTTCTAAAGGAGAACAGTAATGGACCCCGAGATACTTCACCATGCGGGATTGCCAAAGGAAGGGAAAGGCCTGCATGTCAGCCTCATGTGCCCAGCGGTTCAGTGGGAATGCTACAGATTTGGTCCAGTTAATTTTATAGCCCGATAATTGTGAGTATCCGTCAAGCAGATCCAAGACAGCTGGAACCGATTCGAGGGATACGGAAAGCATAAGGTCATCTGCATATGCAGAGAGTTTAATCTCCCTATGACTGAAGGGGACACCTCGAATACGTGCGGACTGTCTAATAAGGAGGGCTAGGGGTTCAAGAGCTAGATCAAAGAGCATTGGTGATAGGGGGCAACCTTGACGCGTGCCTCTTTGGAGATTAAATGGCTGAGACTTGATAGCATTTACACAAATACTGGCGACGGGTTGAGTATACATGACTTGGAGATATCGGAGGAAGCCCTCCCCAAAGCCATACCAGCGGAGAACTGCAAATAAGAAGGGCCATTCTAGGCGATCAAAGGCTTTTTCGGCATCCAGGGAAAGACCCACCCATGGATGATCTAGATTGGCAGCACTGGATAGCACATGGCACAAGGTCCGAGCATTGTCAGCAGTTGATCTGCCGGGTATAAAACCGCATTGGTCGGGGTGAATTAGGGTGGCCATCCTGTCAGATAGCCGGGTGGCCAAGATCGTTGCGAAGATCTTATAATCGGCATTAAGTAGGGAGATTGGACGGTAGTTGGCGGTTAGTAGCGGGTCTCTGCCTTCTTTCTCAAATACTACCACATTAGCTGCAGAAAAGGATCCCAAAGGGGATGTATCTACCGCAAGGGCAGTAAAATAGAGTTTTAAATAGGGAACTAAATCTGCACTGAACGTTCTGTAGAATTCGGTCGGGAGACCATCGGGCCCTGCGGCACGGCCCGAGGCTGTTCGTTTTAGGGCAGATTGGATGAAGTAGAGAAGGGTTCATCCATCGCATCCCTATCATCTTCAGAGAGGGTCGGCCGCTGAATGCCAGAAAGCAATCGCTCGAATGTCTCTGACGAGAACTCACATTCAGATTGATATAGGCGGGTATAAAAATCCCGAAAGAGCTCTACAATGTCGGAGTCTGTGGTCACTATGCCCCCTCCCTGTGGAGCTCGAAGGGCCGCTACGCGTTTGGCTTCTTTCTGACCTTTCAAGGCGTTGGCTAAGAGTCGACCGGCTCGGTTATTTTCACGATAATATGTCCCTCGCTGAAGCTCAATACTCTTAGAAGCTGCAGTTGAGAGGATTGAATTATATTGAAAACGGAGACGCTGTAATCGAATTAATACACATGGATCAGTACGTGAAGTTAGAACTCGTTCGCCTGCTTTTATTTGTTGGTCAAGTATGAGTAGCTGCTGTTTGCGTTGTTTCCGCAGGCGGATTTGATAGCTAGTGATCGTTGCTCGAATGGCCGCTTTGAAGCCCTCCCACCAAGCCCAATTCGCAGTATCCTGGGGTAGATTAAAATGGAAGTAATCCTGTATGGCTGCCCGAATTTCTAACTGGAATTCTGGCTGAGTTAACAGGGCTCTATCAAAGAACCAGGCCCCCGAATTCCCTTGGGGTGCAGTAGTGTGTAATTGAAAGGAAATGGCAGCATGATCTGAAATATGTTGGGAGTGAATCTTTGCAGTGTCCACCTGAGGAACCAACAGTTTTGATATTAGAAAGAAGTCTATGCGAGACTGAGATTTATGAGGGGAAGAGAAGAAGGTGAAGTCAAGCTCATTGGGGTGTAGTAACCTCCATAGATCAACTAAAGCAAGATCTTTGATCAGGGAGGTAAGCATGGTGTGACTCTTGGGGGGACCACTTGTCCTAGGCGGCTGTTTGTCAATCAGGGGATCAAGGACTAGATTGAAATCCCCCCCAATTATCAATGAAGTATTAGCAGAGGCCTGCGCAACCTGAGCAATGGTAGCAAAAAAAGCAGGGTCATCCACATTAGGAGCGTAAAGGCATATACATGTAACTTCAAGGCTACCTATCTTGAGGTGAACTCTGGACCATCTACCTTCTGTATCTGAGCTAGTCGCAATAATAGTAGCATGCAAAGATTTCCTAACCAGTATGGCAACCCCACATTTCTTAGAAACGGCTGGGGAATAGGCGGCCACCATGTAAGGTTTAATATTGAGTTTAAGAGTTTCCTTCGAATTTAAATGCGTTTCTTGGAGAAAAATCAGATCCGCAGCTTCCTGACTTAGGTAGCTTAGGATTTTCTTCCGTTTTATCGGATTATTGATTCCTTTTACGTTCAATGAGAAAATCTTACATGGTGCCATCAATCGGTAATAGACATTTTAGGTAAGGGCGCTTGAAAACATACAACATAATCAGAATCTGTGCAACAATGACATAATCACCGAGTATTCTGGCTAATACACCCCATATTGAAAAGTATGTACCAAAGTATCTTAGAGAAGAAGCAAAACCCCCAAAGAATATGGCGACCATATGTCTGCGGGAGGAGGCCCTAGAGAGGAAATAGAGAGATATGAAAAAAATGAAAGAAACACCAGAGTCCGTAATTAACACTGTCTCTGATACTCATCGAGGCTACTGTGGGTAGATGGAGTCGGGTCACAGATATCATCAAAAGTAAGGCAACAAATTGCCCTCGCCAGACTCTTTGCTGGGCTGCGGCAGATCCAATATGGCAGGTACAGCGGATATGGGAATACTTGCAGGAATATTCTGGAAGTCAGCGCATCAAGTCGGCTTCCTTGGAATCCAAAAACTCCGCTAGTAGATCAGGGTCCTCAAATGTTCTTGTCTGATTGTGAAGTGTGACTCGGAGCTTGGCCGGATACATCAGGCCATAGCGTGCTTGTAGTTGTTGAAGCCTCGGCCGGAATTCCAGAAAGCGCTGTCGGCGGTCGACCGTGGGTTTAGCCAAGTCGGGATAGAAGGAGATCTTGTGGCTCTCAAACTCCATATGGCCCTTTGCCCGAGAGGCACTTAGAATTTGCTCAACGTGTTGATATCTCAAAAGACGAAAAATGATAGGCCGCGGGGTCTTCCGGTTGAGCGTTATGCTTGTGGGTACACGATGAGCGCGATCGATCTCCAAATCTTTGGTAAAGGTGATTTGGAGCAGGGAAGGGAGGATTTTGCATAAAAACTCTTTCATGTCTCCCGATTCCGCTCCCTCCGGTATGCCCACGAGTCGTATGTTGTTGCGGCGCGCTCTATTATTGCCATCTTCCACTTCTTTCTGCAAGGCCCGCACCTGACGTTCAACTTTGTCGAGTTTGGACAACCGGGCCGCATGGGAGTCCAATATGCTCTCCATTTTGTCCTGACGCGAAGACGAAAGCCCTTCTAGCTTGCTTTGCAGCACACCAAAGTCTTCCCGCAGCGCTCGGAGTGCTTCACCGTTTGACTGCACGAGGTTTTTGACCCCTCTAATCTCTGCGAGGATTTCCTGCTGCATTTCGGGGCCCTCGCGCAAGGCCAGCCCCTTCTGCGGGGACGGAGGTTCAGTTTTGGAACGTTTGCCGTGAGAAGCCGCTGGAGATCCAAATTCCAGGCGCGTGGGTTTGGTCCCCGCCATCTCACCAATGTGCCCCGGCAAGATCAGAGTAGAAGTTCCAAGTATGTACGGTGTTAATTCAGGATTCTGAGTAGGCCTCTCGGGAGCCTCAGCGTTATGCGACCATCCCGCTGGACATCAGGCTCCGCCCCCCTTCTCTGAACCTTTTCTAATATCGCTATATCCTTTTTTAAGATACGGCGACCAGAATTGCACACAATATTCAAGGTGCGGTCTCACCATGGAACGATATAGAGGCATTATAATATCTTTTGTTTTATTTTACATTCCTTTCCTTATGATACCTAGCATTCTATTTGCTCTCTTGGCCGCCGCTGCACACTGGGCCGAGGGTTATAACATGTTATCCACAATGATGCCTAAATCGTTTTCCTGGGTGGTGGTTCCTAATGTGGAACCTTGCATCGTGTAAGCATAGTTTGGGTTGTTCTTCCCTAGGTGCATAACTTTGCACTTGTCCACATTAAATTTCATCTGCCATTTTGATGCCCAGTCTTCCAATTTATCAAGATCCTCTTGCAATTTTCCACAATCCTCTTGGGTTTTAACAACTTTAAATAGTTTTGTGTCATCTGCAAATTTGATAACCTCACTCGTTATTCCACTTTCCAGGTCATTTATGAATATGTCAAAAAGTAGCGGACCCAGCACAGATCCCTGGGGTACACCACCATTCACCTTTCTCCACTGGGAAAATTGGCCATTTAGCCCTACCCTCTGCTTTCTATCTTTTAACCAGTTCCTGATCCACAATAGTACACTGCCTCCTATCCCATGACTCTTTAGTTTTGCCAAAAGTCTCTGATGAGGGACCTTGTCAAAGGCTATCTGAAAGTCCAGATACGCTATATCAACCGACTCACCTTTGTCCACCTGTTTATTCACACCTTCAAAAAAACATAACAGATTAGTAAAACAAGATCTTCCTTGTCTAAAGCCATGTTGGCTGTCTCCCATTAGGCCATCACTATCTACATGCTGAGTAATTTTATTCTTTATGATGGTTTCTACCATTTTCCCCGGTACTGACGTCAGGCTCACTGGTCTGTAGTTTCCCGGATCACCCCTGGAACCCTTTTTAAAAATTGGTGTTACATTGGCGATCCTCCAATCTTCAGGTATTAGAGATGATTTTAATGATAGTTCACAGATTACTAATAGCAGGTCTGCAATCTCATATTTCAGTTCTTTCAACACCCTTGGATGTATACCATCCGGCCCAGGTGATTTGCTACTCTTCAGTTTATCTAATAGTTGTAATACATCTTCCCGATGTATCGATATTTCCTTCAATTCTTCCGCACCTTTAAATACCCCTTCAGTCATGGGTAACATCCCTACATCTTCCTCAGTAAAGACCGAAGCAAAGAATTCATTCAGTCTCTGCTATTGCCTTGTCACCTCTTAGTGCCCCTTTAACCCCTCTATCAACTAATGGACCGACTGACTCTTTCACAGGTTTTTTGCTACAAATGTACTTGAAAAAGTCTTTATTTCGCATTTTTGCTTCCGCAGCAAGCTTCTTCAGCACACCAGATCCTCCCGTGTACCCTCAAACCACACACACACACACAAACACACATGCACAGACACACTCTCACTTGCTGTCACAAAAGACATCATTCTGGGAAACAGATGCTCAGCACCTATAGATAGATAAAAACTGGTATATCATAAAAGCATGGAGTGCCAGGACTATATATCTGACCCCCCTCTCTCAATCAAATAAACTCCTGTGGCAAATTCACTCACACCTCTAACACCAACAGTGCCATTTTACAGTACACAGGACTTGTCAGGGTCCCCCCGATTAGCTCATGTAGCACAAACAGCAACTGTCAGCATAGCCAGCATATTCACTATTGTTGGTTTTCAAATGTCTTTAGGGTAGTTATTAATGCCTCTTAGCTTACGAGATTCTCTCACCCTGATTTCTGTTCATTATACATCTAGCTGTGTTTTATAGAGTGCAGTCACACCACTTTGAAGCATACTTGTCACTAACTCTATACAAGCACAGCAGAAATATTTCTAAATACTGGCCTTATTCCATGTTTCCACAGGAATAACGAGCATGTTTGCGGGGAACACAGAAAACATACACGGGCCTTTCCTAAATATGCTTTATATGTCTCCGCAGCTGATCACACCCCTGTTCTGCCCCTCCCAGGCACGTTATGAGATCCCCGTGCTAGCGCCATGGATATACATGAATGCAAGGTTTCAGAATACGGCCATAGATGTTTTCACGAGAAAGACATCTCCCGCGCACATCCAAATGGCCTATTCGTGTTATGGAATGACCTCCTAAGCCCATATCATGGCCCATATTCAATTCAAAATTCTTATATTAGCACATTGGGTACTTCACTCTGATCAACCAAGTTATTTTCCAAATCATTTCATCCCTTATGCCCCAGCCCATATCTTAAGATCTTCCCAGGTCTCTTTTTGTAATAATATGTACAATCTGAAGACTGAAAGTTGTGAAATATAAATGGTGATATTCAATTAAAATTAAATTTAATTTGCTGTCTATTCCTCCATCCTCCTGGACTCAACTGGAGATATCTCATCATTCTTTTTCATTCTTAACTCCCACCCTATGGAATTCCCTTATGCTGCACCTGTGGTAGGAATCTTCTTTAATAAATTCAAAATATCTCAGATCTTTGCTAGAGAGATAGGTGAGGAGAGATGATACGTCTAGTTTTTATTCTTGCTTGTTTTGTTACTATTTACTTTAGTTTTATCTCTTCTGGGAAATACCATTTACTACTGTAAATTGTCTTATGCTTGAAGGGTGGGAAATCAAATTGCTAGAAAGAAAGAAAGAAAATGTGAAAACTGTGCTTTGAAAGGTTCTGATGCAGTCACTTGATGCCATCTGACAATCACAGTAAATGGTCTATTTATACAACCAACAACTATGCAACTTGCTTAGTTAATCATTTTAATGCATTATGCCCCAAGGTCAAATAATTCCCACTAACCATTAGTGCCATTTTTTAAAGTGGACCTTTCTTTCTCTCACTCATACTCTTTTCTTATACAACCCCATGCTTGTAGTGGCACACCAGCCTTGTATCATTCAGCAAATTGCATCTTCTGCTGCTTCTTTTGGGATTAAAGTGGGAGAAGTTTGGTTACCACTGGTAACACAGGTGTGTAGTATTGATGTAATGCTGGACTTCTTTTAATCTCTGAAACAAAAATTCCTTGACCTGGTAAAGTTGTTGGATATATCTGAAGAAAGTCATTTTAAACATCTAGCATGAGTTGATATCAAAATGGAATTCATACGGCACCATTCACAGAAGAGAATGTCTGTGAAGAACTTGCAGGATTAAAAGTTGATAAAGCCATGTGACTGGTTGACTAGAGAATTAGAGAGAAGGAATACGCTAGATGTAGGGTACTTGAATTTCAGGAAAGTCTGTGATATGATTTCTCATAGAAGGCTTAAAAATAAACTGAGTGGCCTGGGGATGGGTCCCAGGGTAGTCAACTGAATTAAAAATTGGTTGACTCGTGTTTTCTACAAAACAACCCCTAACCAGTCCAGTTGAGCCTGTAACCTTACATGTGTATGTGAATGTTTGTTGAGTGAAGATGGTCTGTTGTTGTTTTTTTTTATACTTGTAAAAATAAATAAAAGTTTTTAAAAAATCAGTTAACCGATGCTAGAGGGTAGTGAGAAATGGCATTAGTTCGGAAGGAAGAAAGGTATGCAGTTGAGCTGGGGGTTGGTCTTGGAGCTGATTTTGTTCAATATTTTTGTAAGTAATATTGCCAGAGAGTTAGAAATGAAAACTTGATTTTTGCAGAAGACATGAAGATCTGCAAAACAGGTGACGTCTTAGAGGGAAAAGGCGAAATGAGACATGATCTACAAAACTTGAAGAATAGTTGAATATTTGCAGTTAACCTTTAATCCAAAGAAGTGCAGAGTGATGCACTTAGAGTGTAGGAACACAAGGGAACTGTATGTGACAGGAAGGGAGAGATTGATGTGCACAGACCAGGAGAGAGACCTTGAGGTGATAGAGCAGTGGTTCTTAATCCAGTCCTCTGGGACACCCCAGGCCAGTTCGGTTTTCAGGATATCCACAATGAATATGCATGAGATAGATCTGCATGCACTGCTTCTATTGTATGCAGTTCTATCTCATGCATATTCATTGTGGATATCCTGAAAACCTGACTGGCCTGGGGGTCTCAGAGGACTGAGTTGAGAACCACTATGATGGAGGATCTCAAGGTGGTGAAACAATGTGACAAGATGATGGCAAAAGCCAGAAGGATGTTAGGCTGCAGAGAGAGGGGCATTGTTTTATTTTTGGATTTTATATATTTATTCTGAATGCTTTTTTATCCAGAATGGCAGATGGTGCAGTTAATTTGGGCCTCCCACTGTGCTGGATCCAGCACTGCTCACCCACTACCTTTTACACTGTCACTGCCTCGGGTCTGCCGCTGCCTCATCTCTGCTGCTCTCTCTCTCTCTCTCTCTCTCAATGCTGCCTCAAAACTGCTGCAGCTGTCTCACATCTGCTGCTGCCTCACATTTTTTCTCTTTCTAACTTTAGTAGCTAACAAGTTACTTTCAACAACCTTATCTCATCCCTTGGCTTTCAGTAACACTTCTATGTGGATGATTCTCAAATTTATATCTCTTCACCTGACTTTTCTCCTGGCCAGGCACATATCTCGGCATGATTATCTGACATCACCACCTGGATGTCTCAGCACCATTTAAAATTGAACATAGCCAAAACTGAGCTTCTGGTTTTCTCCCTAATCCATTCCCCATCCTTTCTCCATCACTGTTGATAACGCTCCTATTTTTCATGTATCCTCTGATCGTAACCTTGGGGTCGTCTTTGATTCCTCACTGTCATTCTCATCTCTGATCCAACAAATTACTAAATCCTGTTGCTTAATAATAATAATAATAACATGAATTTATTATATATATTTATTATTATAAGTCCAGATATTCAATTGACTCTAGTTTCCAAACTGTATGCCCTATTCATTACCTAGCTCTAAAAACCCCTACTGCCTCTTTTTCTTCCTGATTCCCACAGATTGCAGAATAAAAAGTGGACGCATACCTTGATTTAAGAAAGGTAAATATATTTCTTTATAGTAGAATGCAGAAGCCCAACATAAAGCCAAACTCATGAAACATAGAATACAATGGTTAATACATATATAAGTTATTGAAATATGCATAGGATAAGTTCAACATGATTTATGTTGAAAATTTGGGGGTCGGCCACCATATACTTTTGGCCAATATCCTAATATCCAGTTAACAGTCATGCATTTAGGATAAGGAGGGGATGGGAGATTTTACAAGGGCTTGGCCAGAAGTTATCAATATATTGCTGATATTCAGCGTAATCTGTATTACTTAAAGTAGGACTGTACGAATCATTGTCCTAATTCACATGCTGCACATTCAGCTGTCCTACTTAAAAAGATAGCATGGCTTTGGGTGGATTCGGGCACCACAACTTGCCGGATTTGTCAGAAGAGTAGTGGAAGTGAGCTTGATGCACAGACTGACAGAGATGAGAAGGGGGAAAGGGGAGAAGAGTGCGGAGCAATGGAAGAGAGTGCGGAAGTGGCTGGAAGCGTCGAAGGATGGAGTGAGGGGGAGGCAGGAGAGGGGAAGGCTGGATGACCCCTAGTTAAAATATATCACAACACGTGTTATCAGGAAGAAGTAAAGGTGAACGGGGGTGGGGAGTGGGGATGTAAACAAGAGGTAGTATGAGCAAGAGATGAATGAATGAAGAGAGATGGGGGAGGGGAGGGAGGAGGGAGGGGTAGGAGGGGGGAAATTATAAGGAGGGCACATAGAAAGGGGGACAGAGCATGCGGAGATACTATGTGATAGTATGTTGTGATGAGGAGAGCCCTGCTGAACCGATGGAAATAGGAAAAGATAGTGAATATACCTTTAAGGAAAGAGACATTCCTGAAATTCACAGGTTCCAGACTGCAGTCAAAGAAAGAAAGCACGGAGTTGATAGAGCCAGTTTGCCACACCCAGGCTCTGCTGACATAAGTGCAAGCTCAGGGAGTAATGGCAAACACCTGTGCAGAGACAGAGAAAGGCTAGCTAAGAAGCAGCCTTATAAACCCTGCTCAGAAGGGCAGAAAGGGGTTCAGGATCAAGTTGCGGTTCAAACTGTTTGTGTTCCAGTTCCAGTCCAGAATCGTGGGCAAGTTCAGAGAGTTCAGCGTATTTCAGCTATTCCAGGAGTTCAAGAAAGGAACTCAGAGGAGGAAACATCAGGGGAAGGAGAAGGACGTGGAAGGAGCCTGAGAGCCAAGAAACCACGTGTGCTTTGCTTAGAGAAAGAAAGCAGGGAAGTCTTCTACCTCGGGTCTCGGACCGAAGGTTTCAAGCTGCTCAAAGGTGGGTGAACAAGGCTATAGCTAGAAGTAACCAGAACCCAGCCTGGAGCAAGGAACCATGGCTGAACAGCGGAGAGGAACCAAGGCAACTGAACCAGGGAGAGATATCCCATAATAGAGGTATAGACATTCCTTACCGGGGAAACCAGTGCTGGAAGGAGGTCCAGGGATTTCCCCAGAGCATTCACCGAGGAGCAGAATGTGGGAGTTCAGAACCAGACGTATATGCTTTAGAACAAGAGGATATGCAAGTGGACTGTGCGGAGCAAAACTCCATATCAGGTGAATTGCCAATGGATTGTACATTATGCCAGACAGAAGCTATGAAAGTCTGTTGATAAGAAATGCTTGATAAAGAAAGGTCTTGAGAAGCAGTGTGAATGAACCTAGTTTTGTTTTGCTAAGAAATACCTACTAACTCAAGAGAACGTTGCCAGCTTCTACATTTTTGTGTTTAAAGGAGCAGAAGGTAAATAAGGACATTTAACTTTGCTTAAACAGAGAAGCTGTATTTTGTTTTGCTGATTTACCTTATGAAAACAACTGCACATGTTTTAAAAGCTTATGAAACTTCCTCAGTTCCAGCTTATGTATAATTTCTGAAGTATTGCTTGGAGAAGAATATCCTGACATTGTGTGTTTGAACCTTAGTGCTTTTTGGGGGAAAATAAACTTTTGTCTTTGCCTTTAACCCTTGGCTTACACGACTATCCTTGAACGAGGAAAAACTACAAGTCCCAAAATGCCTCCCTGTGGACAAGAATAGTGTTTAATTCCTTTATTAGAGGACTAAAATTGGCAGCCCTATGCATCTAGGACCTCGGCCGGGGCTGGGGTCACGACAATGTATGTATAGTGGGTAAAAAATGTTTAAAGTTGTACATGAAGAGGTTTGTGATTTTCATTGAAATTGTTAATAAAAAATTTAAAATGGAAAAAAAAGAGCATGGCTGAAAATCCACATATCATATGGGAAGAAGTTTGCTAATTATGAACATAGAATTTTTCCCTTATTGTACAAATGTAACAATGTCTAAAGAAATGTGCAAAACATCATGATTTTGGCACTTTTGTGTATTTTGGGCTGTATTGTGAATTGTTTTGTGCATTGGTCCTTTTTGCAAAAATATTTTGCTCAAAGTTTACTAAGGGGTATGTTTACTAAACTGTGGTAACGTTACAGACCGTACGTTATATAACGTTAATGATCGTTAGGTAACGTTAACGCGCGGTATGTAACGTTAACGCGCATTAACGTTACTTAACGATCATTAACGTCCAAGGCCACGGTAAACACCGCAGAGGGTGGAGAGAGGGCGGGGGAAAGGGGTCAATGGGCGGGGAGAGGCTCCCTGCACACTATCGCGCTGAACTGAAGGGCTGAATCCTACCGCAAATGAAAACCTGCCGTTAGATGCACATTGGAAGGAGAGAGAAACTATTTAAGTGTCAGCAATGTACAGCATAGACAGGGAGTCCAAGAAACGTGATAGTAGTGCTCCATTTCCAGCAACAGCATAGTGCCCAAGTATGAAAGGCCACTATGGAGATGGTGCAAGTAGGGCATAGGGGGCTGCAGGCGGGACATGTAGCAGAGGCAGCTGGGGCACAGGGTGGACTAGGCAGGCACCTAGGTGGCACATAGGAACATAGAAACCGGAAATCAGCATGACAGCAGCTGACAAAGGCCAAACACAATCCACCTACATCTACCTGGTCCACCCGAGCTAACAGTTGCCAGGGCACTGACCTGACATCCCCCCAGCCAACCCTCCCCCAAGCGGAAGGAACAGACAATTGGTAGGCGGTGATGGGGGGGGATGTGAGGATGCTCATGTATGCCCCATGCCCCAGACCCCGCTCCCTAGGCGACCACCTACCCACACAGTGGATGGCCTGGGACTGCGCACTACCAGCACTGACAGCATATGGCCATGTCAGCATGGGGGGGGGGGGGTGCCCGTGCTGGAGGGGGCAATGGCACCTGCCTGCAGTGGACCTAGGCCATGCCCTGTACCAGTACGTGGTGTGCAGTGCAACATAAAAGGTCTGGCTAAGGAAAAGTACAGGTAGCCCCAGGGACCACCATGCATCTGTGGCAACAGTGTGGTGCAGTACACCCAGCCAGTGTGGCCAGAAGCAGAGGGTCACAGGTTCAAGCCCCAGCTGTGGTTCCTGCAGAGCATGTCCCTATGTTTTACCCTACAATGCAGATACTACAGCAAGATGTGCAAAGCCCAAAGCAGCGGCGAACAGGGGTACAAACACCTACTCACACAGGCTCCACAATCCAAAGATGCATGGAGAGTCAGGCTGTTGGCCCCAGCATTGAGCTGCAGTTATCACCAGGGCACTACTACTACTTCCTGCACAGTTTAGCAATGTCAGCACTGTGATCAGGATCAGTGCTGTGGGCAGGGTTGCCAACCACCCCTATCTTTGCACATTGCTGCAATAGCAGTGTGTGTTTTAGGGTGGTCCATAAAAATGAATTCCTGAATTCCTTTGCTCCCTGGCCTGATTCTGGTTCCATTTAGGTAGAAAACACTGTGTACAAAGTTTGAAGCCAATCAAATAATATTTAGGGGTGGCTCAACAAGTCTTGAGATTTCCCCCTGGGAGCAGATGATGAAATGTTGCATCATCTTGTATCATCCACTCAGTTCCACGCTGATTACATTTGATTGCGTCATATTTGAACTAATCTCGTCTCTGAGAGGTGGCAAAGACATTGTACTATTATCTTTGTATCTTTATTCTTTTCAGATGGCGAAAAAACGTGGTTTTTATCTCATTGAAGAAATGTCCACCACAATTCTGGGGGCCAAGCTCCCCAGCAAGGAGCAAGTGTTAAGTGTATTTTTACATCACCATATGACATTAAACAAAGGCGTTAGAGAAAGTGCATCTATTGTAACAAGTGAAGTAGAAGCTTACTGGGAAAAGGCCAGGCTTCCTGTTCAAAGAAATGACAAAATTCAAGAAAAAGTAAAGAAATTATTCAATCAGTGGAAACTTTTGAAGAAAAACAAAGGGAGAGGAGGGAAACAAGAGGCAAATGAAAAAGAATTCCAGGTTGCAATGAAAAACCTATTTGATGTGGCGCATGCCAATGCAATGTCTTTAATTCATATTCAAGAAGACAAAGAATTCTTAACAGCGCAACGAGAACCAGGGCGCCGCGGCTCAATGTGTGCGATGGACAAGAAACTGGCCAACACGGAAGCAAGATCGCAACAGCGAGAAGAAGAACTGAAAAGGCGCAGACAAAAACATGTTGCCGAAGCCGAGGCAACTACAAGCCAAGTTCAGCTGGAAGGATCTTCTTCCTCAGCAGAGTCAGGTGAAGACTCGTCGACATCTGCGGATTCAGATAATGGACAGAAGAAAGCAACTCCACAAACGAAGCAGTTTCGACCTAACAATGTCTGGACCCCAGAGCTTACAGCAGCCCTGGATCGGACAGGGACAACGGATCGCAATGCTCTGTTTGTGGTAGCTGAAACTGCCAGAAGTCTGGGACATTATCCTGGGGAGCTCAATATCAGCAGCTCCAGCGTCAAGCGCCATAGAGAAAAGCACCGTCAGCAACAATGGACGGACCTGCACAACGCATTCAAAGCTGAAAGCAAAACATGCATTGTGCATTGGGATAGCAAGTTATTGCCATCTCTCCTCTGTTCAACCACATCCGTTGACCGCCTTCCAGTTTTGATAACGGCTGTCTCCACTGGAGAAACACAACTTCTTGGTGTACCAAAACTGACATCAGGAACGGGCGAGAATCAAGCTGCAGCAGTTTATGAACACTTACAGGAATGGTGTTTGGATGAAAAGGTTGCAGGCTTCTGCTTTGATACAACTGCATCGAACACGGGACGTCGATCAGAAGCGTACATTCTTCTAGAACAGAGACTCCGTCGCACAGTCCTTCATTTGGCATGCCGCCATCACATTTACGAAATAATTCTTGGTGCAGTATTCTCTACATGCTCTGGAGCTTCATCGGGTCCCGATGTCCAACTCTTTCGCCGGTTCCAAAAGAATTGGGGCTCCCTTGACAAGTCCAACTATCAAACTGGAAAAGACTTGGAGATGCTGCAACCTGACAGGGATCGCATCATGAAGTTTGCGGAATCCAAGTTGGCACAGGGCAATCACCGAGATGATTACCTGGAATTCTTGGAGTTAACGATTGTCTGCCTTGGAGGGAATCTTCCTAGTTTCAATTTCAAGAAACCCGGAGCTTTCCATCATGCCAGATGGATGGCAAAAGTCTTGTACTGTCTCAAGATTTGGATGTTCCGAGGACAACTCAAAGATCTTACCCAACGGGAGGAGTCCTGTGTTCGTGATGTGAGCATTTTCTCCATCCTGATTCATGTGGAAGCCTGGTTTTCTGCCCCTGATGCCGCAGTTGCTCCTCGAACAGATTTGGAGATGCTGAAGAAACTACACTCTTACCACAATGACCGTGTTGGAAGAGTGGCCAGAGACAAACTGCAACAGCATCTGTGGTATGTGTCAGAGGAGCTTGTGGCACTGTCACTGTTCGATGAAGCTGTTTCAGCACCGACAAAGCGGGCCATAGTGTCGGCCATGATCCCGGCAGAATCAGATGAAAGCGATGAGGATGATGACGAAGACGAAGATCCCCCAAAGCGGGTCGAATTGAAAAGTTCCATGATTCCACCACTTGAATCTTTTGCAACTCGCAAGTCAATCCGTTTCCTGAAACACCTCGACATCAACAGTGATTTTCTTAATGCAGACCCAGAAGACTGGGAAGAGAATGCATCATTCAAAGACGGTCTGAAGAAAGTAAAAAATCTTCCAGTGATCAACGATGTGGCTGAGCGGGGGGTCAAACTCATTGAGGAGTTTAACGGCCGACACACCACAAAAGAAGAGCAACTCCAGTTCCTTCTGGGTGTTGTCTCGCAACACCGTAAGATGTTCCCCACATCGTCAAAGTCCTTACTAGCATCTGGACCACACTGAGTGCTTGGCAAGCATGATACCCCCGTCTATGAGCAGATAATACCCAGTGGTCTGATGAACCCTGGGGGGGATCCAGGGACCTGATAGATAGGGACCTTGAGCCACCCCTAAATATTATTTGATTGGCTTCAAACTTTGCACACATTGTTTTCTACATAAATAGAACCAGAATCAGGCCAGGGAGCAAAGAAATTCCTACTTTTATGTTTTCCCCTATGGCAGTGGATCACCCTAGTGTGTGTGTATGTCTATCCATTGTTTTGTGGCTGCCCACACCTCACCAGGCCCACAGTGTCCCACTGTTACCAACGTTAGCCTGAATATGTGCATAATGAGGAGCAAGGTGTTGTGGGTATGGCCCGGACAGGGCGGATTGGCCAGGATGCATCTTCAGAGGGTGTGGGGCAATGGCTGGGACACTGTAGTGCCTGACCACCGCCTGCATGGACAGGTTGGCTACAGCATGGCATGCTGGGAGGGCATTGACTAACTGAGCAGTGACCATGGCATGTCTAGGCTCCCACATAGCGCTCTACACTATCTGCCTCCAGTGATACTTTTGTGTTCCTAGTGCTGGGGCCTCCAATCACTGAGATGTCTGCTTGGTGTGCATAGTTCTTCTGTAAGCATGCACTATGGACTAGCTAGTGGACTGTCTGTGGTCAGACTGTGCATGGTTAGAACATCTATAAGATGCAGTCTGACTGTGCTGTCTGCTGGTGATTGGCAGACAGTGTTGTGCAGCAGTTGGGGTGTTCTAGACCTAACCCCAACATTGCTGCTGGTCTGCCACTACCTCAGGCACAGGTATGGCTCTGGCCCACCAACCCTGGAAGGCTGTCTTATACCAGCAGGATGGATGTTGCTTCACCGGGGCTGGGGCACCTGTCCCTTACCTACAAAAAGGGTGATGTGGGCCCTTTGGGGTATGTAGTGTATACCACTTTGACCTTATAAAGGCACTGCTACACACACACCTCATGCAGGTCTAGAAACCCCTCTGTCCTGATAACAGGTGCCCATGTTAGCCAGACCCTAACACAGGGTACACACTAATCTGGGTGGTGTCTGGTCCCAGAGGACCACATGTGACTGCAGGATACAGATGGACAACAAATTACCTTCAGCTACACTGCAAGGAACACCTATCACACACTGGTAGTGATGGGGATGTATAGCAGGACCTATCTCTAGCACCACATGTACTGCGGACCTAGTGCTGGGCACCCATCCTATCCCTCAGGGTGAACACAGAACTTGCACAATGGCATGGTCTGTAGCTACACTGTGCCAGTATCACGCACTGTCCGTTCGTCTTTCCAAGCTGAGGTACCGGAGAGGTGCAGACCCCATTTGGTGATCATCTGTAGACAGCTATTCAGCATGTGCATTGCATCATGGGTACTGGTGGGATTACCCTATCCTGGCACTCAGAGCAGACAGTTTGTGTGGTGACCTGCAGTCCTTCTGTACCCAGCCATTGCTGTGACATACACCACGGAGGTATAGCCTACTGGTTAATACAATGCCATTCTTGGCAGTGTTCATGGGTTCCATTCCTCATTGTTGCCTCCTCTTATGCCCGTCTTACTCAAATAGTGTGCATGCCTGTAACAGTCATATTTTTGGAGATCTGTGCTGCCAGCTCATAATACCCTCGCCACAATTGCCAACATTCCCTCGGTCCATCTATCTGCATCTGTCAGCTGTGTAGAGTCCTGTCTGCCTGTGCGGGCTGCCACCCCATGTCCTGCACTGCTACCCTTTCCTGCATTGTGCCTCATCGTGCTTGCCTCACCTGTGCCTGATCTGCATGGCACCACCGCTCCTCTGTCCACCCATCATTGTAACTATCCTACTGGGGGACACGTATTCCCATCGTCTGCCACCAACTGTCTTTCCAGTACTTTACATTGCCAACACTCTGTGCTGTGGTACAGTTGCCTCCACCATGTTTGGCACCAGTACTGGCAGCCACATGGGCTGCCCGCAGATATGGTGGGTCCAGCGGCTCCCAGCTCTCCCTCCTTCACTCACCTGTTCATTGCCTTTCCTGAGTGCTCTATCTAGTGTTGGGGCTACATCTGTCTCTGTTCCTCACAGGTCATGCATGTCATCCTGCGGCACACTAACCTAGGGCACCGTAACCTTGTTAGGCCACCTTAACCTATGGTTCCATAGCCCAGGGTGCCTTCTAGAGTGCCTTGTCCAGGGGTGCCTACTACGGCGCTTAGCCTAAGGAGCCCTATAGGGTGCCTTATGAGGCGCCTTATAAGGCACCTTACGGGGCGCCTTGTAAGGTGCCTTATGAGGTGCCTTGTAACACGCGGTAGTTTGTAACATGCGTTAGCTGATACAGCTTGCTGTAACGATGCACCGCCCATGCCTTTATATGGGCATCTGTACCTTTACTGCGGAACCTAACGTGAATGACATTACCGCAGTTTAGTAAACATACCCCTAAATGTTACTAAAATTCTGAAGTAGGAGTGTGCTTACTAATTTGCACTAATGGTTTAGACCGGGGTTTACCACATGCTAAGCCAGCCATAGTAACCATTACTTTGAGCTAAAAATACAGCAGTGCTAAAATCCCATGCAAACTGCTTCAGAGTGGTTTGGAGGAAACATGGTGAGTTAGGGGAAAAGAGTGGGTAGTGACAGTCCATTTCTTGTTGTAGAGGCATCATTAGTGTGTGTTCATAGTCAATATTGCAGTTGGCATGGGTGCATTAGTGCCATCTCAATGGGTGGTAGCAGGGGCGGCCCAAGGGGGGTGTGGGGCCATGTGCGGAGACTCGGTGCGGGGCCTCATTTGCATAAATATTTGCATAATGTTACCATATACTAACTTTTAGTAAACATGCCTCTTAATGAGTGTATGGATAAAGAAAGACTAAAAGATTTCTACATTACTATAATCCAGTGCCAACCACCAGACACATTAGGAACTACTACAAACACTGCCCATTTAGAACCCATAGCAAACCCGCCGTATCCTAACAGCACTACCAGGACTCACAAAGCACCATACCCTACCTATCAAAAGGAAACATGCAAATATTAAACCAATACATTTCAGAGAACAACAATACATGACCTACTGGGGAAAGAGAACGAGTGGCAATGTCAAATAAGAATTACATAAACAGAATACCTCAGCTCAGTTACACATGCAGAACATAGACCATCACCAAACAAGGAATCACAATTTAGAAACAGGAAGACAATAATTAAACTGGGAATCCCAAAAGCCAAACTTGGAATGTACAACACTGTAGAAATAAAACTATACATTAATTTGCTCTTGTACTAAACAAAGCACAGACGTTAATGATGCACATTTACCAGAGCTGACATATTCCAATTAATACATTCAAAATAAAGAGGTATTTTTCTACCTTTTGTGCACTTTTTTTCAGCTGCAATTGCTCCAGCCACTTTCTTCTGGTTTCTTCGTGTCTTCTGCTAACTCTCCATCGTCTGCTGTCCATTTGTCCTTTCTTCTCTCTTCTAGTTTTTTTTCATTCTCTCTCTACATCTGCTTTAACATACTAATCTTTCTCCTTTTGCTCTTTCCTCATTCCTATTTCATCCACTCAAATTTTACCCCTCCATCCTCAATCCCCACTTACTCTCCCAATACCCGGCCAATTGTAGATTTTTTATCCCTCCCACACAAAATATTTCTCCCCTCTCCATTTTACTCTCCCAGCCCCATCCCATTCTAATCCTCCCCCAACATCAGCTCCCTTCTAGTTCCAGCCTCACCCAGCATCCATTCCCATCTAGTCCCTGCATCAGCCCATTTCCAGTCCTAGCCCCCCATCAGCCCATTTCCAGTCCTAGCAACCCCCCAACCCAATACCAGTCCTAGCCCCCCCATCAACCCACTTCCAGTCCTAACCCCCCATCACCCCATTTTCAGTTTAAGCCCCCCCTATAACCCATTACCAGTCCTAACCCCCCATCAGCCCACTTCCAGTCCTAACCCCCATCAACCCATTTCCAGTCAGCCCCCCATAGCCCATTGCCAGTCCTAACCCCCCCATCAGCCCACAGCCCATTACCAGTCCTAACCCCATCAGCCCACCTCAAGTCCTAACCCCTCCCCATCAGCCCATTTCCTGTCCTAGCCCCCCCATAGCCCATTATCAGTCCTAACCCCCCATAGCCCATTACCAGACAGCCCCCATCAGCCAACAGCCCATTACCAGTTCTAAACCCCCCAACAGCCCACAGCCCATTCCCAGTCCTAACCCCATCAGCCCACCTCAAGTCCTAACGCCTCCCCATCAGCCCAATTCCTGTCTTAGCCCCCCCATAGCCCATTATCAGTCCTAACCCCCCATCACCCCATTACCAGACAGCCCCATCAGCCAACAACCCATTACCAGTCTTAACCCCCCCTATAACCCATTACCAGTCCTAACCCCTCATCAGCCCACTTCCAGTCCTAACCCCCATCAACCCATTTCCAGTCAGCCCCCCATATCCCATTGCCAGTCCTAACCCCCCATCAGCCCACAGCCCATTACCAGTCCTAACCCCATCAGCCCACCTCAAGTCCTAACCCCTCCCCATCAGCCCATTTCCTGTCCTAGCCCTCCCATAGCCCATTATCAGTCCTAACCCCCCATAGCCCATTACCAGACAGCCCCCATCAGCCAACAGCCCATTACCAGTCTTAACCCCCCCCATAGCCCATTACCAGTTCTAACCCCCCAACAGCCCACCGCCCATTACCAGTCCTAACCCCATCAGCCCACATCAAGTCCTAACCCCTCCCCATCAGCCCATTTCCTGTCCTAGCCCCCCATAGCCCATTATCAGTCCTAACCCCCCATAGCCCATTACCAGTCCTAACCCCATCAGCCCACCTCCAGTGTTAACACCCCCATCAGCCCATTTCCAGTCCTAGCCACCCCATAGCCCATTACCAGTCCTAACCCCCCCAACAGCCCACAGCCCCGTACCAGTCCTAACCCCATCAGCCCACCTCCAGACTTAAACCCCCATCAGCCCATTTCCAGTCCTAGCCCCCATAGCCCATTACCAGTCCTAACCCCCCCAACAGCCCACAGCCCATTCCCAGTCCTAACCCCATCAGCCCACCTCCAGTCTTAACCCCCCCATCAGCCCATTACCAGTCCTAGCCCCCCATAGCCCATTACCAGTCCTACCCCCCCCAACAGCCCACAGCCCATTACCAGTCCTAACCCCATCAGCCCACCTCCAGTCTTAATCCCCCAGCCCATTTCCAGTCCTAGCAACCCCCCAACCCATTACCAGTCCTAGCCCCCCATAGCCCACTCCCAGTCCTAATCCCACCAGCCCATTTCCAGTCCTAATCCCCCATCACCCAATTTTTAGTTTAAGCCCCCCCCATAGCCCATTACCAGTCCTAACCCCCATCAACCCACTTCCAGTCCTAATCCCATCAGCCCATATACAGACTTAGCTCCCCCATAGCCCCTCACCACTCCTAACCCCCCCAGCCCCCCCATAGCCCCCCCATAGCCCATCACCACTCCTAAACCCCCCCCCCCCCCACAGCCCAGCCTAGCCTAGGGAAATTTCTTTTTAAAAAAAGCTGTCTGCTGCCGCTGCCGAGGGCCGCCGCGGCAGAATCGAGTGTGCCGCGGGGCCCCCCCTTCCCAGCAGAGCCTGCCCTCCCCTGCCCAGCAGAGCCTGCCCTCCCCTGTATCACCTCTCTCTTTGCAGCTGCAGTCACACGCGCTGGCTTTCAGAGCGAGAAGGAACTAGTTTCCCTTTCGCGGCTCTGTTAAGCCCGCGGGGCTGATGGGAACTTCCCATCAGTCCCACACTTAAGAATGTATGATGGATTCACTGGAATTAATTTGAAACAGATGAAACAGACATTTGAGACACGGAGAAATGTATATAAGGTGGTTATTTTGGAGGAAGGGCGGGCAGTATTTTCTTCCTCTTCACAGAGAGAGAAAGTACTGTCTGCCATTTCTATAGACGGGCTTTTGCTGTTCTGTATGACACTGCTATTTTGTTATGCTGAAATAAAAGTTCTTATAGCAATTGCCGTCTAAGTAATTCTTTGATTGATGCTGCTTGTGAGAACCAGAAGCCACAGGCTTAACAGAGCAGCGAGGGAGAAACTCTCCCCTCGCGCTCTGAAAGCCGGCGCGTGTGACTGCAGCTGTAAATAGAGAGGTGATACAGGGGAGGGCAGGCTCTGCTGGGAAGGGGAGGGCAGGCTCTGCTGGGCAGGGGGGCCCCGCGGCACACTCGATTCTGCCGCGGCGGCCCCGGCAGCGGCAGCAGCAGCAGACAGCTTTTTTTTTTTTAAAAATTTTACTTTTAGATCAGAATGTTTTTTGCGCGGGGCCCCCTGAAACGCGGGGCCCTGTGCAAAAAACCTTTTCGCTCAATGGACGGGCCGGCCCTGGGTGGTAGTAACTGCACCCTCAGTAATCGTGGCAAATGCATTAGTCTGAGAGTAGTACTGGTCCAGCAATAAGTGCATGGGAACATGTTGTCCACACCCCCATTCATTATCCCAGGTCTGGTACCCCCCATGTTACATTATGGGCCTGAACAAGCAGCAAACTACTGCGTTTTAGTAAACACATCATTAATGAGCGGCTGTGATGCAATATTATGTAAAGCAGTCTATTAAAACTGACACACTGTAATTATCTTTTACTGCTAAGCCCTATAGAAAAATTTCTGCAAGTTTGCTATGGAGCTCATTTGCATCAATAGGAAATTTGAACAAGAAAGAGCTGTAGATTTCTCTATGTTGCTCACAAAGACCCCAAAATCTTTTTCCTATGTGTTTAACTCCTAAGATTAAACCCAGCATAATGTACACATAGAAGTATTTTTCCCTGTGTGCATCACTTTACTGGTTAGATGCCTAGTTTCCACTCTCACAAGGTCCTTCATAATTTCTCTTAATATGTTTGTGTTTTAACTACTTACAATAATTTTATGTCATCACACTTTTTCATGGCTTGTTTATGAAAATGTTTAACATTGGTCGCAGTATAAAGCACTAGGACACGTGTCTACTTGGCCATTTACACACACTCTTTATTTCCTATCTTTTTACTTCAAATTTGTTATTCGAAATGAATAGTGGAATACATGCAAATGGTGACATATGCAAAACATCTTATGCTGCTAATACAATCGTACAGTTGCATATTATTACATTTTTCCTAATTTTTTCCTTACCCCTCTACCTCCCTCCTAGCCATTGTATTCTATTTCTCCTCAGATTGTAATAAATCTCAAGCTAAAGGCTGTATGTTGTTTCTGAAAAAACATACAACTTACACATTTAATACAGTCACTTCCTCATAGCACCCAAAATTTGGTGTACAGGATTCCCAGAATACAACCATACCTGAAACGAGAATTGGCTAAAGTGCAAGCAGGGTTCAGGAAATGGAGAGAAGCATGAGACACCATTGTGAATGTGAGATGGATCCTTGAAAAAACAAAAAAATACCAAAAGGATATCTATATGTGTTTTGTTGAATACAGCAAGGCCTTCGATTGTGTAAATCATGAAAAACTCTGGCTCATATTAAGAAGCATGGATATGCCAGAATACCTGATAGTTTTCATATGCAATCTTTACATTGATCAAAAAGGAACCGTTCGAACAGAGCAATGAAAAACAGAATGGTTTAAAATCAGCAAAAGTGTTCGGCAAGGCTACATACTTCCCTCTACCTGCTTAATTTATATGCCAACAAAACATCAGAGAAACAGGACTGAATGAAGACAACTGGGGTGTAAGATTGGTGGAAGACTCATCAACAACCTTCACTATGCTGATGATACCACTTTACTGGTTAGAAGTGAAGATGATCTAAACATTTGCTTATCAAGATCAAGGAATATAGTCTTAAAATGCACCTGCACCTTAACGTAAAAAAGACAAAGATCCTGATAACTGGCAAAACCAATAATTTCATCCTTGTTTCAGAAGAAATGTAAACAATAGACAGCTTCAATCTGCTTGGATCAAATAATCAATAAACAGATATTCAAGAAATCTGATGATGCACTGCTCTTGGCAGAATGGCTATGAAGGACCTAGGCAAGGTTCTCAAGTACAGAGAAGTATCTCTGCATACAAAGATTCAACTTGTCCAAGACATGATATTTTCAATAACATCATACGGATGCAAAAGTTGGACAATGAAGAAGAAAGACAGGAAAAAATTGGTGCCTTCGAATTTTATTCTGTATACCACCTGACTGAAGACTTAACACAGTTTAGGACAACTATCCACAGGGACTCCATGAGTCAATATCAATTAATAGGTACTTAACAAGAACAACAACAGATCTAAAAAATGATTACATTTATTAATAGGGTTTCTGGTCCTAAGTGTTTATCAACCCCATCGTTTTCCCAAGTCCCAGCAACAGCATCAGGCACAGCCTTCATTCTATAAACCCCAGCCCTAGCACCCCCCCTCCCCCCTGTTTCAACATTAGCCTTCCCTTATCCCAGTTCCAGCCCCCTTCCACAGAGTTCCTGGAGGTAATGTCTTTGCTCCCACCTCTCTGTGCTGCTTTATTTGACTCTTCTGCTGGCACAGTGGAACTGGTTTAAAAGGCAAGAACAGGCACATCCTGTTTCTCATTTGTTTGCTGGTCTAAATTTATATGGATAGCTAACCAGAGAGTGCACTGAATATTGCTGCTCATTTTTTGTAAATTGATTTTCTATAAAGGAAATGCTAAAGAAATATTTAGTTGATAATTTGTAGAGATGTGCACGATCAAAAAAACATTTTGATTCATTTGCAGATTTTCTTGAAATTTTCCTGATGTTTGTTTTTTCATTTTTTTCACACATTCATTTTAAATGCACACCTTGTATACATATTTAAAACATCTCTGCATATGCAAATCAATTCTACGTGCATTAATTCATAGGAATATGCACAGACAAGCAATTGCACACATAAATTTTTAAGCACTCGAATGAATCAGATACATGCTGTCAAATACACAGCCCTAATATTTTGCCTTAGGATTTTAGCACCCTACCAGGCATCTCATCAGTCGTTCTGTGAGATGGAATAACAAAGCGAATGAGATAGACTATTTTTAAATAAGTAATTAAGTTACCATTCTTAAGACCTCCATGAAAGAGGTAACTAATAAGGCCACTTAGGTGGCCTTCTTCTTGCTGGCCTCTGAAAGGGATTGAGAGGTCTAGGTACTAAGGTGTGCTAACGTTAACACGCATTCATTCACCATTAACGTATGCTATTTTAACACAGATCCTATGTTATTCAATGGAACTTAGTTACTAATAACATGCATTAATGGTGAATTAACATGTTAGTTCACCTTAGTAACTAGACATCTTAGTATTGCCATTATTCTTTAAATGTAGAATGCCTTTATTTCATTGTCATTGCGTTAATGTCTTCCCGAATGTTTCCCTTAAAAACAGCAGGTTAGGAAGGAATTTCTTCATTTGCACCCAATATGTTAGTTTTAGAGATGGGTTATGTGTTAAAGTAGCCTAGGAAATGTGGGATAAAGTATAGTATGACAACTCATATTTTTGCTGAGCCTTCTTCAGTGGATAGTTTTCTACAAAGAAGGGGGATTGTTTTGTAACCCCAAAGTGAGCGTGTTACTTTTTTTTTCCTTTTACCCTTTTCTGTTTGCTTAGTTGTATGGGTTAATTCAGTAATGGACTCTATATTATATGAATGTGTAATATTTGCCTTGAATATTATCATATTACTGATCCTCCTGGAGCGTCTTCCCCTGCAAAGCAAAATGTTAACTTGCCATTCAAAGAGCCAGAGGTCCTGCTTCCGAAGAGCCAGTGGGAGGGTTTGCTGAACATAAAGTCACTTGGGAAAGAAGACCATTTTAAACAACGCTATCTGGTAAATTGTGCCAATGCTGCACTTGCCATTCAAGGGCTGTTAGGAGACCAGACACATTCACAGCATGCAGGTCTGTAAGCTTGGCAGAGAGCTAGATACTCAGATACTTGAAACTCTTCTCCGCTTATTTAAGCCGAAGCACTCCATACCAGGCACCTCAGAAAGTCAGGTCCAGCAGAAGGTTCTCTGACTTGTCAAAGTTCAGCTTCAACCCAAAAAAGTGGCCATATTCCTCAATCAGACTAAGCAAGATAGGTACTTCCCTCTCTGGGCCCTGTAGGTACATCAACAGGTCATCTTGCAAAAGCCGCAATGCAGAACTCCTAAGGCCCTAGTCATACCCCTGGAGAGAGGGATTCATATGAATCTTGCACAACAAAGGATCTAGGGTAAGCACAAACAGTAATGGGGACAGCAGGCGGCCTTGTCAGGTGCTGCACCCAGAGGGAAATTAGAGGACACCTTAGCACTGACTACCACTGCCCCACTAGGGTCAGAATAAAGTAACTGCACTGCATCCACAAAAAAAGCCCTGGAGGCCCAATGCAGACAGAACCTGTTACATAAAATTCCAATTCACTCTGTCGAAAGCTTTCTCAGCATCAAAGCTGATGAGCAATGAGGAGTGTGACTCCCGCAGACTGATCAACATTGACGCGAGCGCGTGGCACACACTCAAGGAGACACTTCTTCCCTTGATGAAGCCCACCTGGTCCCCGTGTACCAACCCTGGCAGGAACACTGACAAAATGATCTGCCATGATGTTTGCCATCAACTTAATATCCACACTGAGCAGCGAAATCAGCCAGTATGAACCCGGCAGCAAGGAATCACAACCCAGTTTAGCTAGGACTATGATCAATGCCTCGTTTGGTTCAAAGGGGAAAGAGCCCTGCCCTATCAGATCCATATAATAATCTGCCAAGGGCACTGCTTCTGTATCACTCATCAACTTGTAAAACTCACTGCAAAAGCCATCAGGGCCTGGTGTCCAGCCTCTATGGAAACCGTGTTAACTATTGCATAAACCCGTGAAAGCTAGCTGTCGACCACACTTGCGCATACCAGCCTCGGTTTATCTGACTGTGCTAATCCATCCTGTACCTGTGTTATCTGCCTGTGCTGGTTCATTCTGTGCCTGTGATATCCGCCTGTGCTAGTTCATTCTGTGCCTGTGATACCTGCCTGTGCCAGTACAGTGTGTGACTGTTGTACCTGCTTGCCTGTGCCTGTTGTACCTGCTTACCTGTAATAGTATAATCTGCATGCCTGATTTACCTGCCTGTGCCTGTTGTACCTGCTTACCTGTGATAGTATAATCTGCCTGCCTGATTTACCTGCCTGCCCATAGGAGTTTCTTGACTGCGGCAACAGCGCAGATACCCAAGATGATGCCCTCCCTCACTGCCCTAGTTCGCTGTTACCTCCTCTCTGGATGGCTCGACAGCGCAACGGCCTTATCCCCTACATGCAACCACATACCAATCCTACAGAGCCATGGGAGGAGATGGTCAAGCGCCCCCCTTCACAAGGCAAAGGAGGATATGCGCACACAACACCCGCACTTACTACACATCGCACTGCAACATGCCAAGAAAGCCAAACAAGAGAAATACCGTCACCTCCAAAACCTAAAATGTGCCCTCATAAATGCACGCTCAATCCGCAAGAAATGGCCAGTCATCTCAGACATGATATCCCTCTACGACCTTGACATACTCCTGGTCACAGTAATATCCCTCTACGACCTTGACATACTCCTGGTCACAGAGACGTGGCTATCTAGCGATGATACGGTCTTCCTCAACCAACTCATACCCACCAATTTTTCGATACACACATGCCATAGGGACAGTCGAAGAGGGGGTGGATTGCTCGTCCTCTCCAGAGAGGATCTCCAATTCAAACTAATCAATGCCACCAGCACACTGCAACTGGACACAATCACCATAGCCAACAAACAGTGATCCATCAACCTACTGTACAGAGCCTCGTCAGCCTCCCCTCGACGACCTCTCAACAATAATCGACCTTGCATGCAACGCCCTGAACCCACACACCCCAAGCTGGCTACTAGGCGATTTCAACCTGCCAGCCCTGCAAGACACTCAAGCCTCTGCCTTCCTCGAGGCAATCAAGGAATTTGGATACAAGCAACTAGTCAATGAACCTACCCACGTGAAAGGAAACAAGTTGGACCTGGTATTCACCCCACTGGCAGCCTTTGACTCAACCCACGACCTCATACTGTTCGTGACCACAGTCCCCTGGTTGGACCACAAACTAATTATATTCCAAATACCCGTGCACAACCACTGCCACAAGAGCTCCAGCAGTCCAGCCAGCACCCCCAGAGCACCATTATGAAGATTCTGACCTTTTGACAAAGATGTTATCTTGAATAAAACCCTCCTGCTCCTCTCCTTGACAGCTCCCGGCCTCAACGAATTGATCTTAAGCTGGGATAATAGCCTCAGCTCTGTTGCGCAGCTTCCACTCTCTGACAAGCCCTCAAGGAAATGAGCCACCTCAACCTGGTACTCCACGGAACTACGAACATCACTCCTTCCGCCTAAGGAAGCTGGAAAGATGCTGGTATCGGTCATGCTCCACTGCAGACCTGACGGCATATAACTTGCACCTGACACAGCACCGGAAAGCAGTGACAGAAAAGATCATAAGATCATTAGATATGCCATACTGGGTCAGACCAAGGTCCATCAAGCCCAGTATTCTGTTTCCAACAGTGGCCAATCTAGGTCATATGTACCTAGCAGTTTCCCCAAGAGACACAAGTTCCACAATGCTTGTACTGGGTCAAGCATTGAAATCTTCGGTCACTTCTTAATAATGGTTTATGGACCTTTCCTCCAGGAACTTGTCCAAACCTTTTTTAAACCCAGCTACACTAACAGCCTTTACTACATCCTCCGGTAACAAATTCCAGAGTTTGATTACACGTTGAGTGAAAAAATATTTTCTTTTATTAGTCTTAAATAGTTTACCCTGTAGCTTCATTGCATGTCCCCTAGTCTTTCTATATTCTGATAAGGTAAACAATCGATCTACATTCACCCGTTCCACTCCGTTCATTAATTTATAGACTTCTATCATATCTCCCCTCAGCCGTCTCTTTTCCAGGTTAAAGAGCCCTAACCTTTTTAGCCTTTCTTCATAGGAGTATCCTTCCATCCCCTTTACCATTTTGGTGGCTCTTCTCTGTACCTTTTCTAAAATCGCTATATGCTTTTTAAGATACGGCGACCAGAATTGCACACAATATTCAACGTGCGGTCTCACCATGGAATGATATAGAGGCATTATAATATCTTTTGTTTTATTTTCCATTCCTTTCCTTATCATACCTAGCATTCTATTTGCTCTCTTGGCCGCCGCTGCACACTGGGCTGAGGGTTTTAACATGGTATCCACAATGACGCCTAAATCTTTTTCCTGGGTGGTGGTTCCTAATGTGGAACCTTGCATCGTGTAACCATAGTTTAGGTTGTTCTTCCCTAGGTGCATAACCTTGCACTTGTCCACATTAAATTTCATCTGCCATTTTGATGCCCAGTCTTCCAATTTATCAAGATCCTCTTGCAATTTTTCACAATCCTCTTGGGTTTTAACAACTTTAAATAGTTTTGTGTCATCTGCAAATTTGATAACCTCACTCGTTATTCCACTTTCCAGGTCATTTATGAATATGTCAAAAAGCAGCGGACCCAGCACAGATCCCTGGGGTACACCACTATTCACCTTTCTCCATTGGGAAAATTGGCCATTTAGCCCTACCCTCTGCTTTCTATCTTTTAACCAGTTCCTGATCCACAATAGTACACTTCCTCCTATCCCATGACTCTTTAGTTTTGCCAAAAGTCTTTGTTGAGGGACCTTGTCAAAGGCTTTCTGAAAGTCCAGATACGCTATATCAACCGACTCACCTTTGTCCACCTGTTTATTCACACCTTCAAAAAAACATAACAGATTAGTAAGACAAGATCTTCCTTGTCTAAAGCCATGTTGGCTGTCTCTCATTAGGTCGTGACTATCTAGATGCTGAGTAATTTTATTCTTTATGATGGTTTGTACCATTTTACCCGGTACTGACATCAGGTTCACCGGTCTATAGTTTCCCGGATCACCTCTGGAACCCTTTTTAAAAATTGGTGTTACATTGGCGAACCTCCAATCTTCAGGTATTAGAGATGATTTTAATGATAGTTCACAGATTACTGATAGCAGTTCTGCAATCTCATATTTCAGTTCTTTCAACACCCTTGGATGTATACCATCCGGCCCAGGTGATTTGCTATTCTTCAGTTTATCTAATAGTTGTAAGACATCTTCCCGATGTATCGATATTTCCTTCAATTCTTCCGCACCTTTAAATACCACTTCAGTCATGGGTAACATCCCTACATCTTCCTCAGTAAAGACCGAAGCAAAGAATTCATTCAGTCTCTCCGCTATCGCCTTGTCACCTCTTAGTGCTCCTTTAACCCCTTTATCATCTAATGGACCAACTGACTCTCTCACAGGTTTTTTGCTACGAATGTACTTGAAAAGGTCTTTATTTCGCGTTTTTGCTTCGGCAGCAAGCTTCTTCTCAAATTCTTTCTTTGCCTGCCTTATCAATGTCTTGCATTTGACTTGCCAGTGCTTGTGCTGTTTCCAGGTTCCGTCATTTGGTTCTTTTTTCCATTTCCTGAAAGATGTTTTTTTGGCAACAACAGCCTCTCTGACCTCACCTTTAAACCATGCTGGCAGTTTTTTGGACTTCCTTCCACTTTTCTTAAAGCGTGGAATACAGCTGGTCTGGGCTTCCAAGATAGTATTTTTCAACAACACTCAAGCTTGATGTACGTCTTTAACCTTCGCAACTGCTCCTTTTAGTTTTTTCTTAACTGTTTTCCTCATTTTATCATAGTCTCCCTTTCGAAAGTTAAAAGGTAGTACTGTGGATTTCTTTACTATCCCTCCTCCACTAATTAAATCAAAGGCGATCATGCTATGATCACTATTGCCAAGTGGCCCAAACACCCTTATCTCTTGCACTAGATCTGGTGTTCCACTAAGGACTAGGTCTAATATGGCTTCCCCTCTGGTCAGTTCATGAACCAGCTGCTCCAAGAAGCAGTCATTTATTTCATCTAGGAACTTTATCTCCCTAGCATGTCCTGACGTGACACTGACCCAGTCGATACCGGGGTAATTGAAATCACCCATTATTATTACTGCGCTGTAACTTTTGTTAGCTTCCTTGATTTCTTTGAGCATTTCATCATCCATTTGGTCATTCTGGCCAGGTGCTCGATAGTACACCCCCACTGCCATCGCCTTCCCCCTTTTATATGGAATTTCAATCCATATAGATTCTACAGCAGATTTTGTTTCCTGCAAAACTTTAATCCTTTCTGAGTCAATGCCCTCTCTAACATAAAGCGCAACCCCTCCACCAATTTGATCAGCTCTATCATTACGATATAGTTTGTACCCAGGTATCACAGTGTCCCACTGGTTGTCCTCCTTCCACCATGTCTCTGATATTCCAATCATATCTAACCTTTCATTTAGTGCTATATATTCTAACTCTCCCATCTTATTCTTTAGACTTCTAGCATTTGCATACAAGCATTTTAGAGAATGTATTTTATTCATGTTAATTTGGCTATTGTTAGACATGGGTAAATTGGGATCTTTAAGCTCTGTCTGCTCCATACTTGAGGGCATTTGGGCTACTTTACTCTTTTGTGGAACCTCTCTGCTTTTGGTAGTATCCTTCAAGGATACATTCTTCCGAACCATCCGCTCTTGGGCGACTGTCGGCTTTCCCCTAATATCTAGTTTAAAAGCTGCTCTATTTCCTTTTTAAAGGTTAATGCCAGCAGCCTGGTTCCATCCCAGTTAAGGTGAAGCCCATCCCTTCGGAAGAGCCCCTCCTTTCCCCAGAATGCTCCCCAGTTCCTAACAAATCCAAAACCCTCATCTCTGCACCATTGTCTCATCCATGCATTGAGACTCCGGAGCTCTGCCTGCCTTTTGGGTCCTGCGTGTGGAACAGGAAGCATTTCGGAGAATGCTACCCTGGAAGTTCTGGATTTCAACTTCCTACCTAAAAGCCTAAATTTTGCCTCCAAAACCTCCCTACCACATTTTCGTATGTCATTGGTACCGACATGTACCAAGACAGCAGACTCCTCCCCAGCACTATCTAAGACCTTATCTAGGTGGCGCGTGAGGTCCGCTACCTTCGCACCAGGCAAGCATGTTACCAGGCGATCCTCACGTCCACCAGCCACCCAGTTATCTACATGCCTAATGATCGAATCACCAACTATAACGGCTGTCAAAACCCTTCCCTTATGGGCACATGGCCCTGGAGAAACTTCCTCGGTGCGAGAGGGTTTTACATCACCTGGAGGACAGGTCCTAGTTACAGGATCACTTCCTGCCACACCAGGGTGATGCTGTCCTGTCACGTGACCTCTCTCCTCCATGGAAACAGGGGTGCTGCCAGACTGGAGGTGGGACTTCAGGACTATATCCCTGTAGGTCTCATCTATGTACCTCTCTGTCTGTCTTATGTTTTCCAAGTCTGCTACTTTAGCCTCTAGAGAACGGACTTGTTCCCTGAGAGCAAAGAGCTCCTTGCACCTAGTGCACACGTAAGACCTCTCACCACTGTTCCCTCTAAGCTGTGCGCGTGTGCGCGCGCACACACCTCGCCGAGTGAGCGCACATACTTTACAACAGAGCGCACAAAAATTACAGCTCTGATTCTGATAGAAAACAACACGGACGTCTTAAAATTGAAAAGTTATGATTGTAATTACTAGAAATTTCCCGCTTCATCGTCTATTTTAATTTAATTTGATTAAAATCAATGTGGTGTACATACTGTATTCTGACGTGTAGTCAAATTTTAAAGTATATAACTCCGAGTGTCGTTATGTGGTGCACAAAAATTTAACCTTTCTTCAAAAGCTGCACACAGCTGATATTTTTTGCGCACACAGCCTACAGAAAATTAGAGGGAACATTGCCTCTCACCAACTGGGAGAAAATTATACATGTGACACTCAATGCAAAAGACTGGAAAGCCCCCATCCCGCTGCTGGACTGCTGTCTGCATCTTAGTTTTAAGTTTGTGTCTAGATCTTTAAGTTCTTACTTACTAGGGGTTGCTATGGGTATTTATACCAATAAAACTGTACCTAATACGTTTAATATACCTTGTTCACCTGAAGCTTAATTAATCTCAGGTCCTTAGTGTATGACTGATTTGGGTAATGAGCTTCACCTGAAAGCACCTCCTGTCTTTAAAGATGTGTAAGTACCTATAAAGCTACGATTATCCCAGGGGAGGGAGGGAAATAACACTTATTAAAAGAGGGCTGCTACACAGTACCCTGTCTTGTGCTGCTGAGGTAAGCTAAATTCTGATTTGATTTAAATTATAGCTCTTAGCTGCTGCTAGGCTCTAACGTCTTATGAAATTTAAACTACAAGCTCTCTGCTGGATTCTAAATTTAACCAGAAAGCTCTCTTCTGTGTGTTAAATTTAAACTAAAAGTGCTTTGATGTTACTTGGCCCTGAGTGACTATTAAATTTAAACTACAAGCTCTCTGCTGGGTATGAAATGTAACCAGAAAGTTCTCCTCTGTGTTTTAAATTCAAACTTTAATTGCTGCTACTAGGCCCTAACTGATCCAACAAAAAACAGTGGATTCACAGATTAAGTAGCTTTAATACAAATAATTCTTTTTAGAAAATTACCAGAAGTATATACTCACAGTTGCAGATTTCTCTCCAGAAGTAACAGTCCCCCTTTCTAGTCCTTCAAAAATGAGGCAATTCCACACCGATACCCTGAAACGATCAATAAACTAACCACACGACTTGTTCAATCTTGTCAATAACTTAACAAAAGAACCATACCCCAACCAACAAAGTGGGATCCAACCTCAAGAATTCACGGACTACTTGCAATCAAAGTTATGCCAGACCAATAAATCCACAGCAACCACTGCCGCACACGAGTCACCACACCCAACACCACTGACCACCTTCTCCACACCTTCTAAGAAAGGCATTGAGGACACCATCGCTGCTATAAACACCACCACAGCACAAACCGACACCTGCCCTGCCTTCTGGATAAAGGCGCTACGCAGCGAATTTAGCCCGTTCATAGCCAGAATCATGGACCTGTCATTCTCAACAGGCTTGTTCCCGCGACACCTCAAACACACATCTATCAGACCTCTGCTGAAAAACAACAAACTGGACCCCCAGAAGGTTGACTCGTACAGGCCTATATCAAGCATACCACTACTTGCCAAGATAATTGAAAAAGAAGTCCAATGCCAAATACAATACCACATTGAGACCGCCGCTCCGCTGGACCCCTGCCAACATGGTTTCAGGGATTCTCACGGTGTCGAAACACTCCTCACAACCCTCTTCAATAACATAATTGCCGGAATCAACAACACCCGACAAGGGTTTGGCCTCATCTGTATGGATATAGCCGCTGCATTCAACTCAGTAAGCCACGAGCTCCTCCTGGTGCGACTGAAGGAGAAGGGTATTCGTGACGCAACTGGTGCAAATCGTACCTGTCAGACAGATGGCAGCACGTATGATCTGGTGCCACAACATCAAAACCCTTCCACTAGTGGCAGGGCGTACCACAGGGATCCTCCCTCTCCGCCCTGATGTTCAACATATACATGCAGCCCATCTGCACCCTTATCCGATCATTCAACGTTGACTGCCTGATATATGCCGATGATGTACTGCTCTACATGCCATTCTCAACTGACCAGCTGGACCTCTCCCCACTGACAAGCTGTTTTGATGCCGTATCCAACTGACTCCAGACCCAAAACCTTTGAATACAGCACAAGAAGACAGAAGTCCTCGTCACCACAAGGAACCAAAGCTTCACCCCTCCAGCCTCCTTAAAGGTCAAGGAAGCGGAGCTAATAACTAAATCCACAATCCATTACTTAGGAGTCACTTTAGATCAACGCCTTGACATGAAGGCCCACATAAGTAGCACAGTAAGAGCAGTTTACCACAAGATCTGGACACTCAGGCACCTACACTCCCTGCTTGAGACCAATGACTTCCGGACAATCTATCAAGCGCTGGTGATCCCGCATTTTGATTACGCAAATGCAATTCTACAAGGGCTCCCACAATCCACCCTGAATCCACTCCAGCTCGCAATGAACGCTGCGGCCAGAGTGCTACATGGTGCTTCCAGGAAGGATCATGTGACACCCATCCTGAGACATCTTCATTGGCTCCCCATTGTCATGCAGCGAGGGCTGATGAGAGACCAGTTGAGAGAAAAGAAAGTGTTTTTCACAGAGAAAAAGACTTGCAATATTCCTAGGAACCAGCTAGAGGGAGCAAGAGTGTCTTCAGGGAGACTGAAGAGCCACGCCCAGCTGGTCACGAGGAAATGCTAACCAGCTTCCAATCCTCAAAGGCAAGAGGGCTTCATAAGGGGAGTGTGGAAGACTGGAGAGGAAGGAGAAGAGGCAGCACATGCAACAGACAAAGCAGCAGCAGAAGTAGCAGCCCTAGCAGAAGCAAGGGGAGAATCACTGGCAGCACCGAGAGAGAGAGGTGGAAGTGGAAACCTGACTACTCTAGTGCTAGAGGATTCCCAGGAGGGAGAGGTGATTTCTCAGGAGCTGAGGAAGGACCTAAGGAGGTGTCAGCTCAAGCCAAACCGAGAGCTGTTTGCCCTCAGAGGCAAAAGCCCTGCTGTGACTGCAACCCTAAGCCAAACAAGAATCAGCTGGAGAAGCCAAGCCACACTGAGCCAGAAAGCCAGAAGCTGGGCTTGTACAGAGGCAGGCCTTCACCAGGAGAAGGAAGTCAAAGGCTACAGGTTAAGCCTAACCTGCACAGAAAAGGATTTCACCAAGCTGCTGTCTGGGAAAGGCAGGCAGCGGAAGAAAGCCGGTTACTTGAGGATTGCTGCCATACAAGGTATGAGAAATGTATGCCTAATAAGAAAGTTGTGAATGGCAAAAGCTATGATAAAGCTGCTATAAAGCCTCTAAGGAAAGAGGGTACTTTAAAGCCTCACACAGCACGTGGCCGACGCCCTAGGCTAGGCCAAGGACACTGGGACTTGCTACAGAAAATATACAAAATCCCTGAATGTGTTTTACAAGAAACCAGGGATATAGAATCAGAGCTTTCTGATATCGAGCCAATGCAAGTGGAACTGGCAGGAGATTTATCTGACCATGAGATGGACTGTACACTTTGCATTTCTGAAAGTTTAGAGTCACTGCCAGACTTGTGATTGGGTGAATTGCCAGCAGAGCATTCTTTATTTGTTTGAGCACCTCCATTCCTGTGACGTATAACAGTTTTGCTTTGAACCCTGAGTTTGCTTTCTACCTGAGTTAAGGACATTTGCTTTAAAGTTGTAATCCACTATTTCGAACCACTGTGAAAAGGGAAATAAAAGCCTTATTAATTCCCACCACTCAGCTTGATTGTTTCATTGGAGATTGGAGCTAAAGCAACTACAAGGACCAAGAGCCATTTGGGCCTTTAGAAGACTCTCCAATCTTAACCTTATATTTTTGTGTCGCACCTGCCCTGGCATCCACTGGCCACCAGGGAAGTGTTGCTGACACCATCCACGGCAGAATCTTGTTTAAATCCCTACTACTGACTTTCAAGGCCATCAACAGGCTCTCCTCCACCTCCCTCATGGAGCTTATCCATCGTACGCCCTCTAACAGATCCAGAAGAACCACAGCAGTCAACACGCTGGTAATCCCTATGGAAATAACACAATGCACCCAGGCAATGACAAATAGGGCATTTAGGTTCTATGTGCCCAGATGCTGGAACGCCCTACCACCCAGCATACGGGCAATCTCCAACCTGGCCCAATTTAGAAAGGCATTGAAGCACCACCTCTTCCTCAAACACTACTCGGATAACAGCACACAATCAGCCACCCCTGCCCCAAGGCCCGCCACTAACACACACAGCACACAATGAGGCAGCCACACCCACTGGCACCATTATCGACTACGCTTACTTTGTAAAAGGCAACATGTACATACCCCTACTCTGCTGAAAAGCGGCGTCAGCCTTGATTATGAGCACCTTGTACATAGCAGTATGTATATACCCTCACACTCTGTAAAGATATATATATATATATATACACTCTGTGAATAGTTACCCCAGCGTTGTCCAAGTTATAGCACCTGTTTCTCTGTAAATACAGAGCAGCTCAGTCTGCACTGTATAAGCTACTGTTGTATGTAAACCACACTGATATTAAATAGCACGGTATAGAAGAGACATTAAATAAATAAATACGGAAACCCTTGAAACCCCACTGCACATCCTGAAGTGTTATGAGTAAATTCAGGATGGCAAGCTGAGCCTCCATCAGGTGGAATAACCCATAGCCAGCCAGGTAAGTCTCACCTCATTCTCAGGGCCACCCTCCTCCTGATACATGTTCTGATAGAAATCACAAAAAACCTTCTCGACCCCCCTAGCGGTCACCTGCACATGCCCCGAAGTGTCCTCAAGGACACCACATGGCGTGGGCCACCACTTAAATGAATAAGTGAGGAGAGACGCACAGTTACCAAAATGCAACAGCCAGTACCAATAATAAAAGAGCAATTTCTTAGAGCATTGGTGAAGCAGTGTATTCAATTTCTGCAGAACTGTAAGCATTTCAGCACTCGTGGATATATTCATGCAAGCCACAAAACAACACTGGGCCTCCCCAAGTGTTCACTCCAACTGGAGCATGTGCTCATTAAGCTATTTGTGCTTGGACTGAACATAACCAATGATATCCCCCCACAATACTGCCTTGCCTACCTCCCAAAACAGAGTCCTTTTTATGCTGTGCATTATTTTCATATAGTCTGCCCATTTCGCAGAATAAAGGGTGTAAAATGCACATCCTCCACAACCTCAAGGGATTACCTCCAAGAGGGTAGATGAGTGAAGTCCTGGTATCCAGGGTGCAAGATCTGCCACACATACATCAAATCATACCCATTGCATAGGCCAAGTATCTGACAAGCTCTGCACCAGTCACACGCTCTGGACCCTGTGAGCGATCCAAATCCCCATCCAAGGCACAATTAAAGTTGCCTCCCCCCCACCCCCCAGATCAGTGGGGCAACCCTCACAGCTGCTATACACGCTGCCAGGCACTGGTAGAAAGAAATATTATAGACATTAAAAGCATAGACGGAACCCAAAATGACCTTTCAGCCCAGAAGTGTTCCATGAACAAATACATATCACCCAGTGGGGTCTACCACGGTGGAGTTCACTTCGAAACTGAACTGCTTGGTTATTAAGATGGCAAAACCCGCCTTCTTCCCAATCGCTGCAACCCCATACATTTCACCAGTCTCCAAACAATGAAGCTTGTCATGTTTCTCTGCAGTCTGATGAGTCTCTTGTAGCAAAACAATATCTATATGGTGGTCCCTGAGATGTCACAAAATCTTGTGATGCATAATAGGCGAACCAATGCTGCACACATTCCAAGACCCAAGTTTTGGGCCTTATCCAGTGTCCCATATAATATCAAGAAAGTGAGTCAAAGTAGCCACTTGCAGATCCCCCTCAGTAAAGGGCCAATCACCCCTCCACAGAGTCACTCAGAGCCACCACAATCACACTCCTCACAAAGACATATCCCACATGGAGCAATGCCCACCCCCTCCCCTCCATCCCCTCCCCTCCCCCCAGCACCACGCCCAACCACTCCTGCCCAACCACATCCTGCCCCAATGAAAAACGCCCTAATCTCTCTCAACTCCACACCCAGTCAGCACACTCACCTGGTCTCTAGACACACACTCCCGTGGTCTGAGCCTATCATGACAATGAAACCAGACCAAACCCAACAGCGACTCCAGGCCCAGAACACAGAGCATGGAGGACAAAACAGAGAAGTGCCAAAGTCCTCCCAGAGAAGCCCCAGAGTCAGGAATCCACATGGAGGCATGCCGCAGACCACAATCTGAGCAATGAAGCTCTGCGGGGCCAGCAAACACAGGAGGCCACGAGCACACCCCCATCCCCCTTCTCAGGGGGCGCTACACACACTTCCTCTCCAAACCCACCCACCCCCACCATACAATTACAGCAGTCACACTACATGAATACCTTACCCAACCACACTTCCTTCACACCCCAAACCCACAGCTGTCCCTTGTAAACACCCAACACAAGCTGCAATAGTTTCCACAGACACCCTAATATCCCTGGTACCACCAAGAGGGATCCAGGGGTTAAATTGCCCGTAGAACGTCTTCTGCTCAGGGATTCAAAATATAGGGAGGTGCCTTGCAAAGCCAGTGCTGCTCCTTTCAGGGCATCACAGGGAACCAAAAATAAAAAATTAAAATTTTGGTAAAGAAAAACCAAAAAAGGAAGGGTGGTGAAAGAACAGATTAAAAAAAAAAGAAAAAGCACTGCTCCGGCCCAAAAAAGGGACGTAAAAGTACAATAAAAGGAGAACCAAAAGGGGAAGGATCAAATATATATACAAGGCGCCTTGTGCCAAGACGTTTGCTCAAACGGCCCCCATGTCCTGGCCCTGTGTGTCCTGCAGATTGCACCATTTGCCAAGGTCTGCCTAATGGGAAACATTTTGGTGCCAAGGACAGCAGAGCACATGCAGATTCCACTTTGCTGAGGCTGGATGTAACATGATGAGTGCCCACATCCCTAGTGCAGGGGGACATGAGCTGCAAGGTGTGCACAGCTGCATGGGTGCAACATCAGTGAGGCCATCTGCAGCACTGAATGGGTGGATGTACATGCTCCAACATCAGGTGTTTGATCGGGCAGTGTAGGCAGTCTTGTTAGCAAGCTCCACCTTATGTATTACTCTTAAAGCACATGCGTGGCATGTTTTGCCGGTTTGATTTTGATGAAGGCACTTCATTTGGAGGTTATTGTTTCATTGTTGCAGTCTTTGAGTATATGGACAATACTTTTATATTATAGTGGCTTAGATGGGGTTAGCTTTGAGGTTTTTGTTTTGTTTTTTTGTTATGCTTTCGTAGGCACATGAAGCTATGAATATTGTTTGATTTCTTGTTTTTTATAGTGTCTTGATTATACTGGGCAAGGGTCCTACTCCCTGCTGCAGCTTCAGTGAAATGCCTGGTGTTGGAGCATTAACAATGTTATAATCCATGTTTCAGATAAGTAATCTGCTGTGTGTAGTGTGTGGTGCCTGTATATTCACATGCCTTTGTTATATTTTCACATGTTTTTGTTATTGGTGTTGTGAATGCTATTTCACAATATGAAGCATACAATTTTTCAACCATTGGTCTCATGTTGTTAAAAGTAGAGTTTTTTTCTAACCTGTGATGGTGTATCTAAGTAGCATACATGTGCCAGTTTATGCTGTGCTTAAATAGCTACTTTGACATAGAGCCATTGTGTCAGCTTGGTGACAGTATTCACCGAGGTCTTTTTTCTCCACTTGTGAGCTTCGGTGAAAGTTTCAGTGCCTTTGGTTTCATATCTTGCACTGGTTTACTATTTTTTTTATTATTGTCACTTACTGTGCCAGTCCTCTAACCATTAGGCTAAACCTCCACACCTTTTGGCATGGCAGTGTCTAGAATCAAAGAGACTGCAGGCATCTGCCTGCAATGACCAAAACCCAGGACATGAAGCAACATGGCTGGCACATTCTGAGACAGTAGTACACCATACCTAGGGCCTGCCTACAGTGGCACACATGCAGTACACATGCAGTACTGCACTGGACTGGACTGTAGCTGCATAAGAGACACATAGCTGCAGAATACATCTCTTGTCCAAAGGCAAAGCCACAAGTGAGGTCAAGATGCCCAACCCTTCACTGTACCTCCAACGCCAAACAACAATCACACGCAGAGGTCCACTGTGCCACAGTGTTGAACTAACCCCTGAGGCAGCACATGCAGGGCATGCAGTCCCTTGTGACCTGCTGTACACTTCAAGATAAGCACACCTGCACATACACCTAACTCAAACCACATTTATGACACCTGCGATCCATCGCAGATCATCCTGCCCCCTTGGGGGGCCATGCACATGTCTCCCACCATCATAGAAGACAAGCAGGTACTGGGCAATGCTCCAGTGATCACAGTCACCACTATGGTTGCAATTAGGGCACTGGGTGCCGGTATCAGTTGGCCCCTCCATTACCCATGATGCACCACACAATCTGAGCAGATATATGCAACTGATGCCCTTAAGGAGAATGCAGTGATCCATCCCATCAGCTTTGTAATATGCAGTAACATTATGCACTTCCTGCATATAGCAACTGCCATATGTGCAAATGACCTGTTTCAGCAGTCACCCTGAATGTGAGGATGGGCACATATCACCTGGTCCCAGAGCAAGGCCTACAACAAATGGACTCTCCAGGTTCTGTAGCAGATCTATATCACTGTTAGTGTGCTACAGGTGTTTTTTGTAATATATAATGCTAGTTACTTGGTATTCTCTACAATTGTAGTATGCCAGAGTAGCATGTCTTATCTGGGCTATGTATTCTGCTCCTGTTAGCTGGGGACTATCCTATAACATCTAATGTCATGCCAGTCCCTAAGGTTGCAGCAGCTGTTTTCAAGGAACCTGAATGCAGTGAGTATTACATAGGAAAGGCAGGCAGGCACGAAGAAGGGGGGAGGGGGGTGATGTTGACACCAAGCAGAAGGGCCTGCCAAGACCATAATTATCAGCAGGTTACCAACAGCTCAAGAACAGCTGCTAGTCTCACATTCTGGGAATTCCAATCAATAAGATCAATCACAGACAGCCTTCACATGTTGGGCAACACTGGTCTGTGTCAGTCACTCTTATACCATATGTTGGGCTACACTGGCCTGTATCAGTTACTCACTCATATACCTTCTGTGCCCAGTCTGCTAGTCATCACACACTGCATGTGCACATAGGTACCATGAACACATTGGCTTTGCCCAAACAGCATGGACATCCAGCAGTCTGTCAAGTGATTAGACTACCATAAAAGAAACAGAACCTATATCATACAGCTTGACCCTATATAGCACCATATGAATATGTAGCCGTGACATGGTCACAGCTTGGTCAGAGTGAGCATGGCCTTTCAGCATGGACAGATGTGTGCACCCAGGCCATGCTCATGGCATACCCATGCTAAGATGGCTCAGCCATTGACCTTACCTCTGACTCATATATATCCTGTGCAAACCGCTCTGTTTTAGGCAATACCCAGAATCCCCTGCTCTTCATTATGTACCATATATTTTGGACTCGGGGACAACTTATGCAATGAGAGGCACAGTGGAAAGTGGGCCAAAGACAGGTTGTAAGTGCATGCTGGGCCACAGCAGCCTACATCTGTCACATACCCAAATACAATGTCCCCCTACATAGCTTTTGGCAATGGGCATGGAACATAGTGCCATGCTTGTACTTCCATATAATGTCATGTCCCTAGCCATGGACATTTTCAAACTGGCCAGTGCAGCACATGCACTCTCCCATGCTGCAAATGTATTGGCCTCTCCCCCCCCCCCCAAGAGCATGTGGAAGCATGGCAGCTTGGATATAGGGTCGGATGTTGGAACAGTTGCTGGTAACACATACGCCTCCATTCCCTGCATCTTTGTACTCTAACAACATCCGTGTAACTGTAGCACTCGGTGCCATTGGGGAGCCCATGAAGCTGTCATGCAGGCCCTCTGATGTAACACATGCAGAACTGAGTAGACCCACATAGCTTCTGGCCATGTGAATATAGGCTTTGGCCAGCAATGCCACCTACAAAGAGCACATTGTAAACATGTATGGTACTGATCCCCCACCTCTGTCCCCATACCAACATTCATCTGTAGGCACTGCCTTCCCATATGCTGGTATACAATGCAGAGACCAACATGACATCCTGTGCCACAACTCAGCAGCTGAAATTCTGCATGCACCATTCAGAGGTCAATGTCCCACTGTCCCAATCAAGCATGCAGGTGCATTTGGACCCTCTTTTGGGGTACTAGGTGATGTACTACCAATGATCAGTAGATAGTGTTGCAATGGTGTTTATTGTGTGCAAATTTGCCTGATACGGAAGTCCCCCATATTGTACTCTACGAATGCAGCATGGGACAAGAGCAACATGCATGCAAGTAAATTGCAGAATTCTTCCAGTGTCACCAACAAAGTGAATGAATGGACATTCACACAGACCAGCCCTCCACTTGAGCCCTGTTCCCTATAGGCTGCAGCTACACCAAGTTGGCTAACAGTGTTGCCATGGATACAGCTGTTATGACAATTGATATTAATCAGGCCTATCACCTGTTTAAATGGGTATGTCCTGAGACCAGGGGGATCAGTCAGAGGTGAGGGTTGCAACACATGCACAGGTGTCCACTCTGCTCACTCCAAACAAACCAGTAGGTGATTTGGGAGCTGCACAACAGTGTCATGTTGGGAGGTAAGTGTAGGGGAATGCTGTGGGGATAGGCCTTGATGATGGTGTAACTGGGAATGCATTATAGCGTCCCAGCCACAGGTTGCAACTACTTACTGAAAACTAACCTTCTGCTTGTAAATGGTGTCTCACACAGTATGTGGGGTTGCTGTATAGCTGACCTGCAGCATGTTGTATGCACAGCCATAAAGCCTGGGCAGCACATACATGTACAGAGCATTGCTGCAGCTCACACTCCTCTGGAGAGAGATAGACACACACACACACACACATGACCCCACTGTCCAAAAGTAGTGCAGGTTGGCATTCTTACCTGCCCTTCAGGCCTCCTTTGATGCTCCACCATTGTCAATGCCCACTCAGTGTACATGTGCTGTTAGCGTGCTCTGCAATACTTGGGTGCTTGTCAATGCTCGCTCAGTGTGTCAGTACTATTAGTCTGCTCTACCATCCATCCATGGGTGGTACAGCTTCTCAGTGTGGCAGTTGAGTGTGTGGACTCATGCTGGACAAAATGTTGAAAGTTGCACATGATGATACAGTTCTGGAAATATAGGATAAAGTTAACACATCTGGACATATCATTCCTGATACACGGGCTGGTCTTGAACCTGTGACCCTTCTTTCATACACACACCAGCCATGTGTTTGGAGCAACAGAGTGGGTTTATCAATCCATGGGAATATATATGGTTGTTGTCAGGATGCATGAGATCATGAGTTGGGATATGCCTATGTCTGCTTAGATCTTTGCAAGCGCTGTGCCATACTTATCTGAAAAGGTATGTTTGGCAGGTATGGGAGAGGGACATCTCAATAGGTCTGTGTATTGCACTGCCTTGTTAGGCTGCTGGTTCAACTGACATTCATGTTTTACATATGGGATCTGTCCTGTCAAAGGGGCAGGCTATGATACCTGAACACCCACATTCCAGACCATGGATTTCCTAGCAGAATGACCAACGTACCCATTTCCTGATGTGTGCTTGTGGAGCAGTCATGGAATAATCTCATATATTGCAGACCACCTTAGCTAATTTGGATTTAGCTAAGGTGGTCTGCAATATATGAGATTGTTGTAATTGACTCAGATGGTTGTAATTGACTAAGGGCTTACTTGTAGAGGGGTTATCAGTTCATGCACAGATTATGGTCATCCTTTGGCAAGTTGGCCATTTTTCCTCTGACATGGGCTGAAATCATATTGCATAGTCTTCCTGCCTCAGTGGCATATTTTCCCCCCACTTGCACATCTGCACTCAATATGTGCAAGTGGGGGCATCCTGATCCCAGGGCCAGCCCATCCACTCAGCAAACCAGCCAGGTGACAGGGTCCACCGATCATGGTGGACCACATTCGCATCAATCCCACCCTCCCTGCCATTGTGACAAAGCTGCCCAGTGCTGCAGGCAGTCTTATTTAAGTTGCACACCTGCAGCTAGTCACACCATGCCATTCCTGCCCCACTCCACCAGGAGATGTGGGGATGCATGTGGTTGCCTAGACCTTAGAAGGGAGGGCTCACCATGTGCTTCACTGTATCTGCTGCTGACATGCTCGCCATCCCACTGATGGTGACAACTGCAGCATTGCACCTGACACACAGGTCCAGGACACAGATTTCATCTGCAGCTGGCCGCAGCCGCTGTGGCCACCACCCCCTCTCTCACACAATACTGACATAGCAGCATGGTGGCAGTGGGGATGGCATGACTCATTTATGACTGTGGCAGCATGTTTGTGTGTTGCCACTGTCACAGTGGTGTCATACCAGACATCACAGATGTACACCCTAGGCAACAACCTTGTCAGCCTAGTGGACCAACCAACCCCACTGCATCACCCATGTGACACCTCCTTTGCCAGTTTGGTACCAACAACATAGTGCCTTTTATTAATGGGACACCATGCTCTTGCTGCAAATGGAGCACTACTATCACTAATTTGAGAACTATGGTGGGTGGAGCACATTGCATACATTAAAATAGGCTCTCTCCCCTCAGAAACAGCCCTTACTATGAGCTTTCAGATGCCATTAGGTTTCCTATTGCCGGGAGCTTTAATGCACGCTAACATACCCCAGTGTTAAGGGAGCAAATACTACTCCTGCCCAGTGTCCACTCCATTAACATCCACCTCTTTTTACCTTAATGCTAGGGGAACAGTTTCTGCATTTTAATTCAGCGTTATCAACACTTTCCACAGCGTTAACTGCTCATGGGTGCTGATAAAGCCTATTAATGCCACCTTTGCTCCCTTAATGCTCTTTAGTAAACATACCCCATAGTCTTTCAGTCAGCACGATAAATATCTTCATATGCTCATTTATGGATAAGCATTATTATGTTTTTATGCTGTTTCTCATCATCTCTGAATTGCCCTTACCTCTATGGAGTTGGATTTCAAAGGTCTCTGTTGTATGGATACCTGGATTTATAAGGTTTCAGATAGGAGACATTTCTAGCAGGAAAATGTTTTTGATATAAGTACAGCTTTCAAAGATTACTCAGCAAAAATAGACATAAAAATAGTAGAAAAGGACAGTTCTTTCTTTTCCTCTACTTTCAAATGGGTCCGACTCAAAAGACAATATAAAAGGCTGCAATCTGGTTATAGCTACAAGATGACCTGCAGTTTTCTGAATTACAGTATGTTCAGAGATATGTCACTGAAATATTGTAATGCCACAGACTTTAGACCACAGTGACCTAAAGAAATATGTGTTTAGCAGTTTGCAGCTGTAGTCAAGACATGGAACAAAAACAACTTGAGGTGAGCCAGACCCATATGCGATGAAAACCATTATTACACTTCGAGCAATGGTTAAGAGAACTATTCAATGTGAACTGGTTTGTCTTTTTGTTCTGATTAATTGCCATGTGTTTAGTGTTTTTCAGAGGACTTGTCCAGAATTTTTTATATAGCAGCCAACGAGGAGATATGAAATAGATTGAAATGGTAAAACAATAATGGATCACATTCTCAAAACTGACTGATATTAATGGTCCCAGTAAGAGGCATCAGTAGTGTACTCATATTGTGGGGATAAATATAAAAGATGAGAAGTGTTAAAATAGGCAATAAGAATTTCTGGTCTGGAATATGCCTCGTTAGGCCAATAGTTTTCAGTCTGTAGCAAATATTCAGGGCTGTCCCTACTTATGTGCACCTAATAAAAAAAATCACAAACTCCTTATTGTATTTAAATCATAAATTTCCTCATAAGAGAGTATCTTCTTGAGAAGGAAAAAGGACTTCAGTACCAAAACCAACTCACCATAGTACATCACAGGTCTATATTCTCCAGTCATATCCTTTAATCACTTAACTTCTAGTGTCCGATATTTCAATCACCAGGAGTGACTGGTTAAGTCAAGTGACTGCAGTTGTCTACAGAGCAGTTATCTACAGCACGGTGCATGATATATATGCATGTTGGAACAAAGATAAGTGTCTATCTAACACATTCTTTTCAGAGTTGGATTGCATGTGATTGACATATTGGACTCTAGAAGTTAAGTGATTGAAGGATATGACTGGAGAATAAAGACATCTGAGAAGATTTTTTATGACCTGTGATGTTGTACTATGGTAGCCTACTGAGTTTGGATTTTGGAACTGAGTTCTTTTTTTATTTAAATACAGTAAGGAGTTCAGTGCTTTTTTTGATAGATTTGTTAGTCTTCCTAGTGGGTTTTGTATTGTGGTATTCTAATCTACTTATGTGCAAGCATGTTGTTGGCACAAGGTCCTACCGAGCAGGAGGTCCTGATAGTATATTGTTGGCACAGGGCTCTGTGTCAGATATCAGCAACATTTCTTATTGTCCAAAATTCTGGGAAAGCTGCAATGCCTGCAGGCATTTTATGGGAAAACCCAAATACAATGAATTACAGTAATCAAGCGATGGAAGGTTGAACATTTGGGAACTAAACGTAGATCATTCTGCAGTAGCAAGCATTTCAAATGCTTTAACAAGGCAAACTTATAAAAAGCAGATTTCAAGACACTTTTAAAATGTCTTCATATTGACAGAGAAGAATCCAAGGTCACACCAAAATAACAAATTGCAGTTTTGAAAGAAACAGAAATATCCCCAACACTTAACTGCTATTGAAATCCCTAACTTGGAAATATACACTAGGGGGTATGTTTACTAAACTGCGCACACGTGCGCGGCGCACAATAGCATACGCTAATGATGCACTTAAGTGCTCTTAAGTGCCGCGCACGCGTGCGCGTCACATTAACGGGCCGGTGCACGTGTGCGGGGCGCTGATGTGCGATAGAGGCGGGGAAAAGCTTACGGAGGGCGGAGGAAGGCCCCCAAGGGGCGGCGGGACGGGGTCAATGGGTGGAGAGTGGGAGGGGAGAGGCTCCCCGCACAGGAGCGGGGCTGAATTTCGGCAAAAAAAATACCGCGAGTGAAACACTCGCGTTAGAGCCGATTTAAAGGGAAGAGAAAGCATTTCCGTCAGCAATGTACAGCAAAACCGGGGAAACCTGCAAAACGTGAGCAGTGTGATACATGTGCACAGAACAAAATAGCAAATATAAATTGAAAATGACCACAACAAATTCCAAATAAAGTATAATCCAGATGGGCAACAGTGATATTAATGGGCAACCATAAAAAACACTCCCAGGAAAGCTCCAAAAAAAGGAAATGATTTTTGGAAGGGTCTACGCTCTGTAGACACGTTCAAAAAGCACTGCATTTTAATGGAGCTTTCCTGGGAGTGTTTGTCATGTTGCCCATTGATATCACTGTTGCCCAGCTTGGTTGTGGTTTTTTTCCCCTTTTTCGGAGGTCATTTGTGAGGTTTAATTGCACCTTTGTCCCCATACAAGGTAAACGAGCCCACAGTAAAATTGTGAAGAGCAGGGTGTCTGACTCGTGTGGCCAGGTTACCTATCTCCAGAGACTACACTGTCTCTGTGGCCACAGTGTGGTGCAGCAGACACAGCCAGTACCTGTAAGACTGGAAGGTCACAGGTTCAATTCCCAGCTGGGGCTCCTGCCAACCCAGTCCCCATAGTTTTACCCACCACTAAACAGTGATAGTACAGACACTCCTTTATGGCAGAGAACATAAGCATGGTTCCAACACCTATATTTTACCCTCCACCGCACACAAACCATAACAATGGGCATTACCTACAGCCGAGTCCCCCAAATTCAGTCCTGGAGTGCCACAACTCAATCAGGTCATATGCTTTTTCCCAGATAGGGACATGTCTGCATGTTGGTGGAAGGGTACAGGTGGTGGAGGGGGCAGTGGCTGCAAACCACAGCAGACAGTGGCCTAGGCCTGTGCAGGCTGGCACCGTCCACTGCAACAGACAGGCTCTGTCGGATGTACAGTCATGGACTCCCCAGGGAACACAACATACCTGCAGCAACATGGTGGTGCAGTGCACACAGACAGTGTGTACAGGAACAGAAAGTCACAGGTTCAAAGCCCAGCTGGGGCTACTGCCAATCCACTCCACATACTGTTCCTACAACTAAACCGTGATAGTACAGACAAACCTTTATTGCTGAGAACATACGTATGGTTCATACGCCTATATTTTACCACTCCAAACACAGACACCATGAACAGCCGCATTACCTAGAGCAGTCTCCCTAATGCAGTCCTGGAGGGCCCCACACCATTCAGGATCCATGCTGCCTCTAATAAGGATGCCTGTGCTGCATATCTATGCACCACCCCCATGGTATGCTGATGTAGCTCATGCGTATCTATGAGGGACAGCATGAAAACCCGAACAGTGGTTGGAACACCAGGACTGGAGTTGGGACACTATGCCGTAAAGCAGCAGCCAACAGGGCCAGACACCCCCCCCCCCCCCCACAGGCCCCATTGGCCAATGCCTCCTGGAGAGGCAGGACATTGGGCCCTGCCTGTATCCCCCAATACTAGCAGTTGCATACCTTAGCACTGCCACCCTACACCTGGGTATATGGTACACAGCTATCAAACGTTGCCCATGATAACTGGCAGGTATCAATTCCTACGTTAAGCACATTTTGCTCATTGATCTCCACCATAACAATCATTGTGATGTCTGCGGTGTGCGCTGCAGGTCTGGTCTCTGACAGTGTTTACCACCCTGGGGAGTGACTCCCAACAGTAGTGCGTACCATATCCATGCCTGTACTGTGCCCAGGACTGGTGTGGTGGGTATGGCTGCTGGACTCCTCTATAGTAGCACAATGCTGGCATAGGTGTGGGGGTGGCTGTCTGCCTATCCAGTGTGTGGTGGCTGCAAACACCTTCCACAGCCCACACTGCCAGCAATGGGCCAATGTGCATAATGAGGAGCAAGGTACCATGGGTATAGGCCGGACAGGGTGGCCTGGACAGGGTACATCTGCACAGGGCATAGGGCACTGACTGGGACATTTTTAGTGCCCGGCCATCACCTACACAGACAGGGTGACCTCAGTATGTCCTGCTGAGAGATCACTCTCACCCTGACTGTGCAGTGACCACAGCATGGCTAGGCACCCCCATAGTGCTATACAGTATTTCTCTCATGTGATAGATATGGGTTTCCTTTTGGGGCCCAGTCACTGATCTATCTGCTTGTTGTGTATGTTGACATCCCAGTTCTGGGTGCATGCATCTCCACTGGGAACATGCACTGTGGACTAACTAGCACACTGTTTGCAGCTGGTATGTGTTGTGATGGAGCAGGGTGCAGTGGGTGATGACTTGCTGCAGGAAAATGTCAGATAGTGGTGGGGTGCAACTCACCATATCCAGGCATAATATTTGTCTGCGATTGTGTTATGGATGTGTATAGAGCTGCATTGACTGCCCTTTGGGGTGTCTGCTCCTCAGCGGGATGGGGGTTGATGGATCCCTCTACTGCCACCTTTGCAGGGAGGTAGAATGTGGATCTCTTGATAGGTGGCCCTGTTTGCCAGCCTTGGCCATGATGGGGTGGGGGGGTGGTGCATGGCCCACCTGGGGGTCCATGGGGCTACACCTGACTGAAGCAGACAGAGATATCCAAGGTGTTTGTGAAGAAACTACCTATCTCACACATTAACACTGCTTTGGACCTCTGGCATGGCCTCATTCAGCCATGGAAGGTGTTGTGGACCTGGTACTGGATGCCTCATTGCACCCTCAGGGTGAGCACAGTACCCGCACAATGTGATGGTGTGTAGCTACTCTGTGCCAGTAAAATACACGGTCAGTACCCCCTACCAGGCCGAGGTGGTGTGTGGGTGCACATGGTCACTTCCCTCTACCAGGCCGAGGTGCTGTGGGGGTGCATTGCCCATCTTGTGTTCATCTGTGGACAGCTGATTTGCATGTGTAGTGCATCATGGGTATGGGTGGGCTACCCTATCCTGGTGAGCACAGCAGACTGTGTGGTGACATGCATGCTCTCTGCAGCCAGCCAGGGGCTTGCTGGCAGCTATAGAGCTGTAGCCCAATGGTTACTTCACTGCCTCTGAAGCCAGAGTTCATGGGTTCAATCCCACTGTGGGGTTATTTGATAGGGTTGTCCAATGCATTTTATTTAATGTACATATTTTGATGCCAGCAAACACACCCTCAGCGTACTGTACCCATAAGGTGCATCTGAGGGTGCTTTACAGGGCGCCCTATAGGGCACCTTATGGTTCCCGTCCATATAAGGTACACTATACAATATCCTGTGACGCAACCTATAGGGTGCCCTGTAGGGGACATTTTAGGGTGCTGTGGCGGACAGTGCAATTCCTAATGTGCCCTATGGAGTGCCTTATAGGGTGCCTTATACGGCACCCTCAATTACGGCACTTGAGGGCGTGTTTGCTGGCAGCAATTAATAACATAAAATTACAGTGCTGCAGGACAAAATATGTAGAATGCAAAGCTGATGCCACAGCCAGCCTTACGTATTAGGCACACTGGGGAGCAAACTCATGACACCTGTATCAGCAGTCAGTGCCTTAACCATTGTGCTCCACAGCTGCTCCTCCTTGCCTGTCAGCGCACCTACTTATGCTTTTCATTCCTTACACTGCACAGTGCTGCCATAAAAAACAGTACACTGACCTTGCGGTACCTCATACGGCACCCTCTAAAGCGCCCTATAAGCAACATTCTAGGGTGCCTTGGCTGACAGTGCACTTTAAAATGTGCCTTATGGGCACCTTATGTTAACACGCTTTGGGAGTGCGTTTGCTAGTAGTGATAATTAAAATGCCTCCTAAAGCAATCTTCCCCATAATATGTTCTGCCTCAGCCAGCCTTGTTCATTGGGCACTTTGGGGGATTGAATCCCTGATCCCTGTACCATTGGTCAGTGCCTTAACCATTGCGCTGTGGCTCTGTGCCTGTGATTGCACATCAGCGCGCCGCCTTATGCCGCTCAGTATTAATATGCCGCCAAAAACATTAGCGCGCTGCCTTATGCCGCCCAGTATTTCTGTGCCTCATAAATTAACCCCTCAGCCAGCCGTCTTCATTGGGCACTGTGGGGGATCAAACCCCTGATCCCTGCACCGTTGATCAGTGTCTTAACCAGTGTGCTGTGGCTCTGCTCTTTTTCTTGCACTTCAGCGCCCCACTTATGCCTCCCGCGCAGCTATCTCATGCGCTAAGGTGCGAGGCGCACATGGGCGCCGCGCACCTTAGCGCATATGTAAATTCCGGCGTTTCTTCTTTAGCGGGGAACGCCCACTCCTTATATAGCACCCGCACACTACCGGGGCCTGCACTTTACCGGGGTTTTAGTAAACATGCCCCTAGGGGATGAAATAGGGGTCGGAAAGGGTTAGGGAGTGCGCCTTGCAATTAACATCATTGTCAATGCCTGTTAATTGCTAATGCAGCAGATAACACAAATCAGTTAACTACACTTCAAAAGATGAGGTTAAAGTTCTTCCTTTTTAGCAGCTACACCATTTATACATCGTAGCAACCACTGCCTTATGTTAATGGCATCTTAGCCTTCTCCCAAGTGCCAGGAATGCCTACTCCTCACAATTTATTGTAGCAGTGGTTAACCACAAAACTAATGTGCCTTTAGTTAAAAAATAGGGGCCTTAATGCACTCATTGTCTTCTCCATTGAACAACTGAACTATGTTATCTGTTAGCTTCCAAGAACTAATTACCAAATTTGGCAACAGGAGTAGGAAGGTACATTTTTAGATTGATATGCCATATTTCCCATTAGAAAAAAATCTGTTTGCTTATGATATGGTAATTACATTTTAGATGGGTATATTATATACTGTGGGAGTCATTCTGAGCAACGAATTTATGCCCTTTCCTGGCCTCATCCTCCTTAGATGGGGGGGAGGGGTGGATTGGGGGCAGTCATTAGGGCAGGCAGTGGGAGGCCAGATCAGAGGTTGGGCTGCGAGGAAAGCACTTTGGGAGCCGGCAGCAGGGGATCGTGGCTTTTAAATGGAGCTGTGGTGCCATGGTAACTGGACGCCATGGCGCTGTGGCTCCATTTAAAAGCCCTGACAGAGTTAGCTGGGCAAGGCCTGTATGTGCAGGCCAGGCTGAATCACCGTCCCGGCCTGCACATACAGGCCTGTTTGCAATTCTGTTCCCAGGGGGCTAGAGGTGCTCCATGGGATCAGAATTGCGACTCTGTGCATCCGGTTCCAACCAAGCACACAGAGGTCCTGTATGTCCCGGATGGAATTGGACCCTGTATGTTCTATTCTCCATCTGATCCCTGATGCAGTTAATCATCATTCTTCATCATCGGGATAACCTATTGCATTTAAATATAATGCAACCATGTCTCATAGCAGGGTACTCTCTACTAGGAGTATGCAGGAAAAAATTTATATTGTTTCATTTTCCAATGAAAGTGCTAAATCTTCCATCTCGTTTCAACTTTTCCATTTTTTCATCACTTCCAGGTTTTGATCATTAGTCCACATTACTAGCAAATAGTGCACACTATTGCACAATACTGTGCATTAAAGGGGTCATTTTAAAAATCTTAGGGGCATGTTTACTAAAAACCGCAAAAGTGCGTGCCGCACAATAGCGCACGGAAAACCACCACTTAAACGCGCAAAAACGCTTTTAAATGCCCCGCACAGGTACGAGGAACCCCCGCGCATGTGCGCGACACACTAACGGGCCCCGCACAAATACGGGCCCGCAAATGTCCGAAAGAGGCGTGGAATGGCGAACGTAGGGCGGAGGAAGGCCTCCGAGGGGCGGAGAGACGGGGTCAATGGGCGGGGAAGGGGAGGGGAGAGGCTCCCCGCACATGAACGGGGCCGAATTTCCCATGAAAAAATAGCGCCAGTGAAACACTCGCGATAGAGGGCATATAAAGGCAAGAGAAACCATTTCCGTCAGCAATGTACAGCAAAACCGGGGAAACCTGCAAAACGTAAGCAGTGTGATACATGTGCACAGCACAAAGGCGAAATTACAAATAGACAATGACCAGAAAAATAATATTAAAAATAGTAATGCAGCTTGGGAACAGGTACAGTAATGGGCAAATATAATAATCACAACCAGGACAGTCCCAGAAAAAAAGAAATGAATATTGGAAGGGCCATGGAGCTGAGAATCCCCCAAAAATAATTCCCATCCCTGTGGCTGTCCTGGGTGTCTTCCAAATGGTTGCCCATTAATATCACTGTTGTCAAGCTTGTTTGAAAGTAAAGCCCCGGTTTACGTGTCTATATCTGGGGTTTATCTGCATGTATGACACCAGACAAGGTGAATGAGGCCACAGTAAAAGACTGAAGAGCAGGGTGTGCGTCCCCATCTTGACAGGTTTCCTATCACCAGGTACTGCACTGCCTCTGTGGCCACAGTGTGGTGCAGCAGACAGAGCCAGCACCACCAAGACAGGAGGGTCACAGGTTCAAATCCCAGCTGCAGCTCATGCCAGCCCAGTCCCAATATTTTAACCACCACCAAACAGAGATAGTAAAGACACCCTATTATTGCAGAGAACATAATCATGTTGCAAACACCCATATTTTACCCTCCACTGCACATGCACCTGAACAATGGGCATCACCCACAGCCGAGTCCCCCAAATGCAGTCCTGGAGTGGCTCAACCTAATCAGGCCATATGCGTTAGCTAAGATGAGGACATGCCAGCATGTTGGTGGAACAGTACAGAGGGTGGAGCGGGCAGTGGCTGTGAGCCACAGAAGACAGTGGCCTAGCCATGTGCAGTCTGGCACCGTCCACTGCAACAGACAGGCCCTGATGGATGTACAGACATGGACTTCCCAGGGAACCCAGCCAATCCATGCTACACAGTGGTGCAGTGCACACAGACAGTGTATGCAAGAGCAGAAAGTCACAGGTTCAAAGCTTACCTGGTGCTCCTGGCAACCCAGTCCACATATTTTAACCACCACCAAACACAGATAGTGAAGACACCCCTTTATTGCAGAGAACATAAGTGTGTCTGAAACACCCATGATTTACCCTACACTGCACACACCCCTTTACAATGGGCATTACCGACAGCTGAGTTGCATAGATGCAGTCCTGGAGTGGAACAACTCCATCAGTTCACATGTTTTTACAAGATAGGGACATGCCATCATGTTGGTGGAAGGGTATAGGTGGTGGTGGGGCCAGTGGCTGCGAGCCACAGCATACAGCCGCCTAGCCATGTGCAGGCTGGCACCATCCACTGCAACACACAGGCCCTGTCAGATGTGCAGTTATGGACGTCCCAGGGAATCCAGCCAATCAGTGACTACATGGTGGTGCAGTGCACACAGACAGTGTATGCGCGAAAATAAGGTCACAGGTTCAAAGCTCAGCTGGGGCTATGGCCAATTCCGCCCACATATTTTTCCAAAAAATAAACTGTGCTGCCAAGCACAAACCTGTAATGCAGAGGAGATAGGCATTGTCTATACGGCTATCATTTCCCATCCAAAGCACAGACACCATTAACCATAGCATCACCCAGATCAGAGTATCCGAAATGCAGACCTGGAGGACCACACACCATTCAGCATCCATGCTGCGGGTAATACAAATGATTGTGCTGCCTATCTATGCACCACCCCCATGTTATGCAGATGTAGCACATGAATATCCATGAGGGACATCCTAAAACCAGAACAGTGTCTGACACACCATGACCTGATGTGTGTAACCCATATGAAAGGCATCAACCAACAGGCCATGACACACCCACACCCACAGGCCCCATTGGACAATGCATCCTGGAGAGGCAGGACAGTGGGCCCTGCCTGTAACCCCCAAAAGTAGCAGATGTGTACCTTAGCAATGCCACCCCACACCTGGGTACATGGTACACAGCTATCCAAGGTACCCTGTGAAAATATTTTCATATTGATTCAAATGCTCAGTAAATGTGGCCCATTGAGCACCACCATAACAATCATTCAGATGTGTGTGTTGTGTGCAGCAGGTCTTGTGTCTGATAGTGTGTACCTCCCTGGGGAGTGACCCCCAACAGTCTATGCCTAACATATCCATGCCTGTAGTGTTCACAGGACTGGTGTGTTGGCCAGAGCTGTTAAACCTCTCGATTGTAGCACAAAAGAGGACCAACCTGGGTAATGGTCACAGCAATGTGAAACATCATCAGACACTCCCAAGAAAGGCAGGGCAAAAATATATGAATGATGGAAGGGTCACCAGCCCCTGCGGCATAAAAGTTGAATGAACACACATTGATGTAGGATAGAGCAGGGTTCCCCACAGCAATGGACAGGTCCCCTATGGCATGCACATTTTGCACAACAGCATGTGTGAGTTGGGGGGAATGTGCAGCATAGGTAGTTGCCTACATGCATACTGTATGGTCTAAAACTGTGCGCCCCCAGCACCAGTAGCAGAAGGGCCTGTAGCATGTTGGCAGAACGTTACTGTTATCTGAGGGGGCTAGTGGCAGGTGGCTAGAGAAGATGGAGGCTGAGCCCATGACATGTGGGTGCACTGGACCACAACAGAAAGGCCTGCTATGATAAACAGACATGCCATCTCCAGGGTCCACATTGACTCTGTGACTGCAGTGTGGTGCAGGGGACACAGCCAGTGTGTTGGGGAGCCAAAGCTTACAGGTTCAACTCCCAGCTGGGGCCAGCAGTAACACTATGCACATATTTTACCCACCAGTAAACCGTGAGAGGAAATCAAAACACGTCTTGCAGATAACAAAAGCATGTGCAGAGGATCTCTATTTTACCATAAGGATCACTTACCCTCAAAAATGTACAACACCTACAGCAGAGTCCACACAATGCATCACTGGAGGCCCACATGTCATTCAGCTGTGATGCTTTGCCCAATATAGGCCCATGTCAGCATGGTGGAGGATGCCAACTGCTGGCAGAGGGGGCAGAGGCTGCTGCACCACAGCAGATGCTGGCCTAGCCACCCGCATGTGGCTGCAGTACAATCCAACAGACAGGCCCTGTGTGACAAATAGCCATAGACTCCCCCGGGAATGTACTGTTGCTGTGCTAAGACGGTGGTGCAGTACATGTAGCAAGTGCCTCCAAGAGCAGAAGGCCCCAGGTTCCATTTCCGGCTGGGGCACCTTCCATCACAGTCCCAATGTTTGACTCATGCACGAAACCTGATAGTAAAGAATGGAATCTCCATGCTCAGAACATAAGTGTTGGTCACGATACCATAGTTTGCCATACATACCACACACCACATTCACATATGCCTCACCCACAGCAGAGTCCCCCATATGCAGCCATGGAGGCTCACACATCAATCAGGTTGTCTGCTGTCTGCATGAAAGATGTGTGTGATGCAGGTGAGTTGAACACCACCATGGTATGCAGCTGTATCACAGGCATATTAATCACAGACAGCATGAAAGCCCGACCAGTGTCTGATTCACATTGACTGAAGTTGTGAAAATCCTCCCTAGAGCAGTGGGCAACAGGGGCAGAAACACTTGCACCTGCAGGCACCATTATTGGAAGACCGATGAAGTGCCAGGATGTAGGGCCCTGTGTGGCGGTCCAAAAACTAGCATGTGCATACATCAACAATCACATACTACACATTTGGAGACTTCACACATATATCCAAAGCAATATATGATCACTGACCGATACAAATGTTCATGCTACGCACAAGCAGAACAGCGAGCTGTCACAAACCAACGTCTCTGATGTATGTGCAATGTGTGTCAGGTCATATCTCCACCAGAGAGTAGCACCCTGGGAAATTACTCCAAAAGTACATCCCAACGTTGCCATGCCTGCACTGTGCCCATCACTGTTATGTTGGCCAGGGCTCCCAAACAACACCACATCTGCTCAATGTTGTCCTAGGTGTGGGGAGTGTGTGTCTGTCTATCCAGTGTGTGGTGGCTGTCAACACCTCCCACAGACCACACTAATAGCACCATTGCCATTAATGGCCTGCCAATGTGCATAATGAGGAGCAAAGTACTGTGGGTACAGAACAAACAGGGTGGCTGGAGCAGGATGCAGCTACACAGGGCAAATGTGCATGCCTAGGACCATGCTGTGCCTTGCCATCACCCCCACAGACATGGTGTCCATAGCATGCCTTGTGTGGAGGTCACTCTCACCCTGAACGATCAGTGACCATGGCATGGCTAGGTCCCAACATAGTGCCATATAATGGTTCTCTCATGTGATATATATGGGTTTTGTATATATGGGGCCCAATCACTGAGGTAACTGTGCGGTGGGTGTGCTGACATCACAGTTATGGGTGCACACAGTTTCCCTGGTAGCATGCACCATCGACTGCCCAGTGGCCTGTCTGCAGTTTGCATGTGTCTGGCTGGAACACTGTGCAGGGTCAGTAGCTGGGCACACAATGTGCCTGCTGCTGGAAAATCTCAGATGGTTTGGGTGAGTTTGGGGGTCTCAGGCCATACTGTCTGTTTGTCTCATCCTGAAATACGGATGCGTTCTTAATAGCAGTGACTGACCTGTAGGTTGTCTGTACTACAGCTGGACTCAGTCTGCTGATGCTGGCAGCTACAAGCACCATAGCGGGGATCGAGAATGTGGATATGTTCTTTTTGGGGAAACTGTGTTGCACAGGGAAGGTTTGGTGGTCAGACACACCCGGCCTATAGGTCATGTAACCCCCCCCACCCCCACTGCAAATATATCATGAAGGGCAGGGCATCCACACAGGATATGCCCCCTTCGGTGAACATTGCAGCCCACAAGGGCCAGATGGGTCTGGGAGACAGAAATGGTCAGATGTGCCAAACTATCAGACATTGGCAGACAAATTGATATGATGTATAGGTCATCTCAGCCAGGATAGGTGCTGTGTGTCTCACCTCACCCTCAGGGTGAGCAACAGCCACACACACTGGGATGGTCTGTACCCACTCTGCACCAGCAACACAGAGGTCAGTGTCCAACACGAGGCCCAGGTGCTGTGGGGTTGCACACCCTATCACTGGACCATCACTAGACAGCTGCCTTGCATGTGCAGTGCATCATGGGTGTGAGTGGATCGACCACACCCTGTTAACTGCAGCACAAAGTCTGCAGAGGTGATATTGCAGCCAGACAGACCTCTCATCACAGCCACAGAGCTGTAGTCCCCTGGTGACTGCAATGCCTCTGAAGTGAAAGGTTGGTGGTTCAAATCCAAAGTGTGTTTGTACAAGCAAAGTTATTTATATATTGTCCCTGGCCCCTATACTCCGCCAGTCAGCAGCAGTGCAGGTTTGAATTTATATATATATATATATATATGCTTTTCCTCTACACCGCTTTTTCCAAAGATCAAAGGCGTTTCACACCTAACATATAATGAACATGGTTTTACATGGAACAGGGCTTACATTGCTGAAAAGTAACATACACTGAAGATGACATTGTAACATATAGCAAACATCTTGAAGGTTCATGAGGGCTGTCAGGCCTGGAATGTGTGTAATGTGCTGTAGTACTGGCAATCCAAAAACCATCACAGTGCATTAACCTAAGTCCACCCTATACGGTTGCGTAAGGAGCACAGGATGCAGACAGCACTGTGAGGATCTCAGAGATTCCAGCACTATTTCACAGTCAGGGACCTGTCACTGGCTGCCCTCACCAATAACCACACTGTGGATGGGAACATGCAAACTCTGGCTCCACACGTATCAAGGGTAGGTGTGGGCCACAGCTCGATTGCTAAGAACAGATGCCTGTCCGGCTAAAGAGGCAGGCATGCAGACAGTGTGCTATGGTCACCAGGGGTGCGCTGTTCCATTGGTGAGAATGGTGTACTGCACATGATGTATGCAGCAGTGTGAGGGTCTTGCTACTAGCAGCACCTCTGTAACGTGGAAACTGGTCTGGGGCCGGTAACACTGTTGCAATGTATGAAGATATATGCCTGGTGCAGCACAGATGTACATGAAAACAATCATGGCTACTGTTGCACTCAAGTATGAGCATGTGTGATGCCTGAGACAGGCACTCCAGAGCTCAAGTGGATGATGTAACCCATGACGCCTGGTTAAGCAGTCCATGTATCAACCATTGTGCTATTTCTCAAAAACCAGGACTGTATGCCATCACATATACCCAAGGATAATGTGCATTGTGGTGACATGCGGACCCACATAGTCCTGTAATGTCCAACACGCAACCTACTTTGCGTTTGCAATGCTCATATATGAATCCTCCCCCCCAACCCCTATGGCAACCACCACATAATGTCTGTCCAGACATGGAGAAACACCACAGAACATATCTCACTGGCACACACAACCCCCTATCACCAGGTTGAGTGACACCTGACGCTGATGGTCTGTCTGCACCCATAACTAGTAGTGTCCGAGCACCACCTGCTATGTGACACACATAGCACACCTCATCTGACAATGCACCAGCAATCAGTTGATATGTGTCCAGAGGTTCAAGACCACACTGTGTGACCAAGGGTAAACCATAATAGTTACTGTTTGTTAAAGGGACATTACAAACACCCCCGTAGCTATGTGATCAGGCACAGAACATTAAACATATTTTGAGCACAACCATGAAAAATCAATATGAATGGTGCGTGTAGGTAGTATTTGCAATTTGAAGACGCACAGCCATGCGGAGCGCACGGCCGAGCAGAGATCAGATGCGCAGCCATGCGCCACGCACGTGCGCGTTACGCCACGCGCAAATCCGGAAGTTGCGCCGGGAGCGTCCGCGCGTCACCACGCACAGAAAAAAAACATGGCGTCCCGCACAAGAAAAGCCGCATTTAGCCACAGGGAGCTGTGCCACCTGGGCTCCCTGATAGCCAAAAAGGACCACAAGCTGTTCCCAGGGCCCTCCAGGAGAAAGAACCTGGGGAGGGTCCTGAGGGCCTGGGAGAGGCTGACCAGGCATTTTAACACACAGGCAGACCATCCACGGGAGGTAAGTGAATGGACCGAGGTCAAAATAAACATACACACATACAGGGCTGATGTCAGCTGGCCATGCTGTTGTGTGTAAGTAGTCTGTATAAGTTAAGTGTAGCAGGTGAAACACATTCCATATACATGTGATATCACATCTGAGTGTGTGGCCATGTAGCCAGGTGTTGACGGTTTGGGCCACAGAGGGCATCATGCCCCCCTGGCGTCATGACAGCTGCTGGTGTGGATACAGTAAAGCACAATGTAACAAAACTAGGCCATGCATCTGCATAAGGAACGTATGCAAACATCCAGTGTTGATGGCGGTATCTGCATCAGCAGGGTAACACATAGGGGTAACCATCAGGGGTGGTGCAACGTTAAGCACATGGGGCCTCAGACATCCAGGTGATCTGGGGTTGTCTGCCAATGTTTACGAATACATCCACCCTATCCTCAGGGGTCCATAGAGCCCCTCAAAGTGTGCACTCAGTCACTCTGGGGATATGTGTGTGTGTCAGAACGTTCTGGGGAGCAGCATCACCACCCACACGAGTCTACATGGCCCCTCAAGGCGGTCCGTCATTCCCCCTGGGAATATGGTTGTGTGTACTAATATAGCTGGAAGCATCCCCCTACCACCAGGAGTCCAGAGAGCCCATCCAAAGTGGGCTCTGTGTCACCCTGGAGATATGGCTATGTGTCCTGATGTAGCTGGAAGCATCCCCCCTACCTCCAGGAGTGCAGAGAGGCCCTCCAAGTGGGCTCTGTGTCACCCTGGAGATATGGCTGTGTGTACTAATATAGTTGGAAGCATCCCCCTACCTCCAGGAGTGCAGAGAGCCCATCCAAAGTGGGCTCTGTGTCATCCTGGAGATATGGCTATGTGTCCTGATGTAGCTGGAAGCATCCCCCTACCTCCAGGAGTGCAGAGAGCCCATCCAAAGTGGGCTCTGTGTCACCCTGGAGATATGGCTATGTGTCCTGATGTAGCTGGAAGCATCCCCCCTACCTCCAGGAGTGCAGAGAGGCCCTCCAAGTGGGCTCTGTGTCACCCTGGAGATATGGCTGTGTGTACTAATATAGTTGGAAGCATCCCCCTACCTCCAGGAGTGCAGAGAGCCCATCCAAAGTGGGCTCTGTGTCACCCTGGAGATATGGCTATGTGTCCTGATGTAGCTGGAAGCATCCCCCCTACCTCCAGGAGTGCAGAGAGGCCCTCCAAGTGGGCTCTGTGTCACCCTGGAGATATGGCTGTGTGTACTAATATAGTTGGAAGCATCCCCCTACCTCCAGGAGTGCAGAGAGCCCATCCAAAGTGGGCTCTGTGTCACCCTGGAGATATGGCTATGTGTCCTGATGTAGCTGGAAGCATCCCCCTACCTCCAGGAGTGCAGAGAGCCCATCCAAAGTGGGCTCTGTGTCACCCTGGAGATATGGCTATGTGTCCTGATGTAGCTGGAAGCATCCCCCCTACCTCCAGGAGTGCAGAGAGGCCCTCCAAGTGGGCTCTGTGTCACCCTGGAGATATGGCTGTGTGTACTAATATAGTTGGAAGCATCCCCCTACCTCCAGGAGTGCAGAGAGCCCATCCAAAGTGGGCTCTGTGTCACCCTGGAGATATGGCTATGTGTCCTGATGTAGCTGGAAGCATCCCCCCTACCTCCAGGAGTGCAGAGAGGCCCTCCAAGTGGGCTCTGTGTCACCCTGGAGATATGGCTGTGTGTACTAATATAGTTGGAAGCATCCCCCTACCTCCAGGAGTGCAGAGAGCCCATCCAAAGTGGGCTCTGTGTCACCCTGGAGATATGGCTATGTGTCCTGATGTAGCTGGAAGCATCCCCCTACCTCCAGGAGTGCAGAGAGCCCATCCAAAGTGGGCTCTGTGTCACCCTGGAGATATGGCTATGTGTCCTGATGTAGATGGAAAGCATCCCCCCTACCTCCAGGAGTGCAGAGAGGCCCTCCAAGTGGGCTCTGTGTCACCCTGGAGATATGGCTGTGTGTACTAATATAGTTGGAAGCATCCCCCTACCTCCAGGAGTGCAGAGAGCCCATCCAAAGTGGGCTCTGTGTCACCCTGGAGATATGGCTGTGTGTACTAATATAGTTGGAAGCATCCCCCTACCTCCAGGAGTCCAGAGAGCCCATCCAAAGTGGGCTCTGTGTCACCCTGGAGATATGGCTGTGCGGACCAGTGACTAGTGTGCGGTACTGACCCCAGACAACCATTACATATCCACAGGTGGAGGACTTGAGGAAAAAGGCCCGGGAGCTGAGGCGCTACCACCCACAGTTCCTGGAGAGCTGCAGAAGGGAGCAGCAGGAGCAGCATTATGGTCAGTATTGCCAGGGCCTGGTCGCAGGTTCAGGGGCGCCATTGGACCACCAGCCTGTGACTCACCTGTATCTGTAAATGTTGTATGTGCCACTCATGGATGTGCCCTGATGTCTGTCATTCCTCACAGAAACCGATGCCAGAGATGGGGGGCCACACACCTCCACATATGTGCTGCGCCGACCCACCACACGGTGCGCCAGGCAGGTGGAGGTGACCACAGAGGAGGAGGGAGAGGAGGAGCAGACCGCGACAGAGGAGGAGCGCGCAATGGAGGAGGAGGAGCAGACGCCCTGTCACAGACATGGGGGAGGGGGGGAGGAGGAGGGGAGGGGGAGGAGGAGGAGGAGGAGGAGGTCATCCCACACACCCATGGCCTGGGGGATGAGGATGACGATGTCATCATCGTGGGTGCAGGGGAGAGGGTAACAGGGGGTCGGGGTGGAGGCAGGGAGGGGGGAGGGGGGGGCAGGGATCGGGCAGGGAGGGTGGGGGGAGGGCGCACAGGGAGTGGGGAGGGGTGGGAGGGGGATGGGGGTGAACACAGCCCAGCACATGGCCAAGGGGGACACAGTCAGACCCTGCAGGCGTCAGCACGGCATGGGCAGCAGCATGGCCGTGCACCATCCAGGGCCACTGTCACACAACATGCACATGCCAGCACACAGACCCCAGACACTGGGTGTCTGTGTGCTAGCAGATGCATGCGAGAGGTGTTAGTGGCCCTGGATGATGCACGGCGTGACTCCCATGTCGTGCTACACGCACTCCAGAGCCTGACTGTGGCTGTTCGGCAGGTGGCCACAGATTTGTTTGAGTTGGCATCCCGGTTGCCACCTGCCGAACAGCATCACCACTACCGGCGAGGGCACCAGTGATGCCCCCATGTGCTGTGTGCTGTGCTGGGTTCCCTCCCCCCCCCCCCTATTGTGTTATGTCTGTTCGGGCATGTTGCCCATTGTTTTTGTTAAAGTTAATAAATTGGTTATGTGCAATGTCATCCCCAATGGTCACGTGTCATCCTTATAACCAACATGTATGCAAGCACGGGATATGTATTGCGACCAGGAGGACAATGAAAGGCAGACAAGGGTGTCATACGTGTCCTGGGCGCACATGCAGTCAAAGTGGCCAGATATGTGTGGGGCCGTGGGTACAGGGTGGGCCATGGGAAGCTGCGTGGTGGCGGCCCACTACAATTAGAAGTAGACATGGATATGTGCTGTATAGCCCCTTGTGCTGCTGACTGCATGGCCTGCCTGACACATGACACCCCTGTCTGTCTAAAACACCAACATGCCATAGGGGTGTGCCATGGTGTGCAATGTGCATTGCAAGCAGTGGCTATTGTCAGGCAGCTACACACAGTGGCGAGTTTAGGTTGGGGGAAACATCACTCTGGAACACAACAGTATGCATGAGGTCTGTGAAGATTCACCCTCCCTGTCCATGGGTGCGTGTGGGCAAAACCCAGCTAATGTCCCAGGGTAGCTGACACACCCTCTGACGGTCACAGCCATCGTGTTATGGCAGTGCGGCAGGTGTAACTGGCATGGGAAGCCACACATTGGCAAGGTGCTAGGGGTAATGGGGAGATGGTAATTGACCAACCATGCATGTTTGCAATACATAAGGGACCACAGGTGCACAAATATGCTACAGACCTGGCATACACATTTGCTAAATATTTATTTACATTGGTTTCCGTTGACGGGTGTCCGACTGTGCCCACCCTTGTCCCCGTCCCCTCCCCCTCTGCGGAGCAACACCCCCCCCCCTGTGCTGATGGAGGCGCTGGTGGCTGAGGAGCTGGTGGTGGTGCTGGTACCGGTGCTGGTGCTGGTGCTGGTGCCTGTGACCACTGCTGGGCTGCCGCCAGGATCCCCTCCAGGGCCACACACATGCGCTCATAGGGTACAGCACTCATCACCTGTGTGTGGGCCTGGAGTTGCACCGTCGCCTGCTCCAACCTGTTGCTGAAGACATCCATGGACGCCCTGATGTCCCTCAGCACATGACGCAGGCCTGTGGGAGAGACAGAGCGCTGTATGAGTAAAAGACCTTGGACTGAGATATACATCAACAAAGTGACAGGTTGCACATCATCACCAGGGAAACTACTGTGCTATGTCCTACTCCAGGAGACAAAGGCGTGTGGTGATGTGCAAGTCTGTGCCACACTAGTGTGGGGAGACCCCACACACAGCACACGGTCCACCCTCAGAGATGTTCTGATGCACGTGACCCATGTGGCTGTGATGGAACACACATGCATAGCATGTCCAGCTACGGCTGTGCACTCAGGGGACTGAACACATGTGTCTCGGACATGGGAGCTGGTGGCTGACACAGGGGACAGGGACAACAGAGGCACACCATCACAGGTGCTCCTGACAGGGTAGGGGTCAGGGGGACAGGGTGGGGCTACAGTTGTGAGGGAAACATACCTTGGACACGTCCCTGTTGGAGGGTGCTCTGATCACAGGGGTGCGATGTGTGCAACGGTACAGCAGGCCCTCCCTGGCGCATGTGTACGGTTCCATCATCCGTCTGCCACCGATGATAGGTGAGGGTATGGGCCATGTTGTGTGAGGGCAGGGACATGTGGTGTGTGGGGAGGGCAAGGTAGCAGTGTGTGCTAACTGTGTGATACGGGCGGTGCCCATGGTCCAATAGGGTTGGGCAACAAATGGGGCAGCAGGGGCTGACAGCCCCACAGACATACAGGCACTGTAAGTCTGGTCATGCACATGGCAGGTGCTGCCCATGGGGTGTGTTGCGCAACAACACCGAATGAGGGGGGGAGGGCCGTAGCCTGCGGATGGGTGTGCACATGCGGGGTAGGGTCCACCACAACATGCAACAGACGTCATCACATGGCCAGTCTGTCCATGTTGGTGACAGACCCATCTGTGCAATTGTGGGGCATATTGTCATATCCCCGTGAGGGGCATATGTTATTGCCAACAGTGATATGTCATTCAAAGTATCATATATGTGCGCAATTGGGAGTCCCTGTTCGAACCGTCCCTCACCCGGCCCATCCCAACATGCTCCGTGACCCGGACATCTGGTGGGTGACAGGTATCCTGGTGTCTGGACAGGCTGTGTTTGCTGTACGGCTGTCACATTCTGGGGTGCAATGACATCTATAGCATTGTGTGACAGGGGGCTGTGTGCCACAGCAGATACAGGGCTGCTCAGGGCATGGTGGGTCTGTCCCAGTTGCCCCTGGGAAATGTGGCACATGCCAGTCTGATGCGTGTGCCACAGCTGCATGGGTGCTAAGCGGCAGACTGAAGCAAGGTCAATACATGTATGCATCACCTTTCTGTTGGCGTGTGGCTGTTGTCAGACAGATGCCTGTGTGTGAGTCATCACAGGCCTGTCAGGGTTACACAACAATATGTTGTGCATGGGAATGTGGGGGATGGAGCCCATGTATGACAGACAATGCTGCACACACTGATCTGTTATGCCTCATGATGTGTGACGCAAACAGGATACTTATATGTGTTGTGGCCTCCACCAGCAAAGATATTCTTGGTAGCACACACAACAGGATACCTGCTGTCAGTGTTAGACGTGCCATAACATGGGGCAGGGGTGTCAACAGTTGGACCTGTCCTGGACTCCGTAGAGATGTGTGCAGACCTGACTGTACGCAGAATGGTTTTGTCTGTGCATGCTGTGGCAAGGGTTATCCATACCAATCGCTGACAACACAAACATTGCAACATAGGAACATGAGATCTGCCATACTGGGGCAGACCAGGGACCATCTGCCTCAGTATCCTGACCCCAAAAGTGCCCAATCCCGGCCACACCTACCTACCAGTTTCCCCAAGTGACAAAGGTCACACAATACTCGTCTTGGAGCAATCACTGATATCCTGGTTGCCTTCCTACTGATGGTCTACGGACCATACCCCAGGAACCTGTACAAACATGTTACAAACACAGCTACACTAACATCCTTTACTACATCCTCCATTAACACATCACAGAGCTTGGGTACACCTTGTCTGTCAGACCAACACCTGCCATGATTTGTACAGAGCTTTCCCTGTCGCTCTGGTGCATGTCCCCAGTCCCGATATATTCCGATATGGTAATCAATTTATTTACGTCTACCCATTCCACACCATCCATGGATCTATAGACCGCAAGCATATCTCCCCTCAGCTGTCTCCATCCCTGTTTGACGGCCGCAAAGCTTAATGGCCTCTCCTCCTGGGAGTCGACTCACATCCCCCTTGCCATATTGGTGGCTCATATCTGACCCTCATCTGTACTCGCTAGATCCCATTGTAGGGTGCAGAGAACAGAGTGTCACACAATATACAGGGGGCATCATCACCATGGTACGATGTAGAGGCATGACACCATCTCTATTTGTTTCCCACATTCCTTTCCTTATCATACCTACCACTCTATCTGTTCCCTTGGCCGCTGCAGCACATTGTGCCAAGGGTATGAACATTGTATCTGCAATGACGCCTACATCATCTCCCTGTGTGGTGTTGGCTAAGGTTGACCCCTGCATCATGACACCATAGTGTGGTTATGTCCTCCCTAGGTGCATATCCGTGCACTTCCCCACATTATATTGCGCCTGTCATTCTGATGGCCATCCCTCCATTTGATCAGGGTCCTCATGCATGTGTCCGCAATCCCTGTGGGTTTCCACACCGTGGCATACTCCTGGACAATGTGCATAGCTGCCAACCTTACCCATGTCAACACCGAGCAGGTCATATCTGGGTGTCTAATAGACACCAGTGGACACAGCACAGATCCCTGTGCTGCACCACTAATCACATCTCCCCATTGTGGGACCTGCCCATGCACGCCTCCCCCCTGGCTCTTATCCGCAAAACAGCTCCTGAACCACATTAGTACACTGCTCCCCATCCCATGACTCTCCTGCCTTGCAGGGGGGTCCCTCATGAGGGACCTTGTCAGAGGTTACGTGACAATCCGCTTACACAGCAGCAACCGACACACCTTTGTGCACCTGCTTAGTCATTCCCTCCAGATGACCTAACAGATGGGTGGCACAGCATCCCCATGGGCCAGGGACATGTTGGCTGTCAACCATCAGGTCGTGACTATCTACCTGCTGAGTACGGGTTTACCTTATGATGGGCTGTAACATATGTCACGGTTCTGACGTCAGTCCCCCTGGCAAGTGTACTCCGAGATAACCCCCGATCCCAGTTACGAATCCATAACCATACCCATGACCATGACCAGGTACATGACCATACACATAGCCAACACCGTATGGATGAAACCACCACCTCTGCATGTCAGCCTCCCAAATCCCACACATGGACTCCAGGGTCATTGCATCAGGGCACACATTCATGTAGGTATGGCCTCATAGCTGTCACCCAGCTCATCATCCACCTGTCTCGCATCCCACTGTGTGGCTCTGGGTCATACCCAGGGACACCCATGGGTGCATATGAGGACAGGTGTGTGTGTCTGTGTGCTGGTAGGTAGACTTTTCGACATTTGGTGACATATGGGGTGTGGACATGGGGTAATTCATGTATCCGCAGCTAGCACCCTGGTGCTCCTCCCCCCAGCAACAGTCATGTGTCTACATCAGGGTCTGACACTGCGGGAGTCCCCAATGGAGCAGATCATACTACATATGTAGTTCCCAGCTGTCGTCCAGTGGCGTAGGCAGGGCATAGGTCAGTGCTTCCACTTGTGCGCACATTGCTGTGAGGGATCCTCGCTAGATAGCCTGGCCATGATATTCAGCAGTTCCCATGTCCAGCTGGCCAACACGGTTCCAGGGATACGGGGACTCTCAGCACATACCATGTGGCACGTGTCCCAGGGTCCCCATGACGTGCTGATGCCGCTGTCAGTGGTGCCATCTGTGGCCCCCTAGCTCTGCAGCACAACCTCCCTGGCCCACACCACTCCACTGATGTGGACCTGCCCTCTGACTCTGTCACACTGCACGTACATCCCCTGTGTTTGTGGCACCTCACAACGCATCTGCACTTCATCCCTCGGAGAGTCACATGCCAAATCGGTCTGTGCACTGTGGACGTTGCATCTGCTGATGTAGCTGTGGATCAGGATCATCTTCCCTGAGATGATAGTCCACTCTTGATGGCACACCATGTGGCCCCAGCCTTGGTGTGTGCTCCACCCCATCACTGCACAGCTGTGGTGAATCACGCCCTGCCCTCTGTGATGTGTACCTGGGGGTACATCTCATAGCCCTCTTGCATGGACACACGTTACCACACACCAGCTCCCCATCTGTCTCTGGGTACCCTGGTGCATTCGTAGAGAGCGGTGATGTGTCATCGCAGGTACATGCTGTCACATGCCATACAGGACTGACATATTGCCTATCCTGGGTCACTAACCCTTTCAGGGCCTACCCCAGACCTTTGCTACGCCTGCTTGTCACCGGGTCCCCACAGGGCTGCAGTTATGTACGCATATGACTGTGTCCATTGGCCCCCGCCTGCTGTGCTGTTTGTCACCTGACCATCTGCCACCCAATGCCATACCCCTGTGTGTCTCCCGCCAATATGCCACATACATAACACACAACGGGTTTAGCAGCTGTAGGAGTACAAAGATACAAAAAACACAATGCCATCACACAGTGAGCAGTTACTTAATCCCTGTGTATGTGACCACCTTACGGCACCCACCTTCATCACTGCTGGCTCCACCTGCGCCCTGGCTGGGTAACTCTGCCATCAGGACGTCCAGCGTGTGCCTGGTAGGGGCCTGCAGCTGTTGTGGCAGGGGACCCATAGCCTGGCTGCCAACAGGCCGCTGCATCTCTCCGTCCGTCCCAGCTGCTGGTCCGCTGGTCCTGGGGGGTGAGGGATGTTGTCCAGTTGCAGCAGTGCCAGTAGATGTTTCCTGCACCTCTGTGTCCTCGCAGGCCTGAGGCACATCGTCTCTTGGCACATCTGCATCCTCCCCCTGCTCGTCCTCAGGCGCCCCCATGCTGCTGTAGTCACCTGTGATGTGAGCAGTAGAGGAGGGCTCAGATAAGATATGTATCTACGCAACACATGTATATCCGCCAGTGCTGTGTTTCCCACATACATGCAGGTATGTTGGCATGCATACTGCTCACACACTCCCCTGCTTCCCTCACCAACCCATACATGACAGCCATGTCTCACCTGGGGTACATGTGGGTGCAGTATCCCTGTCTGTGTGTCCTGAGTGGCAGTACGGTGCTCATGGACACAGACCCCTACCTGGCCCATCCCATGTCTCTCGCCCTATGCGCCTCTCATGTCACCGTTTAGCCTTGTTTACCCTGTGCTACCACCCACCTCTGCCACCCCCTCTCAGAGTGTGCAGGGCCAGTATATTGGGCATGCACCCATGGTGGAGAGCTTTTGGCGGTGTGAATGACATACAGGGCTGTGGCCTGTGATGCTGTGCAGTAGACACCTCTGCCACCGTCATGCGTCTGTCTACACACCTGCAGGACTGGGGAGCCCATATGTTACCTATACATGCCTTCATGCACGTCCACACATTGCTACAGGGTACATTCAGACACTGTTGTGTGGGTGGGGGCGTGTCTGATTGGCACTACCAGATATGGGAAGGTGGGGGTAGGGGTGGTATGGGAAACATGTGCTAACCGTGTCCTGCAAACTGGGACCACAGCAGGGTTTGTGTTTGGACAGCATACATATATGCCCTATAGGGGATAGGTACAGGGTTATGGCGCATGTGACACATAAGGGGTGTGTGCTCACATGGGGCTGCGTGGCGTGCATTGCTGATCACAGGTATGTTGTGCGAGCTACCTGGTAGTGTTGTGTGGTTTTGGGGCAATGACAGCAATATACATGGCAGTGTGTGCAAACGTCATCCTATGCGTCACAACATACCCAGGGCATGACATCACTCTGCTAGATTGGCACATCAGTCCCAGTCCTATAGCTGTGTGACCATCAACAGTTATGCAGTCACGGGATGGAGCAGATGCGCCATGGTACACAGCAGACCGTGGGGATACCCTCATCCCATTACAGAAACCCGGGAAACACTGGTGCCAATACCATGCATGTGTTGCCCGGACAACATACATCACCCACCCATCTGCTAGCTGCAGGGCATTCCCAGTGTCAATGACTTGGTAACACTGTGAGCCATGCGGAGAACGCACAATGGTCCACACCAACCTTTGTAGCTAGTTTGGACCCTGTCCAGGGGGCCATCATCTGTGCCCCGTGCTGAGATACACCCTCAGGACTGCGCAACTCACCTACAATTTCAATTTGGCCTTATCAACAGTCCATCTGTGACAACCACGACACCTGTGCAGGATGTTCCTGGCGCTATCTTGCCATTCTGTTTAACTACCGACAAGGGACATGAGGCCACCATAGCAACACAACACATCTCCACACCCCAGGCCGCTCCATGCCCTGCCCCCTGATTCGGGGGCGTTGCAGTCACAATGGCCCAGTGATCAGCAACATCATGTCCCTATCCTGTCCAACAGCATCATTACGTGCAGTCCTTCAACATACCTCAGCTATCCCCCTGTTGACAGACTGCAATCTGTGGCCTCCAAAGGTGGTTTCCTGCTCACCCATCTCTGGCATACCTATACATGCTGGGATTTTTGTCGACATGGAGCAACGACAGCTACAGGGACATATTGACTGTGCTGCACCACTGTACCCCGCCAACATGGCCCCAGGGAGCTCCATGGAGTCGACAACCTCCTCACCCTACTCCCCAGCTAATTTTTTTGTGGCATTTATGATCCCTTACTGGGTTGCCCCCCCCCCCCCCCGATCTGAACATCCCCACAGCGTGTGAATCAGTGACTGGCAACCCCCTTGTGGCAGGAATTATTGTGAGGGGCAGCACTGCAACATTGCTTGGATGGTGCAGGTCCAATCTATGACGACCATGGCAGCATGTCGGATCAGGGCTCAGGGCATATGAACCCTTCCACCTGTATCATGGTATTGACCACTGCTCATCACATCTTCTATCCCCTCTTGCCATATGTCCATGCAAACTATCTGTGGGATCATCATCCCTTTAGTGTTGTCTACATGCCCTATGATAATACATTAGTCTCTACACACCCATCTGCAATGCACATATCTCTCTCCCCCCTCCATACCCTCCCCCAATGCATATTTCGGGTGTGTGTTCACCTGACACCCCCATATGTTACCCTACGAAAACACAGGTACCTTTGCTCATGCGCTATCAAAACATCTTCCCACCACATCATCTCAAGACTCGGGAAGATTGCTGCAACCTGCTCCCTCCTCATGTTACCAGTATTTCATTCTGTAAATACGCTTCAATATCATATGACACCCATGAGACCCAGTCAGACATGTATACTACATGATCCACTGTTTGACACACCTACACTCCTGTTGGCACCAGACTGTTTGCTGGCAACCACACCATGCACTGATCATCCCACACGTCAATGACGTGAGCATCATTCGTCAGGTTCCTCACTATTGCACCTTATACCCTGTTACAGCTGCCAATGACTGACACAGCCAGTTACGTCTGGTGGACGCTGTGGATAACCATGTTTCCCCATGCTGAATGAGATACCTTGGCTAGCTATTCAGACCTTGCACTACCGTTATTAATGTAACTTACACGTTTAACAACACTAATCATCTGTATGCTGCATCCTTGTCATCCCCCACTCACCATACTACACCAGAGAGAGAGCGACAGCATTGGCGACTATCCCCTCCCCAGAGCTACACACAGCCATCACAGGCTGTGCGTCCCCTGCAGCCCACAGGACCCTTCACCTTTGTACCCCTAGGTGCTGGGATGCAGCACCCCCTTGCATCTGGCCTATCAGCAGCTTCTCGCACACCAGGTAGGCCCTCACATTCTATCCTTCAGGGCCCCTCGACATGGCATCATCAATACCTGTCGACCTCAGCGAGACAACCCATGTACAGGGATCCATGGTATGTCAGGGACCTGTTTGCGGGGATAATATCTATCGGGTGGTAGAATATGTACGTGGCGCCATTCAGTGGTAACATGTACCTAATCAGTTATGGTACATCTGTGGACGTTCTGTACATTGTTTGCATTGGTATCCACATTCCGTACCTTGTCATCTATGAGCTCATGCATGGTGCTTGTACATGGATTAGGGTGTCAGTTAGACACGTTGCTGCTAAATAGTGCGGTGTATGAGGGGATATAGATATGTGACATACTACATAGATATCGAAGATGTACACTCCGTGGGACATTGAGATGGTGCACCTGTGGAGGGTGTAGGACTAGACATGTGGTGTGGCAACCTCCATATCTAGACTCACACATGCAAAACGCATCTGCAGGGGTAGATTGCAGATTAGCTTCTCCCATCAACGACCTGTATCATTTGCTGGTCACATAATGGGTTTGGGTATGTTCCTAGCCCCCCATTGACCTCTACCATTGGTGCTGCACCTCCACAGGTCTCCTATCATTGACCGCTGTTGTGTAACATGTCATTTTTCTAGGTTGGACATTGTGTATCTGCCTGCTGCTACTATGCACCTACACAGTCGCAGCAGTCAGGTTAGCATTGTCAGTGCTGATATATCACATGTCATCTGACATCGGTTAATGAGTGGTGTGATGTTCCGTGGACAGACTGTTGGTGACAAGGACATCGGACAGGGAAACACTATATTGTCCTGTCAATAGAGAGGTACATGCTACAGGTCAGTGATGCATGAGGGCATTCTGCCTTATCATCATCCATGGTGTTGCATGTGTGAGTGTGGGACCTGCATCTATTGCTGCACCTGGTCTGTAGTGATCAGAGGTAGGAGGTGGTCTACACCTTTAATCTAGTGTGTCACCATGTATTTCCTGTTGGATGTGTATGTATATCTCCTTGCTACCTCCCTGTGCTTGGAAACCCATATAAGTGTGACAAGCAACAGTCATAATGGGTCAGAACAGGGTGATGTGTGCCACATGCATGTGCGGCCTGTGCTCAGACCTCACCCAGGCTGTGTGCTGCGACACAATGCAACGCCAACACCCGCGGGGCCAGGATACTGGGCACCGTACATCACAGACATGGGTGTCAGCCATCTTTCTGCCACAGTATGTCCTTTGTGGTGACACACGATGAGTGCAAAGGGGGCCCCATCACAAGATAGACAGGGTGCACAGTGGGCACATGGGACTGCAGGACGGGAAGGTATGTTCAGTGTCCATACAGACATGTTCACCAGAACAGGCGCTGACATCGCAGCTGGGTGTTCAAGGGCCCTGACAGAGGGTTCAGCAGCACAGATGGGAGGGTCGTGTAAGTGGGACTCTCACAGCAGTGATCACAACAGGTACTGGCTCACAGGGGTTTTCAGGTCAATATGAGGTGGGGGGGCATGCTCTGGATGCATTGTGGGGACCCACACACTCAGTTATGTGTGTGCTGTGGGGGATTGGGGGGGGAGGAAATGTCATGGCCAATGGGGCCGGGGAAGGCGTTATGTGCATTAGTTAACTGCAGTGCATGTGACGGTTATTGCAGGGAGGGACAGAGCCCCCGGACATGCAACCTGTCTGACAGTGTGGAGACTGATGGACTCTGTGATGCTGTGATTGCGTCATGCCATACATATGTTATCTGACTGGGCTGATGACATCGTCGGGCTGCCGTTGGGTGCGATGTCAGGTCTGTGGACACCCTCTCTGGGCTTCTGACCTGTAATTGGTGCGTTTGCTCATGTGTTTGCCCGGCCCATGGCTTCCCAACATGTCAACATCTGAGGTGATGCTTGGGGATGGAAGGGGTTTTGAGCTGTGCTGCCCAGTGCATGTTGTGTGTATCCCTAGGGGACATATTATGCTGGTATGCCTATCCACACACTGTGTACAGCAGAGTTCGACAGTTTGCAGCTGTGAGCTGGGTTCGTGTCAGCTCACAGGTTCGATCACACCTGGGTGTTGTTACAGTGAGCCATGTTGGTTTGTCCATTACATGGCCTGGCCAACCCTGACACCTAACCTTGGTTGACAGGCATACACTGTGGGGACTACCTATTAGCCCTAGCGTACTAAGGGGTTGTAAGGTGCACATGCCTAGCTGATAGACCTGCTTCATATTGTCAGTTACAGACGATGCTACGCATAGACTGTTGCCTGGACATTGTTACACAACAAATTGTCAGACGTACCTGCCAGCGGGTGTGCAGTGTCCAGGAGTTCAGGAAGGCCACAGGTGTAAATATCCCCCAGTCGTGCTGCGAGTTCCCGCTCAAGGGGCGATAGTGCACAGATGAGGGGGCCCCCGCCACCTGTCCCCATGGCATGGCTGGTGTTCGGCCACCATCACCTGCCGTACACCTCGTTTTATGTCTGTAGTAACGTTTTTTCAGACAGTCATAGTCCCTTGGTGGCCCACCCGCCCCAGGGCCACTGCCAGCCTCACATCCTCCCACACCGCCATTCCGATTGCCCACGGGCTTGTTTTTGCTGCTGTACGGCAGCCCATAAACAGGACATCGTACTTTTTCAAGGACCAGGATCAGGAGGATGTGGTATTTCATGGTCACTGAATTTCAGCGCCAACTCTTCCACTGAAGTAGCTGGCACCAGGGCACGAAGGGCAATGTTCCTTCTTGCCAGTGTGTACTTGCCCTATACCCACATCAAAATTTGCTCCCGATGGGCCTGCAACGGGGCCTCAGGGCCCACCGATGTGGCCCTGGCCCACCCGCCTCTTGCAGTGCCCTGCGTTCTGCATCCCCAAACACCAGTCTCCTCCCCCCAAACATTCCATGCACCACCCTCTCTCTCCCTCCTCGCCGTACCCCTCTCTTCTAGCCATCACCCTCTGTGCTCACCGCCACCCAACCAGGCCAGTGGGGGGACAGCCACACACAACCCTACACACTGCAGAGCATCCCACCCCACCACACACAGTTCGGACCTCCCCTGCCCACACTACAGCAACAATGCACACAGAACCTGGACCACCAGGACAACAACATGATAACAACATATAACAGTACCAATAAAGCCGTAACAGACACACAGACTCCTCTCCCCCTGCAACACCCTTAACCTCTCCACCTCTGCAATAGACACCACGCCTCTGTCTCTGCACACATCCCCTCCGTACGGTATAGCAACCACCCTCTTCGTTTTACCTGTGATAACGGAATGTATTTCATACCATGTTTCCGTCGCTGTTGTCCGTTGCGCATGCGCTGTTGCGGCCTTTTTTTCACGGCGCGGGATGTGTGCTGTGCGGCGCAGCGGGAACTGCGTCAGAGCTGTGCATGCGGGGTGGGGATGGGTGCGGGCGCAACCACTATAGCCGCCACATGCGTGCAATCACGCCTTACGCAGGGGGCACGGCGCGGCGAAAACGGAAGTTTATCCTCATTTCTTCCTTTGCGCATGCGCTGTTGCTGTTCGTCTTCTTTTCCGGTGCCACAGATGTACGCATGCGCTGTCGTCTTTGCGCGCCACGGATCTGCGTCAGAGCTGGGCATGGCCATGTATGGCTGCGGCGCACATAGATGCACATGCGTGCATCACGCTTACACGGTCTGCAGCGGCGAAAACGGACGCCAGGGCTCAATGGGATGCACATGCGCGTGACACACATCCGCGGCGCGCACCGACGCACAACGGCACAGGCGCACATCACCACACCGGAAATACATCTATATATCCTCAGGCAGCGTTGTAACACATTGAGGGTTGTATTGTAGGCTTAGGTGTACATTTGGAGAGGCTGACATATTGATCCAGTGCTAGGATATCTGTGTAGTTCATTCTCTATTGTGTTGTACTGTGTGTATTGTGTTGTGTATTGCATCCGTTTTGTTCCGTTTGTCCCGTCGGTGTTTGTGAGTTGGTCACTGTTGTGGGTGCTTTGTGTGTGTGTTTGTAGTGTGTTTGTGTAGGCCAGCGGGGGAGGTGATGTGCTGGGATATATGTTTCTGCATGTGCCCTGGATGGTGAGCAGATGCTGCGGTTGCCGGACAGGGGGGATGGTGTCCATGGGGCTGAGGCAGAGGGCATGGGTGTAGTCCCGCAGCAAATCGACCTGCAGCTGTGGAGGAGGGCCAAGCAGCTGGTGTACATGCACAGCGCAGGAGACGTGCCGAGGTGCAGGCTCGGCAGCCTCGCCTCTACAGGCCCAGGGCCCAGCTCCAGGACATGCGTGAGGACCAGGTCATCTCCCTGTACAGGCTGAGTACAAGGGCTATTAGGGAGCTCTATGAGGATCTAAGACCTGACCTCGAGCCCCTGACTAATCGGTCCACATGCCATACCGGGTTTAGTTAAGCTCCTTGCTGCTTTACATTTCTTTGCCTCTGGCTGTTTCCAACACTCAGTGGGCGCAGTGGGTGGCATGAGCCGGCCCTCGTTCTCCCGATGTCTCCACCAGGTACTGCGTGCCATGGTCAGCCAGGTGGGGAATTACATAGCCCTTCCCCACACTGAGGCAACATTGGGCGACCCTGAACCAGGCTT